>OV656807.1:15012500-16262500 GCA_927399485.1 Calamotropha paludella | reverse complement strand
CTGGTACATTCTGGGGTTCAGATCCCAGAATTATTAGCATGCTGTACAAGAGCATAGTCAGAAGCCATTTTGATTATAGTAGCTTAGCTTATAACAATACTAGCAGCTCTCTGCTCAAAAGACTTGATGTAATACAAAACATTGGCTTAAGGTTAATCTGTGGTGCAATGAGATCTACACCTATTAACTCTTTGGAAATAGAAACATGTATACCTCCCTTGTTCCTTAGGCGGTTACAGTTGGCAGAAAGATTTTGTTTAAAAAATTTGTCATCATCTAACATCCTCTCTGAAAAGTTTGAATGCATTTCCAATATTATTCAACCAACATCACCTGTAAATATTACAGCTGAATCACTTGCCACTGCTCCTGAAATTATAACAATATACACTTATGTCAAGAATAACTCGCAAAACAGACATAAAAGTGATATTTGGCCAGTTTATAAATGCCCTTTCAATGGACTCATTAATGTAAACACTGAAACAGTTTACTTAGATGATATATTAAATAAAAATGACTTTAAGCAATTTAAAGATAAAAAATCTGATAGCTATTTTATTTACACAGATGGCTCTAAAAATGAATATAATGTAAAGGCAGCTTTTTATGACCCACAAGACAATCATTCTTTGACCATCCAATTAAATTCTCAATGCAGTATTTTTACAGCTGAATGTTATGCATTATTTCAAGCATTAGTTTATGTAAATAGGAAAAGTTATGTAAATAGTGTAAATATAATAATAGTAACTGATTCTAAAAGTGTATTAGTAGCGCTTCTAAAGGGGCTCTTATGTTTTAAAAGTAATTATATTTTGTATAATATTGTATATTTAATAGAAGAACTTAGAAAAAAGAACATTAATGTGGAATTCTGTTGGGTTCCTTCACACAGTGGCATAGAAGGCAACGAAATAGTAGATAGTCTCACGCATATAGATCCTGATGAAAACCATAGCGACATTTTAAAAGTTCCTTTCACAGATTTCAAACCGTTTTTCCGGAAGAACTTATACAAATTATGGAAGGATTACTGGAATATCACATTACAGACTAAAGGGAAATGGTTTTCAGACATTCAAAAGGACATACCAAGCAAACCTTGGCATGAGAGGTTCAAATACAAAAGCAGGAAATTTATAACGGTCATTTCTCGTATGCGCCTCGGACACTGCCTGATTCCAACACACATGCATAGGATCAAGATCTTTACCAGTTCTCAATTAGTCTTGTGTAGTTCGCGAACGAACTAGGTCTTAAGAGCGCTCCCACAGATGAACTACTCGAACTAGTTCCCTCATTCCCCGTTCCATAGTTCATTAGTTCGTAACCGAGTGAGCGAGCGTGGCGAACGGGACGGCACTACACTAATACTGTCGCTCGCTCACTGCACATGCGCGTCTCTTTTAGTTCCTTGGCCTGTCAATCAGTGGGGTTATATACACTACTCTTTGGTTATTGAGTGAAAATGAATTATTAATTTTAAATAATAAAACACTATTGCCATCATTTAATTTATTTTTCTGATGTATAACAACAATTACTTTTAACAGTTAATTAATTTCTGTAATAAATACATTTTAAAAATAATTTACGTATAGGGTACATACATATTCGAAAAATGCAAATTGTACAAAGATATTTTAATCACTACTTCTATTCATTTGGAGTATTTGCTGTTTTTAGAGTACAAAATTTGTACGTAAAGGCACAGCATTCCATAATCTTATCACATGCAGCCAGAGTAGTATCAAAACGAGCGAACGATCTGCCCTTTACTGATTCGAGGGGAGCTGACGAACTAGAAGAGCGAACTAGTTCGTTTAGGGGCGGCGAACTAAACTGAGCGATCTCAGTTGCGAACTACTATGCCCAAGACTATTCTCAATGTCTCCATTGTACAGAAGAAAATTCAGACCTGGATCACTTAATACTGATCTGCCCAAAGTTCAAAATTCAGAGGTTGTTGTTGGCTAGCGAAGTGAGTGACATTTGTGAACGGAACAAAATAAGTGTTCCCCGCCGCGTTCAGGAATTGCTTAGCAACGCAGATTTCTATTTACCATTATACAATTTTATAGAAAATACTGTAGAAAAAATTTAGTTTATATAAATATAAGGTTGTGTTCAATATTGTAAAAAAATAATTAGAAATAAGTTTTTAATCTTCCTTTTTCCAATTTACCATCCTTTGTTAGCTATAATTTTTCTCTTTTAGTTTGTCATTTTTAAATTCTCTTTTTTTTGTAAATTGTAACGCTGTTTTATATTATGTATACGACTGAAGGACTGGTATCCAATCATGAATAAATTTAAAAAAAAAAAAAAAATCAACAATTCAACATGGAGTATAATGTTCTGTGATTCAACATCTTAAAAAAATATCTTTATGGAGGTTAAAATACTTATCTGTGAAGTTAACAGTCTGAAATTGAGTAAAACATTAGGAATTCAGAAAAAGTTATGTTATTTTATCGATTAAAGCTAAAGATTACATTCTAGAAATAATCACAAACGCCATGCTTGTATGACTGGCTGTATCGTTAACATTCTTTACGTATTATAAAAGCAATTATTTTGGAAGATCAGAGCAATGAATTGTAATAAATATAATTTAAATTATGATAAAGCGTTGGAGTATTGGGCTGATATTCCTCCAACATTAGATGGAGTGCTAGGAGGTTTTGGATTCATATCCGAGGTGGATGTTAGCGGTTCAAAATTGTTCCTTGAATCACTTCTTACCTATGAAAATGCTCCCGCGTGCTCCTTGGCGTTAGATTGTGGTGCGGGTATCGGTAGAATAACAAAACATTTATTATTACCTCAGTTTCAAGCTGTCGATGTTGTGGAACCTGATGAAAAATTTATAAATTCAATTAAAGAGTTTGTTGGCAAAGATAGTTGTCGAATCAACAAGTGTTATCAAAGTAGCCTGCAAGAATTTAAACCTGAAAAAAAATATGATGTAATATGGAACCAATGGGTGTTAGGATACCTAACTGATGAAGATTTAGGAGCTTATCTAATGCGATGCAGGTAATTAAGAATGCATTTTCTTATTGTGATAAAAATATATAAGAGGCTTGTGAGTTTGCATAAAATAGATGTTCCACAAATGTTGTTGAACCATGTAGTTGTGATACATACATATGCCTTGTGTACATATCTATACTGAAGGATATAAATAACAAAAAACTTTGTATTTGTACATTGAAAACCAAGACGAACCTGTTGTGAGATAAAATATCTGTATTATATTTTAATCATGATGCCTTTGTCCCCAATGAGTCACACACTCAATTGGAATACTGTTCCTTATTGGAAAAAATTATGAATAATTTCCAATGACTCGCAGTGTCCAGTAACAACCGTTTGGTGCAACATTAGTGATAGTACCTTTCGCACCAACGGTCCTGAGTTCCAAAAGGGGCAGATGTTTGTGTGATGAATATGAGCATTTGTACTAAAGTTATGGGTATTTATATATATTTCTATTAACTATACTTATCCATGATATATGTATATATCCATGATATATATATGTGTATACCTTAGTACACAAGCCTTAAAGTGCTTAATTTGGGCTAGGCTAATTTGTGTGCTTGTAAGAAATATTTTTATTATTTTTTTAGTATTATAGGAGGAGACAAATTTATATACTTATTACTTGTTGGAGAAATCTGTAACCAAAAAATATACCTATACATAAATATATACCCAAAAACAATGCAATTGTATGTGTTTGAACATTTTTAATGCTACACCTGATACTATAAAAGTCATATCTAGTAAATTATTTAAATCAAAGTTATTGACATGGCTTAAGGACAAAAATTTATATGAAGTTCGTGACATATTTGTGAAATAATTTAAGTAATATAGTTAAATTTGATGATTTGTATAGTTTATTAATGACTTAATTATTGATTTAAAATTGCATGCCTCCAATGGTAAATTATGCAGATATCATATTTTTTAACATCTTGATGTATGGTACATAATTTTAGCAATAAATGATTATGATTAAAAAAGTGAAGCTACCATACGGAGGTGGCTTGTGCAGCAGACTTGCGTACCTGACCCTGTCAAAAGCCTTCGAGATGTCAAGTGCCATGGCTAGTGCTTGCATCTTGAGGGCCTTGCCTCAGCAGTGCGTCACATAAACTAGAAGATTGGTATGTCTTTGGCGAAAGTCATATTGACAATCACTGAGGAGATCATTGTCTTCTAGGTATGAGAGCAACTAACCGATCAGCACTCTTTCCATAACCTTACAGAGTATGAAAGTGAAGGCAATCAGTCTGTAGTTGCATGGGTCGACATGACTACCCTTTTTGGGTACTGGCTGCACATTGGCAAGCTTGCACTATTTTTTCTTGAGAGAGAGAGGCGATACAAGCGTGTTAGCACAGGAGATAACTCAGGCGTACAAAACCTCAATAATCTCGCTGGTATGCCATCAGGAACATTGGACTTATTCACATCCAGACTTTGTAAGACTATGAAACCGCTTATTGTTAGTGATCTCCAACATCGAAGAATTACAGCGAGGTATGTTTGGTAGTTGTTGAGAGCCGGTGTCTAGAAAGTAATTGCTCGCAAACAGAGAGGCAACTTGCTTTCTCAGCTGCAAAATGAGCTAGTGACACATCAGGTTTCAGCAAAGGCGGTAGCATAGGACGGCAGAAATTCGCTTCGACTAACTTCGAGAGGAACCAGAACTGTTTACTTTTTTCGGGTAATATGACAGTTTCGTCCCTAATTGGCTGATGCGGTCGAATCTCGCCTTTAGTAAGACCCTTTTGCAAGACTTTGTGGCCGAATTATAAGCTCTCTTCTCCGCTCGGTTTCTCCGTGCTCGGACTTTACGATCGCGGATTTGCACCCAAGCTTCATAATCAGACTGTTTTCAGTCCTCAGCACGAGCTCAGGCCGCATTATACCACAGTCGGGTCTTGTTACCGAGTGGAATGTCGGAAAATGGAATAAAATACTCCATTCCCTGCCGAATCACACCCGCAATCGCATCAGCGGTGCACGAAGGGTCGCTCAAGAGAAGCAAGTTTGCCGCCAGTGATAAGATGCAAAAAAATACGCATCTCGACCCAATCTGGTGACTCGTAACGCCATACCTGCCCCATGACCCTAGGGTTATCATCCGGAGAAGAGCAGATCGATACGGATTTCACCACACAATGGTGGGACAATCCCAGTGGAGCTGAGACCGATACAGAATGTTTGTGTTGATCAGTTGTCAGCAGTAGGTCTAGACAATTGAGTGTGTGACCAGCAATATCTGACATTCTCGTCGCTTGATCCACCAGCTGAGTAAGATTTAGCGCTCTGGCACATCGTCGCTCTTCTCTCCCAGCATGGTCAGTTTTCTGGTATGGGAATAGCCACCCTTAGTGGTGACCGTTGAAGTCCCCCAAAAAAACAAGCTCCGTCGCTGGATGTCTCTGACTTGCCAAGGCTGCCGTCTCTGAGATTTTATTGTATACTAGCGGCCCGTCTTCTTCTTCTTTTTTTTCTTTATTTCTAAATTCTTTATTTTTTTTTCTATTATTAAATATTTTCCGTTAGCGCCATCTAGCGTCCGGTAGACGAACTACTTACGGTTAACGCGTTGCTATGGTAACGCGTATACAATGGAAAAAGAGCGGACAGACAAACAACAAATTTGTGATCTTAGATTATAGATTGTTGTTGATAATATTGTATTAAGTGTGCGAAATTTAAAATTAATCTCACTTTGTAAAGTGAGTAAAACTCGCATTAGAAGATTCCGTTACAAACTAACATACAGGTGAAGTTAATAGAAGCATGTTAAAAACATTCCTTTTCAATTAACGCTAAATAAGTAAAGACAGCTTAAGATGGGTAGTCTGCCCGCAGCCACCATGCAAAATTTATTTTACATCTTTCTTTCTTAATAGTATATTTTGATTTTCATAATTATGTTCTTACCACTAAATTTTCGGTGTATAAACGAAGAACACAGAATAAACGAAGATCACAATTAGAGATGCGCCGAATATTTGTTTTGTATTCGGTATTCGGCGTATTCGACATCTTTTCCACTATTTGTATTCGGCAGAATTATTCGGTTTTGGTGCCGAATATATTCGGTTCTATTTTCTTGGCTAAAAGATACAACTTCTTCTGTTATATGTCAAAGAAATACTATGAAAAATTTGTAAAGTAAAGCTAATAAAATGAAAGCAATTATAATAGAAAAATACTAGAAAACATCGACTCGGGTCACAAGTGAATTCTCAGGCGGGAATCGAATCGAATAAGATCGCATTGGAAAATGCATAAAACATATAAAAATTATAATAAGTCAAAATTTATTTTAATTTAAAACTAAAACGAAATTACAGGATTCGTTGAGGCAAGTTCTTCATAAAAGGTAAAAATGCCACATGAGATTCCTCTGAAAAGTTTGTAAGATTTTGCAGAGGTCTTCCCCTGTTTGTTACAATTTCATCTTCGCCTGAACTTTCAGCATCAGAGTCGCTTCTTTGAATAGCTTCTAGAAAAAGCCTACTTCTTACTAACTCGCAATCTCACTCTAAATCGCGGGTCCAACAATGTAGACAGGCAGTAGTTCTTCCAAATTTCTAAAACGACTTTGAACTTCTTTTTGTAGCTTCTGTACCATGTACATTTGTACATTTGGACATATTTCTGAAATGTTGGTCTTTGTTAAATATTTCATCAGAGTGTTACTGTGTCTACAAAGTGGTTTCCACTTTTTCGAAAATGTAGAACTGGTAATTTTGGTGATTTCTTCAAACGGTGAGGTACGGTCCGCTCGTCATATTGCCAGTAGCCACATGTTAGAACCTGTTTACGCGGCAAAGCAACGAAATGGTAAACCGAATAATTCGGCCGAATATCCGGTTCGGTAAAGGTTAAACCGAATAGTATTCGGTATTCGGTTATTCGGTGAAACCATTATTCGGCGCATCTCTAATCACAATAGTTAGATAGTATGTAAAAACTTCTATATTTATTAAGTTCCTACATTTCGTGCCGCTCACACATTTATTAATACAATGTTATCTCGTTTTGTTTTTATTTAATCCTGGCGTAGAAACGCCAGTGGAAATAAATATTAAAGGCGGTTTTATTTAACTTCTATATCTATATTTTTGTTACAGAAATGCCCTTTCGCACAATGGAGTCATTATAGTTAAAGAAAATGTGACTTCTTCGGGTAAAGTGGAAAAAGATGACATCGATTCTTCAATAACAAGATCTCTTCAACAGTTTATAAAAATTTTCAAATCAGCTAATTTGAAAAGAATTAAACAATGCAAACAAACAAACTTTCCTAATGGTATATATCCAGTTTATATGTTTGCACTTATACCAAATAATGATAGGGATAATGAAGTGAACAAGTCGAATTAAATAATTTATTTAGGAAATGAATAAAATGGTAATGTTTAAATACAAATATCATTGTTTTTTTTTACATTTGAACACATTTGCGCTTTATTTTCAGCTCTTATTCTTTATAGCAAATGGAAGATTTTGAATATAAAGTTTTTTCTGCAGATACTTAAAATACCACCCCCTTTTTATGGAAAATAAAAACCTTGTTGAGATATCAGAGTTGAATTGTCAAAACCGTAACTACTCAAATCAAATTCACTCATTTCATATTTTTAGATGTGTAGGTCTTTCAGGTATGGTACTGTATGTTGCCTGCGTCCTGCGGATAGGGCGTGCATTCCATATATCCGGATATCCGTTGACATTACTATCCGGATATCATTTGTATTTTTATTCGAATAAAAGGGTTAACACGGATAATAGTTTTCTCCTTTTTATGATTTAGTATTAAATTTAATGTTTATTAAAGATACCGATTAAATAAAATAAAATAATATTAAAAATGTTATCTATCATGTAATGTTACTCCTGGAACATGAATAGATTACGAATAATATATGTTGTAATAAAACTCTTAAGTATTAAACAATAGATATATTCCGATGAGTGTCCACGAAATAAGCTAATATAGATTAATAAAACATTCATCTAAATTTTCTCTAAAATAAAGTCAATGTACTCTCAATAAGATAAGATAAAGATAAAATTCCTTTTTTTTTCTAAAAGAGCCTTAACAAAGCATGTATTCAAGGTTTAATTTCTCTTCCGGCTACCAACATCGCATGGCAAACCTTCCAGAACGCTCGTGTTTAATGCCCATGGTCGGATCCGGTGTCATCCGTAGGTAATAGGCGCGTAAGTGATCCAATGACCATATACGTATTAAAGAAAATGGGATATCTGATAACATTTAAAAACAAAAGATTCTTTAGTAAGAGTAAATGTTTTTCATAATAAATATTTAAAGTCATTAAGTCATTCGACAAAAGTTATAAAATTCTCTTCAAGCATATTGGCAGAAGCCAATATCTCTATAAACGTTTTCTTTATAGTTTCTCTAGAAATAAATATTTTTATTTATTTAAAGGGATGTCGCAAGTGAAAAAATATATCGATATATCAATGTGTATATATATATATGTGTGTGTGTGTGTGTTCCTCTTAACTTCTTCGCCCGATCACACTTTTCGTAACGCTCTCGTCACGCATTCACCAGGTTACTTCCCAAGTCAAGCTTGCGTAAAGATGTTTTACTTCAAAAAATATCGTTTTTGATACAATTTTCGATATTGGATATTTTGTATCGATGTATCGATATATCAGAAAAAAATATATCTCCTAAAAATATCGATGTAATGAAAAAAAATCAATACATCGATATATCGATACTTTTTCAACAAGCCTATTTATTTAGTCGTCGGTGCAAAAGGCAAGATCTCTACCGTTGCACCAAACGGTCGCCAAAATAATAACCGCGAAAAATTATTTTGTTATTAATCAAAAATACAGTGTAATGCTACACATTGCAATATTACCCTGCATCAAATTTAAATTTAAATATTTTTATATTACTTATTTCTGTTTCTATGAAAAGCAAGCATCCACCAGCGTCTTGCCTTCCACGATTTTTAATTACTTTGTGTTTTATAAGCGATTAGTGGTAGCAAGTATACAAATACATAATAATAATGTACTAGCAACTTAAAGCACGTCCGCCGTCGTCGGCAATAAGTCATTTATTAATAAGCCAATATTTGCAATGATATTTGTCTAATTTGGCATTGATTACCATGTATAGTCGTGTACTTTGTGATATTTGCCTAAGTGGAAAAGTTTTGCCAAACTAGACAAATACGCCAATGCAAATGCCTACAACCATGTGAAGTGCCACCTTTATGCGTAAGCCTCAGTAATCTAATTAATTTCGCCATTATCTCATAGAGTACACAAACCCTGAGGTTACACACAAGGCCCTCACTATAGTTGTTTATTAGGGAAACACAGAATTTTTGTTAATTAATAAATACAGAGAATCAATCTGGTTATTCAGATCACGTATTTCTCTGCGTGATTCAAGAGGTATTATTTATTTATCAAATTTCTTAAACTTATACAGGGTGGCCCATCCATAGGCGTCATATTCATAAAAATCAGACCTTAATAGTGGTTTTTCTTCTGTAACTAGCCTTGAGGTAAACAAAGGTCGACAAATTGAAAAAAAAACGTAAGGAAAAAAAAGATAAAAAAGAAAAACCAATGTCGGTAGAAAATTACTGAAAAAAATCTAAAAATAATTCTAGCTCCTAAACTACAAAAAATCGCTGAACATACATGGGGGTGATTCGGATACCCCATAGCATAGAGCTTCTAAATTTTTCTTTTGGGCGCCTATGGATGGGCCACCCTGTATAACTGTATTTTTAAACCATCATTTTGTAATCGGAATACTGCGGGTTCCAGACAGTAGATGTATATTGTAAGAGAGATCTAATAAAAGAATTATATAACACTAGTTGACCCGGCCACGCGTTGCTGTGCCGACTGCAGCGTCATCTGCCGGACTGATTTGTGAATCTAAACCATTCTCAGATCCCCTTGAACACACACAAAAAAATTCATTCAAATCGGTCCAGCCGTTTAGGAGGAGTTCAGTGACATACACACTCACAGAAGAATTATATATACAGGGCCATTTTATAAACACCATCCAAATTTATATATTATATTCTTTGAAGAAAGTTACGAAACAAGATTTTTTTCTTTTAATATCACTCAGTACTAAAATATTAAGCTAAGCCTACACAAAGTTATCCGAGGAAAACTATCGATTGCTGTCACAGTCACGCTACGCACGGTGTTGTAGCAGATGATTACACGACCCCCGCCCCGCCCTCCCGTATTTCATTGATACATTACAATGATTTTCATAAGTTGCAAATTTAAACGAAAAAAAATAGGAACGTCAAATTGAAGAAGAGATAAGTTGATTTGTTATTTTATTATAACAATATTAATCGATAACACTTTTAATAAATGTTATAATAGTATCTATGATTTAATCTGTGTTATGTCTGATTATTAATCTATGGTGTCTGTCAATCATCTATGGTATCAATTGAGAATATATTGTGTGTGTTAACTGAATTAAACAAATTCAATAATTCATGCTTTATTTAATATAACATGGTGACAGCGGTATATTCTAGCAGTTTTGTATAAGATTGAATTAAAGTTTGAAAGTGAATTGAAATTTGTATATTGTTTCACTTGCTAAAATGGCGGCTCCGCAACTTATAATGGAAACCTTTGTAGTTGGACATTCCTCGGAAACTGCTACTCAATGGAAGAAATTTAAAAATAGGTTTATACAATTTTTAACGGCGTACTACGAGGATATTTCTGATACAAGGAAAATTGCAATGCTATTGCATGCCGGAGGGGATGAATTGACCTCAATATACGATTCGTTTGGTGAAAAGCCGGAAGATTTGGCAGCCGTATTGCAAAACTTTGACGAACACTTTATACCAAAGAAAAACTTAACCTATGAAAGGTTTAAGTTCTTAAATAGAAAACAAAGTCCAGATGAAACTTTTGAACAATATGTAGTAGTCTTAAAAAATTTAGCGGAGCCATGTGAATTGGAGAATTTGAAAGAAGATCTGGTAAAAGATATATTTGTCAGTGGTATAAATGATAAAATGCTGCAGCAAAAACTTTTGAATACAAGTAATTTGACATTAGAAACTGCACTCGATGTATGTAGAACGGCATCAGTTGTTGCTGAAAGAGTAGAGCAAATGATTACCATAAAGGAAGAAAGTAATACTACAGACCACATAAAAAAAGAAGTGGATATTGATTTAATTAAGAAAAACAGAAAGAAAATGTTAAAGAAGTGTACCTATTGCAATTTACAACATGACTATGGAAGGTGTCCAGCATATGGGAAACAATGCAATCATTGCAAGAAGTTAAATCATTTCGCCAGTGCCTGTAGGAAAGTTGACAGTATTCAAATGGAAAAGGAAAAGGAGATCTTAGATATTGGTAAGAGTGGGCAGAAATGTTTAAGTGACTGGTATAAAGTGATATTAAATATTAATGAACAAAATGTTAATTTCAAGGTGGATACGGGGGCAGCTTGTAATATTTTAAGCCTGCAGACATACTTGTCATTAGGGTTGCACAAGAAGAATCTGTTAAGAAATAATGCCATTGTAAGCTCATTTACAAAAAATGTTGTTGATATTGCTGGGCGCTGCTATATTAATTGTAAGTACAAAGATAAAGTTTATAAGTTGGAATTTTTTGTTTCTAAGGATAATCTAGACAATATTATAGGAATTAGATCAATTGAAGACTTAAATTTAATAAAAATGATTAATGTAATATCAAAAACAAATTGCTTGTTTCATGACTATATTCCAAAAAAGTATTTTGATCTCTTTGATGGAAGTGTAGGGCTAGTTTCTCAAATAGTTAAAATTCATGTAGACCAATCAATCCAACCAGTTATTTCCCCGGCTCGTAGATTGCCATATGCTCTACAAGACGAAGTAAAAAAAGAACTTGACTTTATGGAGTCTCATGGTATAATTAAAAAGGTAACCAAACCCACTGATTGGGTCAGTCAAATGGTGGTTGTAGTCAAAAAAGATAAGTCATTGCGTATCTGTTTGGATCCTAGGCCTTTAAACATGGCAATAAAAAGAGAACATTATCCATTTCCAAAGCTCGATGAAATTTCTGTTAAATTAAATAATGCTAAATACTTTTGTAAACTTGATGCACAATCTAGTTTTTGGATGTTACCTCTAGATAAACCAAGCATTAAACTGTGTACATTCCAAACTAGCTGGGGAAGGTATTCATTTCAAAGACTTCCATTTGGCTTAAATTGTGCTCCAGAAATTTGTCACAGAATTATATCTCAAACATTTGAGGGTATAAACAATGTTGCAACCTATCAAGATGATATTTTAATTTGGGCTGAGGACCAAGAGACATTGAGAGATAAAGTGTTACAAGTGCTGGAGGTTGCTAAAAATGCAGGTATTAAATTTAATCCAAAAAAATGTATTTTTAATACTAGACAAGTTGAGTTTTTAGGACATATGTTCGATGATAAAGGTATAACAATAACCCAGGATAAAATAATGGCTATTAAGGAAATGAATAGTCCAAAAAATAAAAAAGCCTTACAAAGATTATTAGGAGTGTTTAATTACTTGTCAAAATTTATTCCAAATTATAGCAATAAAACTGCTTTGCTGAGGGATCTCTTAAAAGAAGATGTCCTTTTTATATGGAACTCAGAGCATGATAAAGCTTTAGAGAGCTTAAAGTTAGCTATAACTAATGAGCCTGTGCTTGGTTTATATGATAGCTCGAAAGAGTTGACGTTAAGTGTAGATGCTAGTTCTAATGGTTTAGGGGCAACACTGATTCAAGAAGGTAAACCCATTGGCTATGCTTCTCGGGCTTTGACTGAAGTGCAAACTCGATACTCACAAATTGAGAAAGAGTTATTAGCCGTTTGTTTTGGAATTGAGAAATATAAATTATATATTTTGGGCAGACTTCAACTAACAATAGAAACCGATCATAAACCATTGCTAGGATTGGTAAAAAAACCATTATGCAAAGTACCTGTAAGATTACAGAGAATGTTATTAAGACTACAACCATATAAATTTGAATTAGTGTATACACCAGGGAAATTTATGTATATAGCAGATAGTTTATCAAGGGATTTTACAAATAAAAGTTGTGATACTGTAAAAAGAGATTTTGATGAAGATCTGGAGTTACAAGTAGCAATATTAAACAAACAGTTGATTGTGAATCAAAGGGATTTAAATACTTTTAAGGATCACTATAAACATGACAAAATATTAGAAAAGGTGAGAAATTTTGTACTAAAAGGCTGGCCAAGATATCTTAAGGATCTTGATGATGAAGTCAAGCCGTATTACCATTTTAAAAGTGAGTTGTTAGTAATTAATGATATCCTATTTAAAGGTAATAGAATAATAGTTCCTAGTAGTCTAAAGGTTAAAATGTTAAAGGAACTTCACATTGGACATCCAGGGATAAGTAGAATGATTAGCAAAGCAGAATCGAGTTTATTTTGGATAGGTGTTAATCAGGATATAAAAAGCTTTGTAAAGTCATGTTATATTTGTTTAAAATATCAAAGAAATAATTGTAGATCTAAATTGTTAAGTAAATCTATCCCTGCTCTACCTTGGATGGAAGTAGGCTGTGATGTATTTGAGTTGTATGGAAAATATTATATAGTGTTAGTAGATGCATTAAGCAATTTTGTTGAAGTGTGTAATCTAGTTAATTTAAAAAGTAATACTGTTATTGAGAAAATTAAGAGTATTTTCTCAAGACATGGCATACCAAAAATTCTATATACTGATGGAGCGCTGTATTTTAATTCTGAACAATTCAAACAATTTAGTAGTCAATGGAATTTTTTGCATGTCAAGTCTAGTCCGCACTACCCAAGATCTAATGGTCTGGCTGAAAGTGCTGTTAAATCAATGAAAACTTTGTTTAAGAAAACTTTAGATGCTAAGGAAGATTTATATCTAGCTCTTTTAAATTTTAGAAACACTCCTAGAGGTGTTGTTGATTCACCAGCATCAATACTCATGAGTAGAAATTTAAAAAGTAATGTGCCATGTACTTTAGATTATTTAAAACCTAGAATTACTTATTTTAAAAATATGAAAACTTTGTCTAAATTAAGACTTCAGACAAATTATTATTATAATCAGCATTCACATAGAAAGTGTAATTTTAAAATTGGAGGTAAAGTAATGTTTAAGAAATTGCCACAATCAGTTTGGGAACCAGCTATTATAATAAAAAAGGGAGATAATCCAAGAATGTTCAAAATAGAAAGCAGTAAAGGCAAACAGTACAATAGAAATGAATTCTATTTACTACCCAGGCATGATCGTGTTGAAACTGATAGTTATCAAGGTTGCTCTGAAGTTGTATATGATAACAAGGACAATTTTAATGAAGAGGCAGGTGAAGTTAATTTAGATCAAAGTGCAATTAAAGAAAATGAAAGTTCTGTAATGAATATGTCTGATATGAAACTAGTAACAAGATCAGGTAGGGCAATTAAAATACCTACTAGATATCTAGAGTAGTATTGTTTATTAAATGGGAAGATGTTATAATAGTATCTATGATTTAATCTGTGTTATGTCTGATTATTAATCTATGGTGTCTGTCAATCATCTATGGTATCAATTGAGAATATATTGTGTGTGTTAACTGAATTAAACAAATTCAATAATTCATGCTTTATTTAATATAACAATAAATAAAAAATGAACATAAAAGTAAGCCACACATTATGCACTTACGTCGCATTTTTTTAAATTTAATCAACTTATGTACAATAATTGGTTGGAGTAAAGCAAAGGGTGTTTCTTAACCACAGAATCTAAAAAAACACAGGGATCGCAAAGGCAATTCGAAAATCGCAAACAAAAAAATGCAGTGCCAAAACCTTAGTACCTACCTACCTAAGTTATTTTTGTCTATTTTACATGATAGGATAAAGAAATGTATAATTAATAGTTCTATATTTTTGTGAAAAATTTCACAAGGCTTAGCCGCCCTGCACACATTTTGCTTTACTCCAACAAAATAATTAATTAAAAATCCAAACAAAATACACTTACATGAAGTTTGAAAACAATCACTTTACCTTAAAGTGTAGGTAATTTCACTCTAAACAGTCTTGCACGTTTATGAACATTGTCTATAATTGTATTACTTGTTTTTTCACTTTGTCACTTCGTTAAATGCACGGATTATATTTTGTTGTAGAAACTCTTTGTTTATACATTATGGTTAATGAAAACTAAAGTACTTTTAAACCTTACTTCAAAATATACTGTCATACGTTCACAATCTCGCTCTATTTTATTTATTACATACAACACGTTATCAGCACGAAGATAGAGTTTTAATGAGTGGAAAGTAATTTTGGGAGTCAGATTTACCGGATTGTTGTGAATTTACATAAATTTTCGACTTAAAAGTGAAAAAATTTCTGACATATAAAAACAAAAGATATCAACGGGCGATCACAACAATATGGGTAAAAATGGATTGAATTCGAGTCTACGATCTCTTGCAGGGATATTTTTAAAAGGTAGACAAGATTATACTATTTGGAAATTCAAAATGAAAATGTACTTGGTACATGAAGGTTTGTGGAAATGTATAATAGGTTATCCTGATGGAGATTCTACTGCCTCTAATATTAAAGAAAGGGAAGACGAAATTACCCTAGCCAAAATTTGCTTGACATTGGATGGACCAGCCATAACGCACGTAAGGAACTGTAAGAGCGCCAAGGAAGCCTGGAGCACTTTAGCTGCTGCTTACGAGGATAAGTCCATGGGTCGTCGTTTGGCGCTGGAACGTAAGCTGTATAGGTACAATCTCAGTGAGTTTAGTAGTATGGAGATGTACATTGAAGCAGTGATGTCCACAGCTCAAGATTTGGGAGACATAGCGAAGGTAATAGAGGACGCCTCTCTAGCGGCTATATTACTAGGAGGACTGACGTCACGCTTTGATCCCTTAATAATGGCACTAGAAAATTCAACAGTGCAGATTTCTAGCGAGCTGGTGAAAAGCAAACTATTAACAGAATTTTCGCGATCTACTGATAATGAACCAATTAAATCGGATCTTGGTTTATGTGTTCAGGAAAAGAATCCTAAACGAAAACGGGAAATAGTCTGTTACCGCTGTAAGGAGCCTGGACATAAGAGACCGAACTGTCCCCTTAACAGAAAGTCCAAAAATGTTGGCCCGAAGAAAGAAAACACCCTATCTAGTCTGTTTGGCGCATTCAAAGTGGGTACCGAGGCGTTCAAAGATAAATGGTGGGTAGATTCTGGAGCAAGTGCTCATATGTCTGGAAGGTCAGATTGGATGAAGAATATACAAGAGTTCTCTACTGGGCAAGTCACAATTGCTAACGGAGATGTCTTGACAAGTGCTGGCATTGGCAGTGTTTCTATTAATAATAATTTTAAATCCGAATGTTCTAATAGTATCAAAAATATATCAAATGTAGTTTTTATACCAAATTTAAATACTAATTTGATTTCTATAA
Organism: Calamotropha paludella; assembly: GCA_927399485.1. Lineage (NCBI taxonomy): Eukaryota > Metazoa > Arthropoda > Insecta > Lepidoptera > Crambidae > Calamotropha > Calamotropha paludella. The sequence goes on along the minus strand of OV656807.1, from coordinate 16,245,924 downwards.
AGAAGGCTGTAGATAATGGATTTTGTGTTGTTTTTGATAAGAAAGGTTGTATATTTTATAATGATTTATCTTTTTCTTGTACAGGTGATGCAGTGCTACATGGTTCGTGTTGTGGTGGATTGTATAGTTTGGATTGTACGGTTAGTCTACCTCAAACCTTATCAGCGTTTAAAGTACATAGTGATGTATCGAGCTATCGACTATGGCATAAACGGCTTGGTCACTTGTGCCGTATAGGGTTACAAGAACTTAACAGAAGTAATCTAGGAGTTCAGTACACCGAAGTTGATAAAGAGCCCTGCATAGCTTGTGTAGAGGGTAAGCAGGCCAGAAAACCATTCAAGAAAATAACATATAAGAAAGCAACTTCTAAATTAGAACTAGTGCATTCGGATTTATGCGGACCAATGTCGGATAATTCTTTTCAAGGAAATAAATATGTTTTGACTTTTATTGATGATTTTAGCCGTTTTATTTTTATATATTTTATTTCTTCTAAAAATGACGTTAAGAATAAGTTTTGTGTTTTTAAGGCTATGGTTGAAAGAGAGACAGGCTTAAAGGTAAAAGCGTTGCGTACAGACAACGGAACAGAGTACGTTAACAAAGAATTTACTGATTACCTGGAGGAGGAAGGTATCCAACACCAGACAACCGTTCCTTTCAGTCCTCAACAAAACGGAGTTTCTGAGAGGACTAACAGGTCGGTAGTAGAGAAGGCGCGTTGTATGCTCTCTGATTGTTCTCTCTCAAAGGGCTATTGGCAAGACGCTGTGGAGACAGCGGTTTATTTAAAAAATCGATGTCCACATCGAGCTCTCAATGGTAAAACGCCCTTTGAAGCATGGCATGGCGAGAAAACAGACTTAAGTCATTTGAAAGTTTTTGGGTGTCGCGCCATGGTTAAGGTTCCAGATAACTACAGAAGGAAATTGGACATTAAGGCGACAGAACACATTTTCGTTGGATATTCAAAAAATCCACAGAGCTACTACTTTCGTGAAGCAGATTGTCCAAGGAGGTTGATAAAAGGAAGAGATGTGGTTTTCTTCGAAAATTCTTTTTCTAATTTGAAGGTTCAACAAAAGGAATCGATCCCTTCTACTTCTTGTGGAGATATTATTTTTGATTCAGTACCCAATCAAGTGTGCAGTTTATACAGGCGAAGTGAAAATACTGAGCAAGGCACTGACGCTGGTGCTAGTGAGCCGGAACTAGAAGCACAGCAAACTCACAGCGCAGACGGGACTTTTGATGTTGAAGATACGTGTACTCAAAGTACAGAAATTACAGAAGAAAGATATCCACTCAGAAATAGAATAACCAAACGTTTTGATACTAATCTTATTTGTAATGCAGTTACGTATGACTCCGACGAACCTGAAAGCTACGCAGTTGCTATGAAGTCGGAAGAGAGTGCAAACTGGCAGTTAGCGATGGATGACGAGTATAAATCGCTAATGAAAAATAAAACTTGGACGTTAGTTGATAAACAAGATAAGAAGATTATTCAATGCAAGTGGGTATACAAATTGAAAAAGGATGCTCAAGGTCAAGTTGCCAAGTACAAGGCAAGGCTAGTAGCCAAAGGCTTCAGCCAGACGGCGGGCATTGACTACTATGAAACCTTCTCTCCGGTAGTGCGTAATTCGTCCTTGCGAACACTGATAGCTTTGGCGGCAGAAATGGAGTTGAATATACATCACTTAGATGTAGATACTGCGTTTCTCAATGGAGACTTATTGGAGGAAGTTTACATGCAGCAGCCTCCGGGTTTTGTTGAGACAGGTGCAGAAGATAAAGTCTGTTTATTAAAGAAATCACTCTACGGCTTAAAACAGGCTGCTCGTGCATGGAATGTTAAATTAAATCAAACTTTATCAAATATTGGTTTTGTCAAAACCTCTGCAGAACCATGCATCTATACGAAAAAGTTTGGTGATGAAACTGTTATTATCAGTGTCTATGTTGATGACATTTTGGTATTATTTAAAAGGAAAAAGACTTTTGACACTGTCAAAAATTCTCTAAGTAAATTTTTCTCATTAAAAGATTTGGGAAAACTTGAATATTGTGTAGGTCTTAATGTAAAACGTTCGGAGGAAAAGATTTATGTTAGTCAAACGACATATATTAAATCAGTTTTAAAACGTTTTAACATGGAGAATTGCAAAGAAATGTCAACACCTTTAGAAAACAATAAGCTGGAAAAGGGTAAGGAAACATGCAATTATCCTTACCAGAATTTAATAGGCTGCCGTATGTATCTAGCTGTGAATACCAGGCCAGACGTCGCTTATGCCGTAAGCTATTTAAGTCAATTTAATACTTGTTTTGACAAAAGGCATTGGTTGACCGCAAAAAGGGTATTACAATATTTAAAAGGAACTCAAAACTACTGTATTACTTACAGGAAGACGGGTGATTATTTGTGTGGTTATACGGATGCAGATTGGGCAAACTGTATTAGTGACAGGAGGTCGTACACTGGTTACTACTTTACTCTGGCAGGAGGGCCTATTAGTTGGGAATGCAAAAAACAACCAACAGTCGCGTTGTCTTCAACTGAGGCGGAGTATATGTCGCTTACTAGTGCGGCTAAAGAAGCAATTTTTCTTAGGAGGTTAGTGTTTGATATCACTGGTAACGCTGATAAGGTTGTGGTGTATAACGACAGCCAAAGTGCGCAGAAAATTGCTCTCAATCCAATCCATCACAATAGGACGAAACATATAGACACGAAATTTCATTTCATTAGGGAAAAGATATCTGATGGCATTATAGATGTAAAATATATGCGGACAGATCATATGTCGGCAGATGTCTTAACGAAGCCCTTAAGGCGCATAGCATATAATAGATGTGTAGTAGGCATGGGCATAACATAATTAATTAAGGTTATCTTTATTTTTCATTAAGGGGAGGATGTTGTAGAAACTCTTTGTTTATACATTATGGTTAATGAAAACTAAAGTGCTTTTAAACCTTACTTCAAAATATACTGTCATACGTTCACAATCTCGCTCTATTTTATTTATTACATACAACATATTTATATTTAAGTTCTCGAGGCTTTGGGCCTTCTTCACATAAACCCGTTGTTCAATTTCGCCCTCGATTTCAATTGCAAGTGTTAACAAATTTCGTTAGGTAGATAATTATGCGACGTAAATGCGTGAACGCAACATTATACATCGCGGAAAGTCCGCGGGTGACTGATTTCATTGCGCCGATGTCGTTACAACTTGCGCGCGCAGCTCGGTGGGGCGCTTCGGGCGGTCGGTCGTTCAACTGTAAGTACCTATTTTGCCAGTAACCAACTGTTGTAATAATTCGCTCGGACAAAATTTTTTTTTGCGGAAATTTTACCTACCAATTTTTTTTCATAAATGAAGTGTTTGAATGATATCTTATGCCTAGAAAAAAATTGGATGGTGTTTATATAATTACCCTGTATAAAGACTAGTGGACCCGACAGGCGTTGTCCTGCCTGTTATTTTTGCAGTATAGATAAATAACCTAGATACCGTCTGCAGCGCACTCTGCCGGGCTGATTTGTGAATCTAAACCATTCTCAGATCCCCTTGAACACACACAAAAAAAATCATTCAAATCGGTCCAGCCGTTTAGGAGGAGTTCAGTGACATACACACTCACAGAAGAATTATATATATAAAGACTAGAAGAATATCAGGGTCTGAAATTTGAATGGTTTGTCTAAAAATAAACCAGAGCATTTTATACGCTTTGCTTGTGATATAATTTAAGTGCGATGATATAAGTAGACCATTATCTAGAATAACACGGAGGTCTCTCTGAGAGAAATATGTCATTGAGGTGGTAATTGAACACTATTGGTTGTTTTTTTCTGAAGAAAGTTATACAATGACATTTATCAATATTAGGAAAGAGTTTATTAAGGTGGCAGTATTCGAATAATCTATTTAAGTTATTTTGTAGTAATATGCAATGATCAATATCATAGCACTTGATTACATCATTAATGAAGATGTTAAAAAGTTAAGGGGCTGTCCATTAATCACGTGAGGTTCGAAAGGGGGGGAGGGGTCCATAAAAAATCACGAAATATCACAAGGGGGGAGGGGGGGGGGGTGTAGTAATATATCACGTGTATTTATTTTTTCGACAATCGCGCGATACTGAACCGAAAAGCGGCGTTACGTGTATTTATTTTTTCGTCAAACGCGTACAAAACGAAAGCGGCTTACTACTTCTGTACAAAGAAAAAAGCTAAGGCACATGTGAATTCTTGTCACAAACAACTGAATCCGAGCAATAATAGTCTAGAGATGCACAATGTTCGTCCTTCCCGCATCTTCACGCAACGATCGAACGGTGGATCGAGTGAGATTCTCTGCGTAGTGCGCGAAAATGATGACGCCGAGTGGCTTGATGAAACCGATGTTGATCTTCAACAAAGCACTGTGTCAATAACTGACTTGCAAGATGCTTATCCAGTTTTTGGTGTGGAAGAAAGTATTGCTTACCCGTGGGCCGATATTTTTTTTTAATTATTATAATAATAGCCCTTTATTCCGAATTAGTTTTCTGTTACATTTGAATATAGTATTTTACAAAATGTCCTTCAATTCGGTGTGTCTTTTGACATAGGCCTCCTCCAGCTGCTTCCATTGCAATCTGTCGGCTGCAACTCTAGTCCAGAATGGTCCCAAAGTTAGACGGAAATCAATTTCCCATCTCCTTGTTACACGTCCTCTATGTCTATTTCCATCTTTTGGGTACCAGAGTGTTACCTGCTTGCTCCATTTGTTTGATTTACAGCGTAGCATGTGACCTGTCCAACCCCATTTCAAATGTTCAATTCTGGCACTTGGCTAGTTTTTCTCTGTGATTCTGGGTGAGGGACCAGGTCTCACATCCATATGTGAAACAGGGAAGGATGCAGTATTGTAAGTTTTTCTTTTATAGTAATGCTTAATTCTTTGCTTTTTATTATTTCTTTTAGAGACCAGAATTTCTCCAGCCGCTGGCTATCCTCTTGTTTATTTCCTTTGACATTTGATCAGTAGGGGCGATTATTTGGCCCACAAATACACATACTCTAGCTTATTTTCGTTCAAATAGTACTGTCAATTTCTATTGAATTGGTCATCAGTTTTGTTTTTGCTGTATTCATTTGTAGACCTACTTCTTTGCTTTTGCTTGCTAGAGCTTGTACCATTTCTTGTATTTTACTTGGATCTTCTTCAAGCAAGATTAGATCATCTGCAAATCTTAGATGACTGAGGCGGTAGCCATTTATATTGAGGCTATATCAATCCCATCCTAGACTTCTGAAGATGTTCACCAGCACGGCAGTAAACAAGTTAGGGGACAGTGGGTCTCCCTGTCGGACACCTCTATTAATGGGGTATCTCCTGTTGTTTCGAGTTTTATACTGCCTTTGCTTTTTTTGTATATATTTCTTATGATCTTGATATAGCTATTGTCTACTCCTTGCTGTTTTAGGGTTTTCCAGGTGTATTAGTGTTTTAAACTGTCAAATGTTTAAAATAGTCTACAAAAATTATATAGACCGGTTTTTGGTATTCATTACATTTTTCTAAAATTTGTTTTATAGTGTGAATGTGGTCGATTGTGATTGTTGTATAGGTTTTTCTAAACCCTGCCTGCTCTACAGGTTGATTTTCATCCAGTTGTTGTGCAATTCTGTCTAGGATAGCTTTTGCGAGAACTTTGTAGATGTTTGATGTCAAGCTTATTGGTCTATAGTTGCCGATGTCTTCCTTAGGTCCTTTCTTGTGCAATAATATAATGTGCGACTTTCCCCACTGGTCTGGAATGATGCCTGTATTACGAGGTCCGAGGATACTGTACATAAAATTATGTTTATGTATAAGTACAAATTTTTTGACGTGACAACGTCTTATAAATTGGTTTGCCGGGTGACACTTCAAGAAACTGCGTTACGCTCCGCTCACGTTATGCGCTTACAATGAGAGCGAGTGAGAGGCACGCGTCCCTTCCACTCGAGCATGGTTAGCCCGCCTAAGAGCGAGAGAGACAGACATAAAAAGTGGAAGGGACGCGTGCCTATAAATTAATGTTTTAAATATAATTCTTTGTATAAATAAATGTTTTAAATTGTTACTATTATTTCATCCTTCTTCCTACTATACGAATGAATATTCACATTAAAATTATTTTACCACTCAAAGTCGTTGTCACGTAAAACTTTCGCCCGTATACCGACTTTACAGGCAACCAATCAGTTTTTTTTGCATTTCTTTCATTATTTTTATGTCAGTCAAAAACAACCTGCAACCTTTCTGTCTACCTCTAAACGTTATTATTGTAGTCTTTAATTTTCTATAATAAAATAAGATGATACGTATACCTGTATTTTATAAATATTCAAAAATAAAAGGAACATTCTTTGTGGGTACTTAAAAATACACGTGATATAGGGGGGGGGGTAGTCTGAAACCTCACCATGTATCACCAAGGGGGAGGGGGGGGTTAAAAAATGCCAAATAAAATATCACGTGATTAATGGACGGCCCCTAAGGTGAGAGCCCTGCGGCACACCAGACGTCACCGGAATGAAGTTAGAAATGAAGCCCTTGATTGTAACTGCTTGACTCCTGTTCTGCATATAGGACGTTAACCGTCTTAGAAGGTCGCCATGTATTTCGTCGTGTTGTAATTTGCAAATTAGTAATTTATGAGAAATCTTATCGAAAAATTTGGAATAGTCGGTATACACAGCGTCAATCTGCCAACCTTTGTCCATAATGTCTAGCGCCAGATCCAGGAACTCACAAAGATTAGTTTCTGTGGAGCGCCTATCAACGAAACCATGTTGCTGTGGCAATGAAATAGGTCTTATTAATGGAAAAATGGAGTCGTAAACTATTTTCTCGAAGAGTTTTGGTATTGTGGAGAGTTTGGAAATACCCCTATAATTATGGACGTTATGCTTGTCGCCGTTCTTAAAGCTTGGTATCACTAGAGAACGTTTCGAGGCAAGCGGCATTACCCCCTGACACAATGAGAGCTCGAAAAGTAAAGAAATTGGTAACGCCAGTTGTCCACAACACTACTTCAAATAAATGTACTTTCCAGAATCGAACGTGAACTGCTTATGCACCAGTCATCAAACAGGTGATGCGCTTGTGTTCGTGACCATAAACACAAGTTTATGGTCCTCGGTCCGACTTAATTACAGGTAACTCTTTCTTAAGGTAACTGTGTAACTGAGCGAAAATACAGATTTTCGCTCATCAAAATATATTCCTTATTTATTTATAATAATAAGGTATATGCATTTAATATTTTTATCATCATATTTATTGGAGTGGAGCGAGCGAAGCTCCCATGGATCAGCTTCAATGGCGCAATGTCTGTTACGCCATAACTTCCTGACTTCTTAACCGATTTTAATATTTTTTGTGTGAAATCGAATCAACAGGTTTAGGACTGATTGTAACGGAGCCCGAATTTTGAAATTCGCTAAAATTTCTATCGAAATAAAAAATATATTTTTATTTTTTCGGTATTACGCTCTGCTCAATATATGGTGCTAGCGTAGCTTTATGCTTACCGACTGCATCGCCTAGTTAAAACGGTCTCTTCATTAATCTAATCCTATTAAATACGGTTTTTATAGCATTTATCGGTATAACTACTACGCGAACGGTGTAAAATTATGCTACAATTTTTGATAAGTCGCTGGAGCTTATCCGGACATTGAATGAAGCGTCACGAGTACCTACCTGATGTTGGCAGCCATACTCCCAACTGCCTAGCTACTAGTTGGCAGTTGTCAGCAGAAGCTGACGACAACGACTAATAGTGCAAGAGCTGATGACGAATTTTTAGAAGGTATTTTAGGCAAGCTGAAATTGCGAAAAAATTTGTTAATTGGAGGATCCGGTCCTGGCAGTCTTTTAGCGAGTTAGCGGTTATTGCGCTACTGAGCAGATAACATTTGCAAAAAAAAAAATCCAAAAAATATATTTTGGGCAACTTGAATTTTTTTTATCTCTTAATTTATTATTTCTAGAGTTCAAAAAAATATCCAAGACGTTTTAGTCGGTTATCTAATATTGCCAGACGACTTCAAAATTATTTTTTTTAAATTCCCAAAAATATTCTTTAGGCAATCTGAAATTTAAATCACGTATTTATGAAGTAATTTTAATAACACCTGAAAATTGCCAGACAATAATAATGTTTGTACATTAGTAATAAGTTTGTAATAAGAAGAATTGTCTGAAAATGAATCTTCCGGGAGCAATGAAGAAAACGAAGAAGATTAACAAAATAATTAATCTATACATATAAATTAAATTGAAGTGTCTGTTTGTAATATTGAAATAACCATAATAATAATAAATATATATACGGTACATACACCAAAATAACATGTTTTACAATTTTTGTCTGTCTGTTTGTTCCGGCTAATCTCTGAAATGGCTGGACCGATTTTGACGGGACTTTTATTGACAGGTAGCTGATGTTATAAGAAAGAACTTAGGCTACTTTTATTTTAGAAAAAATCTTTTATTTTAGAAAAATAATATTATTGCCACAGCAACGCGTGGCTGGGTCAGCTAGTCTCGAATAAATTTTCTTTTACATTTCAATTTACAATTATTTATTTATTTAATAAAAAATGGAAATGAAAGAATAATTCATTTAATTAGTCATCCTTCAAATCATTGTTCCTATCAAGTAAAAAAAATATATTCATCGCGGCCTCGTTTCTGATTTTTCATATTTTATAGTTATTAATAGAAATTATAAATTACTAAGATTTTGCTTAGACCTTTTATTTAGAATTTTGTTTGTAAAGTTTTATCATTGTTATTTAAAATTACAATCTAAGGAGATTATTAAAAAGTCGGGAACGGGGCTTCGCATATTAAAATATAGCTTTTTTCCAAAAATACAAAATTGTATTAAATATAAATAATTAATTTTAGATAAAAATTAATTTTCCTTTTTTTACACACGATCCTGATTATATCCGGAAGCATTTCCTAATGCTTCAGATTGTTCGCCATGCGCTGGTTTCTCCAGCGACATGGTCCGTTATCTTTCATCACAAAACGGCGCGGCTTGTCAATAGCATACGTACTACACAACGCCGTTTGTTCTGTGGGTTTTCGGACGTATTGTACGCCAATGCGGACGAATCATGCGTCAAGCCTTCGGGTCTCTTCACTCACCTAGGTGAGTCAACTCTACGTCTTTTTACGTAGATCTACGTATTTTAGGTCTGTCCTGGAAACCTACGACTTTCTGTCCCAGAATCTACGTATTTTCTGTCAATCTGTAAAAATATGCAAAGTAAATTAACTGATACAAAAGTTATATTGTCGCTCTGTCTTTCTCACTCTCACGGGGGTCACTAGTGTCTTTGTACTTGTTTGTATGGGCTCTATACCTTTGCTTTAAAGGAAGAATTTAACCAATAACATTTCTTTCGTTGCGCCTAAATGGGGTTCCCCCTCCAAGGGTTCCCCAGCCACGCAAAGCTTACCACAGATGGCGCCACCAGTAATTACACTAACTGTCAATGTCAAACGTTGTTGTCATTCAAAGAGTTAGTTAGTTATAGTACCGAAACACTGTTATTATTTTCCAGTGGTTTTAACCAAATACTGGTATAAGATTTAATTATTTGAATATGTATTATCAGAAATTTAATATAGTTTATCAGAAGAAAAACAAACAACATGAAATTGACAGTGACAGTTGGCGGGAACATTACGGCGCCATCTGACGGGACAAATGTCCAGTTATTATGTTCTGTTCTGTCTGTGGTCGCGTGAAAATTATCCAAAACATAGATAGGTGTTTATTTCTATTCAAAGAAGTATTTCATTCAAAATTCAACAGATTGATCTGATTTTATTCTATTTTATATAAGTAACAAACTTATTAACGTTGCCACACAGCAGTGCAAATGTAAAGCGTCTGTTTTCTGCCATCAATTTGATGAAAAGTGACATTAGAAACAGACTTACTACTGACACGCTAACAGGCTTACTTTTCACGAAAAGTGGCCTGAAAACAAACAACGAGCCTACTCACGGACACATAGAATATTTTAACAAAAATATTAATAAATTTAATAAAACGGAAAATATATAGATAATAAAATTTAAGTGTATTGATAGGAACATGAGTTAGATACCAGGACAAATAACAAGGAAGATTCTTTAGTAATCCACATTTATTATCATATAATTGCAATCATTGATTATAGTTATAAATGCACTTTTCAAATTACAAATTTATTGACACTTCCAATAGACTTCATCAATTATTAAGATAAATCATAATTTACAGTTAGCACTTTTTCACTTTTCGTTTATAAAACTATCTTTAATAACTAAAAGCTGTGACCAAAACTACTTAACACATTTTAGTAGAAGAATACTTTAACAAATAATATTATAGTTATACTTTCACTAAAATCCTTTACCAATAACAGCTACTACACTAGAGGCACTTATTTTAACAAAATACTTATCTTTTATAAGCGAGAAGAGTTCACAACGTCACTATCTTTATTCAACTGAATAATACTTTTGCTCACAGTTAATCCTCTATTTTAAACTTGTAAGGTATTATAAAAATCCCACAGAGTATTTTCCTTTCCACTGCTGCCGTGAAAAAAGTGAGTCAAAAATCGTTTCCATCCCCTTATATAGTCGATTACAATAGCATCATGGCGCTTAAAGCGCGAAAACACCAAATGTCAAAATCTCGGTGTTGTTTCCGGTTACATGATAATAATCTTTTTATGATCAGGTGTAAAGTAAGTACATATGTTATGAAAGCAATAATAATTATCTTTTTAAATTAAATTTTGAATTATTGTGATAATGATTTGTGCAATTAATAAGAAATAACATACACTAAAATTTCTAATTGCTGCATTTTCATTTCTCATATAATTTTCCTTTTTATTTCTTAGTTGTTAAAATACCACCTTTTGGCCATATTTTATTACGAAATTAATAGTAATTTATCATGTATAATATATTTTTTTGGATAAATTAATGATAGCATCTTCTTTTAAAAGTATTGTGAATAAATTCCTAGGATTATGGTATCCAATACAATGTTTTATAATAGTTTTTAATGTCTTTTTAATTACTAATATAAAATAAGATTATTAAGTCACATTTCATAACAAAATCAACTGTAATTATAATGATTTATAACAGTTCGTCCATCCTGACGAAATTTGATACCACGCAAATTTATTACATAAATAAGAACAAAACAAAAGAACTCTAAAATAATCCTTAATTATCTGCATTTCTAATTGTTTTTTTTTTTTTCCATTTCATTTCATGTAATTTCTTCAAAGTTCATTGTTCATTTCTTCGCTCCATCCAAAGGAAACTGTAAAAGTGAACAATTTATAAATTAATTTGATCAAAACCACAGGTAATATGTTTTCTCCATAGCATATAGCCTATTATATCTTTAATAATCTTAGTGTTGCTTACGCGATACTGAAGACAAACCATTTATGATACAACTGCGTTTCATTATCTTATTACCTATATAATTCCTAAACTTGACATTCAGACCCTGTTACTCGCCAGTAAGGCGGCCCTCATACTCGCACACTAGGAGGCCCTCATACTCGCACACTAGGCGACCCACATACTCGCACACAAGGCGGCCCTGCTACTCGCCAACAAGGCGTCCCTGCTACTCGCCAACAAGGCGGCCCTGCTACTCGCCAACAAGGCGGCCCTGCTACTCGCCAACAAGGCGGCCCTGCTACTCGCCAACAAGGCGGCCCTGCTACTCGCCAACAAGGCGGCCCTGCTACTCGCCAACAAGGCGGCCCTGCTACTCGCCAACAAGGCGGCCCTGCTACTCGCCAACAAGGCGGCCCTGCTACTCGCCAACAAGGCGGCCCTGCTACTCGCCAACAAGGCGGCCCTGCTACTCGCCAACAAGGCGGCCCTGCTACTCGCCAACAAGGCGGCCCTGCTACTCGCCAACAAGGCGGCCCTGCTACTCGCCAACAAGGCGGCCCTGCTACTCGCCAACAAGGCGGCCCTGCTACTCGCCAACAAGGCGGCCCTGTTACTCGCCAATAAGGCGGCCCTGTTACTTTACCAAACGGATTGCTCTAATACTCATCATTATGATGTTCCTGATTTCGTTATTATGACGGCTTCTTGCACGTAGATATGTATTCATAATATCCCTTTTTTTAATCCCTCTAATAAGTCGATTAATTCTTCTGTACTTGAGACTCTTCAGATTCACTCTGGCTTTTTCTTGTCTCATATCCAATTAATATTCTTAGCGAGTTCTGACTCGCTACAGTAGCATTATATTTTTGTAACCTTTTACTCCTTTTATAGATGAAATTATATAGCTATCGTGGCCTAGTACTTTTGTGACTTGAATACTTTTTCTTTGTTTATGGCATTGCCCCAAAACATAATGGCAAATCTTAGTGTCGAGGAAACATAACCATGATACGCACTCAGTAGAGCGTTTACATTCACAATCTTACTCAAGTGATTAAGAGCATAGGAGAACCAACTTAACTTATTACAAACATGGTAAATATGCGAATTCCATTTAAGATCATTATCAATATATAAACCTAGAAATTTTGTTGTTTTGGTGTCATTTATTCTTTTATATAAGTAGGATATATTTAACTGTATCTCATTCGCACAATTGACATTACGTTGTTTGAAAAAACATTATTTTGGTTTTATTCAAGTTTACTTTAAGATTACTAGACTCAAGCCACTTCATAATATTTAGTAAAGTGGCATTAACATTTTTTTCTAATATTTGTATCGTGTTACCGCTAAGTAAAACCGTGCTATCGTCTGCAAAAAGAGTAACGTGATTATCTGTAACTGCTGGTAGATCATTAATATAGACTAAGAAAAGTAGAGGTCCCAGTATACTACCTTGAGGCACCCCAAATTTTACTAATCTCATTTTGGAGTGGTAAGCTACTTCAGTTTTCGTTGTCATATCAATCTTTTTTATTACAGTCATTTGTAACCTGTTTGTCAAATATGATTTGAGCAGACTATAAACATTACCTCTAATCCCAAAATTGTATAGTTTTTGCAAAAGAATATAAGGTTCTACATAATTAAACGCCTTTGTCATGCCCATATAAAGCGCAACGGTTGGAATTCTTTTTTCGAAATTTTTTTGATTCTTGTAACAGAAAGTTATAAACTGCCATGTTTATGGACTTATTTTTTTCTAAACCCATATTGCTCTGGTATAAAGATGTTATAACTTTCAAGAAAAGAATAAACATATTCATAGATGATCTTTTCCAGTATTTTTGACAGAACTGACAATAATGCCACTGGCCTGTAAATACTCAAATTAGAGATGTCTCCTTTTTAAATAAGGGTTTAATTAAATATTTTTTTAATTTTTCTGGAAAGATACCTTCCACAATACACAAATTTACTATATGGCTTAATACTGGCGCAATTATATGTGCAACATCTTTAATGACTGACGTTATAAACCCATCCACTCCTGAACTATTCGTGTTTTTTAAAGAGTTAATCACTTTAATTATGTCAATAGCCGTAGTGGGACCCACAAAAATTGAATTCGAAATAGCAACTAGAGTTTGTATTTTGACACCCTTAGAAATTGTTTCTTCAACTTCATCAATAAAGTGATCGTTAAATGTATTAGCAATCTGTAACGGGTCCGTAATTGATACATCCTTGAACATTATTTTTTTAATACTTTCCTTCGGAAAACTATTTTTACACTTTTTATGATAACGTGCCTTTTGTGTTAATTTTAAAATAGATTTATAACGTTTCACATACATTTTATAATCATTTTTTTTTGTTTTTAAATTGCGATTATTTTTTTATATCCACAACAGTTCTCTTTTACGCTTACTACATATTCTAATTCCCCGAGATATCCATTTGGGCTTAACAGTAGCTTTACACTTAATACGTTTTACAGGAAAACACAAGTCGTAGAAACACTTCAGTTTCTTCAAATTTGTTATAGGAATCATTTGGATCATTAAAATCAAACACTTCGTCAAAAGATACTTTACTTAAACTATCAATAAATTTATTTCTATTTTTTAATGAATAGTCACGTTTCATAATGTACCAATATTTTAATGAGCAAGTCTTGTTCACAGGATATCGAGCGAATTGAGCAGACTGATCAGATAATCCCAACTCTATTACTTCTCCCTAACATCCTCTAAAATTATGCGCAATATTATCGAGACAAGTTTTACTAGCCAATCTGGTCGGCTCTTTAAATTGTAACCTATGACTATAGCAATTTAGAGTATTAATGAGTTCCTTCGTGTGTTTAGATGTATACAGAACGTCCACATTTAGATCATCACAGAGAATGATTTTCCTTGTCTTCGAACTTAGTTTAGACAATAGAGTATTAAGTACATTAAAGAATCCTTAACAATTTCCGTTACAATTGCGTCGTATTTTTTTAAACCCGGGTGTCCTATGTCATCATGGTATTTACGCATGATGTTCCATCTCGCTACCTTCGGTACTACTATTTTTTTTTTGTTCACCGTTCCTCAATTTTCTGTATATTTGGCTATCTTGTAAAAAATAATTATTAGTAACTTCTGGATCATTAACTTTGTTTTCTAGCTTTTGTTTAATAATTCGTAAGGAGTCATCTTGGTTTTGTAAACAAACAACCCAGTCTAATAAATCTAAAACAAGAATCTTGTTCAGCATACAGCTAAGTATGCTGACTCAATATTTTATGAATGAAAACTCATGTTTTCATTCACAGCTAATAACCTCGAACTTAACGTAGAAAAGACGAAAGCTATACTTTTTAAATCTACTTCCAGAGCAAAAGAAACATTAGATATGAAATTAATTGAAGGCTATATTTCAACTGTGGATTCCGTCAAATTGTTGGGTGTTCACATAGATTCTCTTCTAAATTGGAAGGAAGACGTCAATAACATTGAAAAAAAGATTTTATTTTCATGCTATGCTTTGAAAAGCTTAAGAGAAGAATTAACGATAAAGCAATTCAAAATGGTTTATTACGCTCTGGTAGAATCTCGATTAAGGTATAGCAAAAATTTTGGGGTAATAGTTATGACTAGTCATAGACAATCATGTAGAGAGCACTTTCAGAATCTGAAAATTCTGACGGCTCCATGCCATTATATATTTATTATCCTTACGGATCTTGTCAAGCATCCCAATAAATACGAAAGCACAGAGCAGAGAATAAAACGTCATGACACTCGGCGGAAAGATTTAGCTAACAAAATACAGCCATCATTACAAATAGTCAAACATAGTGTTAAATATCAAGCAGTTAGACTTTTCAATAATTTGCCGACTAATTTAAAAAAAAATGTATCAAATTATTTACTGGAGCAAAATTTTTATAGTATAGAAGATTATATTAAATCTGGTATTTGATTTTAAAATGAATTCAATTATTTATTATGGAAGTATTAGTTCTAAATTTATATAATTTTAATTGTTCTTTTATTTATAATAATATTTTTATATAATGTATGTGCTTAAATTAATTTTCAATGTAATTTAAATATGAATTTTGTAATTTAATATTAATTTATACTTTCCGACACAATGTAATATTGTTTAATGGAATAAATAACTGAAACTGAAAACTGAAACATTTGGCAACTTCTTTTTGTTCAACATGTCACGCAATATTTCAACAAAGTCGATCCTATGTGGGAAGGCCTCAAGCAGTTGTTCTTTCCATTAACTCCAGGTCAATTCATAATTGCGCAAGGACGAGTGCCACACCTTAGCCATGGCAGACAACCGAGATTGCATACAATAGGATTTAGAGCCAAATCCAATTACGTATGGTGGCGAGCTGTTAAGCCATGTTGAAGATTCTAAATCATTCTTTTCCGGGTCGAAAAGAGGTATAATGTCAGCTTTTGCAGTTACAGTATTGAAAAAATATGGAACGGACTCACCAAACTGTAATTTTACGCCACACTCCTTGTCAGAATGGGTTATTTATTCAGTCACCGGTTCTTCAGATCTCCATGGGCACCATCGCTTATGTGCAAGTGATGATCCACTTTCCGGACTTTGGGAGCCGTCTTTAGAACGTTTAGGCATGTTATCCCACTTCTGAAACTGATAGGAACATGAGTTAGATACCAGGACAAATAACAAGGAAGATTCTTTAGTAATCCACATTTATTATCATATAATTGCAATCATTGATTATAGTTATAAATGCACTTTTCAAATTACAAATTTATTGACACTTCCAATAGACTTCATCAATTATTAAGATAAATCATAATTTACAGTTAGCACTTTTTCACTTTTCGTTTATAAAACTATCTTTAATAACTAAAAGCTGTGACCAAAACTACTTAACACATTTTAGTAGAAGAATACTTTAACAAATAATATTATAGTTATACTTTCACTAAAATCCTTTACCAATAACAGCTACTACACTAGAGGCACTTATTTTAACAAAATACTTATCTTTTATAAGCGAGAAGAGTTCACAACGTCACTATCTTTATTCAACTGAATAATACTTTTGCTCACAGTTAATCCTCTATTTTAAACTTGTAAGGTATTATAAAAATCCCACAGAGTATTTTCCTTTCCACTGCTGCCGTGAAAAAAGTGAGTCAAAAATCGTTTCCATCCCCTTATATAGTCGATTACAATAGCATCATGGCGCTTAAAGCGCGAAAACACCAAATGTCAAAATCTCGGTGTTGTTTCCGGTTACATGATAATAATCTTTTTATGATCAGGTGTAAAGTAAGTACATATGTTAT
Source organism: Calamotropha paludella (assembly GCA_927399485.1). Taxonomy (NCBI): domain Eukaryota; kingdom Metazoa; phylum Arthropoda; class Insecta; order Lepidoptera; family Crambidae; genus Calamotropha; species Calamotropha paludella. Next base: position 16,229,081 of record OV656807.1, on the reverse strand, counting down.
GAAAGCAATAATAATTATCTTTTTAAATTAAATTTTGAATTATTGTGATAATGATTTGTGCAATTAATAAGAAATAACATACACTAAAATTTCTAATTGCTGCATTTTCATTTCTCATATAATTTTCCTTTTTATTTCTTAGTTGTTAAAATACCACCTTTTGGCCATATTTTATTACGAAATTAATAGTAATTTATCATGTATAATATATTTTTTTGGATAAATTAATGATAGCATCTTCTTTTAAAAGTATTGTGAATAAATTCCTAGGATTATGGTATCCAATACAATGTTTTATAATAGTTTTTAATGTCTTTTTAATTACTAATATAAAATAAGATTATTAAGTCACATTTCATAACAAAATCAACTGTAATTATAATGATTTATAACAGTATACATAATTTTAAATAATTTCTATAACAAAATACTCGTTTTATTTAGTTTCACCTACCCTAACTTCTTTATTTTACCTAGAAAAAAATACGTAGATCTACGGATTTTTAGAAAGTCAGTTTTACCAAATCTACGTAATTTTCTCTATTGGGCTACGCCTTTTTCAAAATCCGAGTTGGCAACACTGGTGAGTGGACTACGGACTGAGTTTGAGACTCTTGCCCGGGTATCTTCTCGTTGGCTTTATACCCAGTGGGCCTTGGGTGCCGGTCAACAGCGGCCGTCGTAGACGAGTGGATGAGATGCGGCCGTCGTAGACGAGTGGATGAGATGCGGTCGTCTGATTGCTGCATCTGTTTGATTGTAAGTCGCTAGTTGCGAACATTCATTTCAACCGCATTATTAATTCCATTTCCGTCTTGGATTATCCGGGATGCTTGCCGTTCCGCCTCTTCGGCGTTATGCCCTCACAGCTGCGCGACCCTCAGCGCGGTCAGCATGCCGGATGAGACCCCTCCGAGGGGGAATAGGCCCAGACAGCGCCTGCGAGCGGGTGCGACTTATTCGTCAAGCAATGTCTGCTTGGAGCATGATTCGTTTTGCGCATTGGCGTATTAGTACTCATAGCATTTATCAGGAAAAAACGAACCTAACCTTAGTTTTGGAAAAGACTAGTGGAACACATCTTCCATTATACGATACGGTTTATGTGAAATGAATGAACCCAGTATCTTTAAACATTCATTTGTCTAGTTTTTTTTATTAGGTTTCCGTCTCTAAAGACTTTACAGCCAAACATCAACAGTATAAGCATTTGTTGACTCAAAACTATACAAATTGTCAAAAATAATTTTAAGTGTTTTTAAGGGAGGCTCCCAAACAAGAGAGGAAGAGATCAGTGCTTAAAAAATTTACCTTCCTCATCGAGTAGTGTATCAGTATTAAAAAACAAAGGAGTAAGGACGCACCAAAGACAGCTTTTTTCGACAAAATTCGTTGAACGGAAGATTTTTTACTTTTCATTTACCAAACTTGAAATATGGTGATAATTATTAATAGTATTTTACTAACCAATATCAATATATAACAAAATCAGAATTTACTCCACATTTGGTACAGAACCTTAATGTGCGAAGTCCGACCTGCACTTGGTTGGTTTTTTTGTCAACGGCTACAATTGAACACAATGTTTCATCTAAAGTATCAACTGTTTAGCGCAAGTGGTAGCAGTGACTGAGCGAATTTCTCTACGAATAAAAACCAAACGCGTGTGCTAAGTTGTTTGCATGTCGGTTTGGATTTTTCCCTCGATTAGGAGATTCTGAACGCACATAGTCCAAGCATTAGACAGATCAGGAGAAATTCCAATACTTAAACATATAACTAAAACAAACTGTAAGTTTATAAAATTTTATTATTAATAGGTATTGTCAGTGTTATGATTTATATATTACTTAGGTACTTATAATAAAATAAACTAACATATGTTCAGTATACAATTATTTTATAGTTTCTGTCTGCCAAGGAATCATGGCAGCTTATAACAATCCTCAAATGCTTGCCATTAGCCTTCAATCGAATCGAACCATTTTCCCATTAGTTGGCATTTTCTCCATTGAACTAATGTCGTTTTTTTCGTCCATTTTCCTCTTATGAAAGTATGTTAGATTGTACAGGCTTTTATTACTTCAATCGCTTTATTCATATATTGTCATCATAGAGTAGGTAAATTACGTGTAAGTACGTGTTTCTTAATAATGTTGTACATGGCAGATATGTGTTATAGATTGTTACTTCGATAAATACTAAAAACTAACTCAGTAGCCCAATATATGTCAGCGCTTTAATATTCTCGGTCGTTTCGGTTTGCCCCACTTGAACGATTTTTTTAGTTTAAATTATTTTTCATCCTCATTTCTGTTACTATTTTACCTACATATCGTAACGCCGTATGGGAGAAGTGTCAATATTGAAATTATTTATTTTTATATAATTTCTCAAATCATCTCGTTCGCTCTCAGTCACTAGGTTCCAACTTTCTAATTCAACGAGAACTTGTAAATTTATGCAGCTTTGGATTAATCTTTCTACAGAAATCATGGTCAAAAAATCGGATTGCATAATGCGTAACTCCTTAAGATAAATTAACGGGTTTCTGTTTAAAATCTTTAAGACGAATTCATCAGTAAACTGAACCGCAGTCCCGATATGAATAAATTCGACGTTAATACAATTTTCTATTACAAATAGAAGGTGTTCATCGGTGCAAGTTGCCACCCAAGTTAATCGTTTTAAATTTCTAAATGGTAATATTTCCAATTTTTTCGTAAATAATGAAGTGTGTTGAATAAGTGTACAATTGTACACTGTGAAACTTTCGAGCAAAGGACACATTTGACTTATATACATCAAAGCGTTCAAATCTATTTGATCAACGTGTTCAAGGTGCAGGCTGCTAATATTACATCCCTTGACCTGAAGCACCTGTTTCACTTGATCACCATAAAAGTCGCATGATAGTAGTTTTAAATCTCTTAAATCTTGTAAACCTATCAACACCATTAGGTCGCTCTGCAGCGTGTTATGAAAGACTGTCATGTTTCTAATCAAAGGACACATTTGTACCGCTAATTGCAAATGATTCGAATTAGCATAGCGACTAACATATACTTTTAAATTGAACTGAGATGTGTCCGGAGCTATTATAGTAATATATTCCAGTACTTTGCCAATGTTATCACATCTTCCAATATCTTCTAGAGTTTTACACTTCAGAAGCAATTTTGTAAATCCTTCTAGAGTCACAAAAGTTCTGTATAATTGTATACTTTTCAATGATTTTAACTGCGTAATAATATCAATGCTTGAGTTTGTTATACTTATTGAATCAGAAATATCCAGTTTCTCTATTAATTTACAATTCTGCACTACACACTTCAAAATGTTATCGGTACAATCATAATTTAAGACGAGGCTTTTCAGACAATGTAATTCTTTGAGAGATTGAATTATAGAGTCCTCTAAATCAGCGGTTTTCCAGCCTCCTGATAATGATCCTAGATTTAAATAAACTAATCCTGTAAGAAGATTCAATTTCGAGTAAAACACTGATCTTAACATTTTGGGTATTTCACCCACGGAAACAAAGGTAATATACCTTGTTAGCATAATTTCAGTCATTTTTACTACTACATTCATTCTACTGACGATTTTTTCCATGGCACGGCGAAACCCAAAAGATTTTTTGATTTTTTCTAATAGTTCAGTCAATCCTCTAATTGATTCAGCAAGTAATAAATCATGAAGCATCCATGGTACATTGAACTCCATGAAGGACCGAAGAATTTCTACTGCTTTATCGAGGGCAATGTGGGCTGCATTGGAATCCTTCTGTGCAACCTCATTAAACGCCTTCATTTGCAGTTCCGCTTGCTCAGCAACCCAATCACCAACTTTGTGTAAAGCCAGCCGTTCAAGCTTATGAGGTTGCTTGTATCTGGACATAGTTGTTATTCCTAAAAGAATATTAAAATTAGATTGCCATTTAGGGCCATAAGCCATTAATTATATTTGAAAAAGTATGTAGTTACCTAACTTCTATAATTGCGATTAATTAATGCTATTCAACCGGAGATCAACAATTTTAATTGCAAATTAGGTTAGGAAGTGAATTTTCTGGGTATCACATTCTAATTATAAGTATATAAATCGAGTCTTGCCTATGGAGACTCGTTTTTTACACTCACTGCCTTACCACAGCTTCCTAGGTGAAGGAATTTCTTTCCTTAGTTTAAATTAATTAAACGACTTACCAGTCTTCTAGAAGTTGTCAACAAGTCGTATTGATACTGCCTAAATGTACTTTCTAGAATGATGTAAATAAAAATTACTTTTAGTGAAAACAACAAAATTTGACAATCAGTTATACTCTGAAGCAGTGGAAAACGTATTTTTAGAATCTCCGACACTCCGACGAAAGCAGATCGAATGTATTTTTATAGTTACGTCGAATACTTACCTACTACTATCAATGTTACCCGTATAAAAATATTATTTTGTTAGCAAAAGTCATTACCTACTTACCTAGTTTCTTAAAAAATGTCAGTTTAATTTAAAACTAAAAAGTTGAAAGAAAATAGAACAGATATTAGAATAAAATGCAAAAGCAAGAGAGTTATTTTGTAACAATTTACAAAACATAAAGACATTGGCTTTATTACGGTTTGAAAGGTATCTTTATTATACGTAACTAGGCAGGAGTTACTCAATAAGTATTTATTGCCACTACGACAATAGAGTAGGAGTAACGTGGAATAAAGTGGCCCAGCCCGCCTAGCATACGCTACTCGAGCTATCTCGCGCACGATTGAAGAGAAGTTTGTCGACATCGACATAATATCTCGTCGTAGACAAACGGATGTTGCCTCTTGATATATGATTATTAACTACTTTATTATATAACATAGCAACACCGATATCGTTCATTTAATTTTTGTTGCGTGTTTTACCCTTTTATTTACTTTTTGGAAATGTGGATTACATAAATTTTGACGTTGTCTGTCGACTTACATGATCTGTGGTTGATCGTTTCTCGCTAGTCAACGGTGTTTGTTTTTTTTAAATCGCCGAAAGTTTTTGTTGTTCATTCTTTTAATATTAGTTTATTCTTTTTACAATCTAAAATTCTAAAAATAATAAACGAGTACATTTAGTCGACGCAATATATTAAGCGACTAAGATTTGTTAAAAAATGCAACGAGTTTTACAAGTAGATTGATAAATGTTACTACACAAAAAAAATATATTATTGTTACTATAACTAATTCGATTGTTATATAAAATATTGTTACAGTTTTGATATTATTAGGTTGAAATTGATTTTGATAGGTAGATGGTCAATAAGTCGAGAAACTTTATAACGAAACTGGGTAGCCACTGGTACAAACAGCAACACTCTTAAATGCCCGTTGAAGACCCAACAGACAGAAAGGTAGAAAGAGATGAAATTATTTTTCTCATGACAACTTCATAACAAAAACTAAAGTTTTTATGACATAATATATTTGTGTGTGTGGTGTGTGTCTTTTGGCGCCAGAGAACTGTCACTGCTTGACGCAGAGTCTTGACATGCCTGATGACGTGCTTTCAGTTGTTGCCGCTCTTCCAAAACAAAGAGCAACGGCAACGTCTCATGCTTATGGATGAAATAACTCAGAGTAAACAGGACTGGAGTAGCCATTAGTCAATTTCTCGTACATATTTTTCTGCCATTTTTTGCGGGGGGTGAGGTTACTACTACACTCAATGCCAGCACACAGGAACAAAAACTTTGTGTGTTTACAAACGCACACATGCATAATACGACAAACATATTTAAAATTGACGCACACGTGCTTAAAAAAGTGTGTTAACGTTCTATTCAAACACGCGAATGTCATTGTGTGAGAAGTGACATGACATAGCACGAGAATATCGATACCGATAAATCAGTTTCGTTCAATGAATGAATGTATTAACTTTGCGTTAGTATTCCTACATTATGTATTAAAAATTAAATAATCATATTACACGCTACAACAGTCAGTTTCGAAGGCTATATCAATAAAATAAAAATTGAAACTTAATAGTTTTTTGCATTTAAAAGGTATTTACAATAGGTGTTATTATATATATAGAATTCACTGTTGACCCTGTGGAAAGGAGGAACACTGAAACAATATTTTTACCAAAGCGATAGTAAATATAGTTAGTTTTCTCGTATGATATTGGGAAGTTTTGGATTTTTACGAAATCAGAAATCAAATGAGTGAAACTTAATAGATAGACAAATTTATTATTTCAGAACACATCAACATATCTAATATACATGTACATGTACAACACATATACAACACATATATATTTATTGAATAGTTCACAATCAATATTAATAGGTAGGCATTATGTATTTATTAAACACAGCAGTTTTGTAAATTTGAAAATGTAATTTTCAATAATAATACGCAAAACATCCAAATCCAAAACGAATACGTCCTGAATGAGCATTATGATGCTGGCTGAGGGCATGTCCATAAATTTCTCCCATTTGAGTGAGTCGTACTAAGAATCCGTAGTCGCTTTCCGCCTACTGCATTACATATTAGTGATATGGATATGGATATGAATATATAGTGATGTGGACCGCTTTCAGTACTAGTTTGGACATAATTTTATAGGTTGTTAAGGCCTTGATTGCCGCGTGACTGCCGTTAAGAATATATATGTTCATCCTTCTGACGTTCATTTCTATGTTCTTCTGAACGTAGGCAATAATTGCATTATCTTTCCGTTTGGAAAACTGTTGCATACCTGCCCACGCTTTGGTAATGTTTGTACCTTTTGGCATAAATTTCTGCCCCTGTTCCACTCTTTGTCTTGGATCCATTCCGTAACATATCAAACTGTCCTCTTTCATGAAACGGGAATAGTTTTGGGAGTTTTAGCCCTCTTTTCCATTCCTTTCGTATGTAAAAAGAATGTCGCGTATGGATACGCGACTTTCTTTTTTAGATAACGAACTTGTGACTGAAGTTTTTTTTTTATTTTTTGAGCTTTCTAATTGTACACCTTACCATTTTTTTCCTTAGCGTCAAATCAGTATCATAAGAAGCTGATGTTGCAGCTGGCCGAGGCGATACGTTTCAGGTAGGCAGATTTGCATTTGACGCAGCTACTAAAACATTTTGTGAAACCTATTGATTATTTGTATTTTTTTGCGATTTGCTTACATCACTTTTTGCCTTTTCATCTTATTCTTTAACCATAACTTAATACATTTAAATGTTACAAACTAAAACTGTTATAATATAACATGTTAATATCTATTTGAAACATAACTTGTTATGTAATAAACTATGGGATCATTCAAGAATAACGTTGGCACAGCATGGGCAACTAATCTTGTTCTATTGTTAGATAATTTTTGAAACTGAGACGGCTCAAAATGTATGGAACATATAGTACTTGTTCTTGTAGATGCCCAAGATTCCCTTTTCCCTATTCCCTATGCCCTATTACAAATATCAACACATTTTTTTCGTATGCTGTATTCTTTAGGAAAACTGAATATTAAAAATTAGATGTTTCGGGCATGTTACAGTATAAATATCAACAATTAGTGACGACGCCGACGACGACGATGACGCCGTATGTAAACTGCGGAATTATACAATTTCCCTGCGAGATATAGATTTAAATCATAATACATATTTTCAATTTAAGTATGTTGCTTTCATTCATTCATTACTCACTCGTAAAATCACAATATCGCTGAAGTTGACATCACTATTGTGCAAATAAATATTGTAAAAAATTAATAAGGGTTGCTGATTACAAAAAAAAACAATTTGTCCTGAGACTCGAAAATAAAAATTGGTTTCCCAGAAATGATCTGGTGTGCTGGTTAGGCGATGGTACCTTTTTACCCGTGCTTATTTTATGAAGTCAGGGACGCTGTAAGTATATACAGCATTAGTACTCTTAATGTTTATGAGCGCCGCCCAGCATGAATAAAAGGGCAAATAGTTTGATTATTATTTTAATTTATTATTTTATTTATTATTTTAAATTTCCATGTTGTGTGGCAAATAATAGGCTTCAAGCAGTCGCAAAAGTGTAGGTATGTACTTAATACTAAACTAAAGATAAACACGCAACGTACATTGTTAAAACGAAATTATAATTGGTAATTAATTAATACAAAATGACAGTTATTTATTATTAACAAACTTTTTATAATTTTTGTCTTAATTAATTGAAATGCGATAATGGTCAACCCTAGGTAGTTTCGTGGGGAGTGCGGCCGTGACGTCTCCAAACGAACTTTGAGCGCGAAATTTGAAATTGTAGTCTGCTAAAACATGAAATTACGAAGTAAATAATAATCAAATCTTATAAATTATACTTACAAATGAAAGGTGACGCCATCTTTTTACATACTAGATGTTTTCGAATTTTTTTTACAGTAGAAAACAGCACAGGCAGGCATTTTCGTGGGAGCTCTGCACGGTAAGACGTTCTGATTATTGTGGTTTTAAAATGGCGGCTCAACTAGTTTTATATAACGCACAGGCATCCGATGATTGTGCATTTGGCAGAGGGGTAATGTTAGGCAAAGGCTACTCCAGTCCTGTTTACTCTGAGTGAAATAATGATAATATTTAATTTTACTTATCCTGCATCCATAGACTTAGAAAGGTATAGATGCAGCAAGCAAATAATAATAAAGATTTCTTACACTTGCATTATAAAATTTTATTATTAACATTATATTTCTAAAATTAAACATATACTAACTTAACAAATAAACAAATGGAAATAGCGCATAAATATTGTCATTTTCATTACACAAACATTTGTCCTTACCGAACTAATTATTTGTATAACTCAAAATCTTTTCTGATTATGTAAGTAGGATCATTGCCAAACTCGACCTCATTATGTAATTTGTCCTTAGCTCTTATTCCACCACGCATCTGGTTGCCTGTGCCGTTCCCAAGACTTTATTATTTCTGTTATTTAAAATATGAAGTTATAATTTTTCAGACATGCGGTAATCTATTCAATTCTACTCGAATTTTATATCTGTGACAGCGTGTCTTTTTCTGTTCAAAAACCTCGGTGTTCGAAATGCAAATTTTAGAATGGTTTTAAGGTTCAAAATGTGTCTTGCTTTTAAATTTCAAGTTAACGAAAGTGAAGAAAGTAAAAATTGCAATTTTGTAGTGCAATACGAAATAATATTTTATTAAATATACCTACCTATTCTTTTGCTATAATATTTGAGAGCAAAGCGCGTAAATAATTTGTTCGCCAGTCTGACTAAAAGAAAAATAAAAAACCAACACTTTTTTTGTAGCAATATATAATTATAAACTTTAAAAACCTTACTTACACAAAAGCACAAAGATAGAATCGCCTTTTGTCTTCAATATAACAATTTTGATTGGACGGATAATATCGTAATATTTGACGACGAAAAATCTTTTAAATCGGACAAGAAGGGCAAAAAGAATTTTATATCGCCGCCAAAATGAACGATATGCCGAAGCAAACATTCTGCCTTATTAGGCAGAATGTTTGCTTAGTATTAGTCCTGGTAATTTAAAAAACCAATACGCTTTTCAGTAAAAATATATTATTACCACTTCATAACAATGTTCAAACATTGTTATGAAGGACCAACCGTTGTGCCTTCTGCCTTTTAAAAATCGCTATCATACGAAGATAACTGGGACCAACAGTATGTGTAAGTGGCAATTTTCTGGCTGGTACGAGGGCGGCACTGAAAATTTCGGGATTCAAGGAAGTGACACAACATTACTATTTGAAAATGTATTTATTGCTTTTCGAAGTATTCTCCGCGAAATTTGACACATTTTTCCATACGATGGAACCAATCATTGAAGCAACCATTCCATTCGGAAGTTGATGTCTCCAAAATGGCCGTTTTGTTTGTTCACTGCTTCTTCATGTGATGAAAATGTCGCAATTTATTCTTTATTTTAGGGAAAGTATAGAAATCATTCATTAGGGCTTACAGGTCAGTTAACTAAAGCTGGCACGTTCACAGTACTCACACTTATGCAATTTCACTATACAGTATGTTTAAAAATAAATGATTTTGATTCATAAATGTAGGTAAATTAGAGTTCGTTTTTTAGTAAAATGGGTGGGTTGTAAATAAATTAATACAAATATTCGTGTTACTTGTTTATATTATGATTATTACATTATTGCTTTTAATCAGAATCGTAAATTAAATCTTCTACCCCACTCAAACTGTCATCGCTCGAAGAACTTGATGTTTCGCCGTCGGAATTTCCTACTGTTATTATAAATGAGTCAGTGAAATTATCCACTTTTGGTTCCAGTTCAATATATCGTTCCTCATGTACTCGCGTCTTTCTCCAAATGTCACTAAACATATCCATAGTAATAGAATCGGCTTCTTTTCTAAACAATTCCTCCACAGTTGTCAAGTTAAACTTAACATTTTGTGATGCAACTTTCCCTTTAATAATACCCCACAGTAACTCTATGGGATTCAGTTCTGGGTGGTAGGGTGGTAGGCGTAATACACTGTGTCCGTGATCTTCGAGTATTTTATCAAGTACAAATTGTACATGGCTTGGCTTATTTCTTTTAATAATATCATATATTATAGGTTTTGTGTTTATTTCTGGGTATGATATGTTATATTTATCCAACCAAGCTAACATGTCACTTTTTTTTGAATTCGAGGTGGGCACTCGATCCGATACGACGTTGTGATACGATGCATTATCGACTACTAAAACTGACTGAGGCGGTAAATTTGGAAGAAGTTTTTCTGTAATCCATTTCTGATAGTTACCAGCATTCATATTACTGTGATAATCTCCCGTTTGCTTTTTTGCTGGATAGATAAGCAAAGCTCTTGGAACGAATCCATGTTCCGAGCAGGCATGAACTATCACTAGCATATCGCCTTTGGAAATAGGTACTTTACAACCTTTGCTCGTTTCGTCGGCCCATGCTCGTGGCAATGTATGCGAGCTGTGTATATAAGTTTCATCCGTAAGTAGTAGGGATTCGTGGGTTCTGGCGCACTTATTTCTAACGCATTTTTGTCGAACTTCGGTGAAGGTCTGCTAAAAAAAAAAAAAAAAAAAAAAAAAAAAAAAAAAAAAAAAAAAAAAAAAAAAGTGAAACACCCCATCTAAAGCGTTTGCGCTGGGTCCCAGAGCGCTACGAGCTCTCGTTTTTGCTGTATGGCTTCTCTTTCTAAAGCTAATCGCTTATCTAATCACCTATTCCGATTCCATTATTCCCGACCCTTCCTCATTGTTAATTACCTCATTACTTAAGCACCCTTTTGTACTATGCTCGGCTCGCTTTCTTTGTATTGCTAATAGCCTACTGTGGCCGAGGTTATGGGGCCTTGGATATCATTAGGTTTGCAATATTCCAATGCTGCCTAGCCGAACTTACTCATACCTACTGTTTTAGATGAATCTGTCAGGTGTTCAGCCAATCAGAGGGTTTGTGGGTTCTGGCGCTAGTAGTAGGGATTTGTGGGTTCTGGCGCTTCAGGATACTAGCGCATAAAACAAGCTCCGGGTGAGCTTGTTTTATGCGCTCCACTAACCTAACCCAACCAGTTTCTTGAATGATTGTCATAGGCAACCTAACCTCGCATGCTTTTCATAGGAAACCTAATCTAACCTATCCTAACCTCTACCTTGAATTATGCTTTTCATAACAAGCTAACCTAACCTAACCCGTACCCTGTATGCTTGTTACAGAAAGCCTAACCTAACCTAACCCTTCTTCTTCTTTATTCGTTCTCTTTCGTTCCTATCAATCTGTCACTCTGTCTTTCTGATTTCTATCTCTCTTTCAGTTCTTGCTCTTAGGTAATAGGTATCTTTAGCCTTGACCCTAAGATGCAATAACTTTTACAATAATAAGAGTCCCATTTTGAAAAACATTTAAACAAAATCTTGAAACAGTCTATCTGATTTTTAATAAATAAGGAAAAAAAAAAAAAAACCTAACCTAACCCGTACCTTGTATGCTTGTTTGTTGAATAAAACCATTTTCTACCAGCCTTTAAAACTTCATAAATTAAACAACCAAGTCATGTTGCTAAACACATTTATTCAAAAATCATATTAAACATCTTACTTATAATTAAATCATTACTTATTCTATTGACAGTAGAGAATTCATTTACCAAATCGTTCATCAATACACCATACATTTTTGCATAAAGAAATACTAGACAATATTTTCCACATACTGACGTAAAGTAACTTTGCAGTTGCTTATGATTGTATACCCACTTCTTTGTATTTTTTTCCAAGAACAATTTATGAAACCCCACCGGTTTTCGTCCGAAAGAATCAAAGTACTCGCCAACTCCATTACTATCAATGTGAATACCCACCCAGTGAGAACCAGGCTTGGAATCCGGATCCAAATTGGCTACAATGAAAGCAGGTAATTGAACAATCATAGGCAATCTGTTCGCTGCAAATACATTAGATGTTAATCTGTTATCAATTTTACTCATAAAGTATTTTATTTCTTGACTATCCATCATAGCTCATGTTAGCGGTACGATAGAATTCGTATTTCCAATTGAATGGAATTGTATGCTCCACCCGTATTTAACTATTGTAATCGACACTCACATCGCGGTTTTTGTTAATTTCCACAACATTATCGAACTCTGCATAAATAATACAATTGAGTGTTGTTGTCAAAGCTGTATCAAAGCGAACCTCTAGTCTTACACTTCCATGTCTAACTAAGTTCCAATGTGAGCTCGAACTGGCCGAAAGATCTGGAGTTAAGTCAAAAGCTAATAAACAGTATCCTCCTCCATAGTCTTCTCTTGCTATTGAATTGCCTTCGTTCAAAAAGTGAATGCCGGTGCCAGAAAACAATGTTTGATAGGTCGATGTAATCAATCCATCTTTGAAGGATGGTTGTAATGTTTTTGAATGGACCTGTTGGCCATCCACATATAAACTAAATAAATTTATACCATGGTTATCAAAATTAAATGGATTCTGTGTTATACAGCCATTAAATGCTGAATTTTTAATAAAGCCTATAATACATCTTTTAGGTACTTGTCCGAGGAATATGTTATCCAAAGTTTTGCCTTGAACTCCCGATGGAATAGTTAGAACTTTAACTTCAGCTCGAGTAATCGGATATTTAGCTGTTGTCGTTGCTAAGACTTTTTGATGTGCTATTAGGACAGATGGATTTATTCGAGCCTTACGAACAATGAGACTGGCGTCAGTGATTTTAACCTTAATTTTGGCATCAGATGTATTACAAATTAAATTGAATGTTTCTTTGCTACGAACTAATTTGACACGCATCTCTACACCATTTAGTAAGAATTTTTCTTGGTTAAAAATATCTCCATGTAAATGACCGATCATATCAATATCTTCGTTTAATTTTACTAACTCCTGTCTCTTGGTAAATCCTTTATTTGTGTCATCTGTAGCGTCCATTTTGTAAGGAGTGTCACCATACCACAAACCACAGGTCAGATGAGAGTTTTTTGCTGCAGGGCCGTAGTTAAGTAAAGTTTCCAAATATGCACGATATGCATATGTATTATTTGGGGGAGACACAAGTTTTTGATTTAAGTACACATCTAATTGACTGAATAGAGAATGTAACCAATTATTAACTGGCGCAATTCGAGTAGTTCCTTGGACATCATTTGAAGCAGAATATTCAATCTTTGCTTTTATATGAAGCATGGTATGCGACAAGTCTATATAATCATCACCAGTACCAGGCACTTGAAATTCTAATGGACCATCATCACTTAATGATGAAATTGGTTTATAATGGATCCATTGTCCACTTTCAATACTTGTTTGAGTTGATGGTAAAGCGAATAAATCCAACTCTGACTTGGCACATTCACATGAATGATTATGTAAAAAAGACATAGTTATTCACTATTTTAGTTTGAAAAAATATCTTCAAATTTTGTTTTCTTGGATGATTTAGACCGACTTCCTCGCAGTGTTTTACGTGAAATGAGTGACAAGCTCGACTTTCTGCTTCTTTTATACCCAGACCCGCGCATAAGTGAGTCTATTTTATCATCGGCCTTTCTTTTCAAGTTGGTTGTAGCATTTTTGAAACGCGACTTTATTGACTCTTCAACGGGATGCGAGTTCACCATATCTGATAATAATCCAACCCCAGCACTAAGAGCTTCTTTTCCTACAGTTCGAAGTCCATTGGATAACAAAGGAAGAACGGTCCTAAACAAACCTCCTAAGAAACTTCCAATACCGTGTCCACGTTGATGAGCAGCGCCCTTATATATAATCCCAACTCCAGATCCTGCCTGATGAGAATAATAATTCTGATACGGACAAGGGCTATTAACTATTGCTCTATTCATCTTATGCGCCGAAAATGTAGTTTAACACACGATGTACCGAACTGAAATGGAACTCTACCACCCACGCTTGTTCTTATATCTATTTCTATTGTATCAAATTCTCTGCGCATAACTGGTAAATAGTGTGCGGGTGAAAATGTGTGCACTTTGTATGCTCCGTAGATGTACTTTGTTGGATCCAAAGGTATGATTCGTACCAACGATGCCATCACATCACCTATTATTTGCGGTTGAATAATATCCGAATAAATGAAGAGTTGGGATGGTAACCCTAAATATAAATTAATCGGATATTTTCCATTCGGTTTTGCTACTAAGTCGACATGAGGTGCAAAACCTAGTTGAAGACTCAATTGAGGTGATAACATTACAGATATCAAGTCTGTGTTATGACGAGTTGCTGTAACCAGCTTCGATATTTCATCATACCTTAGTCTAAAATGATTTTTCAACAATGAGTGTTCATTAAAGGCACTTAAAAAATTATTAATACTGTCATACGTCGTTGCTGGAATATGAGACTTGAATTCTGCAATTATATTTAGCTCCTTTTTTGAATCCTGGGCATCTTGTACGAGTGTTCTTTTCTTTATGTATATAATGTTTTCATGTTCTTGTACATTAAACATTGTACATGGATAATGAAACTCCACCAAACCAACGTCCCATTCACCTTCTAACTTTATAGTTTTTGGTAGTTTTGTTAAGAAATTGACGGTTGTATTTTCTGGATAGTATGAAGTTGAACTATTGCTCAAAAGAGTTAAATAAAAACTGTCCTCGCTCATGTCTCTTCTAAATCTGATACCGGGATCCAACTATTAAACTTGTTAGGATAACCTTTCCATTTGACTAACACTTCTCTTCTACCTTGAATGCGTCGTGATCGTATAATTTTATCTATTTTATATTTAGTGGAAGGATCATAGACAACTTTTTGTAGCTCTTTTGTGTAAAACGTTCCTGTGATTGGTTCACCTTCCAAGTCTTTTAATGTGTATACAACCCAAGGAGCCCGTTCAATAATGGAATTGATCACAAATATTTCATCACTCCAATTGGTTTCATACCCTTTTTGAAATATATGTTTATATTTAGTTATTCTAACATGATCACCTATTCGAAGTGATGGATATTCATTTATCTGTATTTTCTTTTTCTTAGCTCCGTATAAATTTTCCCAAACGGTCATAATATTGTCATTGTTCACTTCGCATGGACACATCTTTATGCTGGAGTGAAAGCTATGGTTGTATGAATTTATTAAATCTTGTAAGATGTCGATGTATTTGTACGTATTTTTATAAGTAAAGTAACGCCACATCTTAGTTTTGAGAGTTCGTTGAAACCTTTCAATAACACTAGCTTTTATGTCAGGATTGTTTGTTGTGTAGTAATTAATATTTTTACTTTTGAAATAGTCCCAAACAACTTTTGATACAAACTCTGTACCTTTGTCAGATTGAATGTGACGAGGAGTGGCATTAACTTCGGCAAATATACTCTCAAAACAGCTTTTGACAACTTCAGAGGTCTTACTTCTCATTGCTCGTGCAAAGGCATATTTACTAAATACATCAATAACACACAAAATATATTTATAACCATCATTATATTTACTATATGTACGCATGTCGCTCAAATCAGCTTGCCATAGTTCATTATAATTAGATAAAATATACTTATTTCTTGGGAATCGTTTTTGAATAGGTTTATGGAGTGTGTAAGTTTCTTGCGACTGTAACCAAGTTTTTACGTCATCGCGGTTCAATTTGCCTTTCATTGCTTTGGCTAAATTATTTATGCTACTAAATCCAGCGGGATGTGAAACATCATAGTAAATGTTTGCTAAATCTAGTAGGGGCTCCATTTTTCCCAAGCAATCGTTCTTTTTGACCTTTTATTAGTAGTAGTTGTCACAGGAGTTGAGTATTGAGTGTCCGAATCAGTGTCCTTATCACTTTGTATCAGCTCTTTCGTCTGCAACTGTGTCATATATTCTAGAGATGTAGGATTACCAATGCAGGAAAAAGGTACTCGTATGTCCACTAACGCCGATGCAAATTTTTCCCAGCCCGCCGGTTTTGGGCGTTTAAGTGGTCTCACAAAATCACTTACTAAATCGAATATATTGCTTCCAGGTACAACTGTATTATTTAAAACTACTTCTCCATTCTCTTTCCACCAGATTTTCGGATGACTTTGTAAGATATAATGCAACAATACTCCACCTCTTTTTTTGTAAGTTTTAGGGATCAATTCAAGTATTTTCGACGGACTGTTTTGATATTTAATAGCGATCGTTCCTTTATTTTGACGGGTCACATCTTCATTGATCGGAGTAGGTTTTACAACTGGAATGGTACCCTCTTGTTTTTTTTCTTTAATTGTATCTTTAGTATCATCAGACCTCACTGTTTCATCATCGGTATCGGTCAATAATGAAATTTTAAGTGGTTTTCTACCTTCTTCAACAACGTGTAAATATCGTTTCAAAACTTGAGAATACAAAGCCCATTTTTCGTGATCATTAAGTGAACTCTTTAAGATTTTTTGCATTTCATCATCGAGTCGTGATAATGAATTGTCAGGTTCGTGAATATTATGAGCCTTTAGTTTGTTCATAAGTTCCGGCTCTACAAGTAACATTTTTTTCGCGTGCTGCATGTTTAATTTATTATCGAAGACAGTAAACCGTTTATCACAGCACCTAGTATTATGGGTAGAAAGGCTCCCCCTTTCTGCACGATGATGTTTTTTCTTGCTATATTTTTACCTTTGGATATAATTTTCCGTAAAATGTGTTTATATTTCTTTAAATGTTTCTTTTCCTTTTCTTTAAGTGGAATTTTACCTTTTAAAATGTTGTAGATGCACTCGCAGATAACGTTTACTTCTTCTTCATCACATGCTTTCAATATCAGTTTTTGATATTTTGGTTTCAGAGTATGTAATGCTTTCAATAGATGTTGGTGCGTTTTTACTCTCCTATGCATGGTTTCACAATGATTAGCATTGAATGTGATGCGACTATTTATAGCTTTTCTTGGGAATATAGACTGTGCAATATTTTGTTGAAGAAAGTACATTCGTTTTGATTCGATAGCTGTCATCAGTATTTTGCTTCAGATCAATCATTAAGTATCCATGAGCAACTTTGGTGGCATCTTTATAAGCTTCTTCAATAAATTTTGTATTTTCTGGACATACTTGACGAGCTAAATATCTGACTTGCGTCTTGTCTCTTGGGTTTTTAAAGTAAATTATATAATTAGCATTTAATGATATGTCACGTTGACCTCTCCCTTGATGAAATAAATTCTGGGTTATGTAAAATACACTAAGATTTCTGTGATGACTGCCTTTTGTAAAAATATCGACTATCCTGCCGTCAGATTCTCTCATTAGGTCATCTATGATAAGCAGTTGAGGTAGTTTACCATCAAACATGCTTAAATCGGGTATTCCTTGGACATATTCCACATTACTTAAATTGTACAGTGGCTGCATTTCATCATAACACCATAATGTTTTATGAAATGTTTGATCACAAACATCATTCACACAATTTAAGAAAGTAGTAACAAAATTAGATTTACCACATCCACTTGGACCAGCCACAATAGCTGTGAATGGATGAATAAAATGTTTCATGTTGAACAAAATCTATGTCTTGCTTGTTTAAAATCTATGTTAGGAATGAATGGATAAGGAAATGTGGATTGATTTAAAAATACTCAAATTTTTCAGATAGTAAATTATTTATTATACTAAATATCTTAAATCTAAATCACAAAATATTAAGAAGTGTGTCTAAGTACAAAGTGTTATATTTCTGAAGTCTACAAAATAGCGGTAAGTTTTAAAATGATTATTGAACAAAAAATCTTAATTATATAATACATTACCATAAAAATGAAGAAAGTCACAGAAAACAACTTACAAAATATTTCTTAATTTATAATGCCCCCATGCTAGTGTGTCTGTGGAGTTGGGTAAAATACATCTTTTTGTGTCGTTATACGATAGACTAGTTTTGTTAATTTTTTGAGTAAATATTACATGTTTTATTGTCCGGAATCTATACATTTTTGAAAATTTGATTTGTTTATCGAAGAGACATTGCTTGTAGTTATTCATATTCATTTTCTTTGTTACACATTTATTCACTCCTTTCGCTCGTGCAATGAATTTATCTTCTACTGTTATTGCATACAATTTAGACCTCAACCCCACAAACTCTTTTAATATTTTTCCATTGTTTTCATCTTTAAAGAAACCTAACCTTTTTTTATTCAACCTAGGGAAACCAAAGATATTATCTTCTGTATAATCAGAAGTGTCAAAAAATTCATTTAGGTCAGGTTTTATATCAAAATATAAATTTTCTGTAAAATATTGATAAATAAGACTATCTGTATCAGTATATAATAACTTAACATTTTCTTTAAATTTTTTCTTCATGTAATTATAATGAAAGTCGTACATAAGGGTTTTAGATATATCTAAAATACAAAACCCTAAATAAATTGGCTTGTTGTAGTACAACTTTGTTTTGCGCAATTGAACTGCAATCAAGTTCTCTGAAAATATACTTAAACTATGAAACTCTGGTTTGGATATTAATGATTGGGCACCTTGCACTTTACCTCTGCTATCCCAGTGAGTAATTAATTTCACATTTACCCGTTTCTCTATATTTTCCATGGTCTTGCCAAAAACAGCGTTATTCATTAATTTATAAAAATCTTTTTCAAAATCTGTTTTTGCTTGTGTTCTTAACTGCGTGTTTAAATCAATATATTTTCTTAGCCATGGACTCTGTTTAAACTTCAACACCCTATGCACTTTAGTTAACTTTAACCCTAAATTAACACATTGTTTGAGGTTTCTGTAATGAATTACATATTTAGTTTTATTGTTTAAATTCGGGACTAACTTTTGTGTTTTACATTCGCCGATAACTATGTTTTCCGCACAAAGTGGTAAATCAGAGTGTAAATCATGCAGATCGTTGGGATATTCAAGATCTACTTCCAGAATATAACCATAATCACAAGTGTCGGATATGTTAAAATCAACTTTAGTATTTTCCCATTCAAAATTTCCGGTAGGTAAATATTGAGACATAGCCCACCCATATAAATTATTAGCATCAAAATAAGCTATGAAAGATGTAGGTTCATTTGGATTGTAATCTTCCAAATACATGTTGTTAGCCTTTCCATATCGATTACTACATTGCGATATTCCTCCTCTGATGCCAGCTTTGATGAAAGCTATTTTATCAAAGTCAGTTAATAACTCTAACTTAGCATCAGTGTATTTAAGCATCGCATCCCAGCTCAACCCAGGTGCAGTGTAATAATGTGATGGATCCAAATCATATGTTGCTAAACAAATATTACGGAAATTTTCAAATATGTCTGTTAGTAGCATTACATCTGTCTTTAAATATAAATTTGAATAGTCAAGCATTGTTTCACATCTAAAATGATTCCAAACATCTTGAGCATGAGCATAGTCTTCATCAGAAACATTACTATCGCTTAAGGAATTGTAAAAATCTTCTTTGGTGGGAAGTGTTGAACTCTCTAAAGAATCAAATGACTTCACGAATTCGTATGGAAATATCCCCTTTCTGATTAAACGTTTAAAGTCCTCATAAAGGGGAAATTGCTTTTTTAGTTCTGTGAATTCATCCAATTTTAGATTTTTGGCCAGACTATCTAAGCTGGAAGACATGAATTTAAAGGAATCTAAAAAACGTATACTTATTTGTTGTCCGTCCACAAAAATTTGTTTAGAAAATGAGATGTATTTCTCTTTATTTTGAGGAATTACATCTACCACACCTTGTTGAAAGTCTAAGGCATGGACAATAAAATGCGCATCGTAATTACTCAAGTTATGTAAAAATACAGGTATGTAACGTGGATATTTAAATTTAGTTTTGCATAGGGAGTGCACCATTCCTTGAAATTTACCAGTAGACCATTCAAAATATTCTACAGAGTCAGAACCTAAATCATTACTGCATATGAAACAAGTTTTGGAATGATCTGTTTTATCGTGTTCAGTTTGAAACGATGCGGAAGAAGGTTTATGAAAAAATATTCTTCTTTGAATATTCGAAATATTACTACTTATGCTTTCCATGAAATGTCTAGCACAGTCGGGGCCGGTATATGAATGATATTTCGACAGTTTATCATCATAGGAACATTTCAAGTAATAACCATAACTATAAACATTATGTTTATGAACATTATTTGTATACGCATTTGTAGGATCTTGATCACAAGTGTGAATCGGATTAAGGAACGATTCAAAATCTGCATAAATAACAAAAGGTAATTTAAGTTTTCGCTCAAACTGATTAAATAAAATTTTGTCAGATGGCTGGTTCTCATTGAACCAATTTTTAAAAGTTTTTTGAGAGCTTGGAACTTCTGTAACAATATGAGCACAGTCATGTTTCTGATGATCATTTAATTTTTTTAGTGTTGCAAAATGTAGAAGGCATCCATCACAAATATGGATTGCTTCATTTCGACCAGTTACTTGTTTGCTAACAAGTCGTGACAGGTTTTTAATGAAGCAGTAATGACCATTGGAACCGTTAGTTAAGTACAACAAATTTACGTGCTGCTCCTTCCTCGTTTTTGTGAAGTGTAGAGGACCAATTACGGTATTTGATTTAGTGTTAGAATTGTACTCTAATCCAAAAACATTTATACTTATATTATTCAAAAGCTCAACCTTTTTAATGTCTTGTAATTTTACTGGAAATCTTATATTACAAAAATTTAATTTGCTCTTATGAGGTAAATACGAAGATATTCTGTTAGCATCTTTTGACACCGGGTACAAAGCAGATAGTAGAGCCCACCTAAGACATTCGTAATCTTTATTTTTGACATTTATGACCGCCTTTTTATTTTGTATATCTTTCGGTACTTCTATATACGATGATCCTTTTAAAGGACTAAATTTATTTATGTTCATATCTAAATATTGTATTTTATTCAAAGTCCATCCACTATCTTTTTTTTCGAAGTCACTCATTTTGACAGAAAAGTATTCGCAGATTTTATGCATAAGAGCTTCAAATTCGTCTCCTAGGGCAAATGTGTAATTCATACTTTGAAAATCAAAAGTGTTTTTTAAATCTTTGGTTTCCTGGGTGAAATCAGCATGAATGATAAAATTCACTTTAATTAAAGTCAATTCATCTAAGCATGATTTGAGCAAGAAGATAATTTTGTCTTTATTATTATTCAAAAACTTTTCGGGGGTTTCTAATGTCTCTTGGCTACCTAAATATATTCTATATGTTCTAACACGAGATCCAAAAGCAGAGTCAATCAAACTTACATTATTCAATTCCTGACATGTTGAAATGACTTTGTTTTTATGAGCTTTACTCTTTAAATGGTTAGCAAAGTATTTTTTTCTCACCCAAACATTACACGCTTCACATAAAGTTCGCTCACTATGACTTTCGTCCGGCAAAGCAGATGAATTGGATGGTCCAGCTTCTAAATGATCTTCTGCTTTTCTTTTGATTCCCCTCCCAGATTGGAGACTATTACTGAAATGAAAAACATGTAACATAAAATAAATGTCAAAATATTATGAGAAAGTCGACGATTAGAAGTTACGAGAGAAAAATCAATAAAATACTAAACGTCTATTCTTAAAAAAAGTATTGTTTGGTAGTGAACATAAGAAATAATATAGGTAAAGCTCACCTAGGTGTATTGTTCTCGTTTCCTTCAAAACAGCACAGCTCCCAAAATCTTTGCGTTGTTTCATGTACGTATTGAATATCTTCAATTTCTTGACATAATTTGAACATTTCTTGTTCAAAGCTGTCCTCGCTTTCTATAGTGTCCATGTTGAACGACATCTCGATTGAAATTAGTGATTCTTATAGAAGGCAAAGTGGTATTTATATGCATAAAAATTCAATACTTATAATGATAAAAGGTATCCTAAATTAGTTGAATAATCATTAGTAAATGAGCTTATTGTGCTCATGAGTTGAAATGGTATTTTTTGCAGCCCGCTTTCTCTGCAATTCCTTTAGTTATGTTGTAAACCACTTCCTTGGTTTTACTAAAGTTGATATTATTTTCATTCGTATAATATTTTACACGAACTTCTGCGTGCTTCCAATGTTCTTGTAAAGGTATTTTAGAAAGATTTTTCAAATCAAATAATTCGATTTTTATCAAATGTGTCGAAGTTTTCAAATCGTCTTCATTTGATGATATGCATGAAACTCCGCCCCCCTGACAACTACGTCCCACGGTCGAAGAAACTTTCTTCTTCTTAGCCTTCTGGTCAAAGAAGGCATCAAGGTCGGGAGTATTTGCTTTTCTTTTTACCGGCATGGGAGAAGATTCTTGACTATCAGATATTGGGTAATAAAAGTGTTTTAATGTATTGCATTCTTGATCATCGATTATGTCATTTGGAGAGTACTGCAACAATACAAATAACTCAACTTAATACACACAATCTTGCTCATACATTAAAATCAAAGCATTGTAAGAACAAGTAAATAAAAAAGAAAAAAATAAAGGTCACTTACCGACATTTTGTAGACATCAGAAGCACAACACTTTGCACTACACACAAATATTAAAGTACTGATGTAGCTCTAGTTTGTTCTATGCGTTTTATAGTGCTTCCGTATCGTTGGAATGCAGTAATATCAGTAGCCCATAGTAGCAAAAACGAAAGTTTAGGTGATTAGTTGGTAATTAGATAAGTAATGAGGTAGCTCACCATTATGATTGCAACAATAACAGGGACAGTCATCAGTAATGGAATATTTTTGCGATTACAAATGAGGTAGTCATAGTTCTTACTAAATGGTGTAGAGTCGATCTATCAAACATTGTTTTCTAGCAATGGAATGAAGTCACTGACGTCAGTCTCATTGTTCGTAAGGCTCGAATAAATCCATCTGTCCTAATAGCACATCAAAAAGTCTTAGCAACGACAACAGCTAAATATCCGATTACTCGAGCTGAAGTTAAAGTTCTAACTATTCCATCGGGAGTTCAAGGCAAAACTTTGGATAACATATTCCTCGGACAAGTACCTAAAAGATGTATTATAGGCTTTATTAAAAATTCAGCATTTAATGGCTGTATAACACAGAATCCATTTAATTTTGATAACCATGGTATAAATTTATTTAGTTTATATGTGGATGGCCAACAGGTCCATTCAAAAACATTACAACCATCCTTCAAAGATGGATTGATTACATCGACCTATCAAACATTGTTTTCTGGCACCGGCATTCACTTTTTGAACGAAGGCAATTCAATAGCAAGAGAAGACTATGGAGGAGGATACTGTTTATTAGCTTTTGACTTAACTCCAGATCTTTCGGCCAGTTCGAGCTCACATTGGAACTTAGTTAGACATGGAAGTGTAAGACTAGAGGTTCGCTTTGATACAGCTTTGACAACAACACTCAATTGTATTATTTATGCAGAGTTCGATAATGTTGTGGAAATTAACAAAAACCGCGATGTGAGTGTCGATTACAATAGTTAAATACGGGTGGAGCATACAATTCCATTCAATTGGAAATACGAATTCTATCGTACCGCTAACATGAGCTATGATGGATAGTCAAGAAATAAAATACTTTATGAGTAAAATTGATAACAGATTAACATCTAATGTATTTGCAGCGAACAGATTGCCTATGATTGTTCAATTACCTGCTTTCATTGTAGCCAATTTGGATCCGGATTCCAAGCCTGGTTCTCACTGGGTGGGTATTCACATTGATAGTAATGGAGTTGGCGAGTACTTTGATTCTTTCGGACGAAAACCGGTGGGGTTTCATAAATTGTTCTTGGAAAAAAATACAAAGAAGTGGGTATACAATCATAAGCAACTGCAAAGTTACTTTACGTCAGTATGTGGAAAATATTGTCTAGTATTTCTTTATGCAAAAATGTATGGTGTATTGATGAACGATTTGGTAAATGAATTCTCTACTGTCAATAGAATAAGTAATGATTTAATTATAAGTAAGATGTTTAATATGATTTTTGAATAAATGTGTTTAGCAACATGACTTGGTTGTTTAATTTATGAAGTTTTAAAGGCTGGTAGAAAATGGTTTTATTCAACAAACAAGCATACAAGGTACGGGTTAGGTTAGGTTTTTTTTTTTTTTTTTCCTTATTTATTAAAAATCAGATAGACTGTTTCAAGATTTTGTTTAAATGTTTTTCAAAATGGGACTCTTATTATTGTAAAAGTTATTGCATCTTAGGGTCAAGGCTAAAGATACCTATTACCTAAGAGCAAGAACTGAAAGAGAGATAGAAATCAGAAAGACAGAGTGACAGATTGATAGGAACGAAAGAGAACGAATAAAGAAGAAGAAGGGTTAGGTTAGGTTAGGCTTTCTGTAACAAGCATACAGGGTACGGGTTAGGTTAGGTTAGCTTGTTATGAAAAGCATAATTCAAGGTAGAGGTTAGGATAGGTTAGATTAGGTTTCCTATGAAAAGCATGCGAGGTTAGGTTGCCTATGACAATCATTCAAGAAACTGGTTGGGTTAGGTTAGTGGAGCGCATAAAACAAGCTCACCCGGAGCTTGTTTTATGCGCTAGTATCCTGAAGCGCCAGAACCCACAAATCCCTACTACTAGCGCCAAAACCCACAAACCCTCTGATTGGCTGAACACCTGACAGATTCATCTAAAACAGTAGGTATGAGTAAGTTCGGCTAGGCAGCATTGGAATATTGCAAACCTAATGATATCCAAGGCCCCATAACCTCGGCCACAGTAGGCTATTAGCAATACAAAGAAAGCGAGCCGAGCATAGTACAAAAGGGTGCTTAAGTAATGAGGTAATTAACAGGCCGACGAAACGAGCAAAGGTTGTAAAGTACCTATTTCCAAAGGCGATATGCTAGTGATAGTTCATGCCTGCTCGGAACATGGATTCGTTCCAAGAGCTTTGCTTATCTATCCAGCAAAAAAGCAAACGGGAGATTATCACAGTAATATGAATGCTGGTAACTATCAGAAATGGATTACAGAAAAACTTCTTCCAAATTTACCGCCTCAGTCAGTTTTAGTAGTCGATAATGCATCGTATCACAACGTCGTATCGGATCGAGTGCCCACCTCGAATTCAAAAAAAAGTGACATGTTAGCTTGGTTGGATAAATATAACATATCATACCCAGAAATAAACACAAAACCTATAATATATGATATTATTAAAAGAAATAAGCCAAGCCATGTACAATTTGTACTTGATAAAATACTCGAAGATCACGGACACAGTGTATTACGCCTACCACCCTACCACCCAGAACTGAATCCCATAGAGTTACTGTGGGGTATTATTAAAGGGAAAGTTGCATCACAAAATGTTAAGTTTAACTTGACAACTGTGGAGGAATTGTTTAGAAAAGAAGCCGATTCTATTACTATGGATATGTTTAGTGACATTTGGAGAAAGACGCGAGTACATGAGGAACGATATATTGAACTGGAACCAAAAGTGGATAATTTCACTGACTCATTTATAATAACAGTAGGAAATTCCGACGGCGAAACATCAAGTTCTTCGAGCGATGACAGTTTGAGTGGGGTAGAAGATTTAATTTACGATTCTGATTAAAAGCAATAATGTAATAATCATAATATAAACAAGTAACACGAATATTTGTATTAATTTATTTACAACCCACCCATTTTACTAAAAAACGAACTCTAATTTACCTACATTTATGAATCAAAATCATTTATTTTTAAACATACTGTATAGTGAAATTGCATAAGTGTGAGTACTGTGAACGTGCCAGCTTTAGTTAACTGACCTGTAAGCCCTAATGAATGATTTCTATACTTTCCCTAAAATAAAGAATAAATTGCGACATTTTCATCACATGAAGAAGCAGTGAACAAACAAAACGGCCATTTTGGAGACATCAACTTCCGAATGGAATGGTTGCTTCAATGATTGGTTCCATCGTATGGAAAAATGTGTCAAATTTCGCGGAGAATACTTCGAAAAGCAATAAATACATTTTCAAATAGTAATGTTGTGTCACTTCCTTGAATCCCGAAATTTTCAGTGCCGCCCTCGTACCAGCCAGAAAATTGCCACTTACACATACTGTTGGTCCCAGTTATCTTCGTATGATAGCGATTTTTAAAAGGCAGAAGGCACAACGGTTGGTCCTTCATAACAATGTTTGAACATTGTTATGAAGTGGTAATAATATATTTTTACTGAAAAGCGTATTGGTTTTTTAAATTACCAGGACTAATACTAAGCAAACATTCTGCCTAATAAGGCAGAATGTTTGCTTCGGCATATCGTTCATTTTGGCGGCGATATAAAATTCTTTTTGCCCTTCTTGTCCGATTTAAAAGATTTTTCGTCGTCAAATATTACGATATTATCCGTCCAATCAAAATTGTTATATTGAAGACAAAAGGCGATTCTATCTTTGTGCTTTTGTGTAAGTAAGGTTTTTAAAGTTTATAATTATATATTGCTACAAAAAAAGTGTACAAAGAGAAGCCATACAGCAAAAACGAGAGCTCGTAGCGCTCTGGGACCCAGCGCAAACGCTTTAGATGGGGTGTTTCACTTTTTTTTTTTTTATTTTTTTTATTTTTTTTTTTTTTTTTTTTTAGCAGACCTTCACCGAAG
This sequence comes from Calamotropha paludella, assembly GCA_927399485.1. Taxonomy (NCBI): domain Eukaryota; kingdom Metazoa; phylum Arthropoda; class Insecta; order Lepidoptera; family Crambidae; genus Calamotropha; species Calamotropha paludella. Next base: position 16,201,995 of record OV656807.1, on the reverse strand, counting down.
TTCGACAAAAATGCGTTAGAAATAAGTGCGCCAGAACCCACGAATCCCTACTACTTCCGTATATATTACAGGTCGGCCTTGTGATCTATATTCTTGCAGTTTCGAAAGATATAATGTTCTTTTGAGTCTGATGTGACTTTTTTCAATGAGTATTTTTTTATTATTTTGTGTCTTTCTCCATCTGAAACCTAGCCTCCGAACGATCTTCCTTAGTGAAGAAACACCACCCTCAAAGTTGATACTTTCTTTCAACACTTCTAATAATTTTTTCAATGTGGGAAATGTATGCTGAACCAGATGGAAGTTATAGATAGTTCGCCTTATGACTTCTTGATCAAAACTATCTACTGTAGATTTTTTTGCTAACCTTGGTCGCTTTTTACCCGGTGTTCTGAAAGTAACTTGATGCGCCAATCTTTTCGGTGCTTGCGGTTCTTCTTCTTTTGAGGTAGATGGTTGAGATGTTGCATCAGCTTTCACAGCCGCTGTTACTTGATTGCGTACTTCACAAACAATTCGTTGAACACTTCTCTGAGAAACACCAGTCGCCTCCGACGTCAAATCGTACAAAGTTTTCATTGGAAGATATCCACCATCACTGTTTTTATTGTGATGCATGAAATAGTTAAAAACATTGTACACGATTTCACGAGATTGTCCCTTCAGAGTTTTTCCGGAACCAATTCTTTCCGAAGACATTTTATTCTAACCTCTAAATAGGTAAATAAACACACGCGCCGCGCACCGATCACACGTGACTAACGCGCTAACGTCACGCTGTATTTATAAACAGTAGAAAACCAAAAACAATAACTGTCCCCTTCACGCTCATAAGATAGACCGCGCGCGAAAGAGACGGGCATACTTTTCATGATGCCTATGCAGTACGACGTCACGCCGCACGCTTATTCACAGACGCTACACAAGCGCAATGTGTAAATGTGTTGATCGTGCCAGCTTTAATTAACTGACCTATAGGTCGGGGCTGTACGGCAGATGGTCTAATAATTCTATGTTTTCTTGCTCCAAAAACTCTTTTGTTCTGTGCGCGGTGTGCGAACTCGCATTGTCGTGATAGAGGATGATGCGGCGGTTGCAGTTCTCTTTACGGAGTTCAGAAAAGACCTGTGGCAAACAAATGCTAGCATACCATTCTGCATTAACCGTTCTTTGTCCCTCAAGACGAATAGTCACAACATGGCCGGTTTTGGAGACAAACGTGATCACCATTTTTTTGGAACACTCCGTGAAGGAACAATTTTTGTTGGCTTTAACTCATTTTCGAACATCCAAACTCGTGTCTGGTTTTTTGTTTCGGGTTCGTACGCGCATATCCAGGATTATTCACCTGATACGATGTTGTATACAGCATTTGAGGATCCTTCGTGGAATCTTTCGAGGGTTCTGACACACCAAGTAACGCGAGCCGCTTTTTGCTCTTCACAGAGCGAATGCGGTATCCATCGGGAAAACAACTTTTTACACCTAATTGTTCATGCAAGATTATTTGTATTTGACTCATGCCAATGTCTAAAGTTGCCTGAATTTCTCGGTATGTCACATGTCTATCTCCCTCAATCAGCTTACGCATAGCATCAACGTTTTCTTGGGTTGTCGTGAAGGGACAAAATATAAAGACGGAAGATCAGGGTAAAGTTACAGTTTATATATTTACAAAAACAATTTAAAGAACAAAAGATTGGAGATAAGAAGAGTGAGGGCGAGTATGTGTAGAGTTCAGTGAAAATGTGAGTAGGTGGTTGTGGGTCGTCGGCGATCTTCTATATCGGTGGCTTGAGGCCCGGGGCTTTAGGGCCCAGATGCGGTGACACCGTCGGATGAAGGGTGGCGCTGCCGGTAGACAGGAGGCGGGGCAGACGTCGGCCGGAGCTGCTGGTAGACAGGCAGCGCTGCTGGTAGGTCGGGAGGCGTGACAGGTAGGTAGGGCGGCGCTGCTGGTGGACGGCCTGCACCGATTTACTGCCGGCGCTGCTGGTAGACGTGCGGCGTGACAGGTAGATAGGGCGGCGCTGCTGGTGGACGGCCTGCACCGATCTACTGCCGGCGCTGCTGGTAGACGTGCGGCGCTGCTGGTAGGTCGGGCGGCGTAGCAGGTAGGTAGGGCGGCGCTGCAGATGGATGGCCTGCACCGCTGGTGGTCAGGCAACGTTAGTGGTAGAGAGTGGCTAAGTTTAGTGTAGGTTCTTGAGCCAAAAGTTTGCCTTACGGCGTTGAGGACTTTTCTTGAGTCCCGGGGCAGCCGGCCCCGGGATAAGGCCTTTAAGAATTTTGGAGAGCTCGGTAGCGAGCTATAGATGTTAACGATTTTGCCGAAACACGAACGCAACTTTTGCCGAAGAACTGAATGACTTGGCAGGTCAGCTCGGTCTTTTATAGGCCCAGAGCCATTTAAATTTAGATTGTCTTCGAGAAGACATAAAAAGAATAAAATCTGGTTTTCTTTGGAGGTTGAATACCATAAATGAAAGATCGTGTCATGGGTAGCCATGGCAACGGAGAAAAACTTATATGTCAATAAATTAAATAAATACATTTTTAGTAATAAAATGAAGAAATAATAACGAAATAGATTAAACAAAAAGACAAGTTAAAATAACAAGCAATGCCGGTAAGTGTGTAGCATTCTGTATAGAAGTTTTGAGTGGTTGCGAAGCTCTATATGAAAATCTAGTGTATCTTTTCAGCAATTGAGTAAAATATTATTGTATATATATATATTTACAGAGATTAATACGTTTACAAATGATGATGCAAAATGGAATGATAAAATATACAATTTAACGAATGTTATGAATGAAAATCGGAGACTATAAAGGTACATATTAGTATACAGGGTACAGGGTGACTGCAGTTTTTGGACGACCTTGACGGGGAACATCACTAAGCTTGACACGTCCACGTTAAAATTCAGCAAACCAGCGATAAATTTTGGTTTTGGATGGGGCTTCATCACCAAATGCAGAAAGCATCCGATCACCACACTGTTTTTGTGTTAAACCACGTCGAAAGTCATAATAAATCATCGCTCTTGATTTTTCTCGAGTCAATTCCATTTTCTCAACGACTAAACAAGTTTGACAAGACCTTGTGACTAGACCGAGAATCTTCTTTTAAAATAAATAAATGGTATTCGATTTTTGAAACCAAGGAGTTTTCAATTAAAAAGATTTTAATATGACAGGAACAGTAGATATATTCCATTCCCGATACTTTTAGTGCAGCCCTGTAGGTAGGCCACCTTCATTTAGCCTACGCCGCACTGTCTGCATTGATATCATTACTCTTATTTTTGAATTGAAACAATCCCACCTTTTTGATGCGAAACTCATTAGGGTCTTAGAAAAAAGTATTAGTTTCACTTATTATGGTTCATTTCAAAACTTTGTAACGTTACACACACATCTACAATAAAAATGACATTTATGAAGACGTCATACATCTATTCTCACTTTTTTTCAAAAAGTTGGTAGTCACGTGACAGGGGCAGTTAAGATTGTTGCTATTTGTACCTACGCTTGCCGTAGATGCGCAATTGCGATTGTGCTGTCCCGACTTTCCTATATCTATATTATATTTTATAACAATTTTGTACTCAAAGTGTATTAAGGGTGAACGAAACGTAAACATATGTATTATATTTATATATTTTATTTATGCATATATAAGTATATATATAAAATTATATACTTACAATTATAGGAATATATTTATACTTATAGAAATATACCTTTGCAAATATATTTATATGTGCATAAATAAAATATATAAGTATAAAACATATGTTTACGTATCGTTCGCCCTTAATATACTTTGAGCATAAATATATCCCTATAATTATAAATATTGTTATATACAGTGAGGTGCACAACTGAGTCCATATTGTGACATTTTATATTATATTAAATATAATCGCATTTATTAAAATCTTTTCAAATCATATGTATTATTATTTAAAACTGTAATTTACTAGCTACTTAACACGCATAATCAATATCCAGTATCTACGTTTTAAAACTTTAATATAACTTATATTGATTGACTCACTTTTGCACCGTATTTACAAATGTCTCTGCGCTCAAGTACACATTTGTTGAAACTTGCTGAAACTTGTCGGATTATACTGTAAATGAACAATTTCGCTTCGGGTATTACTCGGCCTAATTCAATACAGCACAGTGAACGGCTTAACTTAATACATTTCTTTTCGATACTATCATGAAACCGATTGCAAAAAATATTAAAGAATCTGTTAAACAGTTGCTTAAAAATGGAAAATCGACAAGTTACATTGCTCAAAAATTATAGATAAGTCAATCAGCAATACAAAGAATTAGAGCCAAATGTAAATTTCCTATACCGGCTAATGTTGGTCGTCGCACTAAAAATTATCAGATAGAGACGTGAGAAAAATTATTCACTATTTAAGAGCTAGTGAGGAGTCTTCACCTTCTGAAGCGGCGGCGCTTTTAAGGCGCGATACTGGCACGTCAGTGAGTATATATATATGTATGTATGTATGTAACTATGTATGTAGGTATTATATAGTTATAATTATAGGAATATATTTATACTCATAGAAATGTACCTTTGCCAATATATTTATATGTGTATATATAAAATATATAAGTATATAACTATAAAACATATTTTTACGTTTCGTTCGACCTTTATATACTTTAAGTACATAATTGTAATAAAACACCGCCATCGCTCCAATCGAAATAGCACACAAACCACTTGTCGTCTCTTCTCTACGTACTGACACAAAGACGAGAAATATGTAGACAGTATCGGTTAAAATGTCGACAAAACGCAATTGCCATGTTAGAGTTTGGAGACAAAAATCGGGAAAATGGGTAGACAAAATTTTGTCGTGTTGCGTATGCTAGGCGGGCAGGATAGACGGAATGGAAAAGGTTGCAGGAGGCCTTTGCCGATTGGCAAACAGACCTACAAAAAATAATTAAGTATTAGAATAGAATAGATTAAGTTAGTTTAGCTACAAAAAAAAATTGTATATCCATCCCATAGTTTTTAGTTCTTAATACTTTGTAAATAGATACTAAGTTGGTCTGAATAAAGGGCTTTATTATTATTATTATTATTACATCAATAGACTCAGGACCGTCTTTAACCTATTGGGCATATAAGAATAATGTCAATGACTTTGACAGAACACTTTTTTATAACTAGAATAGACAAAGAAAGTAGATAAACAACGTTTCAGATTTTTTATTGACAGTCAATCGTAGAATAGATTATCTTTAATTTAAATGACGCGATTCACACATATTTAAAATTATCTAAGCGTGCTGAAATTCGATAGCCTTTTTGTGGGAGAGAGTAGAGAAGATCGAACCTTAATTAGGGACTACTCTAAAGTAGTCCCTAATTAAGGTTCGATCTTCTCTAATTAAATAAGTTTTTCAGTAATAAATGACGGTATTCCTTTAGCGATCTGGCAGGAACTAGGGGGCCCCTATCGATCGCGGGGCCCTGGGCATTTGCCCAGAGTGCCCAGTGGGAAAGAAGGATCTGAATAGAGTTGATACTAAAATATCAACCTATCTACCTAATTAAGTGATTAAGATAATTGAAAATAGCAGAAATGGAGGCAGTTAAGTATTTGCGCGCAGCGCTTTTAAAATATACTGTGTTCTTAAGAAAATTAACACAAACTTAATAAAGATTGTAATGAGTTTTTGAGCCAATCATTTTTTTATTTACTTTTTAAATGGGCCAACAAACGGATAGTTATCCATGACATTAACAACTTATGACAAATAAGTCGATCGCGTAGTACGCGGGTGTTCATTTAGATATTACACTTGTGATTATAATTTTTATTAAGAACCGGGAACTATATTACGGCACTGGATAAGGTCTGTCAATATCGGGCAACCTGGAAAAAATCAGAACCGGGAAATCCCGGGAGCATGTCTACTCAGGTTTCATACATTGAATGTTACAGAACGGAGAGCAAAGAGAAAATGCTTGTTATGTTTGGATATGAAATCATTCATACATTCTCATCAGGCCAGGCACTGTGTCGTCGATACACGGACAAGCATAGGAACCATAGTGTCATACTTAATGTATAAAATTTTGGGACTATAATCGTAAAGAAAATGACGTATGTTCAGTATGCTCTGAATATATTGTAAGCACGTACCAAGTCAATTAGCAGTATAACGGCAAGAGTTTATTCCTCGTCGACAGACCGAAGTATAAGGGCTCAATTGACAGCAAGGCAAAAGTTTTATAACATCTAATTAAACCATCGGCCAATTATACGTAATCGCTTAGTGTCTTTCAAACAATTAACTTAATAATTGTACTCATATTCATAATTTCGTTTTGATCATCGAGTTATATGTAATGGTTTTGATAATAATAATTACTGAACAATTGCTAGCATGGCTTACAATATATATTGTTTCCTTTTACGTAGATAATTAAATAATATGAATCAAATCATCATTATATGTACCTAATTATTGCAAATAAAAAAAACCTAATCCTTTATTTATGAGTGTAGATAGTATCAGATTACCTAGGTAACCTAGGTATATTTAATTTGATCTTTTTTAATAAAATGCATAAGCATTACATTTTGTAGCTGCTTTATTATGTTATGTTTATCAAAGTGTGATAGATAAAATGATATTGTATGGAAGTATATTAGAATTATTGATTAGGTTTACCATATCAGTCCTAAACATTTGCCAGAAACGGAATCCGTAGAAAAGCCAAGTTAATAAAAGTAATCCAAAAATAAAAGTAAAACGGAGTGAATAACAAATACCTAACAAAAGAATTAGTGAAGTCACTCACTTCCGCTCCTGTAGAATGGATTCAACCAATTGAACTAACAAATCGCAAATCAATATTGTTCAATAACTTTTCAAACGCTTTTTTACAGATTACGATATACTAATTGTATTTTATCTAAAGTGTTATCTAAATGTATTTTGACAATAAATATAATACATATTTACAGGAATCAATAAAATGTGAACGAACTTAAATTGTAATTGAATTACTGATTTCGTTAAAAACAAGTGGCACATCTTTAAAGCTTTGACATGGCAGCAATATAATATGACACACACATTGTATAGTAGTTAAAAAACTTTTAATTATTCGTTTCAAACCAACGTTTGTTCGTTTACTACGGATAATTTGTTTGACTGTAAGTTCGGGCACATTTCGTCGATGTCCTATGTGTTAAGTGAACGGTATGATCCTAAATAGAAATGACTAATCAGACTTTTTACTGTATAATGACATTGTTGTATATCAAGGATATTATATATTCACTAGCGGCCCGTCCCGGCATCGCACGGGTGGACAAAATTCTTTAATTTTTTTCTAGTATTAAATATTTTCCGTTAGCGCCATCTAGCGTCCGTTAGACGAACTACTTGCGGTTAACGCGTTGCTATGGTAACGTTATTGATACAATGGAAAAAGAGCGGACAGACAAACACACAAACCACTGCGATGTTAGATTATAGATTAATATTAACATGCCATGATTAAGTGGGTAATCAAATACCTAATTGAAATACCATATTTTGCATAACAATTCTGTAATAATGAAATCTAAGGTAGTTGTGGCGGATGTGTGACTACTCTGTAAGATAATTATTAACCTGTGGATTTAAGCTAGACACTCTGTGTATTAAAAATAAGACGCAATTTACTTTTTCTGACAGCAGAGATTTTCTCTGATACGAAGAACTTTTAATGATTGTAACTGTAATATTTGCAAGTTTATTAAGACAACTTTCATTTATCAATTCCCTCGCTTCTTTAAACAAACTGTAAATAGTGGATTAGATCTAATTCGCTATATAGTCAAACAGTTTGTTCTGATTCTGTTTAGAAACATGTAAATAGAAATAATATACTTGAAATTAATAAATGACCTAAAACGGTAATTTAAAAACCCGACTGCGTTTCTGTGTTATTTGGAAATGAAAAACCATGAAATAAAAAACGGTAATTTAAAAACTCAAAATGGAAAAACCCTAAAACAAGAATGTCGTCATGGGTACCCGATTTCACATGACTTAAGAATCGCCAAAGTTGTAGCAGTCGGGACCCATTCTAAAACTAACGCAGTGCAATCGGGTATGACAACTTTCTTGTTTAAGGGGCTTTTTAATTTTTTAGTTTTTTTTTAAATTACCGATTTTTATTTTAGGGCTTGTTCATTTCCAAATTACACAAAAACGCAGTCAGGTTTTTTGTTTTTTTTAATTACTGTTTTTTATTTTATTTTTTAATGATTTATTATTGAATGAGTTTGTATAGTAAACTATGTACACATGCCACACTAATACATTGAGATTACGCAGATTATAAACTTATCAGTTGATATAATAAAATTGAAGCTCTATTAAAGAATTCTGATAGTGTGACAGATTGAAAAGTTTTATAGGATCAAGCGTATTGATGGGAAAATCAGCTAATGTTTAACTAGACTAAGAACTACAATTGACTTCATGTGAGCCGAGGTCCGCAACGGCCCGATTGAGTGTAGTACCCTGAAGTTTGTGGACGGATACAGCCCAACTCATTGAGTTTTTTTTTTAATTTGATATACCTAGAGTCACTCTCACAGTAAATACAAATCTATCGACACCTCTCAAGCTAAAATCCACCGAGCCCATCAGGCTGCAGAGAGCGTGCCAAACATTTGGATTTGGCGCCAAAAATCCGAATTTTTTTTTTATTTTGATGTACCCAGTGTCACTCTCACAGTAAATGCGAATGTAACGACACCTCTCAAACTAAAATCCATCGAGCCATTGAGGCCGCAGAGCCTGCCAAACAATTTTACATACAAACATACTCTCGAAAAACATAACCCTCCTTCTGGTGCAGTCAGGTAAAGAGTGAGCGAGCTGAATAAGCGAGTCGTGTTATATATCAATCAAAGTCACTTTAATTTACTTACACTTTGGAATAATAATGTACTGTTTAAAATAGATGTTTAAATAATAGGTGATGACTTGCAAAATTAATTTACTTACATATAAAACTATAAAACTTACCTACTGTATAAATATAATAGAAGCCATGTAGAAAGAATACACATAAAAATGATGAAACGAATGTAAAAAATTCAGACAGTGCTCTGAGTTTAATTTAAATGATAAAATGGATGAATTTTCTTGTTACGTCTTAGGGTGTTTCTTTCAGAGCTGCGGTGGCCGCACTGAGAAGGATTGAGCAAAAAGTTAGTGTTACTACTAGGGATCTCTAGCACTTTAGTGATGCAGTACCATCATAAACGTAGAAGAGAGGGAATATATTGAAAGTAATAACAATTAAAAATAATATTTCTTACACTCACACCAATTAGCCTAGCCCAAAGTAAGCGCTGTAAGGCAACTATGGCAACGGATAGACATACATACATATATTATACCTAGTCAGGCCATAAGTTATGTTACTAATGAAAACGCATTTTTTTTTATGAAGTTATGTAATATAACTAAAACTTATATAAACATATTTTGTTAGGAACTGGCTGGCAAGCTGACCTTTTTTGTAAATAATATATAATTTTGAATGTATCTATCAAGCTTACGTTATGTGTCATTGTAAAATTGGGTTTTGGTCTGCTTGTCATATTTGTCGTATTCCTGTGTTTCAACTTAATTATAATTATTTTACCTTAACAATCATTTCATTGTAGTCTACTATCAACCGTCACTATCATTTGGTCCTTCTTCGCCTAAATTCCATTTCAAACCATCGCATATACAGAAGTTACTATTCATTTTCATTACCGTTCGTAGTCTCATTAATTTCTTGTTCGCCATATTAACAACGTAAATGTTTAGTTTCCTTTTACATTCAAATAGTTACATTTTCATCATGGTAGATACAAGGAGCACTACGGCAAAAGCAAACGCATCGGCCACAGGTACCGAGCGGGCGCAGCGCGAACAGTCCAATCGCTCGTCGCAGGTCGCCCGCCCGGCTCCGGCCGCGACAGACAGTGACGGTGCTGTAGCATTACCACACTGTTCTAACGTTGTGCAAACGGTGGGCACAGTCTCTAGCTCCGAAGGCCAATCCGCGGCCAATAGGCGACTAGCCCATTGGCCAATCTAGCCAATGGGCCGCCAGGTAAAGCGGGACCGCGAATTCGAGCGTCAACAAACGGAACGCGTACGTCGGCAGGTGGAATGCGAGGTCCAGGCAGATCAAACGGAACTACGGGCTAAACTCGCCGTTCATATCTTTCAAAGCGTAGTTCGGAAAAACGCACAGCAACTTGGGTTTCAGAGCAAAATGCAACCATGACATGGTTACCTCTGACAGACGCACCTGTGGAAGCGCCGGTTGTCACCCTGAATTGTCAGGGACATAGCTCAAAGCCGGTTTCCCCCACCAACACGGTACTGTCCTGCTTGCCTAACGTCAACCATGCAACCAACTCGAAACCCGCGGAGACCGGACTGATTAACAATTACAACGTGGCCGAATATAAACAATTACCGTGTGCATTTCCTACTCACGATAGGAAATAAAGGAGCTTTCCCGAGCGATTACTGCTCTCTCCCACAGACCAAAATAACCTGAACTTGTCACGTTTTCGGGTGAAGCAGGTCAATGGATGGCTTTTAAAAGTAGTTATGAAAGAACTAAATCTAAATTTCAGAGAACGTAAACCGCTTGAACCACGCGGTTCGCGGCCAAGCATACCAGTCAGTCGCGTCGCTTATGTGGTCCTCCGGACCCGAAGAGATCGTGACCGCTCTGGAGCAAACATACGCTCGACCGGAGCTTTTGGTGGCTCGCGAGCCACCGCTCCAGAGCGGTCACGATCTCTTCACGATCTCTTAGGACTGCTATGTAGCAGTCCTAAGCTAAGTACACTCTCTGATTTAAATAGTTTAGCAAACAAGTTACGAAATTTTGTAACAACTCTTAAACTATTAAGTAGTTTAAGAGTACCTATCGTCACCGGAACTCTTTCGGTGCATTATACTCAAACTGAGTGAGCATACTAGAGCTCGGTTTACGGATTTTGCATCTGTTTACAGTGAAGATGAAAATAATTTTACAACGTTGGAACTATTGTCGCGCTTCCTATTGATCGAAGCCGACAAACAATTAAAATATAATTTTGCTGTCGACAATACAGTTAAGGGGATTTCCCCAACCTATCCGTCTAGCCCTCTTTTTAATTGTACATGCTACAGTATCCACCAGTAAACAACGGGGGTCATCACCCCCCCCCCCCCCCGGGCTGAGTCCAGGACCTAGATAGACCATTAATTGAAATTGTTAAACAATGTTTTTATATATTTTTGTCACAAGATATATTTAATGTAAGTACCTTCAATATTTAATTAATTTAATATAATACTTTGTATGATGGCGAATGCATTATTAGGGAACGAACAAATACAAGATGAATACGATTACTACAATCGATAGAATTGACTGAGAGAGGTTCGTAGAGGTTAGTAGTCGAAGAATTTTCGATTGTAGTAAAGAAAAAAAAATACTAGGAGCACTTTAGTTGAATCATACTTGTTTTGGAGCGATATTTTCTGGATAAAGTCTGTTTGAAGATGAATACGATAACAACAAACGTTAGGATTAACTAAGAGGGGTTCGTAGAGGTTAGAAGTGAAACAATTTTTGATAGTAGTAAAGAAAAAAAAATACTAGGAGCACTTGGGCTTAGTCAAACTTGTTTGGGAGCAAAATTTACTGAATAAAGTCTGTTTGAAGATGAATACGATAACAACAAACGTTAGGATTAACTAAGAGGGGTTCGTAGAGGTTAGAAGTGAAACAATTTTTGATAGTAGTAAAGAAAAAAAATTACTAGGAGCACTTGGGCTGAGTCAAACTTGTTTGGGAGCAAAATTTACTGAATAAAGTCTGTTTGAAGATGAATACGATAACAACAAACGTTAGGATTAACTAAGAGGGGTTCGTAGAGGTTAGAAGTGAAACAATTTTTGATAGTAGTAAAGAAAAAAAATTACTAGGAGCACTTGGGCTGAGTCAAACTTGTTTGGGAGCTAAATTTACTGAATAAAGTCTGTTTGAAGATGAATACGATAACAACAAACGTTAGGATTAACTAAGAGGGGTTCGTAGAGGTTAGAAGTGAAACAATTTTTGATAGTAGTAAAGAAAAAAAATAACTAGGAGCACTTTGGCTGAGTCAAACTTGTTTGGGAGCAAAATGTACTGAATAAAGTCTGTTTGAAGATGAATACGATAACAACAAACGTTAGGATTAACTAAGTGGGGTTCGTAGAGGTTAGAAGTGAAACAATTTTTGATAGTAGTAAAGAAAAAGAATAACTAGGAGCACTTTGGCTGAGTCAAACTTGTTTGGGAGCAAAATTTACTGAATAAAGTCTGTTTGAAGATGAATACGATTACTACAAACGTTAGAATTGACTAAGAGGGGTTCGTAGAGGTTAGAAGTGAAAGAATTTTTGATAGTAGTAAAGAAAAAAAATACTAGGAGTACTTTGGCTGAGTCAAACTTGTTTGGGAGCAAAATTTACTGAATAAAGTCTGTTTAAAGATGAATACGATAACAACAAACGTTAGGATTAACTAAGAGGGGTTCGTAGAAGTTAGAAGTGAAACAATTTTTGATAGTAGTAAAGAAAAAAAATAACTAGGAGCACTTTGGCTAAGTCAAACTTGTTTGGGAGCAAAATGTACTGAATAAAGTCTGGTTGAAGATGAATACGATAACAACAAACGTTAGGATTAACTAAGTGGGGTTCGTAGAGGTTAGAAGTGAAACAATTTTTGATAGTAGTAAAGAAAAAGAATAACTAGGAGCACTTTGGCTGAGTCAAACTTATTTGGGAGCAAAATTTACTGAATAAAGTCTGTTTGAAGATGAATACGATTACTACAAACGTTAGAATTGACTAAGAGGGGTTTGTAGAGGTTAGAAGTGAAAGAATTTTTGATAGTAGTAAAGAAAAAAAATACTAGGAGCACTTTGGCTGAGTCAAACTTGTTTGGGAGCAAAATTTACTGAATAAAGTCTGTTTGAAGATGAATACGATAACTACAAACGTTAGAATTGACTAACAGAGGTTTGTAGAGGTCAGTAGTGGAAGAATATGACTCAACTAAAGTGTATCAAGATTTTTTTTTTCTTTACTACAATCATAAAATCTTTTACTACTATCATAAAATCTTTTACTACTAACCTCTACGAACCCCTCAAAGTAATTTCTAACGTTTGAAGCAATCGTGTTCATTATCAAACAGATTTTATGCAAAAAATGTTGCTCCGAAACAGGTTTGACTCAATTCAAGTGGTTCTAATCAACTTGTATCTTTACTAATATCGAAAATTCTTCACTACTTACCTCTACGAACCCTCCTTAGTCAGTTCTATCGTTTGTTGTAATCGTATTCACCTTCAAACAGACTTTATCCTGTAAATTTTGCTCCCAAACAAGTTTTACTCAACTAAAGTATTTCTAGTAATTTTTTTTTTCTACTACTATCAAAAAATCTTTCACTACTAACGTCTACGAACCTTCCCCTGTCATGTCTACCGTTAGTACTTATCGTATCTTAAACGATTTTTTGATACTTTGAAACAGTATTAACGTCATAAAATCGTTTTTAAAAAATACTCCGAAACATTTTTATTTTTTCTATGTTAAACGAATTGTTAACGAATAAAATTGCACTACAATCCACTACTAACGTTTATCTATTATAAACAACCGGAAAAATCACATTTTTCTAATTTCGGGGATGACATTTTTTTACTTTTTTTTTGGCATTATTACTAGCAAAAATAACTTCACTACTATCCACTACTAATCAAAATCTTTCGAAAAAAAAAAAAAAAAAAAGCAAATTTTCCAAAGTCCGGTGCCAAGTTCACACAGGTTTAAAATTCCAATATAAGGAATAGTGTTCTTAAAAATTTTGGTAAGTAGGTAAAGTACTTACATACATTAATAAAATACCTACTTTTTACCTCTATCAATTATTATCAAAATTTAATTATTACTTCTTGTGACTTGACCACGACTATTTGACCCTCCCCTGGCGCCAAAGCTGGATCCGCCCTTGGGTTCGCTGTACATACTGTAAACTAGATACACATAACATGAACACATGCAAAAAAATTGCAGGTCTAATTGTAGATGTGAGGTGGAGATGGATTCGAGAAAACAAAATATGTTATCGTTGCCTCAAATCCAACGTGGGACACCTGTCGCGCGAAACACTGGACTTAACAGCTGTTCGCGTCGACACCAAGCCCTACTTAATGGCAGTTCAGTGGCCGGTACTAACGCTAATAAAGCGTCCGGTGAACAGTGTAATATTACTCAAACACCTATCAACGATTCAACCAACTCAGAGGATATCAATGTTATCAATAATGAAGTTGTAACGCCTGATAAAATTGCACACATTTCTGACCTCTTAATAAATGCTACAGGATCATCATCGGTGATTTCACGTCTTTGCGGGCTGCTGAAGGTAGTCCCGGTGGTATTCGAGGGTCCCGACGGCACGTTCGAGACAACGGCGCTTCTCGACGAAGGCAGTACGGCAAGTCTGCCGAAGTAGCGGCACGAATTAGGGCGAAGTCCAACCATCGGGAACGTCTTCGCATCGAGGATGTGAGTGGTATGACCAATGAACTCGACGTAAGTTACGTTGATTTCTACATCCGTGGGCGTAACCAACCTGATCGCACGCAAGGGCTTAGACCTTTAGCGTTACGCACACAGAATCACGACTTGGTTAACCTTATGGATTGCGATCACCTATAAAATTTAACCGATATGGTCTCGGGCGCACCCCTGACTGTACTTATCGGCGCTCCCGATTGGTATCTATCTATAAGTATGTTTTTTATTTAATTTTTTGCATTCACAATGCAATATTTCTATAAGATATAAAATACGCGTGTAAAAAACAACCACGCCTCCGAGCCCTCAGATGGGATTCGAACCCACGACCTTTCGCAATCCGGGCGACTGCTCTGACCACTGAGCTACCGAGACGCTGGCGAACGTGTCGAATTTTACAAACGTATTTCAACTTCTACTATGAGCTAGTATCGTTCCACCAATGTTGAACGCTAACTACCTTCAACATTGAAAGTAATATTTTTACAAATATTAAACAATCAATTAAGATGGAACCAGCTATAATTATGTTTTTTATTTAATTTTTTGCATTCACAATGCAATATTTCTATAAGATATAAATACGCGTGTAAAAAACAACCACGCCTCCGAGCCCTCAGATGGGATTCGAACCCACGACCTTTCGCAATCCGGGCGACTGCTCTGACCACTGAGTTACCGAGACGCTGGCAAACGTGTCGAATTTTTTTATAAGTAGTGAAGTCCGATGCGGGAAAAAAAGTGAGCCTGTAGCTTCGAAAACTTTATTAGGTTGGGTTATTCATGGTTCGCTTTCCGTTTCATCGAAGCCCCTAGAGTTCGTCAACCACCTCTCTGATAAGTTGGACATACTGATAAAAAGTCAATATGGCATTGACGCTTTGGGTGTCTCTAAAAGAGTGTGTAGTCCGAACAACAACGATCAGCGAGCTCTAGATATAATTGAAACTTCAGCTCATCAACTCGACAATGGACATCTCGAGGTAGGATTGCCTTGGAAAAAAGACCTAGCAAAAATTATACCCGACAGTTACCCGCAAGCGCTGTCACGCCTTGTGGCCCTTGAGCGACTGATGTCAAAGGATTTGCCTCCGCTTCAACACTTCATAAACTACATTATTAACAAAGGTTACGCCGAAGAGTGTGACCCAAAGATGTACCATCAACCACTTGGGCCTAATGCTTCTTATGTCAACACAGATGGTTCGATTCGTTGGTATCTTCCTATCTTTGGGGTGTACCATCCCCAGAAAAAGAAGCTACGTGCTGTCCACAACGCCACCGCAGCAACCAAACGCGTCAGTCTTAACAACCTTCTCCTGCAAGGCCCTGACCTGTTGTGTTCCCTTCTAGACATATTATTCCGCTTTCGAGAAGGCGCGGTAGCTTTAAACGGTGACATAAAGGAAATGTTTCCTCAAGTCAAAATCGCGCCAAGAGACAGAGACGCACAACGTTTCCTCTGGAGCAATAATAACGGCAACATCAAAGAACACCGCGTGTCGTCTATGATTTTCGGTGCCGTATCGAGTCTGTTCATCGCTTTACATATAAAAAATAAAAACAAAAACGCGAAAATTATGGAAGGCCATGACCCCGCTGCATGCAAAGCGATTATAGAGGATCACTATATGGACGACTATCTCGGCAGCCTGTCCAATACTACAGACGCAGCTCAGCTGGCCGCTGACATAGTCGCGGTGCATAAAGCTGGTGGCTTTGAAATGCGCTTTTGGACATCCAACATTCCAGAGGCACTTTCACTGATACCCAAGGAACTCCGAAGCAACGCAACTTCTGACGTCTATTAGCCACCTAGCACTGAAGTTGGCGTTCTGGGTATTAAGTGGAATCCACTGCAAGGTTTTCGCGAAGCTCCTCAAATGTTGCCTGGCAAATTAACTAAACGCATCTTGCTTTCAAATGTTATAAAAGTTTACGACCGTCTTGGTCTATTAATGCCAGTCATCATTTGGGGACGCATCTTAATATTTTGAAGAATAACCAAATACTACACTTCACAAATTTCTTTATTTCTTGTAAGAAGTATTAACGTACATTGAGTAGAAAGTATTAATATACATTCGTTGGAGTTTTAGTTTTCTCTCTCCAGCAAACAACCGTTGCCAAAATCAATCCAAGACGATCACCATCCCTTTTTGTCTCTCCAGATTAGTCAGTGACCAGTTTTGTTCACAGATTAACTAGATTACTTATCTACTAAGAACGTTTCGTTTTACTAAGATAGTAAACTATTACAATTACAATAAAACAAGAATCTATTTTTACATGAATAGCAACATTTTCCAAGTTATTAATTTATATTACTTATAAAAATCACAGGTTATAACATTAAGTGACAACTATTTGGTATAAATATCAATAGAAACAAAATAAAGCAAAAGACAAGATGAGCAATACTTAACAGTCGGCCATCCTGAGCTCAAATCCGTCCCGGATGTGTTAGGATAATTTAGATGATCACGGAGATTGAGACCATTTTTGATATATGAAAACAAAAAATATTAATTTAAAAAATAGTTTTTGTTTACATTCATCAAAATCATCATTATTATCTAACCAATCATTAAACAGGTCGTCACTACTTTGTCGAACTCGGCCATCCTACATATTTATGAATGCCCTCATTCAATTTTTGTACATACAAAAACATGTCATTGAATCCCCATAGTTAAAAATATGTTTAATTAGAAATGATAACAATAATACACTTATCATATTAATTACTATAAATTACTATAAAACGAAAATCTTCGTTTATCAACAATTCACAATTTCACTCAGCAGTCACTATGGTTTTTTAGCTTGACTTTGATCGTGATGATTAGAAAAACAGTTTTTGTAAACAATTTACAGTAATCGCTAAACAAAAATTGTACACTGGTAACGCTCTTACCTTAAAATCTCAGTAACTCCTGGGCGCCGCTTGCACACTTTGTGCTACGACCTCACTCCAGTAATAATAATATATTGCCTGGGCGCCGCTTGCACACTTTGTGCTACGACCTCACTCCAGTAATAATAATATATTGTCTGGGCGCCGCTTGCACACTTTGTGCTACGACCTCACTCCAGTAATAATAATATGTTGCCTGGGCGCCGCTTGCACACTTTGTGCTACGACCTCACTCCAGTAATAATAATATGTTGCCTGGGCGCCGCTTGCACACTTTGTGCTACGACCTCACTCCAGTAATAATAATATGTTGCCTGGGCGCCGCTTGCACACTTTGTGCTACGACCTCACTCCAGTAATAATAATATGTTGCCTGGTCGCCGCTTGCACACTTTGTGCTACGACCTCACTCCAGTAATAATAATATGTTGCCTGGGCGCCTCGCTCTTGTGACGGCATGCTGATCTTCAAACATCCGCCGCATACGATCATCACGGAGAGCTCACATTAGGATAAGGAAAGGAAAGCGTAGGAGAGCAAATGTATCTGATTTCGAATAAATAGTATGATAAGATTCGCAAGTAGATAATTGTTTGTTTCGTTTGCTCTCATATGTCTAATTAATTTAATCTCACAGGGTAATTAAAATTAATTTTTGCTTAGTTAAACTTCTAATTCAATTGAGCTATTATTCACTTTCCATTCCATACTTACTTTCGGATTCTGATTCTATAAATCTCACCCAGGTATTAAGTTTATCTACAAATAATACATATTTGTATTTTTTTTTACCCTTATATGCTACTAATCTCGCAATGATTGTGTTCAAATCTGCCGTCACTTTAAAGGGACTACTATTAGCCGGTACTAGTTTGTTGCTTTCATCGGGAGTTCTGGAACTTTTAACTGCCATAACTAAATTATCAAATTTGTATACCTTACGCTTGTAAGCCCAAAGTACCATCATTTAGCTTATCCTTTAAGTTTTGGCAAAGCATAGAATATAATTTGCCTATCTGACCATCCGTATACGTGTGCTGATTCGTTTATTTTTGTTAACCGGTCTTTCATCGTTTGTAATTTTGCTTGTGGGTCATAATCAAGTATAACACTATGAGCACCTTGTAAACCAGTCCCATAATTCCCGGCACTATTGCGGTCACTTAAAACATTTTAAAGGACATCTTAAAACATAAGTTTTCTCTGCAATTGAATAAAACTCATTGGAACGGCGATAACCGTGACTGGATCTGTGATTAGATTCACTCAATAGTGATATATCTAATGCTTATTGGAATATTGACTATGACGTAAAGGTGAAGTGATCTTCCCACGTTTGAAGTGCTGCGCGACAAAGAACTTGAATCGCTGCTAAATGAACTCCTTCTATCAGAACATTTTTTTTTTTTAACTCATGTCCTTATGTGCGAACGTTGCTGACCACTGTGCTTATGTCACCGTCGCGAAGATGACTGGCTACGGCTGCTATTACGTGAATTTACTCAACTGTGCTTCAATTTGGGAAATCTAACCCTATGATATCGTCCTCAAGATCTACCAACAGATGATCTGCTTCTTTGAAAAAAAAGGTACTTCAGAGGTCGTACTAGTGTACGATCTATCACTGTGTAAACGTTTTAAAAGGCCTACGTTGTGGTGAGGTATAAGGTATCAAGATCTAGGATTCATAATGGATTTAGGGACAGGTTTTTAATTAAGGAAGTGAACTTACAGCAGTTTTCAGATTGTTTTACCATCAAATTGTTACCTTGCTTTACCTTCAAATTGTTACATTGTTAACCTTCAAATTGTTTCCTTGTTTTACCTTCAAATTGTTACCTTGTTAACCTTCAAATTGTTTCCTTGTTTAAACTTCAAATTGTTACCACAATCACCTTTCCTTTAGATGATATTTAATCAATCAGCTGGCTTAGAGTAAATCCCACTTCTGAACTTTGAAGAATAACCAAATACTACACTTCACAAATTTCTTTATTTCTTGTAAGAAGTATTAACGTACATTGAGTAGAAAGTATTAATATACATTCGTTGGAGTTTTAGTTTTCTCTCTCCAGCAAACAACCGTTGCCAAAATCAATCCAAGACGATCACCATCCCTTTTTGTCTCTCCAGATTAGTCAGTGACCAGTTTTGTTCACAGATTAACTAGATTACTTATCTACTAAGAACGTTTCGTTTTACTAAGATAGTAAACTATTACAATTACAATAAAACAAGAATCTATTTTTACATGAATAGCAACATTTTCCAAGTTATTAATTTATATTACTTATAAAAATCACAGGTTATAACATTAAGTGACAACTATTTGGTATAAATATCAATAGAAACAAAATAAAGCAAAAGACAAGATGAGCAATACTTAACAATATAAAAATCGAGGCGTGCGGGCACTGACAGGGATGCGTCGTTACCGGACACGTACGTAAGCGAGTGTGCTGATTGGTTCGAACAATTAAAAATAGCAGCTGATACAAAAATCCTTCGTTGGTACATGTCCGGGACGGACGTAGTTGATGTGTAGCTGCACGTACTTGCCGACGCAGGCAAGCAAGCATACACGTGTGTTGCCTATTGGCGTCTTCATTACAGTGACGAATCCGTAACCACTTCTCTAATTGGTAGCAAAGCTCGCGTTTCACCCCTAAAACCTATTTCAATACCGCGTTTAGAATTGCAAGCGACACTTATTGCAACGCGTTTCGCTCAAACGATTTTAAAAGCTCACCGTCTTAAACCGTCAGAGGTCAACTTAACCGCGACTCATCGATGGTTCACCGTATAGTGTTTTATGGAACCAAAAAAATTTTGGTCTAAGATCACTATTTTCAGTAAAAAAATTAATATAAAGTAGTAAAGTTTTTAAAATTTGCGTATGAAAATATGATCAATTCAATTTCCTCAAAAGACGGTTCCATCTCTGTCCATGAGATATTTGCCACTTGATAAGGAATTATTGAAGGCATAATTTCGCAATTTTATTTCATTTAGAAGTATCCTACTTTCTGAGAAATATATATTTTTTTAAATTTTGATTTTATTTTTTTTCTCCAAAAATCGACAAAAGTGGAACCTATAAGCCAAGTTCTATTACCCATAAAAAATCAAGTCCCACTTTTGCGGTTTTTAGAAGTTATGATAGAATGAAGATAAAGGTCAACTTTCATGATCTAGGGTTGTCCTAAAGTTCAACTACGTGTTAAATGAAAATGTTTCATTTTTTGTTTGTTAATTAATACCGTCAATCAATTGAATAAATTAACAACACTTAGATGAATACAATATACTTACATATACTACCTACCTAATGTAGATGTGGTAATGTTGGAATACTTTATGTATGTTAGACCACATATTTTATTTTGTACCTTACACGCTAAACAGTCGAAAAAATAAACTATGTTGGTTGAAATAATTTGACACATGTGTGTGTGTTTATGCAGCACCATCTTATAGCATTATCTTTATAAATCATCTTCGTTTAATAATTCCAGGTTGCTTTCATTTGCGACGTTCGAAAAGTCTTCAGTTAAAGTAGAGGTGCCGCATAAAAAAGGTGCCGACCGGTGATGACACTTACCAAGATCGATTTTAAATATGAATGGATTTCTAAATCCAAAATATCATCTCAATCGTTAGACCCGTTTCCGAGATACCAATTACATACCAATATATTTATATAGGTACATACAAGAATTGCTCGTTTAAAGTATAGGATGTGTTTTATAATTTTTATATATTTTATGCATTTTCAATGCGATCTTATAAGATAAATTATTATAATAGAAAAATACTAGAAAAAATCGACTCGGAACACAAGTGATCCCGCCTGAGAATTCACTTGTGATCCGAGTCGATTTTTTCTAGTATTTTTCTATTATAATAATTTATCTTATAGGATGCGTGTTAAATTATTTCAAACAACATAGTTTATATTTTGTTGTATTCTACCGCCTAAATATGTTTGAATTTGAAAATAAAAGCAAAATACAAAGTCGAGGGCAGAAATCAATTAACAGGAATGTACCTATTACTGTAACAAAAAAAACGTAGAGTAAGAAGGCATGAACTTGTGTCTAATCGGGTCTCCGAAACATACACACAAAACAAACAATTAACAGTTAATACCCAGACCTGTTAAACGAAAAGCGATGATTATCATAGTGACTTCCGCCTTGACTGGGAATCACCATAAACGTTCCTTTGTTTGCTTATAAAGCCTGAAGCCTAAAAAAATGTTGAAAGTACTCAAGCAAGTTCCTAAAATCTACATTATTCTAAACTCGTTCAAAAATAATACACAAATTAATATTTTTAAATTTTCGTTCGAGGTCAAGTTCGGTGAAAAAAAAACCCTTGCATAAAAATTTAAAAATGAATATTTTCTAATCGCAGCAATAGTGGAACTTGGCTTATTTATGTATGATAGACCACATCCTTACGCTTATTTCTATATACGTTCTAGTTTCCACTTTTTCGTTTTTAGGGAGAAAAAATATAAATACGAAATCCAAAAAAAAAATTACTTCTCCCAAACCAGTGCATTTTTTTAAGCTTAAGAAACGCGTTTATGCGCTTGATTATGTCCGATTGACACGAATTTATTGAAAAACTATATTCTTAATATTCACTTTGTAAAAAAATATTTTAGATTTCATAAGTCAAAGGTCACGATAAGTTCATGAATTTTTTTCCCAAAAAGCCTTTTTAGGGTATAAATAATCTATTTATGTAAAAACTTGAAGGTGTAAATTTTTTTGGTTTCATAAAACTGTGCATAGTTCCGCAGTTTCTTAAAGAACCATCGCACTTTTAACCAACAGAAAGCAATATTGTCTTGGAAGAGAGTCTCTCGGACTCCGAGCTAAAATCGGACCTGGTTGCTCTGCTCCTCGAGTTTCAAATTCCGATTTTGACTCCTGACCCATCGCGTTTTAGCTCCTGGCTACGCTTACTCCGTGCAGCCGCCCGCGTTCTTCAGGGTTCAGTTTACACTAAAAGAACGTGTACCATCCGAAGAAGTGTTGGGGACGCTGCTGCTAGAGGCGGAGGCGATTGTGAATTCGAGACCACTAGCGTACTCGACTAAATCTACCGGAGAACCACAAGCAATCACCCCATTTCATTTCATAATCGGTTCGTCCTCCATCGCACCACCATGGACAACGAGCCTCACAGACTCGGATCTCACTCGCTATGACTGGAAACACATACTGAGGCTCGCAGATCATTTTTTGACTCGGTGGTTACGCGAGTGCTTGCCAACGCTATTACCAAGAGGAGTGCGCACCTCTGTGCGCATAATGCCTCTGCAAAGAATGTTGCTGTGGATGACGTGGTATTGGTCGTGGACGCGTCCCTCCCTCGCGGCATGTGGCCACTGGGGAGGATTACTAAAGTTTTCACTGGGCCGGAAGGGCGGGTCGCAGACGTCCTTACTAAAGCGGGAGTACTCCGCCGTCCGGTCCGTAAATTAGCTATTATAGAGGAGGCTAAGAGCCAGTCAGTTTCTAATGCATAACTCAATTAGTAGTTCCCACTGGGGGCGGGAATGTTAGGAACTGGCTGGCAAGCTGACCTTTTTTATAAATAATATATATTTTTGAATTTTGAATGTATCTATCAAGCTTACGTTATGTGTCAATCTAGTTTTTATTGTCATTGTAAAATTGGGTTTCTGTCTGCTTGTCATATTTGTCGTATTCCTGTGTTTCTACTAAATTATAATTATTTTACCTTAATAATCATTTCATTGTAGTCTATTAGCTCACCCGTCGCTAT
This sequence comes from Calamotropha paludella, assembly GCA_927399485.1. Classification (NCBI taxonomy): domain Eukaryota; kingdom Metazoa; phylum Arthropoda; class Insecta; order Lepidoptera; family Crambidae; genus Calamotropha; species Calamotropha paludella. The sequence continues at coordinate 16,178,580 of OV656807.1, read as the reverse complement.
CATATTTATTAAAGTCTCAGCAAATATAAAACATATATATTGTTACATGCTAGGGTTCGTAGGATTTGGAGAGAAAGACCTGCTGACTCTTTTGAAGACTTTATTCACGAAGCACTAGGTCCAACACAAAGCACTAGGTCCAATCACTAAGCACTAACGATGTCCTAGTTCGTAGCCAAGTCGTAGGTTTCACTAGTATCACTCTTGATCACTGGTTTTCACTTCGAAGTCGCCTCGAAGGTAGCTCAAACTGAACTCACTGGCTCGCCTCTCTGCGGCTATTTATATGGGCCGAGACGAGCCCCAGACCATTCCAGTAAGTTCCTTTCTCGCGCGTACCCGACTCGCGCGAACGTGATCGGCCGTGTCTGGAAAGTTCGCGCATGTACCCGGTTTTCGAGACTATACTTCTATGTACTTCCGCGCTCGTTTCTTTGCGCTTTGTGTGTTCGTAACAATATATTCGAACTCGCTACCTTTGGCTTTTCTACGGGCCTTTAATCTGTCTGGCTACGAATCTATGGATTTACGCACTGTTCCATGGGTAATTTCGCCACTGCTTGCTGCAGAGATTTTTTAAGAAACTTGATGTTGCCGTGTCGTTTAGAGCAGGCCGTGTATTCTAAAATTGACCATATTTTGTAGTCTAAAGAGGAGGTCTGTGCTAGATGAGGGCCAATCTTCAGCTCTTATAAAGTTCGGAACGTTGGTTTCAATCCAGGGTAGTTCGTGCCTTGTGACCAGATGCAGAGTCCTGCTGGAAAGTCCACGGTACATTTTTAAAAAGTGTATTGATTTCACAACACGATCCAAGACTGTCTCTTGATATACTTTGGCTGAAGTTTTTACTCCTTTTTCACAAAAATGTAGCTTTGTGACGCCTTGATAAGACACGCCCCACCAAACCATCACTGACGCAGGGTGATGACCACGTTGTACCTTTCGGACCACTTTATCATTTCTAATGGGGTTTCTACGAATTCTAGCTTTGACAGCATTAACAGCCTTTGTAGTTCTAACAGCACGCCGCCGCCCCGATCTTTTATGGTCTTCAACAGAGGAAGTGTTGCTGTATCTGTTGATAGTACGATATACGAACAAACGGCTGATACCAAGCTTTTGATGTGTCTGGAATAAGACCGATGGCTTTGTGGAAGGTGATTACTGCAATCCTATTTTCTTCCGTTAGGGTCCTGCTCAAAAGACCACGGTACATTTTTAAAAAGTGTATTGCTGAGAGGGCTCACAGCGCGATCCAAGACTGTCTCTTGATACACTTGGCTGAAGTTTTCACTCCTTTTTCACATAAATTTAGCTTTCTGACGCCTTGATAACACACGCCCCACCAAACTATCACTGACGCAGGATGTTGACCACGTTGTACCTTTCCGACCACTTGAGTAGGTTCTTTAGAACTGTGAGCGTACACTTTATCATTTTGCTTATTGTAGTGCTCTTCAATAGTGAAAATATTTTCATCGGTAAAGAAAATATTTCTGTGCCTTTCACTTACGTATCGTGACAGAAGGCATTTTGATCGATCCACTCTCTTTAATTGTAAAGATTGATTTAGGGCATGTCCTGCATATCGACGATATGCACCGAGCTTCAGGTTTTGTTTTATAATCAGTGATCGGATAATCTGATGCATATTTACCTAAAGTTGAGGTGTTGGCTGATATGGAATGTACTTTTGTTTCGAAAACGTCTCTAAAAATAATAACTTCTTTATAATTTTGGATTTCTTCAAATACTTCTTCAAGTTTCGTGTCAATGTCGTAACTGCTGCCCAACAGCTGCCTATTGCTGCTGATTAACAGTAAAAAATATTGCTTTTTCGGAAATCAAAATACGCCAACGAATGATCTTTTTCACTTTACAGACATGGCGGATTCAACTCAAAGAGAAGACATAGTTCAATCATTGATAAAAAATTATCCCGATATGGTTAACGACCCTGAAAATGGAAGTATATTGTAGTATGCATAATAATAATACGAGATTAGCCGTAATATTAGGCTTTAATCAACAGAAAATTCTTGGTACAATAGTGACAATGTCAGATATAAACACAATAGACAATTAGCTGAATATGACATAGAGTTCATGGTTTTCAGTACAGTAAGACTTTACCACATTCTCCCGCGCTTAAATATTTGTGTAATCCTTTAGATAAACTGGATGACGACGTTCTCTTGTAGAAGACCGCACAACAATCGGTTTAGTAGATGGCATGGTCTGCTCTTCAGATTTAGACGGCGAGTCTTTTATAGTCAAAGGATGTTCGGGTTGGGTGAGAGGTACTAGAGGACTTGTAAGATCTGTGGGGTCTACTGTCGGTGTTGTCGTTATTTGGTCGTGCTGTGATTCTAGTTCACCAGGAGATGCTAACCGACGATTTGACACTACTACCTCACGTCCATTTTGAAGACGTACATAAGAATGCAAAGGATTGGTTTCTAAGAGTTCTACCTCCTCTACTAATGGATTGTATTTGCTGGTACGAGTAAAGTTTTTCATCAGCACTTTCTTCCCTTCGGCCAACCACGTTGGTAAAGATTGGCCATTTGAAGAGCGCCTGTTATGGGCAAACATACGCTCATGGGGTGTGCAGCCAGTAGATGTACACAAAAAGGATCGAATCGAGTGCAGAACTTGAGTTAGGACTGACTCCCAGGCTTCAATTGGCTGTTTTACCGTCTTCAGTGCAAGTTGTACTCCTTTCCATATAATACCGTTATATCTCTCTGTTTGTCCATTTCCTTGTAGATTATATCGAGTAGTATAAGTTGTGGCTATCTCCAAACCGTGTCAGAACTCTCTTAATTCTGACGAGACAAATGAAGCCCCTTTATCAGAATATTCTAGACGAATGTTTCTGATTGAGCATAAAAGATATAGATTTCTAGTCAATGATAAGTTTGAAAGTTCTACCTATTAAAAACTGTTTCCATTTTCTTAAGCTTTCAATTATAGCAGTTGCTTCCTTTTCAATGGCTGAATACGATTTTTCATTAGCATGTAGAGATCTAGAGAAAAAGGCTATCGGGCTACTTTCTTGAGATAAGGTTGCGGCAATTGCAAAATCAGATGCGTCAGTTTCTACCACCAATTGTACCGTATCGTCTATCACTGTAACAGCAGATTTAGCGATTTCTGATTTTAGACCTTCAAATGTTTTAACAGCGTCTGTTGCAAGGAGCTGGCTTCCTTTAGCTCCGTGAGTGTTGTAATTTATTAACGGTTGTATTTTAGTTGAGAAGTTTGGAATCCATTTAGCATAATCGTTGTTATATTACACCAGTGCAACTTAAACATTAGTCTGATTATTTTTTCAAAAAATAAATAGAATTACTCGTTGAATCGTACTTAAAGTGATTTTAAAGTAAAGTGGTATTTGTGATTGGATTGTGATCTTGTTGTCTACGATTTACACACGCGAGAACACACGAGATAAGTGATTAATTTTCTACCATATTTAGATTACAAGAAACGAACTGTCACAGGTGAAGATGAAACTATAATAAGTACCCTCAATATCTTAAAAAAAAAATTGTGTTGTCAAAATCAACTGACATACCGAGTTTCGACTTTGACACTTACCTAGTGTTACCACTTGAAAATTTATGCTTCCACATTGGGGTAAATTGTATACAGTTTGGGAAATTTATGTTGTATGGTGCAGTAATAATATTATATTTGAATTTTGTGCCTCTAAGAATTTTATATAAAAATGTACTCCTGCTGTGAGGGATCGATGGATGAGGACTCGGCTTTGTTGTGTAGTCATTGTGGTGGAGTGTTTCATCGTGAATGTGTGGACCAACGAGCAGTAACAATGTTTCCTCCATTGATACAAACAACTGGACGTGTCCCACTTGTACAGCCAAAACGCCAAGGGCTGTGAAAGGTGATGATACTCCTGTGCGTTCTGCGGCACCGAAATCAGCTACTAATGATAACGTCACCCAACGTTTAAAAAAAAAGAAAACTGTTTCAGATCCTTTGTCTGGGGCTAAAACTAGTGATACAGGTGGTCGAATCACAGTTTCCTCGTTTGATTTGCGCGAGATAATTAGACAGGAAATTGCAGAGTTGCATAAGAGTTTGGAAGCTAGCTTCAAGGATCTATCAAATGCGAAATTTCAGCGAATAGAGGATGAAATGAAGGAAGTTAAGAAGTCTATTTCATTTATAAACGGTAAATATGAAGACTTCAAGAAACAGATGGACATCCAAGAAAAAGCTATAAAATCTGTAGATCTTATATCGACTAATATGGCCCAACTGAAAAGCTCCTATAATAAACTGGAGAGTGAGAGCAATGTTAGAGATCAATGGGCCAGACGTTCGAATATTGAAATATGCGGAGTTCCCGAGAAGAAAAATGAGAACTTGATTGTAATTATCGAAAATCTGGCAAAAAAAGCGGGGATACTATTTAATGCTCCCACTGATATGGACTTCGTGACCCGTGTTGCGTCGTTATCAAAAGACAATAAAAAGCCTAAACGTATAGTTGTGCGATTTATGTCTCGATACTTTAAGGATGACTTTTTATGTAGGGTACGTCAGTTGAAAAACTTGAAAGCTAGTGACATTGGGTTTTCCGGCGACAACTCTATGGTTTTCTTTAACGATCATTTAACAACTTCTAATAAATTACTACTTCATAAGGCTAAAGCTAAGGCTAAAGACTGCAAGTACAAATTTGTGTGGGTGAAAAATTGTACTATTATGGTGCGTCAAAGTGAAAGTAGTCCTGTTCTACACATTAACTCCACAAATGATTTATTCAAAATAAAATAGGAGCTTTAATTTATCTTTATTTGTTTGAAACTATTTGTTTTGTATATTCTACTCCTAGCTTATATGTTACTAAACGGTCATTGATATTTTGTTATTATTCATGCATCTTTGATTTTCGTATTTTTTATAGTGGTGGTATCGCTTTCTTAGATTCCTTTTGTAAGCCTAAAATTTTAAAATTATATATTGATAATGTACGTTATTATTTTATTAGTTTTATCTATATGAATTATTATATTAAATTGTTTAAAAATGGATAATAAATTGAAAATTTATTACCAAAACGTCAGAGGGTTGCGTACCAAAATAAGCATGTTCTATAAAAACGTGTTAGATAATGAATACGATGTTATTTGTATAACCGAAACATGGCTGCTACCGGGAGTCTTTGATCTGGAATTGTTCGACCAATATAATGTTTACAGATGCGATCGAAACTATGCTGTCAGGGGTGATAGAATGGGGGGTGGTGTTTTAATAGCTGTGCATCGAAAATTTAATGTATGTAATTGTGTAACTGTTCCTGTTCATAATTCGGGTGCTGAAATTGTTTCAGTCACCTTATCCCTAAATGGAATATCAAAAGACATTTATCACTTGTACTCGTGTTATTTTCCGCAATGTAATATTCAAAAAGAAGTTTTACGTAATTTTTATGAACATATCTCTAATAAGGCTCTCAAAGACCAGGGTGAATATTATATTATTTTTGGCGACTTTAACATTCCTCGTGCTGAATGGTTACCTGTTCAAAATGTTTCATTTGCCAATCTTGCTGGTAATTTTAATGTAGACTGTGTAAATGATTTATCAAACTTTATATCCATAAACGACTTTAAACAGTACAATTTGGTTTGCAATGTTAATAATCGAGTGCTTGATTTGGTTATTGCAAACTTGGATTGTAGTGTATTTGCTTCTGAGCCTCTTGTACCTGAGGATAAGCACCACCCAGCTCTTTGTTGTGAAGTTTCGATTCGTGAACAGAAATCACTTAACCAAAACACCAAGTCTGTTATGTTGTTTAAGTCAGCTAATTATGATGATATTAACCACGCTCTCTCTAATATAAATTGGGATGAATGTTTTACATCGAATGATATTAACGATAACATTAAAGCTTTTTATAATATAATCAATAATATTATAATTAAGTTTGTTCCTGTTAGAGTTATTCATACCAAAAATAAATATCCTATATGGTTTAATCGAGCACTAATAAAAATAATTAATGAAAAATTAAAATATCACAGGAAATGGAAAATATATGGCCGCGTAAATGATTATAATACATTCAGACTACTCAGGGAACGGCAAAAGGTGTTACAAGAAGAGTGTTTCAATAATTTTATATCTGATGCCGAATCCAAGATCGCTCACAATAGTAAACACTTTTGGGCTTTTGTTAAATCAAAAAGAAAAAATTTGAATGATTTACCTGATTCAATGTTTATTGGAGATGTGAGATCATCTAGCGGCGAGGACATTTGTAATTTGTTTAATCGGTATTTCAACTCGGTATTTGAATCCTATAGTCAGTCTAATCATTGTCTTACGGATGTCAAAGGAGAAAATAACCTGATTAATCTTAACGACATTTCTATTGATAAAGCCAAAATTGAGTCATACCTTAAAAATATCAATATAAATAAAGGTGCTGGTCCCGACGGAGTGCCCCCAATATTTTTAAATTTTTGCTATAAGCAATTATCTGAGCCGCTATTTAGATTATTTAATCTTTCGTTACGAACGGGAGTGATGCCCTTTGTGTGGAAACAATCCTTTATTACACCTGTGTTTAAGTCAGGTGATAAACATGATATTGGAAATTATCGTCCGATATCCAAGCTTAATACTATACCCAAGCTCTTTGAAAAAATTGTATGCGATGCTATTTACCCCATTATGAGACCCGTTTTGTTAACCCAGCAGCATGGTTTCATGACCAGAAAATCTACAGAGAGCAATTTATGCGAATATATTGATATTCTGTACAAAGCGATGGATGCGGGCTTTCAGGTGGATGCCGTGTACACCGATTATTCCAAAGCTTTCGATAAGATATCACATGAAATCCTTCTCAAAAAATTAGAACACATCGGTGTGCACGGTGACCTCTTGCGTTGGCTTGCATCTTATTTACGTGATCGTTCTCAAGCAGTAGCAGTTAAAGGCTACTGTTCTTCGTTTTTACCAGTATCTTCGGGTGTCCCCCAGGGCTCGCACCTCGGTCCTCTTTTATTCAATATATATATAAATGATGTTATTTTGCAGTTTCAACACTCTAACATACTTTTGTTTGCTGATGATAAGAAAATTTTTAAAATTATTAAGAACCAACATGATTGTGAGCTATTACAAGAAGATATTAATAGACTATACTTATATTGTTCCAAAAATCAATTGTTCTTAAATATTAATAAGTGTAATGTTATAACATTTTCCAGGAAAAATAAACCTTTAGAATTTAACTATAAAATGAATAATGTGACGATATGTCGAGTTACCGAGTTGCGAGACCTGGGCGTACATTTGGATCGAAAACTATTTTTTAAATCTCATATTGAGAAAACAGTAGACAAGTCCTATAAGATGCTTGGTTTTATCTTACGAATCACCAAAGACTTTAAAAAACCTTCAACTTTAATTATACTTTATAATTCATTGGTCCGCTCAATATTGGAATATTGCTCAACAGTTTGGAATCCACAGTATAATATTTATGTAGAATCAATAGAAAAAATTCATAATAAATTTTTGAAGCATATCCATTTCAGATCAGCCGGTGATGCCTCCTTTTTGTATCGTTTAGACTCTGACTTAAAATCTCGTCGTACTGTTAGGGATCAGATGTTATTATATAAAATCATACATAATAGGATCGATTCCATACCACTTTTGAGTGAAATAAATTTCCGATGCCAAAGGATAAGTGCTAGAAATAAGTTTTTGTTTTGTACTTCTGCAATGCATACTAATTATGGTAGGAACAACTTTTTAATTCGTGCATGCAAATCTTATAATAGTATTTTTTCTCAGATTGATATATTTGCTTTGTCGTATGGGCAGTTTAAAAGTCAGGTTAAATTAGTACTAGAAAACAGTCGTAAAATTTGATTACTCTTGTTTATTTTTATTTTTATTTTTTTGCTTAACTTTCATTGTTAATGTCATAGTATTTCTTGCTAGTGTTTGTTAGTTGTCAATGTGTAAAATATCTGTGGAAACTTAATTGTTATATGTGTATTCAATATGTGTTGTGTATAAGTCTAAAATTATGTATGTTTCCCTTGAAAATAAATAAATAAATAAATAAATAAAAATAATGGGCGAACATGCCTAAGACTCGACGGAGCGAGGCTGTATCAGTAGGGACTGGCAATTCCAATAGGGGACGAAGTCGATCTGGATCTGGCTTCATTATCCCATTGCTGATATTATAACCTAGAAGATTTATTTCCGTCTTAGAGAATTCGCTTTTGGTCATATTCAGCGCAAGGTTATATTTTCCAGCGACCTCTTTAAATTTGTGTAATTTTTGGTCGTGGTCCAACTTATTCTTACCGCAGACAGTGATATCGTCTAATTAAGCAAAGACTCCCTCAAGATTTTCATTGTTGAGTATGGTGTTTATTGCTCGTTGAAAGGCTGCGACCCCATTAGTCACACCGAATGGAATTCTTTGAAATTGGTATAGATTACAGCAAGCTTCAAATGCTGTGTAAGGTTTTTCGTTTTCAAGTATAGGTATTTGGTGGTAAGCTTTTGAGGTCTATTTTACTGAACACCTTATATTTAGCTACTTTTGAGATAGTCCCTTCTATAGATGGAAGAGGGTATGCATCAAGTTGGGTAAATCTATTTATAGTTTGGGAGTAATCAATAACCATTCTTTTCCTGTGGTGTTCGCTCGAAGTAACTAGGATTTGTGCTCGCCAAGGGGATTGACTCGGTTCTATTATATTATCAGCTAAAAGTTTATGAATTTCTTCTTCTATGTATTTCACATCTGCGTCACTATGTAGTCGTGATTTAATAGCAATAGGTTTATTATATGGCAAAAGATTGCTGAATAGACTGAAAGGCATGACTTTTGCTTCAGTTAGTGCATATAGTTTCAACGAAGGCTTTCTACCTCCAAAATGTACCTCTAATGTTTTGTGTTTACTCCATACATCATGGCCGATTATAACGTCTGAGCTTTTTTTTCCGGTAGCTGATTTTTCACTATTCTTATGTATTTTTCGCCGCTGATTAGGTCCAAATCTGTCCAAACTCTGTGCTATAAAAGTTATGGACACTTTTTGGACACAAAACTAGCGAAAAATGAGTTTTTGGGAAATAACTCGAAAAATAAGCCCTTATTGAAAAAAACCCAAGAGAAAAAAAATGATTTAAATTAAATTTTCCATCGATATGGGCAATATTCAATAGCAATTAATTTCAGGTACTGGGCCCAGAGATATGGCCCATTTCGTGCGTTTTCGGCGGTTTTAGAAAATTACGTTTATCTGGCGCATTTTTTCTTCTTTCAATGCACACTATCAGCCAAAAAGTAGTGTTTTACACGTCTTTGATCACGCTAGTGATTTTTTTTCCTAAGCTCAATTTTCGCGCCATTACAAAAATCAATTTACAAAAATCCGTAAAATGTCGATTTTGAGCATAAAAATTGAGCTATCCAAAAAATTCAAAATTTTGTCCATTGGTATTGATGCCTACCACCTACATTGCAAAATTGGATCATTTTGGACCGCTAGAAAAAAATTAAGACGCATTTTAAATTTTGGGCCCAATCCAAATCAAGTAATTTTTGAGGTTAGGAAAGTCTGAGTGGGCCCAAATTACAGATATCGTTGACATGCTCAAAAATAAAGGATTTACCGAAGAAAATTTTTTTATCTGTACAGGCACTCAAGAAAACTTGAAAATGTGTTTTGGGCCATACAGGGTCCATTTTGGCCCTTATCGAGAAAAATCCTTCGCGACATGGTAGAAGACCCTTTCAAATCGCTAGCATCGAACCCTCAAACTCCCATAGGTCTTTTGGTCAAAATTATCGACTAATTACTCAGAGTAAACAGGACTGGAGTAGCCATTAGTCAATTTCTCGTACATATTTTTCTGCCATTTTTTGCGGGGGGTAAGCTCAGAGTAAACAGGACTGGAGTAGCCTTTGCCTAACATTACCCCTCTGCCAAATGCACAAGCGTCGGAATCCTGTGCGTTATATAAAACTAGTTGAGCCGCCATTTTAAAACCACAATAATCAGAACGTCTTACCGTGCAGAGCTCCCACGAAAAGGCCTGCCTGTGCTGTTTTCTACTGTAAAAAAAATTCGAAAATATCTGGTATGCAAAAAGATGGCGTCACCTTTCATTTGTAAGCATAATTTTTAGGTTTTGATTATTATTTAATTCATAATTTCATGTTTTAGCAAACTACAATTTCAAATTTCGCGCTTAAAGTTCGTTTGATGACGTCATGGCTGCACTCCCCACGAGACTACCTAGGGTTGACCATTATCGCATTTCAATTAATTAAGACAAAAATTAGAAATAGTTTGTTGGTAATAAATAACTGTAATTTTGTATTAATTAATTACCAATTATAATTTCGTTTTAACAATGTACGTTGCGTGTTTATTTTTAGTTCAGTATTAAGTACATACCTACAATTTTGCGGCTGCTTGAAGCCTATTCTTTGCTACACAACATGGAAATATAAAATAATAAATAAAATAATTAATTAAAATAATAATCAAACTATTTGCCCTTTTATTCATGCTGGGCGGCGCTCATAAACATTAAGAGTACTAATGCTGTATATACCTACAGTGTCCCTGACTTCATAAAAAAGCACGGTTAAAAGGGTACCATCGCCTAACCAGCACACCCGATCATTTCCGAGAAACCAAAATTTTTTTTCGAGCCACAGGACAAATTGTTTTTATTTTGTAATCAGCAACCCTTATTAATTTGTACAATATTAATTTGCACAATAGTGATGTCAACTTCATCGATATTGTGATTTTACGAGTGAGTAATGAATGAGTGAATGAATGCTTTTTCTTAACGATACTAAAAAACAGCTTAGATAAATTACAGTTTGTTTCAGTAATTATTACCAGGTATTAATGATGATTTCAAATAAGAATAAGATATGTGATTTTGAACTGATGACGCCGTATGTAAAGTGCGGAATTATACTATTTACCTGCGATATTATACATACGAGAATAAAACTGTAAAGATATAGAATAAAACAGGTCAAGTCCACCTTAAACCAAATGGCTAGTAATGAGAGTAGAGGAAGCGAAATCACTAATTTTTGAACATTTTGTCTGTCTGTATGTATGTTTGAGCACGCATCACGCAAAAACTACTCGACGGATTTTGATGACATTTTAGTATGGTAATAGCTAAATGTCATCGTCAACATTTAAGTTAAGTTTTTTTATTAATATTGTAGCATTTATAGCTCTTTTTAAAAACCGGCTTGTCCAACTGCAATACTTCAAGATACTAGGAGTAAGGTATGTGGTGCCAAAAGTCATTTGTACATAAATGAAAGCTATTGGAAGATAGTATTGCAGTATTAAAATTAGAAATGATCGGTATGTGTAGTTCAGGCAAATATACTCTGCCCCTAGGCGGTATACTAATTGTTGGTATTTATACTTTAAGCTTTGACATGCACGGAAACATCTAATTTTTCATATCCAGTTTTCCTAAAGAATACAGCATACGAAAAAAATGGATTCATGCTTGTAATAGGTAATAGGGCATCTTGGGCATCTTCAAGAAGAAGTACTATATTTTCCATACATTTTGAGCCGTCTCAGTTTCAAAAATTATCTAACAATAGAAGAAGATTAGTTGCCCATGCTGTGCCAACGTTATGCTTGAATGATCCTCTTAGTTTATTATATAACTAGTTATGTTTCAAATAGATATTAACAGTTTTAGTTTATTACATTTAAATGTATTAATTTTAGGTTAAAGAATAAGTTGAAAAGGAAATACCTGCAAAAAGTGATGTAAGCAAATTGCAAAAAAATACAAATAATCAATCGGTCAAAGTAAAAATCTGAGAATTATAACTATATACGCTTTGTTAAAAATAATGTTTCAGAGTTCCTCTTTTCCATTATGGTTATACGCGAAAGGGTCCACAGTAAATTCTATATATATAATAACACCTATTGTAAATATCTCTTAAATGCAATAAACTATTAAGTTTCAATTTGTATTTTATGGATGTAGCCTTCGAAACTGACTGTTGTAGCGTGTAATATCATCATTAATTTAATTTAATTTTTAATACATAATGTAGGAATACTAACGCAAAGTTAATACATTCATTCATTAAACGAAACTGATTTATCGATATCGATATTCTCGTGCTATGTCATGTCACTTCTCACACAATGACATTCGTGTGTTTGAATAGAACGTTAACACACTATTTTAGGCACGTGTGCGTGTATTTTAAATATGTTTGTCGTATTATGCATGTGTGCGTTTGTAAACACGCAAAGAGTTTTTGTTCCTGTGTGCTGGCATTGAATGTAGTAGTAACCTCACCCCCCGCAAAAAATGGCAGAAAAATATGTACGAGAAATTGACTAATGGCTACTCCAGTCCTGTTTACTCTGAGGGGGTAAGGTTACTACTACATTCAATGCCAGCACAGAGGAACAAAAACTCTTTGCGTGGTTACAAACGCACACATGCATAATACGACAAATATATTTAAAATACACGCACACGTGCTTAAAATAGTGTGTTAACGTTCTATTCAAACACACGAATGTCATTGTGTGAGAAGTGACATGACATAGCACGAGAATATCGATATCGATAAATCAGTTTCGTTCAATGAATTAATGTATTAACTTTGCGTTAGTATTCCTACATTATGTATTAAAAATTAAATTAAATTAATGATGATATTACACGCTACAACAGTCAGTTTCGAAGGCTATATCCATAAAATACAAATTGAAACTTAATAGTTTATTGCATTTAAAAGATATTTACAATAGGTGTTATTATATATAAAGAATTCACTGTGGACCCTTTCGCGTATAACCATAATGGAAAGGAGGAACACGGAAACATTATTTTTAACAAAGCGATAGTGAATATAGTTAGTTTTCTCAGATTTTTACTTTGACCGATTGATTATTTGTATTTTTTTGCGATTTGCTTACATCACATTTTGCAGGTAATTCCTTTTCAACTTATTCTTTAACCTAAAATTAATACATTTAAATGTAATAAACTAAAACTGTTATAACATAACATGTTAAAATCTATTTGAAACATAACTAGTTATATAAAAAACTAAGAGGATCATTCAAGAATATCGTTGGCACAGCATGGGCAACTAATCTTCTTCTATTGTTAAATAATTTTTGAAACTGAGACCGCTCAAAATGTATGAAACATATAGTACTTGTTCTTGAAGATGCCCAAGATATTACCTATTACAAGCATGAATCCATTTTTTTCGTATGCTGTATTCTGTAGGAAAACTGAATATGAAAAATTAGATGTTTCCGGGCATGTCAAAGCTTAAACTATAAATACCAACAATTAGTATACGGCCTAGGGGCAGATTATATTTGCCTGAACTACACATACCGATCATTTCTAATTTGAATACTGCAATACTATCTTCCAATAGCTTTCATTTATGTACAAAGGACTTTTGGCACCACATACCTTACTCCTAGTATCTTGAAGTATTGCAGTTGAACAAGCCGGTTTTTAAAATGAGCTATAAATGCTACAATATTAATAAAAAAACTTTACTTAAATGTTGACGATGACATTTAGCTATTACCATACTAAAATGTCATCAAAATCCGTCGCGTAGTTTTTGCGTGATACATACAGACAGACAAAATGTTCAAAAATTAGTGATTTCACTTCCTCTACTCTCATTACTAGCCATTTGGTTTAAGGTGGACTTGACCTGTTTTATTCTATATCTTTACAGTTTTATTCTCGTATGTGTAATATCGCAGGTAAATAGTATAATTCCGCACTTTACATACGGCGTCATCAGTTTAAAATCACATACCTTATTCTTATATGAAATCATCATTAATACCTGGTAATAATTACCGAAACAAACTGTAATTTATCTAAGCTGTGTTTTATTATCGTTAAGAAAAAGAACTAAGAATAGGGTATGTGTTTTTTAAACTGATGACGCCGAATGTAAACTGCGGAATTATACAATTTCCCTGCGACATATAGATTTAAATTAAAAATACATATTTTCAATTTAAATATGTTACTCGTAAAATCACAATATCGATGAAGTTGACATGACTATTGTGCAAATAAATATTGTACAAATTAATAAGGGTTGCTGATTACAAAATAAAAACAATTTGTCCTGTGGCTCGAAAAAAAATTTTGGTTTCTCGGAAATGATCGGGTGTGCGGTTAGGCGATGGCACCCTTTTAACCGTGCTTTTTTATGAAGTCAGGCACACTGTAAGTATATACAGCATTAGTACTCTTAATGTTTATGAGCGCCGCCCAGCATGAATAAAAGGACAAATAGTTTGATTAATATTTTAATTTATTATTTTATTTATTATTTTATATTTCCATGTTGTGTGGCAAAGAATAGGCTTCAAGCAGCAGCAAAAGTGTAGGTATGTACTTAATACTAAACTAAAAATAAACACGCAACGTACATTGTTAAAACGAAATTATAATTGGTAATTAATTAATACAAAATTACAGTTATTTATTACCAACAAACTTTTTCTAATTTTTGTCTTAATTAATTGAAATGCGATAATGGTCAACCCTAGGAAGTCTCGTGGGGAGTGCAGCCGTGACGTCATCAAACGAACTTTAAGCGCGAAATTTGAAATTGTAGTCTGCTAAAACATGAAATTATGAATTAAATAATAATCAAATCCTAAAAATTATACTTACAAATGAAAGGTGACGCCATCTTTTTGCATACTAGATATTTTCGAATTTTTTTACAGTAGAAAACAGCACAGGCAGGCATTTTCGTGGGAGCTCTGCACGGTAAGACGTTCTGATTATTGTGGTTTAAATGGCGGCTCAACTAGTTTTATATAACGCACAGGCATCCGATGCTTGTGCATTTGGCAGAGGGGTAATGTTAGGCAAAGGCTACTCCAGTCCTGTTTACTCCGAGACTAATTACCAAAAAAATATTTTCCGCGATTTCTCATTTATTCTTCCATTGTACAGAAAAAATATGTATTTTGAAAAATACATAAGAATAGTGAAAAATCAGCCACCGGAAAAAAAAGTGAAATATGTACATTTTTGAGCCAGGATGACTGGACTATACACCGTCCAATACTATAAGACTAACTTCTATACTTTGACCTTGAATAGTAACTGTCAAATCACATATGCCTTCAACATTTGATGTCAGATTTGTTTTCGCCATTGTTACTCTCTGCTGCCATGGTGATATAATAGGAGGATGTTGACTCACAAATAATAAATAAATAAATATTTCTTACATTCACACCAATTAGCCAAGCCCAAAGTAAGCACTGTAAGGCTTGTGTTATGGATACTAGGTTAACGGATAGACATACATATATGATACATAGATATGTAATATTCATAGAAATATATAAAAACACCCATGACTCAGGTACAAAGGCTCGTATTCATCATACAAACATTTGCCCCTTCCGGGATTTGAACCCAGGACCGTCGGTGCGAAAGGCAGGATCACTACCGTTGCGCCAAACGGCCGTCAAAAAGTTCATCAAATCATTCATTAATGAAACTAGCCGTGCTTCCTGTATCTATTAGGGCACGAGCTTTAATTTTACCGTTTATAATTATCGGCACGGTAGCTTTACTTAACCCAGAAGCTGATAGAATACATGACAAAGTTTCATCTTTAATGGTTTCAGTAGACATCGCTGCATTTTATGTATGTTTTGATTTGCACACTTTATTATTACAAGCTAAGCAATTTGTATTAAAAGCAGGACAGTCTCGTCGTTGATGTCGTTTGTTACCACAGAAATAGCAAGCAGTACTTGTATTGCTGGTAGAGTAACGGTTTGTCGTGGCTGCTACAGTATCTTCAGTACGGGCGACTGTTGAGCTAGTATTAGCACTATTGATTGTATTTTCGTTAAACGAGTGGTAATTTTCGTTGGAAATTTGTGCTTGTTCTAATGAGCGTGCTTGTTGAAAGGCTATTTCTAGAGTTGCACTGGTATTTTCTAACACACGCTGACGTATCATGGAAGAGTTGAGGCCACTTATAAACGAATCTCTGATGTATTCGTTTCTGCATTTACGGCTTTGAAATTGCATTCTTTTGATAAAAGTTTAAGTGCGTGTAGGTATTGATGTATCGACTCACCAGGTTGTTGATGACTTTTCATGAGACGATATCTAGTATAAATTTCATTTAAAGGTTCATTTCATTTTGCACGAAATGTGAAACAAGTTTAAACGCGAAGAAAACTATTTTCAACCGGCATCTGAAATCACAAAAATATCGCGAGATTCGAGCAGCAGAACCAAATGTTTTTTATTATGATTTGATTAACTTTCTGATTATTTGTAACATACCGTGGTCAAAAGTCGAAAACCCCAGTTTTCGTATTTTTTTTTTAAATACATTTGCAAATGTATCAATCACGATAAGGCTATTCCAAGTGTGTGTGTGTTAAGAAAAAAAATACTATCAAGCAAATTTCGCGGGATTCAGGGAATAACCATATTTATCTAACATATGGCAAGTACACAAAATAGCTTTACCTACTCCGATCAATGGTGATAATGGTGACGATTGTCGTCACGAAGAATTCGCCAAACTGCAACATGGTTCATAACGAGTCTTGCTGCGGCTCCCCTCGTACTCGTGGTTAGCTCTTCTTCAAAATGCTGCAACACTGATTCAGTTCTATGCAGTGATCAAAGATCTTGTAAAAGGTCTTTGGCAGTGATAGCTTACTAGGGTTGATAAAATTTTTCGCTTTGATAATTTATTACATTTTTTATGGTTGAATATTGAAAGGTTATTTAAATATGAAGTAATCATACATCATTCATAAATCAGCTCTAATCAAAATATAATTAAGAAATTATATTTTAGGTATATCTAAATGTTTAACTTTACGATTTTTCATGAACATTAGGCTGTGTCAGCGTTGTACCCTTTGCCCTATATTACAGGATGAGGATAAGTTATCAAAAAACACTAAAGAGTAAAATAGTAAATAAATATAATCTGAGCTGGATGGACAAGCAAAATAATTATTATACGGCTCAGTTTAATTAACTCATCTTAACGATGGCTTTGCCTTTACCTATACCACCCTGCTCAAAAAGGGATGGTTTAAGTAGTTTAAGTTGTGAACGTTTTGAATATGCTAGTACCATGGCTAATAATTTGTTAGCGCCAGTTAAAACAGAAAGACAAATTCTTGAGCATTCCATGTCGGAGGATGATCCTAATGCCAATACTCAATTACCCAGTGTAATCGGTTCGCAACCCCGTTGGGGCCCTAGACATCGTGGAGCCCAAGAGCTTGCGGAATTATATAGTCCAGGTAAGTACATACTTATAAAATTAATTTAATAACTTATTTTGGTGTTGGTAAACAAAACTTTGATATTTATTTATTTAGTGACAATTTGTTATAGAAGCAACAAAAATGATTAATTGAGCAGCCTTTGTCACAAATAAAACATTGTGATAAAGTCCTAAAAGTTGTGAGTTATTCAGAATTGTATGCGCATGGTGTAAGTATTTGAATAAATAAAGGTTACCATTTTATTGCAATTAATATGTTTAGATTAATAAGTGTCACTCAGCAGTATAATTTCCAATAAAACTTTAGAGAGAAGCTATTTTTTTGATAATAATTATATTATTTGATTTTGTCTAAACCATACCCTCTACAGATGTATCTGACTGAGATGTCACTCAATATGAGAATGCATAGGGATTGCATAATTATTTGTTTTACATAACCACTACCTGTAAAGGCTAACTGGTCAGTTTAAGACACAAAAAAATCTAAATTAAGATGTTCCTTTAGTGAGCATACAGTATGGATATTATTGTCACGCTGGAATATCTAAATGATGGGAAAGAAAGCTTCAGCATATTTATTTGTGTATTGGAATTCATCTATGTTTTCTTTTATGAGCCTAATAAGCCTTACTCTGTGACCAGTAAAATAACCCTAGATTTTTATAAAGTTAATGTCGCTTTTGATAACTTGGGCTCAAATCCTCTTTCCAAGGGTGTCCTACATATTTCTTACTATCAAAGCACACCCTATTAATTTAATTTTAATAGAAAAAAGTACATATTTCCACTGTCCAGTTTTTCATATTGTACTGTAGGAGTGATAAGAGCTTGTCTATGATGCAATGTCCACATTGATACCATCCTTGTCATTCTTTCAAACAACTTCTGTTTTACAAAAGTTTTCGAATGGTATGTGGCAACATTGCTGAAGGGTTGTTACAATCTGTTCTAATCTCATTGGACTCTTTAATTAATAGGTTATCAAGAGGGCTTGAATAGCTACTAGAATGTTAAAATATACATGTTGAAATGTCTCCAAAAAGTTCTAGAAAATTTGGTAGTTGCAAAAAGCTGCTGTTTTTCTGCTGCCAGTTTCAGCCTCATTTGGTAGACGTATGCCCCCATGCTGTACGAAACCCATTTACCACACGATAGTCATGGTGTGTGAACAACACCCTATTGTCCGTTTGTCTATTGGACATGAGCAATTCCAGATTTTTCTATGGTATCTCTAAAATCACATTCTAATATAAGAATGTCACCAGGCCGGTAAAAACCAGTGAAATAAGCCTTCCACATCATTCAAGTGTAATATTTAAAATCAAGGCATCCGAGATTGTTACAGTGTATGGTCCACCTACCGCAATTATGTTTCCATCGCAACAAACATTCAAAATGGCTTTAAAAGATTTCTAAACTTATGATTACTGTAAGATTTTCTCTGTAAAAAGTAATTGGTGCTCTTCTGTAGATATATGTAAGTGCCGTCGAGAATAGAGATCACCTTTCTTTTTCCGATGGGACTGCCAGGAAGGCAAAATAATCGCTCTGGGACTATGAGGTTCCTCTGCACCACTTCCTCGGACGTGATTCAAAATCACTTAAAAGTGCTTCCAACCTCGCTTGTTTGTGATGCTGAGTCAGGCTGCTTACGTTTTCCAGCAAATCAGAAAACTGGTCATGAGTTAGACCTATCCACATATGCAACTCATTAGCATTTAATGCTTTGTAGTGCTCAAAGTTCAAAAAATCATTTGAGATATGATTTTTGTTTAGTGTTAGTGTAAACTACTTGGTCCGCAGTAAACTCCTCTGTGAAGTTGTCTTGCAGTGGAGGTAAGTGCCAAATATTTTCTTGTAGGTGTTCTTCACATACTCGACCTTCGACTTACTGACGTACTGACAAAGCATGCGAAGAATTATTTCTTTCGGTATCCGTTATCTTGACGTATTTACACAAGATTGAAAAACGAAGTTATTAGTGTTGTTTGGAGTTTTCTTGAACTGAGGCAAGGTTGTTGTTTGTCGTTGATTAGCAATGTTGCCCTCTTGTACGTCACTATCGTCGTCTTGGCGTTGTTGAGCGCGTAAAATTGCCTGATACGATCTTTCCGTGCTTTGCCAACAAGTTCGGCAAATGAAATCGGTGGGTGGAGCCTATAACAAAAGAAAGATCGTGGTAAATCCAAATGTTATGGTTAATAAGCTACACTTAAAAAATAAAATACCCCACTGCTCTTGTGTAGCCTATAACGCCTTGGAAATCAATAAAGTCTTTCATTTGACACCTCATTTGTCAAATTTAGACTATGAGGGAACAAAGAAAACTATACCCTGTCCCAATCCAATTTAATGAAAATGTAAACAAACCAGTTTCATTTAAAATACTCACACTTTCAGCCACTAAATGGATATAAAAACACATTCATAAGTAATAAATAGGTTTCAACATGTATCTCACTAGTTTCTTTCAAAGATTATAGTTCGTTTAACATATTTAAAATTTATTTGAAAAACTTAAGACGAAAGGTGACGTTATTAATCCAATGAAAAAATTGTCTAATCTGTGTTCGCATAATGTTTGACCGTAAAAGAGTATCTCTCAAATCAATGATTACTTCAATTATGACTCGAAGACGCATAGGTAATGTAATAAATAGGTATACCTTGTCTCAAACCAATTTAATAAAAATGTAAACAAACCAGTTTCATTGAAAATACTCACACTTTCGGCCACTAAATGGATATAAAAACACATTCATAAGTAATAAGAAGGTTTCAACATGTATCTCACTAGTTTCTTTCAAAGATCATAGTTTGTTTAACATAATTAAAATTTATTTGAAAAACTTAAGACGAAAAGTGACATTATTTATCCAATGAAAAAAATTGTCTAATCTGTGTTCGCATAGTGTTTGACCATAAAAGAGTATCTCTCAATTCATTGATTACTTCAATTGAATCGATTATGAATCGAAGACGCATAGGTAATGTAGTGAATATGTCATTAGCCATGGATGTATGGTAAAGATAAATACGTGATAATTATACCTGTGAATGATGATAACTGCTAATAAGGCGATCCGAACAACGGATTCCTCAGTGTTGGCAAACAGCTGTCGGGACGTAATTCTAAATAATAAAAAAATATCATTTGTTGGCTTTACTGCTAAAAATATCACAAAAATCTCAAATATTTCAAAATATATAGTCTCGGGTAAGTTAAGGCTGGCTAACTATGTTAACTTAAGTAAAATTATTCTAGTGACAGTTAAAGCAATAGTTATATAGTTTCACAATTTTTATAAATCCTATGTAGGCCTAAAAATTTACCGGTTTTTTTAAATTGATAATTACCGGTAAAAAAAAAATTAACTCCATAAAATTAAAAACAATCAGAACAGTTTAGTCTTAAAATTAGTTATCAATATCGATATCGACAAGCTGCCATTCGATATCAATGCATGCAAATAAATAGTATGTTTTATGTGTTTTACTGTTTTTATGTACCTATTGTAGTTAAATGTTTATCGTAATTAAATTCTTATTGTTATATTTTAGATATGGTGCTTTAAGAAGTACCCATTATCTCCGCAGTTTTTTTTAAATATATCAGACTTATATGGATAAGTTGTCATCGATTTTTCTACAAACTTGTAAATATTCAGTGTTATGGTCTTTTCATTTGCTGTCAAGCGACTAGGTCTCGGTCGTTTTTTCATAGGCGAAGTCAAAAACGAAGAAGAGGATGACGGGCCAGGGTTATCCGTGTTCAATGCTTAAAATAAAGATAAATCATTTAAACATCTGTTCTCATTTGAATATGCGGAATTGGCTTTTTAGTTTTGCTATAATTTTCTTTCTTTTACACATATTCTACATTTTGTAAGGGAAAAAATACCTCCGATGAACCCTTAAGTGGCGGCCGTCGAATTACTTTCAAATGAGATGAAGTTTACGTACATAAAAGATAATATTACAGTTACATACCTTGTACAACAAATTTAAATCGGAGTTGATCTCAAAGTCCAGTTATCGTAGCAAAATGTCGTTGCTTCAGAAAAAACACGATCCAAGTCACAATGTAAATCAGTTTCTATTGAAATTAAACACTTACAGATAATAAACGCATTATTTATTTACACAACAAAGTCGAGTTCAGAGTCCGTGATTTAATTTTAGGTGGGTTATTTAGTTTCCCGAAGTTTCAACACCTTAGCAGGTGCCGTGGTTGCGGGGTGACTAATTGTTTCTTTGTGTGAAAATAAATAACGCGTTTATTTATCCATAAGTGTTTGATTTCAATGAGTTATACGCGTCAAAACCTAAGAAGTCAATTTTAAATTTGTTTTACTTTATTACTAAATATATTTATTTATTTAAAAATCTAGCAGATACCGTTTTTCTTCAAAGATTGATTTCTTATGTGAAATTTAAAAAAATATAAGTCATTTTTACTCGGTTCAATCTAAGCATTTCATTTTTCTATAATCACGAAGAACAGCACCATCTTTCGAGGCTTGAGAACAAATGCCTATTATCCGACACTCGGAATAAAAACAAACTACGCTAACGCGAAGCTCCACCATAATAGTGTTCGATTAATCTAATCGAAGCAATCAATTAATTAATCGAATCATAAATGGATTTACTTTTACCACATCACTCAATAGTCTATGGTCGCAAAAATGGCGTCTTTGTTTACATTTTTATTAAATTGGTTTGAGACAGGGTATAATTATTACATTACCTAAGTTATGGATGAATGGTAAAGATAAATACGTGATAATTAAACCAATGAGTGATGATAACTGATAATAATGCGATCCGAACAACGAATTCTTCAGTGTTGCCGAACTAGCTGTCGGGACGTATTACTCAGCTTCTTGTCGTGTTATTGGAGATAAAATATCATTCGTTGGCTTTACTGCTAAAAATATCACAAAAATCTCAAATATTTCAAAATATATAGTCTCGGGTAAGTTAGGGCTGGCTAACTATGTAACCTTAAGTAAAATTATTCTAGTGAGAATTAAAGCAATAGTTATATAGGGTAAACTGTACAATGATTGGCACTTTAAGAAAAATCTATTCTTAATCTATTGATTTTAATTTTAGTAAAGCATTCAGATGTGATTTGTGTTTTTAGATGTATTCTTCGGGGTATTTATATTAATATTAAAATTCATTTATTATGGTAACTAAAGGTTATTATTAAATAAAATGTAAAAATTATTTAAACATCAAAAAGAACAATCATTGGCACTTATTGTACAATCATTGGCACGAAGTTACTAGTAATTGGCACTTATTAAAATCTTATTTTGAAGCGAATTAATGACAAAATCTTAACAAAATCAACAATAAACTACCTATTATGATTATTCGTAATTAACTTAGGACGAATTAGTCTGTAATCAGTCTTACTAAAATACTTTTTAATACCTTACTTTCTACATGTCTACATTTCTTCTGTATCGTCATTTAAAAAATCTGACAAAGCTTGTTCGTTTCGAAAAGTCGCTTTTCTTGAAGGCATATTAATTACAAAATTCTTTGTTACTGTATGAGTGTAATTTGTACATTGATTTTCAATATCTTTCTTACATTTTGTATTGATTTCAGATTTTGTTTTTGGCATGTTATTATGCCTTTCTATCGGTTTTGTTTTTAAATATCTTAGTTTTTCCTCTTCTGGCGATATTGCTGAAGATTTATACATAACTGGAATATATTCTTTAACTTGTAAAACTTTTATTCTTTCTTCTTGTGGTGATTTTGTTGGTGTCTCATACGTAATTAAGGGTAAATCGTCATAGTCATTCTCATTTGATATTTTTGTTTTGATAACAGGATTTTTATTGTTAGTTGTTTTCTTTTTTGTTGACTTATTTGTTGTGACTTTAGATTTTTTTTGTTCTTTTTTAACTTTGTTTTCTTCTCTTTTACGTTTTCGTTCCTGTATATCGTTATCTTTCTTTGCTTTTTCGTCAAGTTTCTTTTTTTCTATTGCAAGCCAGTTGTCACTAGTTAGAACATATACGGGTTTTTTGTCAAATTGTTTACCTTTTCGTACAGGCGTTTTTGGCCAGGCTAAAACGTTTTTTAGAGTTCTTTTTTCAGGTGTTTCTTCTGCATGTGTTTCTGGTAGACTTGAAGCTGAAGGGTGAGGGTTTTCTGACGGCGCATCTATTTCTGGCCCTTGTGAATGGAAAGTAGCTGTTTGGTTCGGAGTTGTGTTTATTTGTGGTAGACTTGAAGCTGAAGAGGCCTCTAATTCAGGTCCTTGTTTGTGGGTAGTAATTCTTTGGGACGAAGCTGCATGTATTTGTGGTAAGCTCGAAATTGAAGGGGGTGGGCTTTCTGAATGGTTTGAGCATGAGAGTGAATGTTGATTGTCTGAAGGGAACATTAATTCCTGAAACAGTTTATGTTGAGCAGATGCAACGTCAGTCGCAAGGTTTAAGCCTGGCACTGAATGGTGTGGGTCTTCTGAAGGGGCATTCAAATCTTGTCTTAGATCATTTTGGACAGATGTAATGTCATCATCGAGATCCAGCAAAGAACTGTTAAGAGTTTCATCTTGAGACCCTGTTTGAATCTCAGGGACATCTATTGTGATAGGTATGCCGTCAATTGGAATCCATTCATTGTCGATCAGAAGAGAGTCTCTGTTAGAAATCTGCATCGCTTCACTGTCTGCATTCTCACACCCCAACTTTAAAAATTTGTGTACTCTTGATAAAGCAGCAAGTGATTCATTGTCGGTTCCAATTTCAAATACTAGCGTGCGCATAACAGATGGCCCTACTATTTCTTCGAATTTCTCGAGAGTCAAAATTTTTTTTGGATAGGAAACTAAATTATTGTCGTTCGGTTTGGAACCTGAAACACCAGTCCCTCCGAGACATTTGGAATAATCAATTGAATCGGGATTCCAAGGATACAACCCACATGCTTTGAAACCATTGATTATAATTGATCGATTGATGTGTTTTTCTAACACATTGACCAAAATTGGACCAAAATCAACTTTTGTTAAGGTCTTTGTTAAGTTCTTACGCCGCCATTCCAAAACTCCTTTTTTCCACGCATTTTTCATTGGTTTAAATGCAGATACATCGGCAGGTTGTACTATCCGTGTAGAATTTGGATATAATGCGATCAAAATAATACCTTTTTCTTTACAAGCCTCACTCAATTCATAATTTAGATGACTCTTGTGTCCATCAACAAAAAGGATTATTGGAAATTGAATCTTCTTCTCGATTAAATGAGGATACAGAACATTAAAAATATATTGAAAGAATAAATCTTTATTCATCCACCCATTATCCGATAATCCAAGACCCCAATGAGACGGAACAGAATTCCTAATATCGGCGCGCATCCTTTTTAATGGATATATTATCATAGGTGGTGTTATATCACCATTCGCAGAAAAAGTGAACATTACTGTCAAGCAAGTTTTGGCTTGCGAATGGTCCACTTCGTAAACATTTCTGGCTCCTTTTAAAGCCAAAACTTTAGAATTTTTAGGACAAAGTTGGAAGTTTGTCTCGTCGCCATTATAAACTAGAAATAGAGGGATCATTTAAAATATCCATCAAATTATTTTCTTCCAGGTATTGTTCAATTTGTCTGAACCACTGTCTTATATTGTCTTCTGACACATTGGCACTTGCAGCAGTGACTGCTTCAGAAATTCTTATGGCTATTTCTGGGTGACGGTTTAAGAAAAGACGGTACCATCCTTCACCTGGTGTATTATCAGAAAAAGGGGTTTTCCTTGGATTTTTTTGTAAAAATTGCTGTACGCTTAGTAAAATATCGTCTTTTCTTTTAGGAAATCCCTTTCTGCTGCACGTGATGATCCACTCTTCAAGGATAGCCTCTTCTCGTTCTGTTAAAATAGTTCTTGGGCCCGGCTTAGCTTTAACAAATTTTGAGCTTAATCTAAACTGTAACGTTGGTCGAGGTATACCGAACTTTCTTGCTGCTGTTTTTTTAGGCATGCCATTTTGTACAGCTTCAATAGCGTTTTTAATATCATTCTCGGTATACTTTTTGGAATATGTACTTCCAGTATGCTTAGGCATGTTTTTTAAATCTGAAATAAGCAATTGAGGCTGTTTAGCTACAATTAATTTTAATGTAAAACAACCTCACTTTTAAAACATCAGTTATTGGCATTGCAAATATATCAATAATAAGCACACTGCTAATAATCGTAATGGTTGACACCTGAACAAAACTAATTAATAGCACTAGCCAAAAGTACAATGATTGGCAGTGCCAAAAATTGTAAAGAAGTAAGCTAAACCATTTACAAAAACTGTAATGTGAAAATATTCTAAAATATGCTTTACAAGGATGTTAAAATATAGTTAAACAAAATAAAATCAAATCTAATGATTGGCAGAAGTGCCAAATAATTGTTTTGACGTAAGTTATTTAACTAGTAGTTGGCACACTAATAAATTGAGGTTATATTAACAAAATAAAGGAAAACATATCTAAAACAGGAATAGCTACAATATTTCATTTTATTAATTAAGGCATTTCGCACGTCTAAGTAAATCAAAATCACAAAAAGCAACCTATTATACTCACCTCTTTCTTGTTGAATCTGTTAAATTTCGAACGAAAAAACAACATGACTTGCGGGCGTCCTTTTTTTTTAATACTGTGTTGCCATTTTAATACGGTAGAAAAAGGTACAGTAAAATAATTAAAGTGTTGCAAGGGCAGATTTAAAAAAATGCTGAATGGTGGGCTTTATTCATGACAACTCTTAATATCTGCGATTAAAAGTTAAAGTGCCAATGACTGTGGGAGTGTCAAAATTAGTACAGCTTACCCTAGTTATCACAATTTATAAATTGATAATTACCGGTATTGCATTTAAAATAATAATACCGTTTGTCATAATCATAAGTAGTGAGACCGTTTTTTATATATTCGGTACGGATGATTAATCTACTACCTGCGGATTTCGTTGACATCATTGAATTCTAAACTAAAGATTCACATTCATAAAACATTGGTATGCACCTAGTATACTTTTGGAAATATATATTTTAGTGTGACTGTGACAAATTATTGTAAGTAATGCAATCCTTCCTCACAATTACAATAATTATATATTAAACTGAAACAACAGCCCATCAAATCAAACAACTGTAAACTTAACCTGACCTTCTTTTGAAATTTATTTGATTAATTTAACTCCATAAAATTACAAACAATCAGGACAGTTTAGTGTTAAAATTTATCAATATCGATATCGACAAGCTGCCATTCGATATCAATGCATGCAAATAAATAGTATGTTTTATGTGTTTTACTGTTTTTATGTATTGTAGTTAAATATTTATAAACAATCAGGACAGTTTAGTGTTAAAAGTTATCAATATCGATATCGACAAGCTGCCATTCGATATCAATGCATGCAAATAAATAGTATGTTTTATGTGTTTTACTGTTTTTATGTATTGTAGTTAAATATTTATCGTAATTAAATACTTATTGTTATAATGTATATTTTTCGTTTATGCATGAATCCATGTTTATGATTTATGATACAATTGATATTTATATTTAATAATGAATATACATTTTAAAGAAGTAGGAGCTGTGCTCACTTCCTTTCGTTTGTTGTGGAGTTAATTTCTATTTTTCATCTATGCAATCGAGTAACGATCTTTACGGTAATTATCGATTGTTTAAATTGCACCGATTATTGCATTTCATTTCTCTATAAACACGATGAACAGCACCATCTCTCGAGACTTGAGAACAAATGCACATTATCCCACACTCGGAATAAAAACAAACTACGCTAATGCGAAGCTCCAACATAATAGTGTTCAATTAATCTAATCGAAGCAATCAATTAATTGGTCGAATCATAAATGGTTTTACTTTAACCACATCACTCAGTAGTCTATGGTCGCAATAATAACGTCTTTGTTTACATTTTCATTAAATTGGATTGAGACAGGGTATACATACATATATACGCGCAAAACACATTCCCTTTAACAGTCGGGCAAAAACTACATCGATCAAACTAATTAGACAGTGGTTGACAATTGTTGCATACTTCACTCGCTTTTTACTATGGTCACTGTTTACAATTCATTTTATGTGGTACTATGCCTGGGGAGCTTGCTATCTATATCAAGTACTACAGACAGACATATAAAATAAAATCATAAAACTACAAAGCGGGAAAGTGGGTATTATTTGCTACCAGTATAGTATTATAATCTGAACAATATCATTAAAATCTTACTCTCGAGAAGCCCAGGTGTATCTACACCACCAGTTACCTCACGACACCTTATACACAAATGTTCAGCCATTATACACCACTAACAAAATACGATCAGAATCGGAGTCTTTTAAACAGAGAATAATTATGATAACGCAAGCAGGTAGCCCTCCGATGTAATGATGTAGTCGCATGGATAACTGGATTTAACATACACATCAGCCGAACAGGGACGAAACTGTCTTCCTATCCAGTCGAAGCGAATTTCTGCCGTCCTATGCTACCACTGTTGCTGAAATCTGACGGGTCACTGGCTCATTCTGCAGCTAAGAAAGCAAGTTTATTTGCCTCTGTTTGCGAGCAATTCCGTCTAGACGCCGGCTCTCAACAACCACTATATATACCTCGCTGTGATTCTTCAATGTCGGAGATCACAATTCACAATAAGCAGATCCGTAGAGTCTTACTTAGTTTGGACGTGAATAAGGCCAGTGGTCCTGACGGCATACCAGCAAGAGTACTGAGGTACTGTGCGCCTGAGTTGTCACCTGTGCTAAAACGCCTGAATCTCTCTCTCAAGACAAAATCCGTCCCAAAATCCTGAAAGCTTGCCAGGGTAGTCGTGCCAACCCATGCAATTACCGACCGATCGCCATCACTTCTATACTCTGTAAGGTTACGGAAAGAGTGCTGAACAGCAAGTTGCTCTCATATCTAGAAGACAATGATCTCCTCAGTGACCGTCAATATGGTTTTCGTCGAGGACGCTCAACTGAAGATCTTCTAGTTTATATGACGCATTGCTGGGACGAGACCCTCGAGATGCACGGCGAAGCACTTGCCGTGTCACTTGACATTTCGAAAGCTTTTGACAGGGTCTGGCACGCAAGTCTGCTGCGCAAGCTTCAACCGTATAGTATCCCCGCTAACTTTTGCAGTTGGATAGCGGACTTCCTGACTGGACGATCGATCAGAATAGTTGTCGTTGGCTACTCCTCTGACTCAGTGGTCATTGATGCCGGAGTTCCTCTGCGACGCTTTTCCTGCTACACATCAATGACCTGTTAATACTATAATATAGAGGTATGCAGACGACAGTACTGTCGTAGAGAGATATCTGTCTAGCGCAAAAGCCAGCGGTCACAACGTGATGTTGACGACAGAGGCCATGGTTGAGTGAAGGAACCAGAGGTTAAGCTATGTTTCCCAGTGGGGTGACAGTAACCTCGTTAATTTCAACGCCTCCAAAACACAAGCGTGTCTTTTCACGGACAAAAGGAGTTTCTTCCACCTCACTCCTACTTTCCGCGGTACATCTGTACCTGTGACCGACAGCTTCGAGATTTTTGGCATGGAGTTGTCTTCAGACATCAACTTCGGCGCCAACATCGAATTCAAGGCTCAAACTGCAGTTGAAAAGCTGGGCGTCCTGAATAAAGTCAGGCGATATTTCACGCCGGGGCAGCTTTTAACTCTCTATTAAGCTCAAGTCCGATCTTGCATGGAATGTTGCAGTCATCTTTGGGACGGCTCAGCAAAATATCAATTTGCTGCACTGGACACGATTCAGCACAGAGCTGAGAGGCTCATCGGTTACAGCGAAAGCGGTTGGTGAAGAGCAAGCTTCACACCTTAGCTCACCGTCGCAAATTTGAATGCCTGTCAGTCTTCTACGGAATACTTTGGAGAGTGTGCTCGAGAGCTACATTTGCTCATATCGCCATCTCCTTTATTCTGTCGCACATCCCTACGCACTGCGGGCAACCACCCTTTCTTGGTTGCTATTCCTACCTGTCGCACCAAGCGCTTCTCAACATCCTTCATAATGCGCACAGCAAAGGAGTGGAACTCCCTCCCTGCGTCTGTATTTCAGGGAACTTATAACCCATCCATTTTTCAAAGCCAGGGTGGATAGGCACCTTCTGGATTAGCTCGTTCCATCGTGGATTCTATCTTGGCCCCCGGGCTTGATTGGGTTCAAGAACCTATCCTAAATAAAATAAAAATGGCCTTCCTTTGTATGTGAGCGTGAATCACACGCTAGAAGAACGAACAACGAGCGAGACAAACAGGCACGCGCATCTATCGCATTGACTGACATTGGATGCTTTCTTCTTGTTGGCCGCGGCTGCGGGGCGCGCGTGACCAGCGGGCCGTGTATACGTTACCTACTATTGTTACGCCATTCGTTTTTACTTCAGAGCGGTCACTTCACAATGACAATTGTATTGGATCGTTATTTCCTAGCAAAATGTATAATCATTTTATTTTTGCCAGCTCTTACAAAAATCAATAAATGTATGAAAATGATCAACCATCGAACTTGTATAACTTAGTTCAGAGCGATCCTACATCTTTAGTGCCATATTAACTATCGCTACAAATGGCTATTTCTAACAATATGTACAAATTTTCAACCGACTTCAAAAAAAAAGGAGGAGCTTATTTTTCTTTTGTAGGTATTTGTTATTCTTAGTTGGTATAGGTTTTGTTGTACCAGGCTTAACATACAATTTATTTCTTAATATTTTTTGTTTCATTGGGTACTTTTTTCTTATTTCATTAGGTTTAATATTCATTTATTATTGGCACCGACTCCAAAAAACAAAAGGTATATAAGTATAACTATTGTAAGATATTTAGCTGGTTTAACTTTAATTACTTTGACATAGTTTAGGAAAATTATAGTATTAGGTAATAGATATTAGGAATTATTTTTTAATTTTTAGTTTTTTTTTGTGTTCACGCATTTGAAGTCGGTTGTATTTTTTTTAAAAGTTAATAATTTTTTTTGTTGGCACTTTCAGAAAATGCCCAAATAAATAACTTCCTTTAATAAACATTTTTTTATTAAAATATTTTTATAATTTTTATATATTTTATGCATTTTTCAAGGCGATCTCATAAGATAAATTATTATAAGTAATAGAAAAATTCCCGCCTGAGAATTAACTTGTAGCCCGAGTCGATTTTTTCTAATATTTTTATTTTATAATAATTTATTAAAATATTGCATGTGACAAAATGTGTTTATTTATTTGATAAATTAGAAAATATCATTTCATTTGAAGTTTTAGTTTAAACAAGCTGATACATTTAGTACGTGGATCCCATGTACTATGATGCAGCTAAATCTACCTTAGTTATTTTGCTTCTGATGTAACTTGTTATATTGAATAGAATGTTGAGGATTTTTTCCTAAAGTCTTATAATTCCATTAATATTGTATATCATATTACAAGAACCTACCTTGGGTAATTTAAAACATATACACCGAACTATCATAGAATACAAGACAGTGACTAATTGGGCGTTAAAAGTCTTAGCTAGAGTTTGACTCTCTTATTAATAAGTTACTAAGAATGATAATGAGTAGTATTTGCATGATGACATATATAACATGGAGACATGCCCATGTTCCATAAAAATAATTATGATAAAAGTAATTAAATTATGACTGTTTTCGAAATTAGAATGAAACTAAATTAAATCGTTTATAATTAAATTTTATTTGTTTTGTTTGTTCCCAATGTGTTCTCATAATATTTATACGATTGATTTTAAATATTTATGAGTTGAGAAAACCAAAAAAACTTCACTAAGAGTTATTAAAGTAATATTTTAATTATAGCCCACATAAAATTACTACATATACAGAGCTCCATTTGAAATTCTGGAAAAGAATCCTTATAATTTTTAAATTCCTGAAGCTTTGGCCCTTTGTCATTGGCCCTTTATCAGTTTCCCTACTCCTTTTCTCGGATGATAGTGGAAAAATGACCACTTTTGCTAAAATTAAGATCTCCAGCTACAGTTTTTTTTTAGGTTATAACACATAAGCTTCAAAGAAATTTGGCCTTATCAAATAAAATCTATATAAGCGCCATATTTTATCATCTGTAGTATTTCCTTAGTACAGTTCATGTTCATGCCAATAATGTTGTTCATAACACATAGATATCCCCACTAAATCATATACGCCCTGTAATTTTATTAAAACTACCTTATCCATCTGCTACTTGTCGAGGAAGAGTGAAATAAATAGTATAAATTTTATATCAATTATTTAAAATCATAAAAAAATAAAAATCGTATATTATTTAATATTAGTAGCTGCTCAATTATTCAAGTTGTTGCCGTTAAGTAGCTTTATCATTTTTATACGTATTAGTAATTACTTACATCTATTTGTATAGATTTATCGTTGTTAAGTTATTCAGATTTTCATTATTCAGATTCAGACAGTCAACAACACATTAAGCAATACACTAATGATTGAACCTAACTTATGCCTTTGTTATAAAGACAATTTCATTTTTAGAGTGTTATAGCTTGATGTGTCATCGCCTGTTACATAATCTGTGTGGGATACCTTATTTTTTTTTATTAATCATATTGTTGTATAATTAATAATAAGTTAGTTGCATGAACTTGCCTCAGGGGAGGAGTGCAATAATTCTGTAATGTAAGAGCTAATCTAAAACATCACTGACGCGTGAACATCATAGACTATGTGTCTCTAATTCGAACGATATCGAGTCGATTGTCGAATTCAACCGTATCGTGTCGGAAGAAGCAATGTGATGCAGTTCGGCCGATTTGTAACCAATTAGAAACGTAATTTTAAATGAGTGTTTAAAATTTCGTAGGCTGGTTATTTGTTATTTTTTGTAATCTGAATTTACTATCCCAATATCATTGGTGTTATTATTCGAATAAAATTAATAATACGGATAATTATTATTTTTCCTTATTTTATGGTCTTTTCTAAAATATATTTAACTTTTCGTAATATGCCGCACTAAAAATTGTTCCTATCACAAGTTAGTAGTTTTCACTACATGTGATATGGCAAGGCAACACTAAACGGACACTAGTAGGTATATCAATTCATATAATGACTAATTAAAGACAATAAAATTCATGTTTTCAACAAGTTTTCATATACTATGAGTCCTGGAACATGCTCAGATTACTCTTAATATTTTGTTGTAATAAGACCCTTAACCCTTAATAACCTAGAGTTTCAATTTTGATACTAATATTTTAAACCGAATATTCACATTACTATTAGTTTTTTTTTATATGTTGGCTGTATGTATTTTACTGTTGTATAGTATTCTATCCAACGAAATTAAAAAAAAAACAAATTTCATTATTGTTTTATTTTATCTGTGACATATTACTTGCGCGGCAAAGTGAACAAGTAAACACATTTTACTAAAAGTTTTGTTGAATATAAATTTGATATATTTTCTTTTTCTGAAGAATATAAATACTTTTGAGGTAAGTGAATACATTATTTTCGCTATGATATAATTATTTTTAGCAAATGCATGTTTTACTTGAAGAAATTAGTGCTTTTTTTTTGGTATCAATATTGATACTTCAGGCATTCCGCCCTACATAAAACCTACCTACTAACTCTTTAGCTATAAAACTTTTTGAACTTTCGTTTCATATTTTTTCTGCATAGCTTGGTGTGGGGATTACTTTTGTTTTTATTTATTATAGAAATTTATCCAAAATGCGGCCAGAAGAGATTGAGAACATATTGAAGCGGTTAGAAAATGGTGAAATTTCGGAAGACGATTCCACCGACAATGAAGATGACATAGACTATTATTCGAGCCAAAGAGATCGTCTGATGGAGCTAGATGATGAAGAGGATGTAGGTAATTTTCCCACTGACCCAAACTTGGATGCAGATCCGCCTGCAGCAAACGTAGATACCGACATGCAACATAATTTAGAGACTGTTGAACGAAACCCAACTCCTACAACCAGCAGCCAGAACAACCTGCAAACTGCACCTTTCAACTCTAGAAACTTAGTGTGGAGAGTAAAAAATATGGATTTAGTCCAAAATGCTTTCCAGTTTGCTGGAAATACTGAGTATTCACAAGAAATTATGAACTTAGACACTCCATTTCAGTTTTTTTCTTATTTTTTCGGTGAAGACATTTTGAGATTTCTAGTGGACGAGTCAAATAAATATGCCTTCCAAAAGAATCCCAACTTTACAGAACCTGTAACTGTCTTAGAATTACGTAAATTTATTGGAATTCTTATTTTTACTAGTGTATATCATTATCCTAGTGTCCGGTCATACTGGTCAAACATTACAAAGTTTGAACCCATAGTACAAACAATGAATCGCAACAGATTTGATAAAATTAGAGAAATTTTTCACATGAATGACGACTCTAAACATTTGCCCATTGATCACCCCCAGCACGACCGACTGCATAAAGTAAGACCAGTGATAGACTATTTGAACAAGAAATTTATTACTTTACCATTTGAGCATCGTCTATCACTAGACGAGCAGATGTGTTCCACAAAAATGAAACATTTTATGAAACAATATTTACCCAACAAGCCCCATAAGTGGGGATTCAAATTATACGTGTTATGCTCTCTGTCTGGTTATGCCTACAGTTTTGAGATTTACTCGGGAGCTAAGGACATGGACCGTTTACCTGGCGAACCAGACCTCGGAGCTGTGTCGAATACAGTTATTCGATTGCTACGACCAGTACCAAGGCATGTCAATCATATAATTTATTTTGACAATTTTTATACGAATATTCCTCTGGTACATTACTTGACCAACGAAGGTATTTATTGTCTTGGAACAGTACAGAGAAACAGGCTTGGAAAGTCGTGCAAGTTGCCGGAGAAACGGGAGATTATGAAATCCAACGTACCCAGAGGAACATATCACGAAAATGTGGCCTCTCACGAAGGCCTAGAATTGTCGGCCACAAGTTGGAAAGACAACAAACAGGTATTATTACTATCCACGTATGTTGGCGCTGAACCAGCGGATACTATAACCCGCTACGAAAAAAAACTAAAGGCCAATATTCAAATATCATGTCCTCGGGTTGTAAAAGAATATAATGCACACATGGGCGGCGTTGATTTGATGGATAGCTTCATTGGTCTATATCGCATTCGCATAAAGTCGAGAAAGTGGACAACGAGGCTCTTCTACCACTTGTTAGACATGACTGTCATCAATGCTTGGGTACTGTACAAAAAGGTAAACACAAGGAAAGGAAAACTTCAGAAGAATATTATGAAGTTAGCAGATTTTAGAACTGAGCTTGCCGATACTTTATGTAGATATCAAAGTCACTCAAAAAATAAAAGGGGCAGACCCAGTACCAACAGTCAACAAGACAATACAGTACCCTCTAAAAAACCCCGGACAGGTGCACAAGTACTACCCCCAACTGACGTGCGTTCCGATTGTATTGGCCATGAAAAAATATTTATGGAGTCTAGGAATAAATGTAAATTAAGTAATTGTAGGAAACTTACCTCCTGGTTCTGTAAAAAATGCAAAGTATCGTTATGCGATAATAAAAACAATCGATGTTTCGCATTATTTCATGCATAGGTCATTTAAGATTTCTTTATGGCCATAATGCCTGAAGTATCAAAATTGATACCTGTTTTTTTTTTTAAATAAATATGTAAAATAAATATTGTGATTTATTTAGCTATTTTTCCCTTCATCTAGACCCTCAAGCAAATACAGTAATATTTAAAAAAGAAGACTCGCGTAAATCAGGCTACTAAGGGTTAAGAATAAATAATAGATGCATTCCGGGAAGTGTCCTCGATATAGTTTAATAACATTCATATTAATATCTAATTATCTCTAAAATAAAATACTCTCAAGTAAGTTAAAAACTAAAGAAAAAATGCTTTTTATTCGATGAGAGCATTAACAATGCGTGAATTCAACGTTTAATTTTTCTCCCGGATACCAACATCCATGGCGAACCTGCCAGTGCGTTCGTGTTCAATTTGCACGATCGGATTCGGTTCGGGTGTCATCGGTAATAGAAACGCAAGTGATCCAGTGACCATATATGTATTTGCATAAAACAAAATAGGACATCAAAATACCATTTCAAAGCCACTGCCGCATTTAGCCAGTTATAACAACATTTATGCACAGATCGGAAAGAATTATAAAATCGAACAAGTATAACCCTCTGCCAAAGGTTAGAAAATCCAACTAATACCTCTGTATATTCGCAGTCAAAAAGGCTTTCACCGAGAACGGTTAACTGGGAATCTTCTAGTTTATATGACGCACTGCTGTGGCGAAGCCCTCGAAATGCACGGCGAAGCACTTGCCGTGTCTCTTGACATCTCGGAGGCTTTTGACAGGGTCTAGCAAGCAAGTCTGCTGCGCAAAATTACTGCGTATGTTATCTCCACTGACTTTTGTAGCTGGATAGCTGATTTCCTGACAGAACGGTCGATCAGAGTAGTTACGATGGCAGCGATGGATGGATGTTAAGCCACGTTTCCTAGTGGGGTGACAGAACCCTCGTTCAATTCAACGCCTGCAAAACGCAAGCGTGTCTTTTCACGGCAGATAGGAGTCCCTTCAACCTGACTCCTACTTTCCGGGGTACATCTGTAGTTGTTATCATCAGCCTCGAGCTTCTTGGCATGGAGTTGTTTTTAGACCTCAACTTCGGCAGCACCATCGAGTCCAAGGTTCAAACCGCAAGGTAAAAAGCTGGGCGTCTTAAATAAGGTCAAGCGATATTTCACGCCGGGACAGCTTTAAACTCTCCATAAAGCTCAAGTCCGATCTTGGATGGAGTATGGCAGCCACCTCTGGAACGGCTCAGCAAGATACTTTCTGCACTGAAAACAATTCAGCGTAAAGCTAAGAGGCTCATTAGTGACAGGATATTAGTGAAGAGCAAGCTCAATACCTTAGCTCACCGCCGCAAAGTTGCCTGTCTGTCGGTTTTCAACAGAATGTTCATTGGAGTGAGCTCAGGAGTTATTGCTCATATTTAAATTTGTTTTCTTGACCAGGCCGGGAATTTTTCAATTCACTCTTTTTGCTGTCACGTCAAAAAGACATGTCCGGCCTAGAGATTTGCAATTGCGCAACTGAAGTCACAGATCATCCCGTGAGCACGGCTCATGTAAAGGGGTAAAAAGGTCAGGACTAAATATAACAATAAGGAGGAGGAGTTTAATAAATGCGGTTAAAGTGATTGATAATAATATTAATTGATGATACGTGCGAAAGCGCAAACCCAATCAAAGATATTTTCTAAATAAAAACGTAAGGCTTTCAGTAAGCACGATATCAAACTGAATTATGTCCTAGCCTAGACTGTTTGAACGATTTCGAGAGAGTGTTCGAGCACGTTTGGTGGATCCAAATACCCGCTATACTCTGTTCGTAACAACAATGAATGATTTCAGTTTTTTAATATTTAATATAAATATACTCATCTCGTAGCTGTACGTTTCAAGGACTGAATTTTTAACTTACTCGACAAGTTTCCAAATGTGGTGATTTGCTGACTTTATTTGTCTTTGTACATAAAGGTAACCAAAATAAAAAAATAACCACCAAAACGCTAACATGAACGATTATAGCACGCACTGACTAACTTATACGCGTCACCCCTAACGACAGTATGAAGTCATAGGTTTAGTTACATTATTTACTTTAACCCTATATCACTAAACATATTTTGGTGTAACTCTGTCACTAAACATTCGAATCGACTAACAAATAAAAACTCAAATATTTAATGAATTTATTATATTTATTGAAAAAAACTATTGACTTATTTAAAAGTTATTCTTACAGATTATATCTATGACATAAAGTCTCTTTTTTCAGTTCATGCAGTTATTACACATCGTAACCGAGTGTTCGCCTCAAACGGATCTTTTGCACAAGTAGCACACATATTTGGTCATGCTGCGTTTTTATGTTTTTGTTTGTCTGTTCTTAAGTCGAACTTGAAGGAACACTATAAATTTTTATGATATATCTTATATAATCTTTGAAATTTTTCCTCAAATTTGGCACATTGTAGCGCTCATGCAAAAATGACGCAATGAGACCATCTGCCATGTTTTTTTAATGAAACTTCTGCGCTTTAAAGGTTTCTGACGTGACTTTGCCATATTAGATACATAAATGACATATATTCAAGCACAAATTTAAAATAGACTTGAAGAACATAGTTTGAACTGCGAGGAATAGTTGCCCATTTGTATTTATTTTTTTTCATAAATATGACCCTGTTCTTGTTGAATCTCTACATTTTCGGGAGAATCCTGCAGCCGACAATGACGTCCTACTGTACTGTGACGTCATCAGAATCGATTGCGCTTCTTATATTTCGGTTGCTTGTTAATCAAATTAATTTCTTGATCGCTTTAGTCGGTATCGACCACTGAATCTTGCTCTAAATTCGTCTTAATTCCAGAAGCAGAATCTTGATCATCAGATGTATTTTCGAGTACCCCTTCTTCGTCAACATCGCTGCTATCGCATTAGAAAAGAATACTCAATATATTTTCCTGATCTCTTTCTAAATTCGTCTGAAACAAAAAAATATACGTTACAATAATAAATAAATCTCTTAGTAGATACGATTCTTTGAAAAATATATAATTTTTTAACTAAACGTCTGCATAAAATAAGCACTATTAATATTACATTCTATTTATCGTAAATATTTTACAATATATAATACAAAGTGGTATTTTAAAACTTACCACGGTTGTTTTAAATTACGTTAAATATAATTAATTTAAATTACTAAACATTCGTCTGTGACACGAACAAATCCCGATATCTTGGAAACTAGAAAGGGTGCATCCGCGTCGCTTGGTCACGGGGGTCACTAATTAGTCAATCAGGAAGGTACTGAGAACTGTGGGATGGTTAAGTGGCGGAAACATACCAATCGAATGGTGTGTCACGGTCGACACCCCGTGGGATTTTTCATTATTTGGAATAGAATTGGCTGAATAGCCAATCGCCATAGTTTTTTTTTAATAGGACACTAAATTAAACATTTTTAACATGGTGTATTTTGTAAAAGGTTTTCGATGAATAGCGTAACTTTTAGTAAAAAGACATCATCTATTCTGGTCAAAATTATGAAAGTGCCGGCCAAAGAAAATAAGTGCTATATTTTGCTAGAGTATGTCCTTCTGAGCAATTGTTATTATGGGGCCAACAGTGTAGGATCAAAATCTTTGATGTTATGAGAGGTTGAAAATATATCTTTTCATTCATTATCGTTGAAAAATATTTGTCAAAACAAACATGTTCAAAGTGGTTATTGAAAGTGCTATTATTATTATACAAAGGTATTTAGCGCTGTTCACCTTTTTTATCAAACAACTAAACATAAAACATACCTACCTGGGAATCATTACGCAGTACTTACGTATTATAAATACCTACGTCACTTGCTGTGTTGTTTAACGCGCCTTTATACCTTTGAATAATAATAATAGCACTTTAAATGACCACATTGAGTAAAATAAAAATGTTTGTTTTGACAAATGTATGACAAATATAATGTATGAAAAGTCCCCATTGGTGGCCCCATAATAACAATCGTTCAGATGGACATATTCTAACAAAATATAGTATTTGTTTTCTTTGGCCGGCACTTTCAAATTTGGACCAAAAATGTATGGACAGTGGATGATATCCTTTAATTTTTTTATGATATCGGTGAGTCCGCACTTGCCTGGGTCCTTGGGTACGCACTTGCCTACGACATCTAAAACGCATGTATGCCGAATTGCTTCGCATTTGATCGACTCTTCATCGCTCGTAAATTATGAGTACCAAATGTGGTTAATATTTACATTATTGAAGACAATTTCAAAGATATCTAAAATTATTGTCCATTATGTCGCGTTGGCTCCTATTTAGTCAAAAGCAATGTAATGTGTAACTAGATGTAAATGGTTGAACACAAATTAACATGGCAAAGTAGTGCTGAATTTTACTAATTATTATTGACAGTAATTAAATAGATTGTTGATAAAAAGTAAATTATTGGTTTATTTTGCATGCCATCTTTTACACTTGATCTTTTTTTTCTACAGGGAAAAGACTGCAAGAATGGGTGTGTGTGGTGGTTTGTTGCACTTTATGTGTTTGTGCTGGCATTCTTATGGCCAGACACATTCGAGCAGAGGCCTCTCTGTTAGTAGCAGCTATTGCTGGAGTCCTAACTGCAGATTTCGCTTCAGGTGTTGTGCACTGGGCGGCTGACACTTGGGGAGCGGTTGATTTACCTGTTATAGGCAAAGTAATCATATAAATTAGATAATTTATTAACGATTTTGCATATTTTTACATCGCTGGCCTTAGCATAGGGGTGTGTATTTCTTCATGATATGTCTTTTTATATACCCCTTCTAATGCCGGTGCTGTAGAAGCTTAAATTGATTAACAACTAATCAGAATAATGGGTGTACTTATATAAATTACACATATCACGTAGCACAAACTTCCATTCTTACTTAGTCGCGTTAGTTCGCACTGGCTGTATTTGCAAGCATTTACTTATAAGAAATCTATATTGTTATTATTTTGACCATTAGGTAGAAGTATAATAATCAAAATATTAATGTAAAAGTGTTTCACATATAAATATTTACATATCGGAGAAAAAGCTGAAAAAAGAACCTAGTCCGGCCATAAGTTCTGTTACAAATGATTTTTTTTATGAAGTAGTGTAATATTACTGTAACTTATATATATTAAAGTTAAAGCAAAAAATAAAAAAAATATTCCATTCGAAATGACCACCTTTGGCTTTTATACAGGTCTTTAATCTGTTTGGCCACGAATCTATGGATTTACGCACTGTTTCCATGGGAAAGGAGGATGACCACTTTAATATGAACCCTTGCCCCACCTAAAAATGATAAATAATAAAAATATACAAAATCGAAAATAGTAATTTTAAAGTACGTTTTATGATTATCAAAACATAAAAATATTTGTATTTTAGCGTTTCATAATCGTCATTTATATCGTCATGAACGGGACATTTTAACAACTATATTATATTATTCAAACAACCTTACCTTTATATTAATTCAAACTGTTTTCAAAAATAGCTTTTCAATTTATGAAGTGATATTGGAAAAATGGTTTTGTTGGACTTAACTGGGGCAAAAACGGTCATCCTCCTTTCGCCACTGCTTGCTCCCGAGATTCTTTAAGAGACTCGATGTCGCCGTGTCATTTAGAGCAGGCCATGTCCTCTAAAACTGACCATAATTTGTAGACTAAAGGGTTGAGGTCTGGGCTAGATGAGACTCAGTCTTCAGCTCTTATTAAGTCCGGAACGTTGGTTTCAAGCCAGGCTTAGG
The DNA here is from genome assembly GCA_927399485.1 of Calamotropha paludella. NCBI lineage: Eukaryota > Metazoa > Arthropoda > Insecta > Lepidoptera > Crambidae > Calamotropha > Calamotropha paludella. The sequence goes on along the minus strand of OV656807.1, from coordinate 16,137,712 downwards.
TAGTTCGTGCCTTATGACTAGGTACAGAGTCCTGCTGGAAAGTCCACGGTACATTTTAAAAAAGTGTATTGATTTCACGTCACGATCCAAGACTGTATCTTGATATACTTTGGCTGAAGTTTTCACTCCTTTTTCACAAAAATGTAGCTTTGTGACGCCTTGATAAGACACGCCCCACCAAACCACTGACGCAGGGTGATGACCACGTTGTACCTTTCCAAACACTTGAGCAGCATCATTAGAACTGTGAGCGGACACTTTATCATTATCATTTCTAATGGGGTTTCGACGAATTCTAGCTTTAACAGCATTAACAGCCTTTGTAGTTCTAACAGCACGCGGCCGCCCCGATTTTTTATGGTCTTCAACAGAGGAAGTGTTGCTGTATCTGTTGATAGTACGATATACGAACATACGGCTGATACCAAGCTTTTGATGTGTCTGGAATAAGACCGATGGCTTTGTGGAAGGCGATTACTGCAATCCTATTTTCTTTCACGCCCCATTGCCTATGGTAATTTAATAATGAGCACGAAAAAATATGTGAAAGGGCGCGAAATCGAAAGAAGTTTGTAAAATAATAAAAGCGTTCCAAATTTAAAATAATTTAAAAGTTGAACATAAAGATAGTTAAGTGAGATGATAATTTCTGAACAAATTCGTTTGATAGACTAACGTCGCATTCCAAAGACTGACTGCTTGTACAGAGAAATGATTTGTGCTAACTGAAGTATCCAAGACAGGTGTTTGTTAGTCGGTAAACCAAGCTTACAGTTACACCTATTTAAATATAGCATAGCCTGAAATGAAAACCTTGAACCATATAACAATTGATAAAACAATTAAAATCGATTAGTTAATTTGCTCAATATTATGACGCGTGTGGCACTTCGACACCTGTTGTGGTACCTTCGTTTATTTCTGAATTTCATGACACAAGTGCTTTAGCTAATCTATATACAGTCGGCTCTCGTTAATTCGAAACCCGAGGGACTCTTAAAATATTACGAATTATCGAGTGTTTGAAATATCAAATGGTTCGAAATTTGTGAGAGAAAATAAATAAAACTTTGAATTATTAAGTATTGATCAATTATTATTTATTAACTGCTATTCTATAACAATGTCAAAAGTTTAGAGGTACATTCGTGTACATACATGTATTCATAATGTGAATTAATTAATCTTTCAAAAGAACTGTTATATTGGTTTGCTTCAAAGCTCATTGCTGCTGCTCAGACTGTTAATCTGTATACCAACGAAAGAGTAACAGTAACTGAATGATAACTAAACAAACTCATTCGTAAGAAGTGTGTGTCAGATAATCAAACTAATCATAACAAAAACAAAGGCTCGTGTACGTTGATACAAGTTTGAACTTGTCACAAAATGTACTTACAATTTTTCCGCCTCTTTCTCTCTGCAACTTTGAATTGTCGAATGTTGGACGTCTATGAGTTCGAATTAACGGGTCATTTTGTTGTATATCAATGTTTTATTAGTTCGATTTACCAAGTGCATAAAATTGTATTGATTTAGTTCGAAATATAAAGAGAGTCTGTAGGGAACTCGTGATAACTTTGAATTATAGAGAGGTTCGAATTATCGCAGGTTTGAATTAACGAGAGTCGACTGTATATGTATATACTAGCTGACCCAGCCACGCGTTGCTGTGTTATAAATTAAAATAAAACCTATCCTATCTTTTAAGTTAGATCAAATAACAGATAGTTACGAAGTTTGATCAAAATCGGTTAAGTAGTTTAGGAGTCCATCGCGGACAAACAACGTGACACGTAATTGGAGTAACTCCCATGGATCAGCTTCAATAGCGAAATGTCTGTTACGCCATAACTCCCCGTGTTCTTAACCGATTTTAATATTTTTGTGTGGAATCGAATCAACAGGTTTAGGACCAGATGGTGTCGGAGTTTGAAATTCACAAAAAAAAATAATCTTTTTTTAGGTGTTACCTTCCGCTCAAATATATGGTGCTAGCGTAGCTTTATGCTTAGCGACTGCATCTGCTAGTTTATATATATTATTAAGATATATATAAAAAATCCCTGTCACAGTGTTTGACCGCGATGTACTCCGAAAGTACTCAACCGATTTTGATGGTTATGTTTTTCATCTTGCGGGATTTGTTCCGATCCAGAACATAGGATAGTTTTCATTTTAATTTATAACACAGCAACGTGTGGCTGGGTCAGCTAGCATTATTATAATTTATATTACTGGAGTCATTATGTTAATTTCACTCTGCTACGATTGTCAATTGTCATTCGCTTTTTTGTACTTGTGTGCAAGGCATGTTACTTTCTCGTTTTTCGTTTACTTTTTTTCTAGACCCCTGTTTTGATACTGGATACAGATGTCAATTGTGTTTGACACGAAAAAAAATATTGGTTTGCTTTGCCCACATCATGAGCACACATCATAAATATTGTCAATTATAATAATTGTGATATTTTATTTCTGTCTAATCGACCATTATACTCCGGTTTGACATGGGTTAAATTCATAGTATATTAATGAAAAAAAATCACACTAATTAGCATAGCATAGTAATAACCGTAAGACTCTGGACAGACGAAGGACACTCGGTCGACGACGTCGTAGCTAAGTGGCGACAACGTTGTCGACTGCCGTCGACAGAGATCTATGACGTCGTCTATCGTATCGTCTGCGCTTGAGTTAGTGCCTGGCAAATAGTCCAACAGACCAGACGTGTTTTGCTATTATAGTTTTATAATTACTTGAGTATTTTTATATTAATTTGGAGATAGAATTTGAAGACGAATCATGCTTTATCTCCTGAAAATCGCTCGGGTTAATGTAAAACATATTGTCCTACAGAGAAAAAAATAATCAACATGTCATATTTTATCCGCTTTTACGAAACAATGAAGATAATTTTGTTTAACAACTTCTGAATGTCGTTTGTAATATTTCATGATTGACGAGTATTTTCAAAGATTTAGAAAAAGCCAAAATACAGTAATGCGAAGAAACATTTCAGCAGAGGAAAGGATTGCTATGACTATAAAGTTAATCAACCACATTATGTCCTTAAATACCTCCATGATGATTTTCATGGTTATCGCATGAAGTCACGAGCAATGAAATTTATACATAGACAAACTTTCTTAATCATAATAATTATCGCTATAATTATATTTCAAAAAGAAGTCTACAAAATTTGCATAAAGATTATGACAAATTATGTATACATTTTTATCAATTCGTTATCCCAGACTAGTAATGAAATAATATTTATACTCTTACACAACATAGTTTCATTAAAATTTACACAATCGCTATTAAGATTTACTTTTCAAATTTCTGTCAAAAATGCATAATATGAAAAAAAAAATGTACATAATGCATTTTTTCTGTTATGTATGAACTCACTTATTCGTATTTTTATTGTAGAAAGTAACTATTAATCTGGTAGACTAGACATTTTGTGTATTTAATCTATTTTCCGCTCAAAATTAGGTTGTGTTTGACATATTTATTTACATCATTTAAATCTTTCTGTGTACCCTTAATTATTATATCGATTTTAAAGAACAATCTTTATTTTATCTCGTGCTGTGTCGCCGTCAAAGAAGATGGAAAAGTTACTCTGTACTAGTGTCACAAAGAATTAAAACAACTTTGTCCTGACATTCGACTTATCACTTGTTTTTTTAAGTGCTGTTTTATATTCAGAATCATGAACGACTTTTGCTCACTTTACTTTTAATAATGTTTTTACTGCACTCTTTACATTTGCAATACTAAATGCATAATACGTAGAAATAGAATATTTATAGAAAAACATATAAATACCCATGACTCAGGTACAAATGCTCGTATTCATCACACAAACATCTGCTCCTCCGGGACTCGAACTCGTTACCGTTGCACCAAACGGTCGTCCTGATCAATTTTTTTGTAGATACTTTAACTAATAGCCAGTTTTCAGCCTTTAACCTGGGCCCAAGTTTTGTAAAGAAACTGAGGTTCTTCTTTACCGTCACAATCTTGTTTTTTTTTACGTAACGGCGAAGTAGCGCCCTCTAGAATTATTTTTGCATATAACAAAACAAAAATAAATTTTCATAGATAAGGTGTCTATCGTTTGAATTGTGAGTCTTGGTCTTGAGTTTAAAGAAAAATACGAAGGAAAACAAAAACATAACTGTTGTCTAAATTCGAAAGTTTTCTGAGAAATTTCTTTCCAAATCATATTTGGACTATTATGAACTATAAGAAAATATAATAATAAAATCGGTCTATCTGTTCTCAAGTGATGCAAATACCAATGCACATTATTTCAGATTAATTATAATGTTTTGTAGATGGATATAAAATGTGTGTGCGTACCTGTGTCGTACGTGGCACAATTGCATTGTTCTATTACAAACAAAACAAAAGACACATTTTCTTACTAATCACGTAACAATGTACTTACCACAAAATGTCCACCTTGCTGAATTTAAGTATAAAGGGTGCTTTGTGTAGGACTTAAAGGTGGAAATCGATTGAGAACATTTGACGTATGTATTATAACGTATTAAAGTATATCTCGTCGTTTAATTCTTCTTTTACACCGCCCTATTTCTTGCTTCTAGATAATCCTCTCATCCAAAGGTTATCTGGTAGAGATCACTCTTAGTCATAAAACCGCCCATTGTTGCACGTTAGTTTTTAAGCAATTATCTGTTATTTTGTAGGTATCCTTTTTATTTGTGGTTAAACAATAAAGTGTTATTGTATTGAATTGAATAGTCATGTTGCCATTTGTTTAATATTAATATGAACAGAAATATAAATAAAAAATATTCACTCTGGTAAATCCATCCATCCAGGCAGGAAAATCAGGATTTTATAATAAAATAAAAATGTAAAACTCTATATTATTCCTTTTCAGAACTTCCTACGACCGTTTCGCGAACACCATATCGACCCAACGTCAATTACTCGTCACGATTTTATAGAAACGAACGGTGACAACTTTGCCATTACTATTCCGGTTTTAGCGCGAATAGTATGGCAACTACTGACTTATGCTAATGCAAACATTGATAAGGAATTCAACTGGATTGCCTATTGGTACTTTTGTTGTATATTCGTCGCCATGACTAATCAGGTAAGAACTATAGTTGTTACTTAGTTACCTTTAAACTTATAATTGTAAAGTAACTTAAAAAAAGCAATAGGTACACTCGGTGCCTAAAAAAAAAAATCAATGCACAGCTATTTTATTAACGCCTTCACCTTTATTAAAACTAGTCTTTAACTGGCACGTCCTTTTCGTGGTGACATACGGAGTCGAGACATTTACACTTACTGTCAGGAATTATAAGTCACTCGGCGAGTTTATGGAGAGAGCTGTCCTCGGATTGTCTAAGCCTCTAAGGGAACGAATTCGGAACGAAGTAGTCCGCCAGAAAACCAAAGTGACCAACATAAGACAAATATTTGCCGTAATACCAATGACCTCTGGGGTAAACTGATTCAAAAGTGGAGACTACTAGTCTACTGGACGCCCAGCAAACAGATGGAGTGACGATATACGTAGAGCGATTGGCAGTGACTGGAAGAGGAATTCTGTAGATTTGATAATGATGATGACGAAGACAGTTGAGCAGTTTAACAAAATGGCATAAATTAAATTATTCCTTTTTAACCGACTTCAAAAAAAGGAGGAGATTCTAAATTCATAAGTAGTTTTATATCAATCAATTTTAAATTTGTTTGGTTTGATTTTGTTATCATCTTTTTTTTTGCTTATTTAATTTAATATAATTTTGGCGAATGTTATGTACGCCGTTATTGTGACATACATCAGAATTCTTGCAACCTTTGTTAAATCTATACAATTGTGATAATGTAAGTCATGTGGTAGTACTCAATAAATAAATATGTATGTTACGTGATATCTCCGTTAATTTTTAACCGTTTTTTAATTATTGTTTTATTCAATTGGGCTTACCGTCAGGATGGTCCTATATAAATTAGAATCTCATGATGAGTTTTAAAAAACAGGGCATTCTTTAACGCGTGCTGGTATGTGCATCATGATTGAGTCATTGTTATTATAAAAACAAGCAATAGGAATTTTGGTACTAATATTGGTGGTGGTCAACTGATAGTGGATTTTATAGATACACTAGGAAGTGCTCAAAGGCACACAGCACACGTACCGCGGTTATATGTTTATTTTAATTTTGTATTTTTACACGTGCATAGGAAATGCGCCGATTTTTTGCTCCCGAGTGTAGTGCTCAGATCTGATCCAACCAATGGCTGTTTCTTGCTCGCGAGTGTAGTGCTCAGATCTGACCCAACCAATCGATCCTCATAAAACATATATACATGATCGATTTCCTTTGCTCATTTAAAATAAAATTAAACTCAATATGTGTATGAACACAACACAAACTCTTGGCAAAATTGCATTACTTTAAAACATGGTATTAAAATCAGTGACTGCCAAAATATTCAAGCACCATGAAAAGATATCTTTCTTACTTTTTCTATACATTTAAAATAACACTTAATAGATTAGATAGTAGACGTGACTTTGACATGTCTTAGCGATATGTATTATTGATAACCTCTGCAAAGATGTACTACTTTTTCGAATCAAACGAAACGATAAATTATTAGATTAAAATATATTTATGTACTAAACTTCTACATACGTTGTATGTGTATGTATATACCACCCAACTTAAGCGGGCTGGTGAACCCTGTCTTACAAAACGCTTAGTATGTTTTTCAGTGAATATATTATTTGTGACTTATTGTTTCAGATTCATAAATGGTCGCATACATATTTTGGACTGCCTGCTTGGGTAATATATTTACAAGAATGGCACGTGGTGTTGCCGCGTCGCCATCATCGCATACATCACGTAGCGCCGCACGAGACTTACTTCTGCATTACTACTGGTTGGCTTAACTGGCCGCTAGAAAAACTTCATTTCTGGTCTACACTGGAGACAATTATCGAAGCATTAACTGGCTGTAAGCCTCGTGCTGATGATATGAAATGGGCCCAAAAACGGTCTTAAAACTAAAATGTGGCCTACAATATTACGTGTTTTGTACAAATATTTCCTTATATTTATAAATACACATAAAATAAAAATATGACGTATTCTAAGACGGTCCGTTGGATATATTATATTGTAATTATGTTCAACATCGAACAAAGCAAACTTCTGAGCCGTTGCTACTGCTAATGTTAGATTTATGGTTAATTACTATGCCACAAACTTCAATTTAACATTTTTGTATGTTTTGTGTGTTTCACTATAAGATAAGAATGCAATGATACAGATAGGCACTTACTTATTGGTTAAAAATTAAGTTATGAATGGTAAAAAGGTTTTAAATTATACAAAATAAATAGGAACTGTTTGAAATCAAATTCTGATTTTACTTGACGGAGATTGTAGAGTACCTATTATAGATGATATACATAATAATATTAAAAATAGTTATGTTTTTATTTATTTTTTTTGCATTCACAATGCAATATTTCTATAAGATATAAAATACGGGCTAATAAAATCCCATCTGAGGGCTCGGAGGCGTGGTTGTTTTTTACACACGTATTTTATATCTTATTAAAAATAGTTATTTTCGGAAATAGACAATTTATATTGTTATTTTTCAGATATTTATAAAAAATGTAAATCTATATATAAATTATGTTGTTATCTAGTCTGAAAGCAAGCCAAAATATTTAAAGTCTGCAAGCATATACTTTATTATTGGAATCTTCGCTTTCCTTCTAGATTTCGGAACAGGTTAGTGTGCCTTTTGTGCAGAGGTGTTTCTACAGTTGATACAGACGTTTTCGGGTATCTTTCTGTTATTAGTATTAATGATTTATATTACTATTAGCAACCACCAATATCAAAATTTCATAAATAATAGATATAAGGATGTCATGGATATGAACTTGTAACCTATACCTATGCATATTTATATATAGGATGGAATTTTTATGATGGTCCTTCTATTAAAAAATATATAAATTCTGTAGATACCCATTTAATGATTACATTAATTATAGCTATTAAGCTATTCTGATATTTTTGGAGCAAAATAAATTCAGCTGTCGATAACAACTTTTTGTAGCGCAAGGAACTTGTTGAAATTGCTCTAAAACTTTTGTCCTGGTTGCTGCCATGCATTTGATAACGATTGTGCACATATCATATTCATTATTTTATAATATATTTGTGCATGTCTACCTACGTTAGTCCTAATTTTAGCTAAAACTTCACTGTACGAATATTTATTACCATTTTTGTTTACGTATTCTTTTATAGCCATTAAAATTTTGTATTATTTGTATTATATATATGTGCGACAAGATAGATATCAACTCCTTTATCTTATCAGGGAAAACAAGTAGGTATATATAGTATATATATATCTGGGGTACGATAAACATGTTTTTAAAAATAATTTTTAGCAATCAATTTTGTTGTAAGATGCGTTTAACTTATCTATTTTAGCGATTGATTGAACGACTTATACGTTACAAAGTAAACTAATCAACCACAATATTAACCATTAACTTAGCCTTTCTAATAAAAAAATCGAGGAACATGTAAATAGGGCTGAAAGTAGGTATTTAAGTGGATAGGTCAATGGGATGGGATAAATTGATATTGATATATGTATTATGTTTATCACTATCAGTGTCGGTTCTAACGATAATTCTAAATATGGCGCCGCTCCGAATATAAAACTTTATTGTTAAAGCAGTTCTTTACTCTTGATTAAAAGCTCTTTTTCGCCGGAAAAAGCAGCCAAATTCCTAGCGATCGTCGTTTGTCTTTATTTAAGTTAGCATTCTGATGTTTGCGACCGCGTCGCGCGACCTGTGAGCGTGACGTGACGTGACTAGCAAGCGACGCGGTCTCTTGCGTTTTAGAGCTTCATAAGTTCATAGTGATCAGTGGGTCGTGCGACCGGTCGTGGTCGCCAACATCGGAATGCCAAACTTACATTTTGGTTGATTACGGCGCTCCCCCGCTATGCGGTCACACCACTCTAGAGCCGCCACTGATCACTAAACTAGTGAGTGATATAAAACAAGTAATATGATATTTTTTAAAGGAGCACTTCTCTCTTTTTTTATAACGGACCACTCAAATCCACTCTGATGGCCGATAAAAAATTTTGTTCTTTACGGATTTCCTAGACGACGAAACTTCTTTCGGAATAATATATATGGAGGACAATCATAATTCTCAACAGAATAGTTTTTATCTGTCATAGATAAATTGTATTATACACTAACTGGTTGTTCGATTTCCGTTTTAATTTATTTCCTAGATATATTCTTTTTTTGGCAGTGCAGAATACCAGCTTTCGTGTATGCGAGTTAAGTACGATCGCGAAAATATCTACTCAGTCGCGATTTTTACAGTTGACTGACTTGACTTTATATTATCTTAAAATTGTTGTTTTTAAAATAATATCAAAACTTTTATGATACTACCACTTTAGTATGACATAGTTTTATTTAATTTTTGTTGTGTTAATATTCTGCGAAAATTTACAGTTTTTACTACAGACGATAATAAGCATCTTGCTACCAAAATAAAATTGTGTAGTTATCTAAGCAATATACCATTATGGACCAAGTGATTAATTATGACAATACGGTATTTCAAAGTTTCGCAACAATATAGGCTGTGTAGTTAATTATATTATTATTTATCATAATGAGCAAAATAATCTGGCTCTCTTTATACAATCCACTTTGAATTGTTTAATTTAATTGGATATGTAGTTTTTAAGTAATTTTTTTTTCTTTTTTGTGGCTTGCACGATTTGTGCAGTTAGCCAGTGTCAAATAAGTATAATTGCCACTACTTAAGTAATTTATTTTCTTAATTTGATGATGATGGATTAATGAACACTCAAATATATTTTTCCCTAGGTTTCAGTAAATGTGTGGGGTTTTACTGAAACCTCCCCGTGGACTTCTTGAGAAAGCAGGAAAAGACAACTTCCGCTGCTTATTTACACTTGCCAACACTTGTATGTTCACAAACATGTAGTGTTTAATAATCCACCAATATGACGCACTAATATCTACAACAACACAAATTTTAAAGAGAAACGAAACCTCATTTTCACTAAGGTGCATTCGGAGTACTAGCCCGCAAAATAAACATTTTGTTATGATAAACTGAAAATTGGTCACATTAAAATTTTACTTCAGCTTTATGAGATTTTCTAATACAAAAGATATAGAAATATTATATTATTATTAGTAATTATAAAAATATATATTGAACAGTAAGTATATATTAAATAATATAACGGATTTTTGCATTTAGTAAAAAAAAGTAACATTCAATCTGTTGTGGTCTAACACAGCAGGTCGTAGAGGTTAAAAGGAGTAACGTAATCACTATTCAGACTTAAATTGTTCAGGAAATCGAATATTTTGTTATTAAAAAAATAACCGAGAAGTAAAAAAAACAGTAAGTTTTACTATAATTAAATGTTGTTAGTTTTGTCTCAAGATTTATTTTGATCAAAATTACATTCAAACGTACATAGTAAATGTTATATTTTAAATAACGTAACCAGTCTAATTTTCAGCAACATTATTTCACGATATTAAGTCACAATTAATAGATTCTAAAAAGAAAATAAATAGTGCTTTCAGAGAAATCATAAATAGTAATTTTTGGTTATAAGGCCCAAGAATCACGTTGCATTGCCATCTTGATGATTACCACTGGTGAAAGAAGCTTTTTCAAATTTAAACTCGTTCCAATTTCTTCTCTACTATAGAGCTTGAATCTTGCTTAACTTGACATTAAATATATGAAAAATTTCACATCAACATGTGTGCAACGCCTCGTCCGGCTCAAGCTTAAGGAAGTACGTCTCCGTTCCATCTTTGTGTGCCCAAAGTTCCCAAAAAGTGTACCAAAAAAGGCATTTCCCGAATGTCATTAGTGTGAGTAGTAGTATGCTTTGCTCGCTCTTTTTGCGCTTAGGTCACTGTTCTTACCTATCTGCACAGCTGCTTTAAAAATATATTATTCTGCGCATTAAGCGATAAACATTATTTATATAGACCAATTTTATTAATACATGTATATATGTACACATACATATATGTATTAATAAAATTGGTAAAAAAAATTACCTAATTTGCTTTTTTTTATAAGCAAGTAATTGTTGTTTTAATTATTTGGTCCATGATAGCTATTTTATATAATGATCATTTGTCGTTATTACTAGTTAATAAGGAGTTGTGACTAAGATAAATAGTTTAATTTGTAATGTTATTATTTCACCAAAAAAATGTAATGGTGTCCTTGGTAAAATGTGCCTATATATAACATAATGAATAATATTACTGGTTTATGGGTAGAAAGTTAATATAAAAAGCAGGAGGTAAATGCGAAAGTTAAACTATAATTTGACAGAAATGAGATGATAATGGGCAATCATCAGCCATCATGCCCAATGCTTATTTAAGTTAAAACTAGTTATTTGCTAATATTCAAGTGCCTTTACTTAAGCATTCACAATCCCGATTCCCAGCTATCCTAGGGGCGGGGCTCCTTATTTTCGTCCTTTCCCTTTATTACAAAACTTCTTTATTATTATCTTAAATTATCATTCTCCGCGTCCAGCCTTTGAGTTACAATTTTTCACAACAATAAATGTAGTTATACTAAAAACAAACAATTCCTGCAGTGCATATATTTAACCCAATAATAGCTGTAAATAAACTTTGTTTCTAGTGTTTAAGCAGGGTTGTTTTACTTGACCGTATATTATAGTCGCTAATTGTACTGAAATTGTTACGTTAAAGCAATAATTACAAGTGTTTTTCCATAGGAAATAAAAATGATTTGTTATTTCCTGTGGAAAAACGGTTGGCTCGTAGGCCTGCTGATTGTGATAGAACACTTGGACCACGTCTTTTAAAAGAGACTTTTTATAGTCTTCTTTATAAATAAAAATCAATGTTTGTTTTTCCTTATGTGTTCTTAAACAATTGATCAGACTGTGATGAATTTTTTTTAAGTTATATGCATGTCAGGGAAGGTTTATATGTATAGTCACCAAAGATCAGCAAAAAAGAGCATTGCAGAGTAAATATATTTCAATAGCGAGAGCTGTCTGAAAATTTTATTATCGCTTTTATACAGAGATATTTAATTCAGGACATATTTTCATTGTATTATATCTATCATGCCAATATCAACTCGAACGCGATAGTAATGTTGGTTGATCCGAAAAAACCCAGGCCTGTGGTTACTTTATTAGCGTAATACGGAAGCGTTAACTTGTAATTTTTTACTTACTTACATTGAGAGATTTTCTGAAGACTCATAGTTTATACTAATAATATCTTAACTGTGAGGGTACTATGAAACAATATTAAATTAAGAAGGTGCTGCTTAATTAACTGTAAGAATTTTTATTTTGTCTTCGCCATTTAGATTTCTTTTCAAAACGCTTGTTTATTAAAACAGTTAATAATCCACGTTTATTGAGCCCTTAAGGTAAATAAGATATAATTTATTTTATCCTGAAATTAAAATTACTGTTTTCTATAAATACCAAAACATTCGCCGATCACTTTCGAATATTTACAGCGTATTCTTTGAAAATGTATACTCACAAAGTTTATTGCACAACATTTTTTGAATAGGAGCGAATTTTATGAAGCAGATGCGGCCTTTATAAATAATATTATTTACTGGTGGTTTTGTTCACAATAGACTTACTCATACTACCTAAGACCTCACTGTAGTCTTAGTTTTTCCTTATTATATAGGTAATTTACTTAAGGCTGAAGACAGACGAACGACACTATCATCATCCGCGCTTGTGTCAGTAACTGGCAAATAGTCTAAGCGTCAGTCCTATTTTTCTATTATAGTTGTATCTTACTTTTTAATACGTTGTTGAGCTGTTTATAGACCTGCCGCTTCGTGAATTAAGGGTTCCCGACATCACAAATACGGGTTTTAGTATTTTTACGGGTGCCGATTAAAATAGCATTGTATATGACAAAATCTTATTTTTTTTATTTATATCCATTGTTAGTCGAAACGTTTTAAAAAAAGTCTGCAATTTGTGAAGCAAATGTATAAATATTGAAGAACAGTATTAGACAACGTCACATAAATTAATCTGACGGAAATTAAGAAGTTAAATCTCTTGTGTTATCAATATTTCAAACAATGAAGGTGTCAAAACATCCAGACCCGAGTCAATATAGAAAAGTTAACTTTCTACATTGACTGCTAAGGACGAACCCTCGAAGTGGTGTCACTATGAAAATCGGTATTCAAGACACTACTATTGACTCGTCAAAATTTTAACATGTTCACTTTAAAAAAAAAATTCATCTGTAAAAAAATTATCTGTAACTCCGTCTTGACGGTATCAATATTAAATGCGTTTTTGTTATTGGTATCCGTATCGCCGCACAAATCTTCTTTCTACTAGAACATAAAATCTGGAATGGATAAAACTATTTACAAAATATTAACATATTTTTCATGTTGTAGCTGTCTTTGTAAGCTTTAAACAGTTTTGTCCAAATGCCACGGCTTGCTCTTGCAAGAGAAATAATTGCCCTGTTAATTGCTGTTGACTATAATTATTAATATGAATAGTAGTGATTTTTAGTGCAGAGAAATCACCATCTTACATTTACCATTTTAAATAAAAATGCCTTTTATTTTATTATAGAAACAGTTTCTCCATTAATTAACCTTGCTGTTTTTAATGAGTAAGTTTTGTAAGTAAATATATAAATTTATTTTTATTATCTTGGAAACGGCTTTGGATGAGGTTTTGTTTTTATGTTTACCTCATAGTTGTATTTCTTGTTAAGCGCATGTTACACAAAAATGGCTTTTTACTATTTGCCTACTTAGAGTCTGTTGCTAAACAACCATAGTTACAACAAGCAAAACTCGGTCGCCCAGGTACCTACTTTTTATTATACAAAATAGAAACCTGTATTTTGTTCGCAATCAGTTTTATAATTAAATATATTTATTTCTTAAATGTCTTTGGACAGCTATTTTGTACATAACGGCTGTTTGACAATTCACGTTGACGGCACACGGATTGCATTAATTAAGTTAGGTCATATGATGCCTTATTATTGAGCAATAACCTAATAATCTTAAATAACTTTCAAAATAATGGTACGTCAACTCTAATATTTTTTATAACTTTGTATTACATTTGCAAATCATAGTGTATTTAAAAATATGTTGACAATAGGAAAAAAAATTATAGTACCTATAGTAGATATTTATAGTCATTCTTTTGTGCGCGTTTGACTTTGGACAAACAGCTTACATGATCCAGTAAATTCCTAATCAAGGAGGAATATTTACAGAATCGAACAGAAAGGAGTCTTTCCAATTTTGATCCCGTAACTGACCACCATTTTAGTTTTAATAAACAAAGCTATTTGAAGGATGTTGAAGAAAATATTTTTAATTTTATGTTATGTTTTTTAATTTATATTTGTTTCCTTAACCTACCAAACAATTAGTAGGTATATATTTCATTATAGTCTTATTAATATTTGACAAGCTTATCATTGAAATAAAATTTAAAAAGGGAAGTATCAGAATGCCATCGAAAATATATTATTTTATTTTGATCTCAAGATGATAAAACAAGTAATAATTACGGTATTAATGACAAAATAAAGGTAATAGTTTAATCTTAAATAAAATTTATCTTATTATTTATATGCAATACTTAGCTTATGAAGGACAATAGCATTTTGTGTAATTTAAGATTTAAGTGACATATTAGGTAGAAACTGAATATATACATTTTTCATATTGCCTACACACCTACACAAATAATATTTTGTTATCATGGCTAGCACCATGTCTAATATATTTACCTACCTAAAGCAATGAATGTCGTTATTGTATTGCAAGGCTTTTATATTTTGTAATGAATTGTTTACACTAATTCTTATTTTAAATACAGCGATTTAAATGTTTTGTTTGTGTATTATTGAGTGTTCTATCTAGAATCCTATATTTCGGCGCAAGATAAATTTGGCATGTCTGCTGATTGGCGGGATTTAAAAGAGAAACTATTTGTACTATACTTAAGCTCGATTGGGTTAGCAGCAACAAACAAACCGAGAGAATGCAATATTGCTGCCTTCTGGCAGCTTTCTAATCCATCATGCTGCCGATAGCGCTAGATAGATAGCTATTTGCATTCATACAGCACCGCGACTGTATGGATGGATCTGATCTATTTTATCAGAAATTATCAGCAGCGTGTAGTGATCCCTCATCATATTTCTGTTCAGTTTACGGTAGTCCACACACAAGCAATCTTTACCATTTTTCTTCTTGACTGGTATGATCGGACTAGCGAAAGGTGTTTGTGCTCGAGTAGTTCATTAACAATATTATCTTTTCTCTTTCATTCGGCCTTACCCTGTATGGCTACGCTCTACACACTTGTTTGGATCTTTTAAACATATCTTTAATACGGCAGTATTGACGCGCATGCGAGGTTAACCGCAGATGAACAGGTGTTCGAATTTGTTGAACAATATCTTGAGTTGGCTTATTTGATCAACATCGGTCAAATCACAAGAAACACTCTAAAATTTTACGCTGTGTGATTGCATGTGGTAGACCACCGGTTGACGAAACAATTTTGCACCCCTAGAGCTCCCCACTACACTTAGATTGGAGTTTTCGACAAGATTCATCGCTATTAGAATATTTGAGCACACTTCGTAGTCCGGGCCCACGGGAAACTGTAGTTCTACTTACAAATTATCTATTCCCGTGAAAAACGAATTCAGATCTGATCAGATATCAAGTTTTTTAGATCGGATTAGATCTGTATTATGAGACTGTTCGTATCTGAATTTCTCGGTGATTTTAGATATGCAAATATCTGTTCATATCTAAAAAACAAAAATGAAAAACTTACTTCAAAACAACGCAAATTTTTAACAACGGAAAAATAAAATAAAAAGTATGCAAAAAAAAACTTAGCCTCCAATAGGTTTCGAACCTGCGAAGGAAGATTTGGATTGGATTTCAAGTCCAACTGCTTAAAACCACGGGTAAATTTGGATTTCAAGTCCATTTCCTTAACTCTTTTCTTCATGGTGATCAGTAGAGCTAACCACCTATTTATTCGCTTGTTTTACTATAAAGCGACATCTGTTGACTACGACTGGTATAAATATATACGTCATTACCGTGTAACATTTGAACAGCGCCAATTGTCAGTGCTTTGACGGTCAGAAGGAGAACTAAACTTTTAATCGAAAGTTGGTGAAATTTAAATTCGTTGTTTTGCAAGTGTTATATTTCATAAGTAAGTTATTATTTACAAATATGAATTAGTTATATGCGCAAATTGTTGAAATATAATTAATTATGTATTATAAGTATAAATATTACAAATAAACATCAGAGGTTCTTGTCAATGACAGCTTATTTTAAGTGGTTAGCAGCGGTAACCACCGTACTGTAAAGGCATAATTTTACAAGTACTTACTACGTAATTACAAGTACATAGTATATTTTATATTGATTTGAGTTTTGGAGATAATGAAAAGAAGAGCTTTATCAACCTGGGACATAGAAAATGCCTTATTGGAATATGTCGATATACCTTCTGATGATGACAGCTATGCGGGTGGCGATGGTTCGGATATCGAAGATGAGCTCATCGTTAAAAGTCGAAGTACGACAACCGGAAAATTTTTTCTCGGAGAAGACTTACAAGGTACTAATCTACCTAGCTCTGAATTTGAATCCGATGATGACACACCACTAGCCAGATCATCTTCCTCTAAGCCGTTACTAGCGCCACAACCCGGACCATATACAGCGCGGACTGAAATACAGGTTCCAAAATGGAAGAAATCATACTCAATTTTACCTCCTGTCGATTACGACCCCTCCACACATCACATACCTGGTTATTCTGGACAAAAGAGCTAGTTCAACTCATCACATTTCAGGCTAACTTATATGCTGAAAAAAAAGGAGGATCTTATAAGCCTGTTACAGAAGAAGATATGGAAGTATTCATTGGTATCAATTTAGTTATGGGAATAAAAAAGAGCCCAAGTTACCGAGATTCAGTGGCGTAACTATAGGGTGGCAAGTCGGCAAAATGCCACGGGCCCCCAGCCCGAAGGGGCCCCCGGTCAGAGGAAATCTCAATTCCCAACATTTATTATTACACATACACATTACTTAAGTAAAAAAAAAGTTTTGTCTTTAATTTATTTGTTACCTTCTTAGTTGCATACACAAGTAAAAAAAATATACCTAGGAATTAAACTTTCAATGCATTAGTAAAAAAAAAATTTAACCCAGTTTTAGAAAGAATGGTCAAAATCCAATTACTCGTAATAATTTCGGAAACATGTGTGTACAAACATACCTCAAAAATGTGTATATTGGTTTACATTTATATTCACTGGGCATGTCTCAGGGTGTCTCGCTGAGACTAGGTACCTATACTGCCGGCATTAAAATCAGTGTTGCCGTTTTAGCGCATTTCGCGCTAGATAGTGCAATTCTAAACTCTTCAGCGCTTTTTTTCTCAATACAATGCGTTAAAAAATATTTTTCGGAATCTAGTAGAAAATTGTAAAAATTATTGACGATCGTAAATTTAAGCCAATAAGTTAATTGCCAGAGCCGTAAAACGTTAGGAAAATAACGAGCTGGGAATTCCCCAAAGGATTTAGCATTCCCCGACCACAATGTTATTGATGCGTTTATTATTTTGTCTCTTTTTTACATTAAAGTGTTATGTTATGACTGTCTCTGATTTTACTAACAGAGTTCAATTATAATGATACGTCATCAGTTGAAAGTTCTTAAGAAAAATTGCCACACTTTTATGTTGCCTGAACACGGTTTGAAGAAAATGACTAAAACTGTAAAAAAAGAAACGGCATCTGGTGAAGGCACACCAACCGCACCCGAACGTAATGATGACCAGAAAGATATTCAGTTATTTAATTCAGTTGATTTTGATAAATGTAATAATTTAAATTTTAGCTGTGAATTTTTAATGGCAATAAGAGAAGATGTGTTTTTATGTGAATTTATTTAACCATTATTAATAATGGTTAATAATGGTTAAATAAATTCACATAAAAACACATTAATAATGGTTAATAATGGTTAAATAAATTCACATAAAAACACATCTTCTCTTATTGCCATTAAAAATTCACAGCTAAAATTTAGCGCAATTTTGAAATGAGTTTGGTGTATTTTTTACCACCAAAACTATTTCGGCACCTATGTTCATCGTTCTTTCAAAACTTACAAAATTTGACACTTGAATTGAACTTTGAACAATCGGTGGACTTTCGTTATAAACATTTTTACGGTCGCTTTTTTGGCATTTGTTAGCAATTAAGTAGATTTTTCAATAAATAAAAACTATAGTATTTTTACAAACTTTTTGCGGTTTTGTTCTAGAAAGTATCAGAGTGGAAGCGAAAAACGAAAGCGAAAGAAGGAGTCTGAAGAACAAAATAAAAAATTACCTAAAATAAGTCAGTACTTTAATAATCAAGATAGTATACAAGAAGAATCAAATGAACAGCGCGACGGAAAGGCAGAAAATGATGACATAAGTGGCAATATCGCAGGGCCCGATAACAGTGAATATTTAGATTCAGAGCAACCACAACCAGGTACGAGCAAATCTTTAAATGAATCATGTTTGGACATAGAAAAATTAAAATTTTTACCGCATGTTACTGATAAAGGTAACTTTAAAGAACTCAATGATCAAGTAAAACGGTTTGTGATCGACAACGGACACTGTAAACCAAAAGGCCCCTTTTTAAGGGATAGTAACAATAGATCTTTCTTAGATAAATATTATTACACTGTTTCTAAATCTGGCGTAAAGTTAGAACGTACATGGCTGTCCTATTCTCTATTGCTTCAAAAAGCATATTGTGAACCATGTTGGTTATTCGCAAATAAAAATATACAAAATATTTGGATGGAAGGCTATGATGATTGGAAACATATTGTGGAAGCCATAGAAAGACATGAGACATCGAAAGAACATTTGCATTCATGTTTTGTACATCGACAGTGGCAGTTACATGGAACACTAGATGAAGAGCAAGAGTCCATTATCAAGAGAGAAAAATTTTTTTGGCGCCAGGTACTCACTAGACTCCTTGATGTTACTCTGACACTTTCAACCTGTAATTTAGCTTTTCGTGGCCATAAAGAAACGGTATATGGCAACGATTCTGGTCCAAAAGGAAATTTTTTGATTATTGTTGAGTTATTAGCCAAATACGATCCTATTTTACAAGAGTTGCTAAGCAAACCTAAGGGCCAGATTAAATACTTAAGTCCAAAAATACAAAATGAGCTCATTGCTGTTCTGGTTCAAAAAGTGGAAAATGCTCTGGTAAATGAAATAGTCACCGCACCGTTTTATTCCATTTTGTTTGATACTACTCAAGATATTTCCAAAACAGATAAATTGTGTGAACTTTACCGTTACTGTGTAATCGAGAAAGATGAAAATGGAACTCCAAAGGCGCTCGTAATTAAAGAGTCATTTTTAGGATTTCATGAGGTTAAGGATCAAACTGCCTTAGCAATGTCCAAGCAGATAATAAAATCCATAAATGACAAAAGTATTTCTCTGAATAAGTGCCGTGGAAGGATACGATGGAGCTAATACCATGAAAGGTACTTATGGCGGAGTTCAAAAACTCATAAGAGATATAGAGCCAAATGCAGTGTATGTCCATTGTGCTGCTCATAATTTAAACTTGGTAGAAAATGATGCAGTAAAAGAGGTCATAGAAATACAAACATTATTCGAAACTGTGCAACAAATTTATAATTTTTTTGGCCATAGTATTAGACGATGGAATATATTATCTAGTTTTATATCTGACAACAAAAAAGGAGAAACCGTTGTATCATCAAATTCAGTAACATTAAAAACAATGAATCCAACTAGATGGGCAGGACGCTTTGATGCCATGTTTGCTTTAAAGGTTCGATTTGTTGATGTTCAAAAAGCGCTAACAAAAACCATTTTATCAAATTCCAAATCAGATGAGAGAAATGAAGCTATCTTGCTAAAGAAGAAGGTAGAGAACTACAATTTTATTATGTTGCTGGTTTTCCATTGCAAAGTCTTACAAACCATAGACGCGGCTTCTAAAGCACTTCAATCTAAAGCCATCGATCTTTCAAATGCTTCAAAGCGTTTGCAAGTCTGTCTAGAAGAACTTGAAAAGTATCGACATGAATTTGAAGATTTAAAAACGGAAGCAAATAGTATTGCAGTTAAATGGTCTATAAACCCTGAATTTCCTAAAACTCGTCAGAGAAAAGTGAAACGTCATTTTGATGAAATTTGTGAGGATGAACGTCTCCAAGATCCTGAAAGCTTGTTTAAAGTGAACTTATTCTATCGTGTATTAGACATCATCATTAATCAACTTAGATCGCGTTTCCTTGGAATGAATGAAATTGTTTCCAATTTTAGTGTCTTGCAGCCTGCCACTTTGCAAAACTTGAATGATACTGATTTATTGGAAAAGGCTTTAGCATTTGTCCATTTATATAAAAAAGATATATCTATGTCGTTTTCCAAAGAAATTTTCAGTTTTCGATCCTCTTTTAAACACGAAATAGAAAGGTCATCTTCTATAAGAGAACTTGCTGACTTATTAATAATAAAGAATCATTTTATATCTTCAAGCTTTCCTGAAGTGTGCACTGCATTTCTGTTATTTCTCACCATTCCTGTAACTACGGCTAGTGCCGAGCGATCATTTTCAAAACTGAAATTGATAAAAACTTATTTAAGAAATTCTATGGGACAATTTGGCTATTCTATCCATCGAAAATTCTATAGCCCGAAATTTGAACTTTGATGATGTCATTAACACTTTTGCTGAACAGAAAATCCGAAGAAAGGAATTTTAATAATTAACATTGTGTACTTAAAATAAAATTGTGATTTCAGTTCAATATGTACTTTAAATTAGGTACCTTTAATTAAAAGTGAATAATTAGAAAATCAAGAAATTATAATTATAAAGTTTGTATGTACCTACTTCACGTAGTGATTTATTAGTTAACTCTTACAAATAAAAGTGTATAAATAAATATTATAAAATAAAAAATACTATTGTTGCTGGTTCAGCTTCTTTATATATTGGGGAAGTGGGAGGGCCCATTCGATGAATTTGCCACGGGCCTCGAACGGTATAGTTACGCTACTGCCGAGATTACTGGTCCTCTTCATCCGACTTACGAGACGAGTACATATCGGCATTCATGCATTTGACAAGATTTTCTTGTATTCTAGGGAACCTTCATTTGAATGACAATAACTTGATTCCAAGTAGAACAGATCCTAATTATGACAAGCTATACAAAATCAGGCCATTTATTGATAAAATTAGAGACTCGTTCATAAAAAACTGCTACCCTACGAAGAATATTGCTATAGATGAGTCAATGGTAAAATTCAAAGGAAGAAGTTCTCTCAAGCAGTACATGCCCAAAAAACCCTAAACGCGGGTACAAAGTTTGGACTATGTGTGCATCCTAGATCAAAGATTACAATGACAATATGAACTTTGTTGATAAGTTTGATCAATTGAAGGGGAGCTACGCAATTGATAGAAAATCTAAAAAATTGGTGGCACCGCTTATTCTTTCATTTTTTAGACTGCTCAGTGGTCAATGCATTTCTTCTGTACAAAGACCTTCAAGAAGACCCTAACACATGTCTGGACAAACTTTGTCTAAAAGATTTTAGACGTAGAGTATATCAAGATATGTTGGTGCGCAGGCACCAACATATCCAACTATGTAAGCAATAAAACGCTCATGAAAAACATGTCTAGAACCAATCCTCCATCACCAAATTTGGTGTCCATAAAAAAGCACAAACCTGAAGTTCCTCGATCTGTTCGCCTAGCTGTCGCAAATCATCAACCAGTCCGAGGAACTTCCAGGCGTTGCAGCAGATGCAGCACAAAAAAAGAGCCTATGCGAACAATTTGGGGCTGCAAAGTATGCAAAGTTGAATGCTACCGAGAGGGCAAATCTTGCTTTGAGGACCACCACAAACAATAATTTATCTTTTGAGAAGTGATACGTAAGAGCTTTGTAATATCTTTTGTTTTAGTATGTAAGCATTTTTTGTAACTTGATCTGTGAAAAACGTGTAAAACTGTACTTACTAATAATAAAAAATTCTTAGTATATTTTCTTCACAGTGGTCACCTACAGTAACCACCCCATATCTGACCCCCCCATCAACCCACATATGAAAAACCGTCAAATCTACTTATAGTTAACCCTAAGTAATTGAGAATACACAATAATATTAGTTTTACACTGAAAATAAAAATCTGTGCCGCAAAGAGTTAACCACTCGGCCAACTGAGCTACAAGAACAGTGGGAAATTAACGGTACACTATGGAATAACACATAGTAATTGACTCTATTTGTTCTTATCTGATTGAATCTGATCAGAACTGTTTCCTTTGACTAATAAAAATTGTTAAAATAATTTTCAGATATGATCAGATCGGTAATGTAAGAGTATTTTAATCTGGATCTATCCGGATATATCTGTTCAATCTGATTATATCTGGGCAGTCTCATAATACAGATCTGATAAAATATGAGCATATCTGAACTTGTTTTTCACGAGTTATGCAAACAGATACTAACGTTGAAAGCGATACTACCGTAAACTGCCCTATTTCTTTGACAACATCTATTCTTTTACCGGGCAATTTTGCTGCCAATGATTCATGTATTAAACAACATCAATGCTGACGTCACTGTTTCTATCACTAGGCTCGCTCATTGCAAATAACAAACAGAAGTTGTTTCCAAAAAATACTTTATTTTTACAACACTCAAACTAAATGTAATTTAAATCGATATAGCAAAATCAATCTACTCACGGGTTTTAAAATCCAACCCTTTCACACTTCTCTCAAAGCTAATCCTACAATGATCCATCTTTCGCCTTACCGTGTTACTAAATACAAATCAAAAATGGCGTTGGGCGGAAACATAGGTACTAGTGATGTAACGAATATTCGCATTCGCATTCGCGAATATTCGCATAATTTTGCATATTCGCATTCACATTCGCATTCGCAAAATCTCTGCGAATGTTTTACGAATATGAATATTAGAAAAAAACAATTTGAAAATAATAGTATGTTCATAAAATCAAAATCCATTCATTTCTCATGTTTTTTAATGCAAAAAAAATTTACTTACCCCCGTTTACCGTAAACACATTATTAGTCTTATATTTGCATCTAGCTCGTTCAGCATCGCAAAGTGTGAAATAAGTCCATATTTCACTAGGATTTGATTTACTCATGTTAATAAATCACTATTCAAACTCTAACCTCAAAATTCACTTGTTTTGTTTACGAAAAGACCGGCGCGAGCGGAATGATACTTCAGTCGGATGAGTTCATTTATTTCAACTCGGCAATCCGAACGAGACAGCCACCATGCCATAGACAATTGGCGCCAATTTTGAACAAAAACTAAATATTCGCACTCGCATTCGCATTCGCGAATATCGGTACCAGATATTCGCATTCGCATTCGCGAATGTTCAAAACATGACATTCGTTACATCACTAATAGGTACCATAGTGCAGTCAAATCATGATTTTAATTATTAGGTCGGGGAAAAAGTTTTTAGAATATAATATGTATAGACTTGAAATAAAATATCTTTGGCTGTACTATTTGTATCTGGCTGGTTTTCGTCACATTAAAAAAGTGACATTTCAAAATAAGAATCAAATTAGGATTTTTTTTTCCACTATTTTTCATTTGTTTTTCTTTCTGTCAAAATGAGCAAATCGAATGAAGAAATTAGATACATTTTAAAATTTTATTACAAAAAAGGAAAAAATGCAACGCAAGCCGCGAAAACAATTTGTGACGTTAATGGACCTAATGCAGTCTCAGTAAGAGGAGCAAAAAGTTGTTTTAAGCGTTTTTAATTCGGGAATTTTGATGTCAAAGATGCACCTCGTTCTGGTAGCCCTGTTACGGATAAAATGGACACTATTTTTGAAAAAGTGGAGAAAGATCGGCATATCAGCAGTTACGACATATGAAGCTGAAGAACAGGGAGTTGACCACAAAACACTTTTGACCCATTTGAAAAAAGCTGGGTACAAAAGAAACTACGATATTTGGGTGCCACACGAGCTCACTGAAAGAAATCTAATGAACCACGTACTCATTTGCGATTCTTTATTGATACGTTATTAAACGGAACCGTTATTGAAGAGATTGATAACTGGCGATGAAAAGTGGATCACGTATGACAAGAAAGTGCGAAAAAGGTCGCGGTCAAAGGTCGGTCAGCTACATAGACTGTGGCAAAACCTGGGTTAACTCGCAATAAGGTGAAGCTGTGTCTATGGTAGGATTGGAAGGGCATTGTTCATTATGAGGTTTTACCGTGGGTCCCGGGCAAAACCATCGATTCGGATCTCTACTGCCAACAACCGATGTGATTAAAGCAAGAAGTTGAGAGAAAGCAGCCGGAATTGATTAATAGAAAGGGTGTGGTCTTTAATCACGATACCGCTAGAGCACATACATTATTAACCACTCAGCGAAAATTAAGAGAGTTCGGCCGGGAGGTGTTAACGCATCCGCCATATAGCCCTGACCTTGCACCTTCAGATTTCCACCTTTTTCGATCTCTTCAGAATTCTCTAGGCAGTGTCAGGTTAACATCAAGAGAAGACTGCCAAAATTACTTGGTGCGCTTTTTTTGATCGGAAGTCTCTAAATTTCTACAGCAAAGGGATTATGTCTCCACTTACAAGATGGCAGAAAGTCTACGAACAAAATTTGCACATATGTTCTGTAATTAAGTGTAAATTAACTTTGAAAAAAAAAGTCTTGAATTTTCATATAAAATGCGAAGAAACTTTTTCCCCAACCTATTATAATAATTTAAAATGTAGATTTTTCACAGTAACAAATAATTTGTAAATTATTCAATCAATATTACGATTTAATTTTAGTCCTTAGTTATTAATTAGTTAATTTTAAATCATAAATCGATTTCTCAGTTGAAACATCCGAGGCGGCTAAATGGCGGCGAATGTTCCGATTGGTAAACAAGTTCAAATTAGTTTATCCGTTTTAAATTTATAACAAGACAGACACAGAACGTATTGTGCGCTATTTAAAAATCACGATAACAATTTAGAATGAATTACATATTTAAAAGTAGGCCAAAGTAATTATCACGAACTTAAATAAATTAAAGATATTTCTTTATTAAGTCTTGCGTCGACATATATTATAGATCCATTAAAATGTTATTTTTATTTTGTTGAGCGAAGCTCTGAAAGAGTGAAGCTCTCTTTTAGGCAACTCACAAATACTACTTAACGGTTCAACCGATTCGAACGAATTTTGACATGAATATACATGACATACGGACAAAGGCTATGTAAAATACTAAATAATACTACAATGATAAAATTTGGCGCCAAAACTCACACCGTGGTCGTGACTTATGTGTAAAAAAAAGTTTTGAAATCGGACATACCATGGAGGAATAATCACCGAAAGAAAAATTCAATAGCTGATCACAGCCAAACCGGTGAGACTACATTGATGAAATTTGGCGCCAAAATTCTCACCGTGGTCGTGATTAATGTGCAAAAAAAAGTTTTGAAATCGGACATGCCATCGAGGAATAATCACCCTTCAAAAATCTAATTCAAAATCATTGAAAAGAAGTTCACGTGCAAAAAAGATTTTTTCAATTTTCGTTTGCTTGTACTTGATTGTGTGTTTAAAAAATATTTTTAATAGCTTGTTATGATGGTATAATCTCTGCCTCACAGAACTTCTAGCTTCGAGCGGATTCGTTTCTCGGACTTTTTGGCGGGAGCGGGAAGTGTCACTATGGTGGTCTTGTTTTTCTTGTTAAAATTTGTGTTGTGGTTGATATTAGTGTGTAATAATGGTGGGTTATTAACCACTAAGTGTTTCTGTATATGCACGAGTGTTTGCAAGTGAAACAAAACAATGGATGGTGTCTTTTCGCTGTCTCAAGAAGTCCACGAGAAATTTTCAGTAAAACTCCACATCTTTACTGAAACCTAGGTTAAGGTATTTCACTTTTCATTCATCATCCATTGATAATCTATTATTCATATCATTTATATATCAACTCTTTAAACAAGAATGGACATAATATGAAGAAATGGCTCAAAGGTCTTTGTAACCAAGCCAGAACCCCTTATAAAAAAAAACTAGCTTCGAGCGGCAGTAGCCGCGAGAGGCAACCAGTTTGGTGCGCGATATTTTCGAGGCAATCTATAATCTAAGATCACAAAGGGGTTTGAAGATTTTTGTATGGAGGGTGGCCCTAACATCGGCAGCCATTTTGATATTTTTTCAAAATCGCTGTGCACAACGAAAGATATATATTTAGATGGAGGACACTTATACAAACAAAAAATGTTATATAACATAATATCCTAAAACGTCACGTTTCGGAGTTATTCACCGAAATAAAAGTATAGGTAATATAACAAATCATTATAATGAAACACATTTATATGTGATTCCTATACTGAATTGTAATCAAAAGTTATTAATGAACAAAATCAATTATTACTATTAAAATATTTGTTTTCTTTCTTTGTCTGATTCAGATTAAAAGTAAAAACTTAAACAACATGAAATAACTACAAAATAAATTAATAAATTCGTAATAACAACTGTTATTTTAATCTTTAAATAACTGAGAAACGTGACGCTTTATGATGTTATGTTATATAACATTTTATGCTTGCTTAAGTGTCCCCTATCCAAATAAATAACATTTATTGTGCACCGCGATTTTGAAAAATCAAAATGGCGCCTGTTGTTAGTTCCAAAACCTTCAAACCCCTTTGTTGTTCGTCTGTCCGCTCTTTTTCTATTGTATATACGTAACCATAGCAAGGCGTTAACCACACGTAGTTCGTCTACCGGACGCTAGATGGCGCTAACGGGAAAATATTTTATAATAGAAAAAATTTAAAGAATTTTGTCCACCCGTGCGAGGCGGGACGGACCGCTAGTTGTTAATGATTAAGGTGAGGTTAGGTTTACAGGGAGCCCGTAAGCGACTGAAGGTCCTGAAAGGTTAGTTTCGGTAAGGTCAGGTGGTGAGGTTAAGTAAAGTGCTTCGCTCAGTATTTGCAAACAGCAGCAAGCATTGTAGAACTAGTATCCATGCATTGATTGATGATTTCTAGTCAGAACGAAAAAAAACCATTTTTTTTTTTTTTTTTTTTTTTGCCTGTAAAGTCGGTTTTACGGGCGAAGATTTTACGTGACAACGTCTTTTTCTCGGTAGAATATTTATTGATATGAATATAATTAAATTGCACAATGCGCGCGGCAGACCGATCATAGTTGAGTGGGAGAGAGACGCAAGGCATTCGGCGGGCCTCTCTCTCGTTCGGTGACTCATCGTAACGTTACCGAGCGTTACACTTTTTCATAAGTGACTCCCAGCCGCAACCTAATTTAAGACGTTGTCACGTCAAAAATATACAATGTGTACTTATAAGTGATATATTTTACCTTTAATAAATACAAAATATTCATAACTGTAAGCATATTATTGTATCCACTGCTGGTGTAGAGGCTCACCCTATGGATAAAGCAAAAGAGAAACAATCTGCCAAAATCCATGACGTGGATTGGTCTCTACCAATGTCCTGTTTACTCTGAGCTACCAATCAATATAATTAATTTAACATTATAAAAAATTGGATATTAACCTTAACCATAAAATTTATATTCATCTGGATGAGAAAAAATACATTCACTGCCAAAAACCAAAACCAAAGTGGGTTTAAACTATGATACAGCACAATTTATTTCTTTTGGCTTTCATGTTAACATTTTTGTTGTAATTGAAGTAATGGCGGATTATAAATGCATCTTTCACACTCTTTTACGAAAATCAATCTAGGGACACCCAGGTAAAGGGATTATTTTGTGATTCATTCCATCCATTATTAATTAACAACCTGTCGTTAACATTAATTATTATCCAAAAATAAGAAAAAAAACTTCTAAAGATATGGCTGTATAGGCTATGTACCCTTTGCACTCCTTTACAGGAAACAAAAGAAATCTATTCGCAGCTGATGTTTACATTTCTGTTCGACTACAATTTTCCACGGTTTATGTTCAATATCGGTTAATTATAGAGCTGAATTATGTTTTTCTTGTGCATATCTGCGCTTCTCTTCATTACCTGTGTTTTAGGGAATGATAACTATGATAAGGAAGGATATCTTATATATTGTCCGTGCATGGGTGAGTTTTGTTTCGGTCTGTTCTTGTGCGCGGGTATTTAAAATCAAACATACCTTAAATATCGATGTCGCGTGGTTTTTGAGATATTATTAGCACCTGCAATTAGCTAAAGAACTAATAAATTTGTCAGATGTATGTTGTTTATTTATTATTTTTATATTTCATAACTCAGCTTTAGAATATGCAGGACCCAATTTTTGTTTTTTTTTTGTAGATATGGGCACTAAAGAGTTGTATTTTACCAGAATATTAAACTGCGGAGTACGTTATTTTAAGTGATATAATTTTTTGAAGAAACAAAGTAACCTATAACTATTTTTTTAGTTTTAAATTTTAAATAGGCAAAGGAGCGTATGCTCATATAGCCAATATATCATTATTATTATTTCCTTTTTTGCATTCGTAAATGAAGATTACGTTAAAAACAATTATAAATAAAATAACTTTCTTTTTCTTGAACTCTGTTCTTAACATAAGTCATATAGAACATATGATACATATCTATCTCTGTATATGTATGTAATAAACCAAACTTTAATTTGTATTTCTAGAAATAATAATAAATTTGCATGACAGTTTGAGTTTTATAAAGTCTATTCAGATAGAGAGATAGATAACTTGTTTCTTTGCTCCAGATTATACAGACAAGCTTGTAACAAATTTATCAAAAGCTGGTTATAATTTAAACTGATGCAAAGATATAAAATCTCAGCAATTCCTTTTGCTACAAAAGCATTGATTTTAGGGTCTTTTCCAGAGCTCAACACTACAAGCTGAACATGTTCAAATGTGAAAACCTATAGAATAAGTATAACTAAAAATTATCACAAAATGTAAAGAAATTAACTTAAAGTATAAATATTAGTAATGTATATAGATTGATAATTATTAATGAATTAGAGATAAGAGAAAATTAAATATTTGGTTATAAATAAAAACATTGTAAATCATTAAATATTAATCTTTGTTTTTGTTTATAATTAAAAATATGTGCACTGAAAGTATTTTTAGATTTTCTCATATTTTTTTACATCCACTAATTGAAATTAAATAAAACACTTTATTGAAACTGAAAACAACAATAATATTGTATTTTTATGTAGTATATTCTTATATTAAGCTATCCTGCTGTTTAGATATCAGGAGCCATATATTAGTAATAGACATTCAACTGCAGTAAACTTTTTAAAAATTGCTGTAGAAATTGGCCATCCTAGGGCCACTTTATATTGATTATGCAACTTCAAACATTACTTACAAGCTGCTGCAGTAAATTTTAATAGAACTTTGTTCCATTGAAATTGATCTGGTTTTTTATGATTCTTATGAAACATGATATCTTTTCATTTCAGGAAGATTTGGTAATCAAGCAGATCACTTTTTAGGTGTATTAGCGTTTAGTAAAGGCTTAAATAGAACCTTAGTGCTCCCCCCTTGGATTGAGTATAGATATGGAGAACCTAAATCTGTCCAGGTACCATTTGACACATATTTTAGAACTGATCTTCTTGCACAATATCATAAAGTTGTGACAATGGAATATTTTATGGAAAGAATTGCACCAATAATATGGCCTGTTAAAAAAAGAATATCATTTTGCTATACTCATAGAATAGGCGAAGAAGAAATGAGTTGTAATGCCAAGTCGGGTAATCCATTTGGTCCATTCTGGGATAATTTTGACATTGACTTTGTTGCATCTGAATTTTATGGCCCTTTAAATTATGATTCATATGATAAGAAAATGATGAATAAGTGGAATCAAAAGTATCCTGCACTTAATTGGCCAGTTTTAGCATTTACAGGTAATCATTTATAGTCATCACAGTAATTCTGGTTAGAAAATGTAGCACACATCTACAGCACATGTCCAATTAAGTAAAATTTACATATATTTTGAAAGTTTTTTTGCAAAATTTATACAGTTGGTAACTGCACAGTTCTGCAGTTTTTAGAGGGTTTCGTTCCTCGTAAATACAGTGTGCTCCACCTCGTATGTCACACACTTTTTAATTTTAGGGTTATGTTGCATTACAAATATTTTTCTGTCTAAGATGCGCTGCCTTAATCTACCAGAGCAAAGTGAAAAAAATACATATCATGCGTCAATTATGCTTTGAAAAACAAATCTTTGTGCATTTGGATTACAGTACAGATATTACATTTGACTAATTAGCTAAAGTCTTTCAAAGTTGCACATCAGTATCTTTTTTTTTTATGAAAGGGTTCGCTCTTGATCCCACTCAAAACCAGGACTAAGACAGGATCCACGATGGAACGAGCTAACCCAGAAGGATTCGGAGTCGCTAGAACAGTCTTGTTGATTGATAATCAACTCCTGGTCACATACAAGGTTATTTTATAAACACCATCCAAATTTATATATTATATTCTTTGAAGAAAAGCAAATATTTTTTCTTTTAATACCAGTACTCAAATATTAAGTTGAAGCTACACAAAGTTGTCCAAAATAAAACTACGTTTGTTGTCACACGCACGGTGTTGTAGCAATGATCACACGACTATATTTATCATCGACAACTACTCTGGTCGACCGTTCAGTCAGAAAATCAGCTATCCAACTACAAAAGTCAGCGGGGATACCATACGCAGGAAGGTTGCGCAGCAGATTGCGTGCCAGACCCTGTCAAAAGCCTTCGAGATGTCAAGTGACACGGCAAGTGCTTCGCAGTGCATCTTGAGGGCCTCGCCCCAGCAGTGCATCACATAAACTAGAAGATCCCCAGATGAACGTCCTCGGCGAAAGCCATATTGACGGTCACTGAGAAGATCGTTATCTTGGTATGAGGGCAACTTACTGTTCAGCACTCTTTTCATAACCTTACAAAGTATGGAAGTGATGGCGATCAGTCGGTAATTGAATGGGTCGGCATGCCTACACTTTTTGGATACTGGCAGTAAGTACATTGTCAAGCTTCCAGCATTTTGGTATGCTTTTGACTTGAGAAAGAGGCGATACAAGCGTGTTAGCACAGGAGACAAATCAAGCGCACACTACCTCAGTACTTTTGCTGGTATGCCGTCAGGCTCACTGACCTTATTCACGTCCTGTTAAGAAAGATTACTAACCCGCTTATTGTGAGTTTTGATGTCCGACATCAAAGAATCACAGCAAGGTATGTTTGGTTGTGATTACTCAGCTGCAGAATGAGCCAGTGACCCCGTCAGGTTTCAGCAAAGATAGGACGTCAGAAATTCGCTTCGAGAGGGATCAGAACTGTTTACTTCCATTTTTTTGTGGGATTTCACCACACAAAGGTCGGACGATCCTAGTGAAGCTGAGACCGATACCGAATGTTTGTGTGGATCAATTGTCAACAGTAAGTCAAGAAAAAAGGGTTTTCAAATGCAAAAACTGAAAAAAACAACTAATAGCAAGACTGCAATCAGTGCTTACTACGACTACACACATTTTGTGGAAACTCTTCAGATATTATTACCGCAGGTTTTTAGACTTAAAAAAAGTGTAGGTATACAAGCTGCTAACCATAATTTTAATAATTGAAAATCCTAACACTAGTTTAAATTTAAATGTATCCTTGTAAGAAAAATCCTAACTACGAACCCGTCTATTGCCACCGTCTAAACGTACACACTCAGCGCCTTTTTCAATGTACAAACAGCAACACTCTTAACTGCCCATTCAAGGCCCAAGAGACAGAAAGGTAGAAAGAGATGAAATTATTTTTCTCATGACATCTTCATAACAAAAACTAAAGTTTTTATGACATAATATCTTTGTGTGTGTGTGATGTGTGTCTCTTGGCGCCAGAGAACTGTCACTGCTTGACGCAGAGTCTTGATATGCCTGTTGACGTGCTTTCAGTTATTGCCGCTCTTCCAAAACAAAGAGCAACGGCAACGTCGCATGCTTTTGGATGAAATAATGATAAAATTTAATTTTACTTATCCTGCATCCATAGACTTAGAAAGGTATAGATGCAGCAAGCAAATAATAATAAAGATTACACCTGCATTATAAAAAAATATTATTAAGCTTATATTACTAAAATAAAACATATACTAACTTAACAAATAAACAAATCGAAATAGCGCATAATTATTGTGATTTTTTTATTACACAAACATT
This sequence comes from Calamotropha paludella, assembly GCA_927399485.1. Classification (NCBI taxonomy): domain Eukaryota; kingdom Metazoa; phylum Arthropoda; class Insecta; order Lepidoptera; family Crambidae; genus Calamotropha; species Calamotropha paludella. The sequence goes on along the minus strand of OV656807.1, from coordinate 16,105,140 downwards.
TGTCCTTACCGGGACTCTAACTCAAAATCTTTTCTGATTATGTTAGTAGGATCATTGCCAAAGTCGACCTCATGTAGTTTGTCCCCACCACGCATATGGGAACGGAGGAAACTCCGTTCCCAAAACTTTAACATTTCTGTTATTTAAAATATGAAGTAATAGTTTTTCAGACATGCGGTAATCTATTCAATTCTACTCGAATTTTATATCTGTGACAGATATGACTTTTTCTGTTCAAAAACCTCGTTGTTCGAAATCGCAAAGATTAGAATGGTTTTAAGGTTCAAATGTGTCTTGCTTTTAAATTTTCAGGCTAACAAAAGTGAAGAAAGTAAAAATTGCAATTTTTGTAGTGCAATATGAAATAATATTTTATTAAATATACCTATTCTTTTGCTATAATGTTAGAGCGCAAAGCGCGTAAATAATTTGTTCGCCAGTCTGACTAAAAGTAAAATAAATAACTAACACTTTTTTTGTAGCAATATATCTTCAATATTATAATTTTGATTGGACGGATAATATCGTAGTCCTGGTAATTTTAAAAACCAATACGCTTTTCAGTAAAATTATATTATTACCACTTCATAACAATGTTTGAACATTATTATGAAGAACCAACCGTTTGTGCCTTCTGCCTTTTAAAAATCGCTATCATACGAAGATAACTGGGACCAACAGTAATAAAAAAACTGATGTTGTGTAAGTGGCAATTTTCGGGCTGGTATGAGGGCGGCACTGAAAATTTTGGGAATCAAGAAAGTGACACAACTTTACTATTTAAAAATGTATTTATTGCATTTCGAAGTATTCTCCGCGAAATTTGACACATTTTTCCATACGATGGAACCAATCATTGAAGCAACCATTCCATTCGGAAGTTGGGGTCTCCAAAATGGCCGTTTTGTAGGCGTCTACAGCTTCTTCAGGTGATGAAAATCTCTGACCACGCAATTTATTCTTTATTTTTGGGAAAGTATAGTAATCATTAGGGCTTAGGTCGGGGCTGTACGGCAGATGGTCTAATAATTATACATTTTCTTGCTCCAAAAACTCTTTTGTTCTGTGCGCGGTGTGAGAACTCGCATTGTCGTGATGGAGGATGATGCGGCGGTTGCAGTTCTCTTTACGGAATTCAGAAAAGACCTGTGGCAAACAAATGCTAGCATACCATTCTGCATTAACCGTTCTTTGTCCCTCAAGAGGAATAGTCACAATATGGCCGGTTTTGGAGACATACGTGGTCACCATTTTTTTGCAACACCGTGATTGAACAATTTTTGTTGGCTTTAACTCATTTTCGGACACCCAAACTCGTGACTGGTTTTTTGTTTCGGGTTCGTACGCGTATATCCATTTCGGTTTCGATTCGATTCGTCACCTGATACGATTTTGTATACAGCATTTGAGGATCCTGCGTGGTATCTTTCGAGAGTTCTGACGCACCAAGTAACGCGAGCCGCTTTTTACTCTTCACAGAGCCAATGCGGTATCCATCGGGAAAACAACTTTTTTACACCTAATTGTTCCTGCGAGATTATTTGTATTAGACATTGGCATGAGCCAATGTCTAAAGTTGCCTGAATTTCGCGGTATGTCCTCAATCAGCTTACGCACAGCATCAACGTTTTCTTGGGTGACTGCAGTTTTTGGATGACCTTGACGGGGAACATCACTGAGCTTGACACGTCCACGTTAAAATTCAGCAAACCAACGATAAATTGTGGTTTTGGGGCTTCATCACCAAATGCAGAAAGCATCCGATCAACACACTGTTTTTGTGTTAAACTACTTCGAAAGTCATAATAAATCATCGCTCTTGATTTTTCTCGAGTTAATTCCATTTTCTCAACGACTAAACAAGTTTGACAAGACCTTGTGACTAGACCGAGAATCTTTTTTTTAAATAAATAAATGGTATTTGATTTTTGAAACCAAGAAATTTTCAATTAAAAAGATTTTAATATGACAGGAACAGTGGAAATATTTGATTCCCGATACTTTTAGTGCAGCCCTCGTATGTGATGGTGTAGGCCACCTTTATTTAGCCTACACCGCACTGTCTGCATTGATATCAGCAATGAAAGATAAAATAATACTTTAGTGATGAATCCGTTGTATTTCATACTAAAATTTGAAATACATCACATTTTGACTGTGTCAAACATACACGGTACTGAACCGCTGAATCGCGAGTCTTGAAAGTGGGTGGCTATAATGGTTGCATCCTCCGCCTCCGTAGTCACCCGGGCTCTTGCCCCGCGAGGACGGTCTCGAAGAGCCTCGTCACTACCTTCTTCGAACCGCTGGATCCACTGGCTTACCGACCTTCTCTACAAATAGAAACAGCTAGTGTCTACAAACGTTATTTCTGTGTACGGGAAAGTGTTTTAGGTGATGTAAAATTTATTTACATGAATACCTAACTGCCGCGAGATCTCCACAACTCCCATACCAGTTAGTCTTAAAGTTACAATTCTGACCCTCTCAAAGTAAGATTATTTGGGTCGGCATTTTTTAAAGAAACTAAATTAAAAGAAAGGAAAGAACTAAAACAAAAAGATAAAACCATTAATTCCAAACGAGCGATCGGAAAAAATTGACAATGATTGTTCTGACATTACTCTTATTATTGAATTGAAACAATCCCACCTTTTTAATGCGAAACTCATTAGGGTCTTAGAAAAAAGTATTAGTTTCAGTTATTATGGTTCATTTCAAAACTTTGTAACGTTACACACACATCTACAATAAAAATGACATTTATGAAGACGTCATACATCTATTCTCACTTTCTTTCAAAAAGTTGGTAGTCACGTGACAGGGGCAGTTAAGGTTGTTGCTGTTTGTACATTTAAATATATAGGTAATAAAATCCCGGAAGCTATAAAAACTTAAGAGAACAAATTATGAAACATCCTTACTTAGAAATGTTATTCATACATATATTATATAATATGTATATAATAAACATATTATTTTTTATGTATGTTGTTAATATATATGATTAAATAATATAAAGATTTTAATTTAAGTTAATAAATAGCAAAATTATGTTTAAGTTTGCTGTGCTCAAACCAGGTTCACATATGATACTAGCATGATTTAGTATAATTATCTTTGTCTACAACATGAAGCAATAAATGATTTAAAATGTGTTTCTGAACTTATTTATTTTCATTTTTAGGTGCTCCTGCCAGTTTTCCAGTTCAAAAAGAAAATTTACATTTACACAAGTATCTTATGTGGAGCGATAATATAGTTAATAAATCTAAGCATTTTATCAAGAAAAATATGAGTGGTGGAGGCTTCCTCGGAATACATTTAAGGAATGGCCAAGATTGGGTTAAAGCCTGTCAACATGTTAAAGATAGCCCTTTGCTATTTGCTGCACCTCAATGCGTTGGATATAACAATGAAAGGGGTCCCCTCACACCAGCAATGTGCCTTCCAAAGAAAACTGAAGTAATAAAGTAAGTTCATCAGTTAAACTCTACGAGTTATCATCGGTATATATAACGATATATTTGTTACCTAATGTGATACAAAATTTCATAAAATAGCTTATTTCATATGCAACGATAAAATAACATATATTTCATATGTTATTTTATCGTTGCAGATTCTCTTCTTCCAATGTTTTCAGCCAGAATAATATATACATTTTCTCCTATCACATTATCGTAATCAAAACCTATGTTATGTATATCAAACACTTATTTTCAGGCAAGTAAAAAGAGCTATTAAAAAACTCAATGATATTAAGTATGTTTTTGTCGCTTCCGACTCAAATCATATGATTGAAGACTTGACAGTCGCTCTAAAGGATTTGAAAATATCCATAATAAAGTTTCAACCATCAAATCCACACTTGGACTTGGCGATACTGGGGCTAGCAAATCATTTCATCGGCAATTGTGTCTCGTCGTACACAGCTTTCGTTAAAAGGGAAAGAGACGTAAGAGGTTTGCCGTCAGAGTTTTGGTCTTACCCGCATCGTAAAAAAAATAAACATGAAGACCTTTAAGCATTTCCAGAAACACATCATTTAGTTAATTTTTTACAGTAAAATTTAAAGAAAAAGTATTTTTTTATTTTATTAATAACATTGTAATGCTATTCTTCCCACGGTCCATCATTTTGGCATGCCACATTCTCATATTTTGAAATGGATTATTGAAAAAAAAGGAATACCAGTAAAAATACCCCAGAGGTCAGGCGGAACTCGTAAGAACATCGCCTTGTGATCCGTGCGAATACTTTTCCAATTGAACTTCCGATACCTTGACAAACCCGTCGAAGTATTTTTAAGCTAACGCCAGCGACGTCTCTTCATGTTCTAGGTACTTCTTCCTATAACATCAAATATAATACATTTGCAAGTATCCAACAACAGAAACACGGCTGTCTTATTAATATATTTTTGTTATTTAAGCATTTTAACTGCTAGATTTTGTATCTAAAGATAGATATAATTAACAAAAAAACTTGTCACAGGCAGGATTCGAACCCATATCCCTTTGATATAAAAATCTAATAGTGAAATGTTTGAAAAACACTATAATCATTATTGACTCAGACGGTCGACAGCACATGGAGCTGTACGCTTCGCCGTTTGAAACCACCTTATGCCATTTTATTAAGGATCATTTCATTTCAGCTTAATATGTTATATAACGTAGCACCGAAGTATATAATCTAAAGTAAAAGTGGTATTTATCCAAAAGAACCTAAATGCCTTGCCATCTACCTTGATCTGGCCAGAGCATTTGATATCGTCTCGGTTCCACTACTTAAAAAACTGGTTGGTTGCCTGTAAAGTCGGTATACGGGCGAAAGTTTTACGTGACAACGACTTTGAGTGGTAAAATAATTTTAATGTGAATATTCATTCGTATAGTAGGAAGAAGGATGAAATAATAGTAACAATTTAAAACATTTATTTATACAAAGAATTATATTTAAAACATTAATTTATAGGCACGCGTCCCTTCCACTTTTTATGTCTGTCTCTCTCGCTCTTAGGCGGGCTAACCATGCCCGAGTGGAAGGGACGCGTGCCTCTCACTCGCTCTCATTGTAAGCGCATAACGTGAGCGGAGCGTAACGCAGTTTCTTGAAGTGTCACCCGGCAAACCAATTTATAAGACGTTGTCACGTCAAAAAATATCAATTTCGTATAAGGAGGCTTCAATAGAAATAACTTAAAGACTATCTCATATATCGCTTGAAATGTGTACAGGGAGGTAGTTTTTTGAGCTCCCACCAGGCAATTACATAAGGTGACCCACAAGGGAGCATTCTGGGACCTACCCTTCTTCTTATATACATTAATTATATCAGTCATCAGCTCCCTATGGACTTTGGTAAACTGGTATCATATGCAGATGATACAGTCCTCATGTTTGCAAGTGAAACTTGGGAGAGGACGTATGAGCTGGCTCAACTAGGACTTGATAGAGTTACAAACTTGCTAAGAAATAATATGCTGACCCTAAATTGAGACAAAACTCAATACATATTCATTTCTATAATTAATAAATTTGTCATTAACGCACATAAACATTTAGAAAAAAAAATTGCGACTGCGGTATTTAAAAAAAATGAAGTTAAATACTTGGAAATATTAATTGATCAAAATTTGAATTTCAAAAACCATATATCGTTCAGTGTTAAATATATTTATCCCTAAAACTAAATTCAAAAACACCTAAAATCGCCCTAATTACTTGGAAATCCCCCTAAAAATAAATTGTATGGTATCACATTTTTGTTAAATTTTTATTTACAAAAATAACTTAAATTTATGACGTCAAATAACAAAAAAAAACATTTTCTTTTGACGAATCAGATTTTATAAAGTCATACCTGTTTATTAATTATAATATTATAAGCAAAATGTTATATTATATTCTTATTTTTACGGTTACGGTTTTATCTTGCCTGATGGTAAGCGACGATACGATCTAGGATGTGACGCGCCTACCTAGAAGAAACCTATTTACTCGTGACTTAAAGACCCCTAAATTAAATTTATCAGGAAACACAAACTCAGCCAATGAGTTCCACTCTTTAGCGGTACGGATCACTAAGTTGGAACCAAAACGCTTAGTGCGACTCTTTGGTATATCAACCTATAATGGTGGCGCTTACTTGCTTGCCGATGAGCTTTTTGGCTCTCCTCTCAATGGATTTTGTGGTCGGTTTTCTCATATTGTATTTATTATTCTATTAATATTTTTTTATATTCCCGTTTCCGAATAATTGTGGCGAAGACTGTTCCTGATTTCCATAACACAAGTGCTATTCTTTAGCGCTTTCGGATCAGAACAAATTATGTTGATTTTGTTAGTCTCTTTGTAGGTATTATAAAGAACTGGCGGATATTATTGATTGGTTATTTTTAATTAAGAAAAAAACAATGTGACTATTGCTTTATATACGACCGGTCATTGATTTCTAGGTAATATCAAACCTACATACCTACAAATACACATTTTCCTGCAAGACTGTAATCCTTACATTCATTTATTCAACTGCAGTTTGCATTGGTATCAATGTTTTCAGTTCACTTCACTACTGGGACGTGCATTAATTAGGCACTACATCAAATAATCCTAGTAAAACTATCCGCTCGTGATTTAAGACGAGTCCTGAGTGTAGCGAGGGATTTAAGTTCACCCAAGACTAAGACAGCTTTATCACCTAGGAAAATACTCTACTTTTCGTACCATTTGCGAAAAAATTAACGCAATAATAATATGAGATAAGCATTTTTTTTAAATAATGACAATTAAAAGTAAAAGTTAACATTCGAAACATTGCTCCATTATTGAAAGTGAGTTACATTTTTGTTTGGTACATTTATTGCTGATGAGTTGATTTGAGTATTTCTCTGTTCTTGCGTCTGAGGAACTTGCGTTTCATTGTAGATAGTATTCCTTTTTCAAAAAGATGTGTAATGCTTTATATACAAACTCAATGGTGTAAACACAGATGTAGTTCAGTATAAATTTCGGAAAGTATTCCAAATTTAAATAACATTCTCCCCCTAGAGGATGAATGAAATTCAGTTTAATTTTCTTTCCCTGTTTTTAACAGATTAAAAATGACTATTGTTATGTTCGCTTTTTGTGGCATAGAATGTTACTTTTTTGAGGAAGTGGTACGAAAAAATTAATTATCGTCTTAAATTTTTAGTAATTAAAAACCCCCAGCTGTGAACCGCTATAACGTTACATATCTCAAAACCTGTCCAGTGCGCATTTCACCTTTTTTGTATCACCCTATGCGCGCTTGCTGCCCGCTCCTCTCGTACCCCTTTATCACCTACGCGCTCCTGTAGCACGCGGGCGAAGCCTCATTTAAGCGGTCAAGGGAGCTCAATGGCGCAGTGATTAGCGCGTTTGGACTATGATTGAGGTCTTAGGCATTCAACACACGTCGCGCGTTTTCAGCAGCGAAACTTTCGGAACTGCTAGGTGATCGAAAAATGATCTGCTAAGTTTTTGCAGCAGTACAGCATTGCTGATAACCTAGTAAAGATATATCAATACATATCACATTAGTATGTGATAGAAACAGGCGTTACTTGTCCTTATACATTAATAAAACATAAATATGTAGCTTACTGCCGCAAAGAACACAAATCCATTAATTTACAAACTTTTCGATATTTATCATCAAAAGAAGCCACTATAGACTCGAAAGAACTAGAAACTTGTCATACTATATATATATATATATAATTTTTTTTTGTTTGAATATACTTAAAGATTATTAAGTATATTCAAAATGGCTTTAATGGTTTCGTAAATAAGTATAAACAGATTGGAATTAAAACCAATGCATATTTAACTGAGAACTTGATAGTGTACGTTTGAAATAACTTGAAGTGTTTCTATCTGCAATTTTTCTATTAATGCAACGAACTAAGAACTTCACTCAATGATAAAAGTAACAAGCCAACCACGAGTTTTCAATAACGAAAACTTTTTGAAGAATTCATATAAAGTAAACTCATTATGCAGTAACCATTTTACTTAAGCAAATCATAATGGAGTTTATGCTTGCTTTATATTTGTATTGTTATCTCGTTCATATTTTCTTTTAATTTTAGAGGATTTTTTTATTTTAGATAGTCATATTATTTTAGAATGTTTTATTAGAATATAGCAATACTTATTACGTAAATAAACAGACTAGTGAGAGAAATCTCATAGAATAGTAACTTTAGTATTTAAAGTAAATCAATAAAAAATTACATGTTGAGTTTGTAATAGATACCTATTATGACATGTATTGATTTTTGTTAAATGTGTATAATAGAACACGGACCGACTTAAAATTTATTTGATGGCCATACTTTTAAGTAAATTGTCTGTGCCAGTATCGGACTTCAAATTCCCGGGATTTAGAATGGTATCGATACTGTATGCACTACGTCCCGTAGACCACATTATGGACATTTACCGCTATCTTCAACCTGCCGTGGAGATTATGGCAACATTCTCCTGTGTTGGGAAGACACCTGTCCGCCACTGGGTGTCTTTCGGCTACGATGATGAGTCAACAATCAATACATATAGGTGCACATTTTGTCTGTCCACGGTTTATATTAGCTCAGAAACAGTTCTTTAGCATGAGTAAACCCACTACTACACACCAACAAAGAGAGGGATGATTTTTTTTCGTATTGTTATAGTATAGAAGAAAGTGCACGGACTAGCATGATTTCAGTAAAAACTAATAGGAAAGGGGTTAAAAAAAATACAAATTGAAAAGTTATTATTTTTAATAATTTAAATGCTTATATCTATACAAGTCCCGAAAAAAAGTCAGAAGCATTTTTGACACTACTTGATGGTAAATTATTGATTAAATCCTTTTTTTTGTTTTGTTTATGGTTTATATCTATTATTGACTCAATAGATTCAAAATACGATATATTCCAAAATTTCACATCATTATCGTGAGAGCAAGAAGCAATATATTGACCATCGTAACTTATATCAAGAACTTCAACAGGCATTGCATGTTGACCGACAATGCCAAGCTGTCGTTGAGGAAACATATGAGCTGCTCTAAGAATACCATCTTCACCAGATGTTACTACGATATTTTGTGTTATAGGTATCATACATTGAATAGCGTGCTTTTGGCCAATGAATTCATCGCTGTGTAATCCAAATTGTTTCCAATTGAACAAATACAATTTTCCCGTCGAAGAACCAACAAGCAATTTTGTTTCAGACCGAAATAATCCCATGCATGTTAGTTCTGAGTCATATTCTTCTGATGTAGTATAGATTTTACTGAAAGTTAAACGAGATATATTAATAAATATAAACAGAAATAAACACCATAATATACAATACTTGTTTAAGTCGAAGTTTTTTCTATGATTTTCACCTTTTTTGTCAGATTTAGAGTTATAGGCAAATACACAATGTTAAAATTTACGCAACAAAAAGTATGTAAGTACCTGGCTTTCAGATCAATCGTAGTGAGAACACCGTCACCTCCGGAACAAATTAAATACTTCTGTGCCTCATTTGTAACCATATCTGACACATATTCTTCTCCTATTTTTATACTAAAAACAGGATCAGGTTTTCTCATATCCCACAATTTTATGGTACCACCGTCATCTCCTGAAATAATAAGATTATAAAATTTAACATAACATCGCTTGGTAACTTTTATTAACCGACTTGTTTCTGCCCGCGACTTTGTCCGCCTTGATTTTCGTCATTTTTTTAATAGAAACGTCTTGTAGTCCGATTTTAAATAATATCTCAAGATAATTTGTAATAATATATTTGCCGATCTCCGTGATCAAGTGGCTCGTATACCGGTTTACATGGCAAATCCAATCCAAGGTCCTGGGTTCGATCCCCGGCCGGGTCAATGTAGAAAACGAACTTCAATATTGACTTGGGTCTGGGTGTAGTGGTACCTAATGTCTATGTTTCTGAATTTCATAACAAATGCTTTAGCTACTTAAATGGAGTTCAGAATAATGCACATATGTGATGTTGTCTAATATTTTATTAATACTAACTTTTACCCGCGGCTTCGCTCGCGATAATAGTACTTTTTTCTAGATAAAAGGTACCCTATGTACTTGTATGTACTCTTGGCAAAGTGTATACAAAATTTAATGATAATCGATTAAGTAGTTAAGGCGTGAAAGTGTAACAAACAAACTTACTTTCGTATTTATAATATTAGTTAGGATAGGACTATAAGGTTTTAAGCGATATGATATATAACCTATTATTTGCGCAATTACGTGTTCTTAATATATACCAATTTTCATCGCAATCGGTCAACCCGTTCTTAACTTATAGCAAATACATATGTATATGCACAGAGAGACAGACAAAAAATTAAATAATAATAGAATTGGTGTCAGTGAGTCATAAAAAGCATATTAATCATGTCCCAAAAAAGTAAGTAGCATGGATTATTCTTAATAACTAATATAAATAGGTCTTTACTTATTCATTACATTTAGTAGGTATAATAACAGTCTAAGCAGGGTTTAAACGTATGTATTATTTTACTCAGCATTTTTTCGAAGTTATATTACGAGAATGGCGTGTATGGCATCATTTTTCTTTCCCTGATAAGCGGACGTTGACGGTAAAAAGGATAGACCTTAAATAAAACTTAAACGAAAAGTTATTAAACTCCGTGCGGGTCGTGAGGCTGTGTGACTGTACAAATTCTATTATTTGAATGTAATCGTTTACTGTCCTAAAATTATGATATATATTGGGCTATGAGTATCTATTCACATCATCTGTAGAGCACCCACCTTCGAAGTAACCGCTGCGAAACTCAAACAAATGACCTCAAGATAAATTGGTCATAGACAAGTAATTAGGTTAAAATAATCTCGCACCCTTGCCTCGTCTGTCAGGTGCGGATGCTGGTACCTGTACAAGATTTCAGCCTAAAAGCCATATGCATAATAATTAATTACCTGTGACAATTTTTCCATTATCTAAACATACAAGGGAGTACATTGGTTCCTCATGAGCATTTTCATAGCATTTTTTTAATTTGCCAGTTTCCACATCAGTCGCCATTATCGTTTTATCCTAAAAATAAATTTAATTACGAGTTAATAAATATCAAGGCATAAACATTTTTTAGCCTAGGCCACCTCTATTCATTCATTTGTTAAACCAAATTAATAAATCGGCAATGGTTTCTCTGGAAGTTTTCTAAGAAAAAGCACAAAAACATTGTTCATAAGTATTTCGCTAGGTACATATTTTTTAATTTTATACTTTTTGATAAGGTTTAATTTTTACAGATCTGCAACATTTTTGCATCAAATACCAACATTACTTTCAGCTCACACGCTTCTATTTCTATAATATTATCAATTAAAAATAATAAAATTAAAATTCACATTTTAAGATTTCATTACTAAATTTAATAATTTTTCTTTAATATTTAATAGAGCCTCTTTAAACATTTTTATTAAATGTTAAATTATTATAAATGTTGTTCTTCAAAATTACAAGAAATCAGTAGTTTTTTGCAATGTTCTTCTTGACAATACTAATTCCTCACTTTATTATTTAATACATTTTTTACACAAAATAATCCTAAGACCTTAATAAAAAAATTATAGATAAAAAGCAAAACTCCAGATTTGGAGTTATTTACAATACTTTAAATACCTTTGAAGTTGTGTACATAATTTGGCCATCATCGTCAAACTCAACAGCTCTGCACGCTTTCAAGTGTAACTCGTGGGTATCAATCAATTTTGTTTCTTCATTATTATATTCATATAAAAGAACATCGCCAACTATATTCGCTATGGCTATTACGTTTTTAACGGGGCTGAATGCTATATCAACAACAAAATCGTCGCAAGTAATGGCAGGTGGATGATCTCGAGGTTTATTTTTTTCCAACTTAATTGCTTTTATGACTTCATCGTCATCATCATCATCATCATCTGCGACATTACTATATTCATCTATATTTTGTGGACTTTCTTCCACAGGTTTTTCAGAACCTTCACTCATATATTCTTCATCATTATCTACAATTTCAAAAAGAGTTAGATTAAACTCATTAGACTCAAAAAGAGTTAATCTGGCACTGAGGATTAGTATGACAATAAAAATGTTTTTATATAGCTGGCATTAAAATTTTCATTAATCAGACACTTTTATCACAAGTGTTACCTGAAATCAAAGAGTAGATTGATAAGGCGCCAAAAAATTCTTTCAATTTTATTTTATTCCATATATCCCACTTGTTACATGTATAGTGTCAAAAACAATAATCATAAGATTCAGTTATGTAACCCTTTTATCTTTTTACATTATTAAAAAACACCATATAAAAAATCTCTATTGTGGTTACACTAATTTGGTGGTAATGGCTCAGTATTCAATAAATATGTACACCTATGTTTTTTCTGCTTTTAATACTTATCTTTTCACATTCATTTTTACCTCAATCAGTATACAAGGATGATTAGCAGTTAGCATTGAATATAGCCAACTAAGGTTAGCATGTCAGATCTGATCCATTCAAAATAATGGCCTGTCTGACTTTTGCTAGGGTAAGTTGGTTTTATTTTCTTACCAGTCACCATTTAGATAAGTCTAAAGCGGCCTTCCATATTATATGGAGTTCAGCTTTTACAACACAATCACAAGCTGGTCCTAATGTATCCCGTGCCTTACCACTCCATTCAAATCTGATGCTCCTTTTTTCGAATCAATTTACCTGAAAATTCTTCATCGCTAATGCTATCATGCTCATCAGAAGAGTTTTTGTCAAAATCGCGAAAATTTTTTGGCATTATACCTAGTTGCAAACGCATAAAAGATCATACATTCACAAGCAAACTATTTAGTATTTTAATAAAATTTACCAAATAACTTTGGCCGTAATCGGTGTCAAACTTGTCACAGATTGTATATGTTTTAGGGTTTCCTCGATTCGCTTTAATCGAAGATCGATCTTTTAAGCCCTGATCTCCGATCTTTTGAATCGATTTTTTACGGCCTGAATCGACCTATAGATCGTCTTAATATGAGCAGATCGAAGATCGATCCAACGCTATTCCTGTGAATGAAGTTGAGTTGAACGAACCAGATTCTTTTACGGAAGAAAAAGCTGAAAATTTGACTGTATGAATTAGTACACCTTTACTTATGTAAAAATGGCATTGACATGGCAGCATTCTTTTAATCTTTTTACGTGTCTATACCAAAGACCTCAGAACAATAACTAAAGCTATAGAAGCCGCGCTAAAATAAAAACTGTATAACAGCTCTCGTATTCACTTAAAGTAATCTAACATACATGGGTAAGATCGAAATAGACAACAATTGTAAGGTTTTATTTTCACGTCATTGTCACAAACTCTCAAAGTACAAATGTCAAATGGTTGTAATTTGGTTGTATATTATACTACCAAATTAAAAGTAGGTCTTTGATGAACGTTGTTTCTGAAGTAAGACCAAATTCAATGCGGTCGTATTACAGTGGCCAAACAGCTTTGAGAGCGGCTAGCGTGAAATTATATTATTTTACAAGGAAGTTCGTGTTAAAATAACAGGAAAGTGTGCATATAGACGCTTCAGACATCTTAGAGTCCGCGTCCAGGATGGCTTGTGTTGTTCCAGACTGCAAGTCTCATACATCACGAAAAGAAAATACGGATGAGGTGTTATCATTTCATCGGTGAGTTTTGTTTCCAAATTCTCATATTTTGACAATATAACAACGGTATATTCAGAAAATTGTAGTAAATTAATATTACATATAGATTTCTCCATGAGTTTTGGTTTAAATTGTCTTATTTTCATGCCTTCTGTTTTGTATATGATAGTATGATAGTGATGTATTTTTTGTTATCGATGTCAACAATATTTGGTTTTTACTTTTTGCTTTAGTTTTCCCAAAGATGAACCTATTAGAACCTAATGGAAACGCCGTATATCAAGGAACAATTGGACACCGAAAGCGCACAGTCAGATTTGTTCGAAACATTTTAGACTGCAGTCATTTGAGTCACATGAAAACATTAAATTTCGGCGGCTGAAAGCAAATGATATACCCACATTACATTTACAGAACATGAAATTGCTCCTTTTTTATTCCAAACATTATCTTAGTCCTGCTTTGTCATATAATTTTTTCGATCCTACCAATAAATATTCCTATTTTTAATTAACATTTTGGCACCGTGTATTCCAAATAATAATGATAGCTTATTTACAATAATATTTTTGTGTTTCAGAAACCACTATCGGATTCAGAAGGAATTATGAACCACCAAGTAAACGCCCCAAATCTATGAACACAGTTGAAAGAAATACTGATTCCGATATCTCTGAACTGATATATAATTTACAGAAAATTGTAGCAGATTAAAAAAACCAAATTGGAATATTAAAAAAGAGTAAGAAAGTTGGCGTAAGTGTATCGTTTCTGAAGAAGCATACTTTGAAGGTGATAAAATAAAGGAGATGTTCCACGAATGTATGGAGCCCTGGCCTGCACCTTGTACACATATAATTAAGAAAGGACATTAATAAATAAGTGTGTTTTCACTAATTATTTGGCTCATTTTGGCTTAAATATGCCGCATTAAATAATTTACTACAATTATTACAGGCAACACGCCCCATATTTATTTTCACTGACATTTGTTTGATTTGACATTTAGACAATCTTACTCATCTGTGCATTCAACTAACTAATCTCAATTATGTCTGGTTAATTGTAATTAATTATTTATATTACTTTTACATTTGACATTGGCGAAATCTATAAATTGAAATCCAATAAAAGAAGATGAAAACGTAAATAAATAACTGATCACCAATCTATGTGATGTATGGTACGGCAAATATTTAAATCGTATGGTGATGTGTCGTGTGTCGAACTATGTCTAAATCTATCCAAGGATTAAAGGCTTATTGGAGCGCTTAAAATGGCTAAAAGAGAAAAGGCTTTTCTTCCCTAATTTAGCCGCGTCACCCTCATTCAGGCGGTATTAAGGAACCACTGGATAAGAAGAAAAACTTCGATCTCCCACGTCTTCTGCTTGTATCGTGATCAGAGATTGTTATTTATGCCCACGGTCACCTCTACATCGATAGAGAATTCATACACTCACTAGCTATATCCAAAATGTTGAATAAGTTTCACCAGGTTGTAAATAAAATGAACTCATTACTGAGGTTGTAATAAAAAAACAGATGGAAGGAATTACAGTTTATAAAATAAAAAAACATATCTTTTAAAATGTTTTATTATGATTCATTTTCAATATCCTGCCTGACCAGAATTCTATCAAGAAATGAAGCCGGTGCTTCTATATTATCTTGGTACAGAGCCCAACATAAATACCACACAGTGGTCATCACATGAGCACAGCAACCTACAGTACGGAGTCCAGCATGTTTCTGTCTTAGTAAGATGGCCTCCTGCAACCTGAATATTTTCTCTTGATCGAGATAAACAGAACAAACAAGGGCATGCTGCGGCATCTGAAACAATGACATTTTTTAAGCTTTGTATTTTTGAGAAAAAAATTAAAACCAGAATATATAATTCTGAGCAAACAAAGAATGCACCCGGTACTTCATATCAATACTTCCATACTAACCCTAATATTATAAAGGTTAGTAGTTTGGTAAAGAATAAACTCAAAAACTATTGAAGCAATTTAAAAAGTGGTCATTTATTTAGATATACAAAAACTCAACAATTACCTCACTGAGATAAATCCTAGCAGCAACTTTGTCTCTCTCTGGCCCTGACAAACCATGGGTGTGTCTTCGGAACAATGATATACCACACCACACACAGAAATCTATAGTGGCTGAGATAGGCCTGGCTCTTGTAATTCTTCAATATTTATATTGCTGTTAATGGCACATTGCACATTTCTACAAGCTGCAACCCAACAGGCATAACATACTAGCCCTCCAAGTTGAATCTGTTAAATAAATGATTATATTATCATATACCTTCTCGTGAAAATATTATTTTGTTTGATTTCAAAGACAAATTGTCTTCAAACAATTTCTACTAGATATTTACCACCATTATCAACCATAGGCTTTGTAGACAGTTAGGACATATAGAGAATTTGAATGTGTGACTGTGTAATAAAAGCTCATTATCTTATTTGGACTTTAGTCCAAAACTACTATAGATTTCAAGTGGAATGTATAAGGTTGTAGTTTTAGAAGTTAATATTGTGTTCAAAGATTTTCAAAACATTGAGCACATATCAGTCCATCTTTTGCAATCTAAACAAAAATTTTAATAAATCCATAAACTGCCTTCTTAGTTGGAGTGATTGAGTGATATTATTGAGTAATTTATTGATTGATCATGGGTGATATCAACAAATAAAAGGGTAAAAAATGTATTACATAGGGTACATAATAAAAAAAAATCTAGTGAATTCATATTACCGAAAATAATGTTCTATAATATATAATTACCTCATGTTGAAGTTTCTGTTCAATGATAGTATTTATTTCTGGGCCAATATTACACGTCATGTAATACTGCTCATCCTCAATCATTGCAGACAAGCAAAGCAAACAATGCGCCATGTCTGAAAAAATGAATACAATGAGAATGGGACCCACACTTAAACTAAGCGGCGCACCGTACTAATATATGTTTTTATATTATTGTAAATATTATATTTTACATACCTGAGACGAGAAATTGAAGAATATTCCAAACGACGAAATCCAAATAACAGTAGCAAATATCAGGGTCCAAATCACACAGCCAAGTCCAACAAGTATAGAAGAAAGAAAGTTCCAAAAAATAACTAGCCAAGTCAAAAAAAAACAAAGTCCACTGTCGTTGCGTTGTCTGAAGCATTCGCATGTAAAACACGGCATGATGAAAACATTCTTTCCGTGGTCGTCATTTTGGTAGTTTGACGTTTCAATGAGTGTCCGTTCAGAAATCACAAACGAATTAGTAGTAGTAAATATGAAAAAATATATCCAGGAAACTGTGATTTATATTATGGTTTAGTGTATTTTCTTTGGTTATAACCAAATCAATAATTAATCAGTCATTAATTTCTAACAGAATATCTTTTAATAACATTATAAAAAATAATTTCATTTGGAGTTGACATTTAACCGTACACTTGAATTATGTTTAGGAACGGATTCATTGTGTCATAATTGTTGCCTGTTATTATAAAAAATTCACTTTAAAATTAAATCGCCAGTGAAATACTGCAAAGATTATAGTTTAGGTATTTTTTTATCAATCTCATGATTTTTTCACGTTTTTTGAATATATGTACAAGGTGCAGGCCAGATTTAAAACATCTCCTTTGGATGAATAACAAACATTTTCTATATTATTGATCTTTTCCCGGTACTTTCTTGACAGAGTAGTATATAAAAACATGAAAATAATAAGTAAATATTTATAATATAATAGTTGGTTAATTTAATTTAAATAATCGACAAATTCTCTTTTAAAATTTTTCTTCTTTTTTAATCTATACCTATAAAATTATGTTGAATGTACCAATGTACTGCTAGAAGTCTTACTTAAAATAGAAACATGTAGCCTAATATGATATACCTATACAAGGTGCAATTTTTTAACTGTACCTACCTGGTTTCCCTAGTTACTGAAGACAGCAAATCTGATAAATAAATTGGTTTTGGTCCAATATTCTACCCATGAATACTGCATTATAAAATGTTCATATTGCAGATTCTACACGTGTTTATTATGACACATTACCGTCCGTTCTAGTATCATTGACATACCAACAGCATAAAAAAAGTTTAAATGTTTTTATTTTTATCGATAGTTATATCGATGCCGTTACATCACTGACGTAAGGGAAACTAGTGACATCCTTATAAATTACGAAACAAAATCAGTATACTTATTTCTTTCTTACACATTTACAACTGCATAAGTCAAAATAGTACGAACTAACGTATTGTGTTGTTATTTTAGCACTCCTTCTATAGCTTTAGTTATTGTTCTGAGCCAAAGACCTTAGGTCTTTGGATGGAGGCAGACATATTGCAGTGTTGCCATTTGTTGAAAGACAAAAGTACAAGACAGCTCAAAAAGCAACATTCTCGCGAAAAAGTATTATTATGTTACGTTTTGTTATCTTGTTATATGGGACTGAAATAATACCTAGACGTAACCTTTTAAGAAATATATTACTGTTCATTCACACCGATATATAAGTACATAATCAATAACACATATATGTAAAACTGACTCCTAATATTACATAACGCACATCAATCAGACAACAGATTCGTAAAGCGTTGCATTCCGCAGGGGCAGAGGGACGACTGTGGCGTCACGTAGGCACAGCTACAATGTTCATGTGCCTAATCAGCAAAATGAATATTCCTAGAAATCTATGTGACGCTACAATTAACATATTTTTTGTACAAAATGACTCTAATAATTTAACATGGCACTTTATTACACTCACTTGTTTTCCATTTGCTAACTTCGAAAGAATCATAACAATTATTAATCAAATAATTAACTGGGAGCCTGAAAAAATAGACAATGAATAATGTAAAATGTTATTCAGAATATTATGCAATTAGTACCTGCATCACTTTTGTTATATTTTATTTTCCGTGTCATCAAGTGCCAGCAGTAAGCTTTTGATGGCTCAAATAATGTTAGCGTTTTTATTATATATTTTCACCAGACTAGCGCTTGAAATTCCTTTATTGACAGTTTATTTTTTTTATTTATTTTGAAAAACCAACAGCAAGCATCAAAAATAAAAAATTAAAATAATTAGTATACCCTGTCTCAATCCAATTTGATGAAAATGTAAACAAACCAATTTCATTTAAAATACTCACACTCTCGGCCACTAAATGGATATAAGAACACATTCATAAGTAATAAGAAGGTTTCAACATGTATCTCACTAGTTGCTTTCAAAGATCATAGTTTGTTTAACATATTTAAAATTTATTTGAAAAACTTAAGACGAAAAGTGACGTTATTAATCCAATAAAAAAAATTGTCTAATCTGTGTTCGCATAGTGTTTGACCATAAAAGAGTATCTCTCAATTAATTGATTACTTCAATTGAATCGATTATGAATCGAAGACACATAGGTAATGTAATAAATATGTAATTAGTCATGGATGTATGGTTAATACCTACGTGATAATTATACCTGTGAGTTATGATAACTGATAATAAGGCGATCCGAACAACGAATTCGTGAGTGTTGGCAAACAGCTGCCGGGACGTAATTCGCAGCTTCTTGTCATGTTGTTGGAGATAAAATATCATTTGTTGGCTTTACTGCTACAAATATCACAAAAATCTCAAATATTTCAATATATATAGTCTCGGGTAAGTTTAACCTTAAGTAAAATTATTCTATTGAGAGTTAAAGCAATAGTTATATAGTTTTCGCAATTTTTATAAATCCTAGGTAGGCGTAAAAATTTACCGGTTTTTTTAAATTGATAATTACTGGTATTTCATTTAAAATAATAATAACGTTTGCCATAATCATAAGTAGTGAGACCGTTTTTTATATATTTGGTACGGATGATTAATCAACTACCTGCGGATTTCGATGACATCATTAAAGTCTAAACTAAAGAATCACTTTCATAAAACATTGGAATGCACCTAGTATACCTTTGGAAATATATATTTTAGTGTGACTATGACAAATTATTGTAAGTAATGCAGTCCTTCCTCACAATTACAATAATTATATATTAAACTGAAACAACAGCCCATCGAATCAAACCACTGTTATCTTAACCTGAACTTCCTTTGAAATTTATTTGATTAATTTAACTCCATAAAATTACAAACAATCAGAACAGTTTAGTATTAAAATTAGTTATCGATATCGACAAGCCATTCGATATCAATACATGCAAATAATTAGTATGTAAATGTGTTTTGCTGTTTATTATGTATTGTAGTTAAATATTTATCGTAATTAAATACTTATTGTTTTAATGTATACTTTAGATATGGTGCTTTGAGAAATTCCCATTATCTCCGCAGTTTTTTTATTACATAATAAAAAAATATATATATATATATCCGACTTATATGGATAAATTGTCATCGATTTTTCTACAAACTTGTAAATATTCAGTGTTATGGTCTTTTCATTTGCTCTCAAGCGACTATGTCTCGGTTGTTTTTCAACCTAACGAACGAAGATAAAAACGAAGAAAAGGATGACGGACCAGGGTTATCCGTGTTCAATGCTTAAAATAAAGATAAATTATTTAAACATCTGTTCTCATTTGAAAATGTTTTTGAATATGCGGAATTGGCTTTTTAGTTTTGCTATAATTTTCTCTCTTTCACACATTTTACATTTTCTTAGGGAAAAAATACCTCTAGTGAGCCCTTAAGTGGCGGCCGTCAAATTGCTTTTAATTGAGATGAAGTTTACGTACATAAAAGATAATATTAAAGTAACATACCTTGTACATCAAATATAAATCGGAGTTGACCTCAAAGTCCAGTTATCGTAGCAAAATGTCGTTGCTCCAGAAAAAACACGATCCAAGTCACAATGTAAATCAGTTAAATTTGTCTATTGAAATGAAACACTTATGGATAATAAACGCGTTATTTATGTACACAACAAAGTTGAGTTCAGAATCCGTGCTTTAATTTTAGGTTTTTTTGGTTTATTTAGTTTCCCGAAATTTCAACACCTTTGCAGATGCCGTGGTTGCGGGGTGACTAATTGTTTCTTTGTATGAAAATTAAAAACGCGTTTATTTATCCATAAGTGTTTCATTTCAATGAGTTATACGCGTCAAAACCTAAGAATTCAATATTAATTTGTCTTACTTTAATACACAATATATTTATTTATTTAAAATTCTAGCTTTTTTCTTCAAAGATTGATTTCTTATGTGAAATTTTAAAAAATATAAGTAATTTTTACTCAGTTCAATCTAAGCATTTCATTTCTTTATAATAACGATGAACAGCACCATTTCTCGAGGCTTGAGAACTAATGCCCATTATCCGACACTCGGAATAAAAACAAACTACGCTTACGCAAAGCTCCAACATAATAGTGTCGAATTAATCTAATCGAAGCAATCAATTAATTGATTGAATCATAAATGGTTTTACTTTTACCACATCACTCAGTAGTCTACGGTCGTAATAATGGCGTCTTTGTTTACATTTTCATCAAATTGGATTGAGACAGGGTAAGTCTATTAGTCTATGGTAAAGCTAATTACAGATTTCCTCCAAATTTAAAAAACAAAACATATTCCTGAAACTTAACCCTTACAGGTTTATAACTATTGTAAATCATTATAAAGTATTTTATTTATTTATATCTATTTATTTTGATCTAATTTAACGTAAAAGTAGTACATATAGCAGAATTTGTAAATATTTTAGTGTTTTTGAGACTGGGACACATACGTCCCTATATGCGTCAAGGTAAACATTTTATCAGAGATTGCTTATATACACTACTTTGGCGCTTTTATTGCAAAGTAAATAAAAAATATGCTAGAAAATGTAAATTATTTATTGAATCAAGTAAGTATAATAGAAAATTAAAATTTAATGGTATTCAACAAAACAATTACGTTCAGAAGTGTAACATAAATGAACATTACAAGTAGCGCAAGTGTTGTTTGTGCGATTTTCTAATTGACTTTTCGCACACTGGACGCATCTCTTTCTACTGTTCACTTTTACCATGACATGCGAAGGCGTTCCACGTTTTTGTATGATAGAGCTACGTTTTTTCGTCATAACCAGGGACGACAAAGCCCGTTGCCGAGATGAAAAACTTCCAATAAGTGATCGAGCTACTACTTGGCGGAATTCAAGGCTTGAAAGCAAAGTTCCTTCAATACGTTTTGCTTTGTGCAGCTTGCAATAGATAATATAGAAATTATTCATTGCGATATCTAGTAAAAACAATCTTAGGTAGTATTTTATTTTTGCCTTTCGGTCCACTTCGTAGCACACTTTTTTTTGATCCATTAGATCAACGCCCCCCATATGTTTGTTGTACTTTACAACCACTTCAGGACAAGTTACATTTATCTTGTCACCATTACCTCGTGCACGTCTCTTTACTATCGTGGTTAGTATTGGCGACAAGAAATTTGTCAATAAGAAAACAGCTTTGTTGTCCATCCATTTTATAAAAGATATCCCATTGCTGCTTGTCGCGAAAATATCTCCACGCTTCATATCTTTATCAGTCGGTATATTCTTTGGGATGTTTTTTCTATTTAAGCGTACCGTTCCACAAGCCTGTATATTCATGTTTGCTAGTATGTACTGTAGATTAGGAGAATTGAAAAAAATATCAAAGTATAATTCACAACCTATATCCTGTAAACCTTCAGACAATTGCAATACAACCGATTCACCTAAACCAGTTTCAGTGCCACCTTTTTTTTTCCCTGTATACAGATCAAACTGAAATAGGTAGCCAGTAGAAGAGTCTGCTCTACACCACATTTTAAATCCCCATTTTATTGGCTTGTTTTTTACATATTGCTTCATGATATTGTGGCCCTTAAATTTGATCATATGTTCGTCAATAGCCTGGGTTTTAGTATTTGTCATAGCGCTTTGAAAACATTGGTTGAAGTGTTCCATAACAGGTCGTATTTTGAATGCTCTATCATAAGAGGGATCGGTTCTATTCAGTTCTTTCGAATTGTCACTAAAATGCAAGTTCCTACGAATTTCTTCAAAGCGATTTATAGGCATGACATTAGCAATATAAGGAACTCCCATGTCAGGATCCGTAGACCAATAGCTTCTAAATGTAGGTAAACAATGATACCCCATAACAAAATTCATACCCAAAAAAGCTTTGGCTTCTTCAGTAGTCATGGTAAAAGATCGGCCATTTTGTTCGGCATACATTATGGACTCGGGCACAATAATCTTCTCTACCAGTTTTTCAAAGCCAGCAACTGCATTAAAAATTTGCACAGGAGTCAGCTCTGTCTCAGTGGCGTGAGTACTATCTAAAATGCGAACTTCACCGAATTCATATGCATGGTTATTACGAAAATTATGTGGCGAATACGAATTTTTTCGCCAGTTGAACAAAGGGACAGTAATGTTAGACTGTTGTCTTTCATTTATATTATCCTCTAGAGGCGCTGAGCTTGGTTCAATTTGGACAGTCGACACACCCGCATCCAAATCTTGTGCTAAAAAAGTTTGGTCCTCTTCATCAAGTAGCAATCCGACCTCGTTGTCGCTATTATCAGCCATCAAGACTTCAAAAATATCGTCCTCCCTCAAGGAAAACTCCCTATGTCTATTTGAAGACATGATCTGTAATAAAAAATACAATAAAATAGTGATAAACTTCAAGGCAAACATTATTATAATGAGAAGCAAAAGACTCCTTTGATGCATATTGGGACAATAGTGTCCCTTTACATTTTTTACATACTATGCGATACTTTTACTAAAAAAGACACAATTAGGTATTAGATCAGTAATTTGTACTTACCAATGAATATTATTTAGAAGATAAACACTCATGAAAACTTTATAAACAACAATAAAATAGTTTTTAATATTGACGTCTTGCGAAAACTTTTTTCACATTTGGCGCGTACAACTTTTTTGACAGATATTTTTTTTTTCTAGTGTTGCCAGCGCATAAACTTAAAAAGATACAATAAAATTTAAAAATATGAACATAGAAAAGATTTTACTCATACAGTATTGTTGTATAACGTGAAAATTACGTAGGGACACATGTGTCCCTTATGCGTGAAAGGGTTAACAGCATAATTACATAAATATGACTAATTTAGTGTGTAAATAAAAATTTGATATAAAAATAAATCAAACCACATAAAAAGAAGGATGTATATTATAATATTTAATAATGTTATAAGAAATAACATTAATTATAATTTGATAAAGGTATACTTATATATATCAGTACTATATAAAAGAAGGACTTTGTGGGTTTGTTACCATAAGCCTAAGAATTACAGTTTTTATAATCAATGTATAGTATATATTAACGTTACCATAGCAACGTCTGGCCGGGTCAGCTATGTATAATAAATAAGAGCTTACTTCTTTGTTTTAGTAAGATGGCGTTACTGTTTTACTATTCTGTGCCCTAAACCAAGAAAATGGTTTTATTTAAATTTATATATTTATGTTAAATTGAAATTTTAATCGCTAATAAACGACTCGGTAAGTTACTACGGTTGTTGGTTAGGAGTAAGCAGTCACACAAACCGTGAGGGCGCGGATACAAAAGCTAGATGTAGCGGGTGCGATTGTTTATCGAGGGGAGAAAGTCATAAGTCCTCGTTATAGGGATACAAAGTACTTTATATCTATAATACCTTTAAGGAAAAAAAAAAGAAATAATGAAATTAAAATAATTTGAGAGCATATAAAAATGAAAGCATATTTCTCTTATATTTCCATTGCACTAAATTATATCTTTTATCGCATTTATACTTCTACACTTCTTAGGAAGTAAATTGTCAAAGACTTATTATAGGCGGCATCTTTTATTCTTTTATGGCGGCGTCACCATAAAATCTTCACTATGACTATTAGATGATAATATAACTGTAACTAAACTTACTGATAATAACTGAGCCAGAGCACCACATGGCAGAGTAAGCTAGTATTATATAAAAATGAATACATTTTTTAAGATACTGAATTATTATATTAAATTTAAATATATGTATACTTTAACCATTAAGTATTTCAATCGCCTATGTTTTTAATGATGCCTTACTGTAAATGAAAATGTCTATATTCTTAAACACACCATTATATGTCAGAGGTAATCAGGAGATGGATGCATTATTTGCTTCGTTTGTGCACTCTTTAGAGGCCAGGAATAATGGTGGGGTTTCCCGAAAATGAGCCAGCAGGGCTGTGCATCGTAGGCTTTACCAGATATTAACTCTTAGCAGTCCATATTACATATTAGATCATAAAAAAAACAAATCCAGAAATTTACATGTATCAGCAACATCTTATTTTAATATCTAGATTACTGTAAATTGTCCAAAACTAATTTCTATAGTGGAACAAGGTTTCAACATAATGAAAATAGACATTATAATTTAAACTTATATTGTTAAGCTTTCACAGCATACACTCTTGGAGGGAAAATAGATTTTTTCCGTATTTCCTTCTTGGTCTTGATTTTTGCCTCATGTTTTGTGAGAGCCTTGCGCATTGCACGAGTTTTCTTTGGTCTTAAGTCCAAAGGCTTGTACTTCTTATTTTTGTAGTGGTTACGTAGGTTCACCTTCATTTTTTGATGATAAACAATATAGACACGAGCTATAGCCTTTCTCACAACTCGGCTGGAAAAGATATTAGTTGATGATTAGAACCTATTGGCAAGATTAAAATTTAGTTCATTTTGATGAAAAAGCTAAATTTTTATTCACTTTCTGAACCATGACCTGGTGTTGTAGGAAACAATGCCACTGGAATGTTTATTACATGCGTCTTTGAAGTCCATTTGTCGTTATAAGATAATTAATCGAATTATAATGTATAAAATACAGTAGTAAATAGTGGCAAGTTATTAATTACAAATGATTACAATTTTTACTGAGACATATGTCAGAGCAATTTATTAGTTATAGCCGAAGCGAGACTTACATTTTGGAAAGCTTCGAAGCTACTCCTCCCGTAACTTTTGCTACCCTGAGATTGGTAAGCTCAGTTTTCAATTCTTCAAGTTGTTTGAAGAGTTCTTTTTTATCCTTCGTACGAAGTTCAGAACATTTGACTTTACCCTGGAAAACATAACATCGAACTTAATAAGGAACAGAAAGGAAAAAAAATAATTTATTTATTATAAATAAAAAATAACCTAAAATATAAACAATATAACTGGCAAGTATACTTTGAAATAAATACACATTGACATTTAAATAACTAATAATAAGTGTTGTGACAAACAATTTTGTGGATTCTTTTTTGGATTCGTTAAATTTACACCGATAATAAATAAATTCAAACGCACCATTTTGAAGACCAACCCTTCTTGCAAGACAACTTTGACATAAAAGACTATATATATTTCTTTATTTCTTAAGTTTTCCCATAAGGGCAGACAAAGGCTACAAAACCCATACAGCCTAGTCTTCAGTTATTTTTTCTTCATAAGATGATGAGAGTCGATCTAGAAATGATAAATAATCAAAGAATAAAGCGTCGGTTACATTGAGCGAGTTTACAAGCTGCTAGTTGGCTATTTTAGAAGCGGACTAATGGGCAAGTACGATTATATTGATTACACGCAAAACGTGTACTACTCGCTCAGTAGCCAATTAGCTTGGGAGTAAAAACCACGTGTACTACTCCGACGTGGTTTGCCGTTGTGAATATTAGTTACGTTTCAATTATACTATTACAAAGAGACTAAGACCGCAAGCTGCCCAAATGACTTTATCGGTAGTTTCGGGTTTCAAATCTATTGGTCTTGAAAATATTCTGAATCTCTATGCAAGTATACCAAAAGCATTCTCAACAGCTCTTCTGGCACGCGAAAAACGATAATTAAATACCTTTTCCATATCACTTAGCCCAGTTTTGATAGCATGAGACCCGCACGAACAATTTCCATCGACATTTTGTAAACACTGAAACCATAAACGCCAGCGAATAGCGACTTAAGTAGCCCAGCTTTCAACTTCACTCGCAGATAGTTTACAATCTGCTAGTTGACTAGTGAATATGATTACACTAGGCGAGTCTACTATCAGATAGTGAATTTGTCAACTAGCAGCTTGTAAACTCGCTCAATGTAATCGACGCTTTAACAGTAAAATTCCCTAGGTTTCAGTAAAGGTATGGAGTTTTACTGAAACCTTCCCGTAGATTTTTTGACAGAGCAACTTTTGTTGCTTTGATCACTTGCCAACAATCTTGCATGTTCACAACCACTTAGTAATTAATAATCCACCATTATTACGCACTAATATGTACCACAACACAAATTTTAACAATAAAAACAAAACCACCATAGAAACGCTTTCCGCAAGCGTCAAAAGATTTTTTGTCGAACTTGCAGTCAATCCATCAAGTACATCCCTCCCATTAAAATTATGACTATTTTGTGATTGTCATTTTAGAAGTTGCGTTGCGTTATAGATCTTTAATTTTAATTATATAACGGTTGTTATCATATTACATTGTTATTAATAGTAGTACAGTAGAACGCCGATTATCCGAACGCCAATTATCCGAACGCCAATTATCCGAACGCCAATTATCCGAACGCCGATTATCCGAACGCCGATTATCCGAACGCCGATTATCCGAACACCGATTATCGGAACGCCGCTTATCCGAACGCCGATTATCCGAACGCCGATTATCCGAACGCCGATTATCCGAACGCCGATTATCCGAACGCCGATTATCCGAACGCCGATTATCCGAACGCCGATTAACGCCGGAATCCGAAACGGCATTCGAGAACTGGATATTGCTGGTGAAAAACATTCTGCTGATAGGGAAACTGCTAATAAATTTATGGACACCTTTAAATAAGAAACCGAAAACTACGACCCTGATCTTGTTTACAAGGCTGAGAAGACTGGTTTGAATTGGAAAGCTTTGCCGAGAAAAACGCTAGCATCTAAAACAGAACAGAGTGCTCCCGGCTACAAAGTCAGTAAAGATCGCGTCACCATAATGGTCTGCGCTAACTCTACTGATACCCATCGCCTTCCTCTATTATTGATTGGCAAAGCAAAGATGCCGAGGGCTTTTAAGAACGTAGCGAAGTTACCAGTGTCCTACACTTATCAGAAGAGTACATGGATGGACAGCAGTATTTTTTTGAAGTGGTATGTTAAAACCGTTATTCCTGAAACAAAAAAGTTTAAAAAGGAAACAGGAAAAAGGGTAAAGTTTTGCTTATTATTGAAAATGCACCAACGCATCCATTATTGAGCTTCTCGTGAGAGAAGAAGGGAAATTTAAGTGTCTCTTTTTACCACTTAACGTCACAAGTCTGCTGCAGCCAATGGACAAGGGTGTTATTGAGTGCACGAAATGACTTTACAGACAACAGTTGCTTCGTATATTACTTCTAGCTGAAGAGAACTACGAAGAACGGGTTTTGGATCCGTACAAAAAAATCAACTAGAAAGACTGTTGCTACATGATTGTAGATTTCTGGAACATGGTTAAAAGTGTTTCACTGAAACAAGCTTCGAATAAAATAAACGGCACATCATGATATGATATCATCGGTATGATATCGCTGATATGGAAGAGTGGTTGCACTGTGATAACAACGATCAAAGGTTCCAGATACAGACAGACGATGAAATCGCAGCGAGTGCCATGGACGAACAGGATAATGAAGAGGACGACAATGAGACCGAAGGGGAAGAGGCACAAGGCCAAAGTGTACCATCCCACAGCGAGGCGTTTATGTGCTTCGATAACGCCCTCAAGTAGATGGACCGGTAACCCCAATGCGACTGTGTTCAACTTCTTGCCGTTCGGTGCCTGCGTGACCTTGCCACACGGAAACGAGCTTCAACGTTGAGGCAACTTACTCTGATCGAGATGTTCAAGTGAGCGTTATTGTAGAACTGTGTTTGTTAAGCTTAATAAAGTTTATTCTTTGTGTGAAAGTTCGTTGTGCGTACCCTCTGCGTACCACAACGCGCTCCGATGCGTGACTAGAGTATGCTCCTTGAAACGATTATCTTAAGTAGTAAATTAATTCATACTCGTATATTTATTAATATTAATTTGATAAAATATATTACGGTAATATATAATATGATATTATCATTTATATTCTTTTTTTATTATTTATGATATTTTACATGTATACTGTATGCTTTAGTGAGAAAGAAAAAGAGAGAGAAAGGGAGAGAGAGAGAGAAAGAGAGAGAGCTATGAATGAAACGAATCTTAAGGAGTTAAACTCCAAGGTATGATAGGTAACCATAGCTAGTGATTATACATATAATAATTATCTGCGTTACCAGAATGTTACTTTTGTAACGTTTTATGTATTTACGACTCATGATATTTCCAAGTAAGTCCTTTGCTAGCTTGGGACTCTTGGAAGATGTAGATATTTGTATTATAACTTTAAACTTTATTGAACGAAAGACTGTGCGTGTGCCAATAAATAAACTTGTAGACTTAATTAAAAGAAACAAAAAATAGTTAGTAATCGTAGACAGAGAATCTATCTTTTAAAAATATTTGTAGCAGGTTTGCCAGGCAAACCTGGCAAATAAAAAACATCGACGTATACTCGATGTTGAAGAAATAACAATACATCGATTCGATTTGATGTATCGATACTGCACATCGAGTGTTTTTAATACATCGATGGATATCGTCCACTCCTATCATAGAATATAATTAATACTGTAAACACTCAGAGTATGTAACCTGTTTACTCTGAGTGTAAACAGTTTATTCGGACCTAGATGTATTCTATGGTTTATTCGTTGGCTGGGGTTCGGTTTGTGTTGACGGTTGATGTTTCAAGAACTTTTGTAAACGGAAAGTTGATGAATAATTATATATTAATCAGCATCTGTATACAGTCTTTGTACTACATGTCTAATATGTCAGGAAACCAACATAATTTATAAATCTAATCGTTAATGTACTAAATGCAATGGAAAAGTTTATTTAAAAGTTTAGATTGTGTTTGATCCAAAGTGGAAGTTTGGTTTGCGTCTATGTTCAACAAATTGTTTCCTGATAAACGTAAGTAAAATAAGTTGATAATTATGATAATTCGTTTTTAACACGTTTATGAAATTAAGATTAATTAAATCCATTTATGTAATCTAATTATTAATGAAGTAATCATAAACTAATAATATGAAATTGGTGAACACAGAAAAAAATTAGGGGAAAAGTGATATTTTCATATTATATGATATAATAGAGTGGCCTTTATTTTGTTTAAAGTAGTTAATTTCATCAAATCAATTTCAACATAATTTTTCTTCTCCATTGTTTTAACTAACTCAAACTATTATTGCATGCTATTAATGTTGCATAAAGGAAAATTATGTAGTACAATGCCTGCTATTTGAAAACCAAACTAAAGGGAGATTATATTTATTTTTGTGTCTAGCTTTGATTTCTTCCTTCTTCTTCAGGTTAATTATATTTCTATACATATTTATTAACCAAGATATTAGTAGTGCGAGAGTGCATGAAGGTTGGCATAAAACAAAATTCATAAATACTGTATATTTCATGTTTTAGTATGTATATAAAGGGACAAACAAATGAAATTTTTCGTAACAATTAAAATTTTCTTTTGAGTTAATTAGATCATTCTTTTTTGTTGAAATATTATATTCCAATTACTCCGATGCATGCATTCAGGGACAGTAAGGATATTAATATGTTAAAATTGAATAATATTTTTTGTTTGTTTGTATATATTAATTATCATTTTTTGTGTTACATTTAAAGTTCGTCTAAAACAATATTTTATAGTTCAACTGAAAATGGGATATTAAAAGCATATTTTTGTTATTTTAGCATTTAACTACTAGATTTTTATATCTAAATATTTTTTCACTAGACAAGGATTTACTCAAACCTGTATCCTCTTGCCAACACTTGCCAGGGGGGTAAGTGCTCTTCTAATTGATCAATGAAAAATACCAATTTAACTTTTCCAAGAGTCAATTGGAATAGCACTGATAGCCTGGATAGTGAGAGCCATCTGACTCTTGAGGAAATTTAAACCTTTTCCTAGTAAGAATTAGTAATTTTTTACCGGTCAAGTGTTTTAAGTGTATTTATTTAAATGGTGATGGGCACTATTCTATATTTTTAGACTTATAATCATGCTTAACCACAGACAAAATAAATTTTTAACAATAAAGACTTCAATAATTTTTTAATTACCTATATCTTGATATTTTGCTCCTCAATAAATTGTATTAAGTTTATATTGTTACAACCTGAGGGTATTAAGGCTTATCTTTAATGAATTTCATTCTTTTCTCATGGTAAATTTTTCCGAAACAATGTGAAAAAAATATTGATATTCCCTAGCTTTACTTTAATGTAAACCGCATGGTGATGGCTACCATTACTATCTGCTTGATGCAGGACGTTTCCAGATTGCAAATAAAACAAAACAGTAGCAAAGAATGGTAATCGATAATTAACAATGGGAAAGCGACACGAGATTGCGGCGGAGGGGCAGGGTGGGCGGAGCGCTGAGTACAGCGAGCACGTGTCCTGTACACGCGACTCGCGTGAGCGTGACCTACTCTTGGCTCGTTTTAAGATACGACGTCGGTCGCACTCACGTGGACAGGACTATCGCAATGGATGTTATGTAGACAATAAACTTATGTTTATTATAATTTATATAAGTTTTACTATTGTAATCATGGTAGCTCTCTCTGTTACTAGTATTATTGAAAACGGCTATTAGCAATCTTTCGTTCAGTGTTTAGGTCAACAACACATCATCCACCACAAAAATATCAAACTTGAATAGTTATTCAACTTAAAGTCGAACACATAATACTAATTATCATTCGATAAAGGTGAATGGTTAAATTACTGTCGAAGTACATCTATTTTAAGCCAAATGTAAAAAAATATGAATTAGATCTTTAATTTTAAAGAAATCTTAAAATCATAAATTAATTTTAAAATTTTAGAGTAAAATAAATACTAGACAACATCACATACTTTGTTCTGAACCTAAGTTAATTAGCTAAAACACTATTTGAGGTTGTCGTTCTTATTTAAATTACAAATATCTGAAATTCGTGCATCGTTTCATTTGCAAGACTATTTCCTAGTGACATGTGCAAAGGACATTTCCAATTAATTATGTGAAACACATTCAAATCACACAGACTCTATTCGATTAACTCCCGTTGCCCAACTGATTCAGGGATTCTATTGATCGACCGCTCTGTTTTCTATAGTCAAGTTGTGTTTGGCAGAAAAAAGCGCTTGCGAGCGCTTGTAAGAAATCTAAGGCGATCGCTGAGCGATAATAAGCAAAATGGCTGATTGTGTCAGCGCAACTGAAGTTAGCAAACGTGTCCTGGCCGAAAACTGTATAGTTTTTTTATCAGCGCTGGTAAGCGCTCGCAAGCGCTTTTTTCTGCCAAACACAAGGATTGCTTAACGTGGCCCACTGCTGACATCTGCTTGACCAATCCCAAGTAACATTTTAAGCACTGATAAAAATTTGAATAGGTTCTAAAGGAATTCTAGGACTAAGTAAGGTTCTGTATTATAAAGGGACCCAGTATCAGAACCTTTGCATACCGTTTTGGCATTAAGTTTCCAGGAGCATAAATATAATCTTCGATGCTAAATTTCCTCCTCCTCGGACGCTGCTAGGCATAACAAAGTATAAAACAGCATAGCGATCGATCGATTAAAAAGCATATTATTCGATAAACTTCCGGTTGTTAACGCGCGGTGGCGATCGACTGCGCTGCATTACCGCAATAAGCGAATAAACAATCGATCTTTCGTTTCTTTTGATATCTGCGATTCTATATGTGCGCCTAACTGTTAGACGCGTCATACAAAGTATCTATCACTTATATTTATAATATATACAGCAAGCTGAGTTAATATAAATTGCTTTTATAACGTGTAATTTAATTTAATTTTGTATTTAACAGTAAGTATCGTTTATACCTGAGTATCATATTTCAATATTTGTTGTTACATTAAAATAA
The DNA here is from genome assembly GCA_927399485.1 of Calamotropha paludella. Taxonomy (NCBI): domain Eukaryota; kingdom Metazoa; phylum Arthropoda; class Insecta; order Lepidoptera; family Crambidae; genus Calamotropha; species Calamotropha paludella. The sequence continues at coordinate 16,072,356 of OV656807.1, read as the reverse complement.
ATCTGTTTATATCTGATATGTTGAGGAAATAATAAATAAAATGGCTTGAAAATTAAAGTTATAAAGGTAAATCGCAAATTAAATTATTAGTTGGTATACATTTTAATTAAACTAAAAAAATCTTAATTATTGTATTTATAGTTATTAAACTAGACGATGCAGTCGCTAAGCATAAAGCTACGCTAGCACCATATATTGAAGCGGAGCGTAATACCAAAAAAAGAAAAAAAATGTTTCGATGGGAATTTTTGCGAATTTCACAATCGGACTCCGTCACCATCTGGTACTAAACCCGTTGATTCGATTCCACACAAAAAATATTAAAATCGGTTAAGAACTGGGGAAGTTATGGCGTAACAGACATTGAAGCTGATCCATGGGAGCTTCGCTCGCTTCACTCGCTCCGCTCCAAAAACATCTTTGTAACCTCTGTTTTATTTTTAACCGCATTTTTATATCTTTATTGTTTTATGTACACTTAATATTTGATTAAATAACAATCTTCAAATCGAGATTCTTAACTTAGACACTAAAAAAAAAAAATAACGATTATTTTTAAACAATATCGGCAGTTGTAACGTAACCGTTATATCATTTGCCTTGTCCGATTCCTTACCACTAAGATTTGAAGTGTTCGCTTCCGACATTACTGTATTACTTTTGAGTTTGGAAGAATTGAGGTATATAACCATTAGCTTTTTAATATTTTCTGGCTGCAATGAATTTCTCGAACATGTAAAATCCATTTGTACATTGGAAAGATCGCTGTACGTCAACTGAGGTGAAGTTAGCAAATTTATAGATTTCCTCCTCTTCGTAAATAATGCAGGAAGATTTTTTTTGCTATATTTCTTATAGTGTCGAAATCAGAATTTTATTCCATGACTTTTCCGTTTTATCTTCTAAGCTCTCGCAATTTGCCTATCTCAAAGCTAATCTCACTGCATCAAACATTTCAAATGATGCCATTATCGAAAGCTTTGAAGTGCTGTCAAAGCTTTTGGTATAATTGCAAAATTTTCGTAAATACGAGGCAAATCATCCTTTATGTTGTCATTATTATTAAAAGTGCTTAAAGTATTCTCTATTGATTTTGCCTCTTGACCATTCAGCACAGACAATACAGACTTAATTTCATCGTAAATAGCGTAATAGAATGCTGCATCAAGCCAAGTACCCCATCAAGTAATTATAAGTGCAGGACGTAAAGGTAAATCCGGACACATTTCTTGAAAGATTTTAAATCTTTTTGGTGCTTTAAAAATCTTCTCAAATTTGAAATTAAACTGTCAACATTAGGGTTCTCTTTTCTAATCTGCCCCGCAACAAGATTTAGAGCAAGAGCAAAACATGTGAAATGCAACATTTTTAGAAAAGTTGATTTTAACATTCTACCAGCTGGTGTCAGGGATGCCACACTGTCTGTACATAACATTCTAACGTTATCTACTTTGCTCTCAAATAAACCTTCCCAGATATTTTTTAAAGAATCTTGAACAAATAGTGATATAGTTGTATTTATAGTATCTAGCATTCTACATACCACTAAGTAAGGCCGATAGCATCTACTAAGTTCAAATGGTCTCACCAATAAATGTACGACAGCTCTTCCGTAGTTTCTTAAGAAGTTTCTTATTCGTAGTTCTTATAAAAATATACTCATACAAATATGAGTGTTATAAATACAAAACATATATTTACGTGTTGTTCGCCCTTAATATACTTTGAGTTCATAATTCTAATAAGACACCGAGATCGCTTCAATCGAAATAGCACACAAACCACTTGTCGTCTCTTTTTCAACGTACTAACGCATGGACGAGAAATACATACGTCGAAAATATCGGTTAAAATGTCGACAAAACGCTATGTTAGAGTTTGTAGACAAAAATCCGCGGCTAAGTAAAATGACGACAAATGACTAAAACACGAGAAAACGGGTCTATAAAATTTTGTCGTGTTGCGTGTGTTAAGCCAATATAAAAAAACGTCCCGTATAAGATATATTCCCGAAGAAGCTTAACTCTACAGTAGCATTTGAAATCATTGCTACCTTATTGTGATTGTATCAAAGAACCTCTTAAGTAAAACAATACCGATTTACATAACAATACAAGAAAACTTAATAAAAATATGAACAACAAACTTATAAAATATATCACCCACTTCAAATATCCAATCATCCGATACAGAAAGGCCAAAACAAAGTCCGTTAATTTGTGCCGAAATTGTCGTATTAAGTGGAGTCCAAAATCCAATAAACAAGCCAGGATCAAACAGGATTGACCACACAACACAATAGGAAATAAGCGAGGTTATTCTACGAACCGAGTTAAGAGAATGAGCTGTGTGAATGAGTTAACCGATTTATTGCTAATAGAAAGTTTGAATGAGGTAGAAAGAGACAAAATTTAGTACATTACGTTAAGCGGAGAGTGCTCCGCATTTCCGCTATTGTTTTTTTGTACGCTCAAGCTTTTCTGTGCGAAGTACAAATGTGGCAACATCGCGCGTGTGTGCATTGCAATTTTGTAACTTCGGACCTCAGAACAATAACTAAAGCTATAGAAGCCGTGCTAAAATAACAACACAATACGTTAGTTCGTACTATTTTGACTTATACAGTTGTAAATGTGTAAGAAAGAAATAAGTATACAAATTTTGTTTCGTAATTTATAAGGTAGTCACTAGTTTCCCTTACGTCAATGATGTAACGGCATCGATATTACTATCGATAAAAATAAAATTAAAAACATGTAAAAAAAAAATATGCTGTTGGTATGTCTATGACACTAGAACGGACGGTAATGTGTCATAATAAACACGTGTAGAATCTGCAATATGAACATTTTATAATGCAGTATTCATGAGTAGAATTTTGGACCCGAACCAATTTATTGATTAGATTTGCAGTCTTCAGTATCTAGAGAAACCAGGTAGGTACAGTTAAAAAATTGCACTTTGTATAGGTATATCATATTAGGCTACATGTTTCTATTTTAAGTTAGACCTCTAGCAGTACATTAGTGAACACTGCATTCAACATTAAATTTTTTATAGGTATAGATTAAAAAAGAGGAAAAATTTTAAAAGAAAATTAATCGATTATTTAAATTAAATAAACCAACTATTATTTTATACATATTTACTTATTATTTTTATATACTACTCTGTCAAGAAAGTACCGGGAAAAGATCAATAATATACACAATGTTTGTTATTCATCCAAATTTATTTTATCACCTTCAAAGTATGCTCCTTCAGAAACATTTTTTAATCGCTGTTTCCGGAATTGAGTTCAGTTCTCGCAGCGAATTTTCGTCATTTTCATTGTCATGTCACACACTCTAAAAGTGCTAGGTATTCGGCTTGAACATATTCTTGTTTCAATTTTTCTATCAATATGTTATAGAGTTGAGATTTCTTCGCGTTGCTCCTTAATGTTCTCTTTGTTAGTGTTTATTTTGCGAAGACGTCACTTGCTGGTCTTTTTAATCCTTTCTAACTCTTTTTTTAATATTCCAATTTGGTTTTTTATAATCTGCTATAATTTTCTGTAAACTAGATATCAGTTCAAAGATATCGGAATCAGTATTTGTTTCAACTGTGGTCATAGATTTGGGGCGTTTACTTGGTGGTTCATAATTCCTTCTTAATGTGATAGTGGTTTCTGAAACACAAAAATATAATTGTAAATAAGCTATCATTATTATTTGGGATACACGCTGCCAAAATGTTAATTAAAAATCTGAATATTTATTGGTAGGTTCAAAATAATTATATGACAAAGCAAGACTAAGATAATGTTTGGAATAAAAAAGGAGCAATTGCATGTTCTGTAAATGTAATGTGGGTATAGCATTTGCTTTCAGCCGCAGAAATTAAATGTTTTCTGTGGCTCAAATGAATGTAGTCTAAAATGTTTCGAACAAATGTGACTGTGCGCTTTCGGTGTCCAATTGATCCTTGATATACGGCGTATCCATTCAGTTCTAATAGGTTTATCTTTGGGAAAGCTAAAGCAAAAAGTAAAAACCAAAAATGTTGACATCGATAACAAAAAACACATCACTATCATACTATCATATACAAAACAGAAGGCATGAAAATAAGACAATTTAAACCAAAACTCATGGAGAAATCTATTTGTAATATTAATTTACTACAATTTTCTGAATATACCGTTGTTATATTGTCAAAATATGAGAATTTTGAAAACAAACTCACCGATGAAATGATAACACCTCATCCGTATTTTCTTTTCGTGATATATGAGACTTGCAGTCTGGAACAACACAAGCCATCCTGGACGCAGACTCTAAGATGTCTGAAGTGTCTATATGCACACTTTCCTGTTATTTTATCACGAACTTCCTTGTAAAATAATATAATTTCACGCTAGCCGCTCACAAAGCTGTTCGGCCACTGTAATACGACCGCATTGAATTTGGACTTACTTCAGAAACAACGTTCATCAAAGACGTACTTTTAATTTAGTAGTATAATATACAACCAAATTACAACCATTTGACATTTGTACTTTGAGAGTTTGTGACAATGACGTGAAAATAAAACCTTACAACCCATGTATGTTAAATTACTTTAAGTGAATACGAGAGCTGTTATACAGTTTTTATTTTAGCGCGGCTTCTATAGCTTTAGTTATTGTTCTGAGCTTCGGACATCCGATGTCGTTCATGAAGTTTGGCAACGTCGCGCATGTAGTGGTTTAAATTGTGTAAAAGTAAATTGCTTTTTTATTTAATAAATCTTTTTCTGCTTATTATTTCAGGCATATCCATTTTATTCTTTAGTTGTATAAAATCAGTGTAAAAGCACATAAATAACTGTATCTAATTCCGACCTCTGCTCATAGTCCTTTTGCAAATTTTGTATACCTCTTTTTGAAAATTAGTTATCTCTACTATATAAAAGAAGGACTTTGTGGATTTGTTACCATACCAACAACGCGCGGCCGGGTTATATCAGCAATTAACGTTACTATAGCAACGCGTGGCCGGGTTATACCAGCAATTAACGTTACCATAGCAACGCCTGGCCGGGTCAGCTATTTATTAATAATGAGACTTCTCAGTGTAGTTTTGAACACTTTATTATAAAAGTTCGAACTTACAGGTATCAATGTGAAGTAACGTATATTATATTTTAATTATCAAATAATCTACATGTAATTAATTTAAATCCATAGTATGTCACAGTAGCTATTACCATTTGTTTGTATCTAAATATACTGAGAAGTGTATTTCTTCTTCTACATAACTGCCTTACATACATTTGTAATCTAATAAGTATTTGATAGAATCAGGCGTCACTTGAGAATTTAAACCAATGCATATGAGACTAAAACGTACCCTTTAAATTTATTATACTTATTATTCAATGTAAATAGTGTGATAGATTATTTTTATAAATATGCACTAATTTTAATTTAAAGCATGTTGAGTGACCGAATGCATATACAAAAAAGAGATACGTTTTTATAAATAAGAAACTATTAAATACATCTGTATATATATATTTGAATTCTCTGTCACAGTGTTTGACCGCGATGAACTCCAAAACTACTCAACCGATTTTTTTATTTCGCTGGATTTGCCCCGACTTAGGACAGGATAGGTTTCATTTTAATTTATAATAAACCAGAAACGCGTGGCCGAGTCATCTAGTAGTGATAATAATTATGATTAAGAAAGTTTGTTACCGTATAAATTTTATTGCTAATGACAGTCATGACTTTACATGTCATTGAGTTGTTGATTTATTTTATAGTTATAGCAACCCTTTCCTCTGCCGAACTACGAGAAGTATTTCGCATTAATGTATTTTGGTTTAGCACTAAATATTTAAAATACTCGTCAATTCATGAAATGTTGCATTCGACATTCTGAATCAGTTAAAAAATAATAATCTTCTTTGTTTCGTAAAAGCCGCTAAATTATGACATGTTGACTATCTTGTTCTGTGTAGGGCAAGATGCTTTGCATCCCACCTTAGCGATTTTCAGCAGATAAAGCATAATTATTCTTCAAATTCTATGTTTTAATTAATAGAAATACTCGGAAAGTGTTAAACTATAATCGTTCGTTGTCCCCAGTAGGGCATGCAATTATCCATCCAATTCTACAATCCGGATACTTCGGATAAACACTAACGACTATTCGAATAAATCCGGATAATATGGATATTTCGGATAGAAGTGAACAAGATTAAAATGAAACTATCAAAAGCGTTTAATTATTTTTTTATTAGAAAATAGTAGGTACGAATTGAATCCGATTAGAAATGCTTTAGAATTTATATAAAAAAATATCACTTGCTATATTGTTTCCAAATTCTATTCTTTCTATTAACCGATAATTTTCTACCTCAAGACTGTATCGTGTGCTCGCTTTTCTATAAAAGTAAATGTTAACATAACGGAGTATCAATAGGAGTATTATTATTAGACCGCCGACTTTTTTTTGAAAAGGTTCGCTCTTGATCTTAATCAAGCCCGGGGGCAGGGTCCACGATAAAACGAGCTAACCCAGGAGGTGCCTATTCACCCCGGCTTTAAAAACGGATGGGTTATAAGTACTCGGAATACAGACGCAGGGAGGCAGTGCCACTCCTTTGTTGTACGTATTATTAAAGATGTTAAGAAGCGCTTAGTGCGACTGATGAAAATAGCAACCAAAAAAGATGGTAGCCAGCAGTGTCTCTGAATATCCAGTGAAAGAAGGGAGAAGGCGGTATGAGCACATGCAGCTCCTGAGCACACTCTCCAAAGTGAGCATTGTCGTGCATTAGAGTGAACCCATGGCCGACAAAACCGGCAAATGGGACGACGTGCTCTTCCAGGACCTCTGTGATGTACCGATGAGCTTTTAGAGAGCCTTGCCCGCGAGCACCAGTCCAGGAAACGCGTACAAGTCGGTTTTGCCATAGATTGACATGCCACCCTATAACATGCACGAGCCGTCTCGGTATTCAACAGTCTCTTCAATACAGGCTTACGCAAAACGTTCCCCCCGTCTTCCGTATACTCTTCTACGCCTGTCGTTGCAATAGAGACATATTCTTGTCTCATCTGAGAAGAAAACAGTCCCCTGCTCTTTTGTCCAGTCAATGTGGTCGCGGGCGAACTGTAGTCGGTCAGTTCTATTCGGTGCAGTCAATTTCGGACCAGTAGCGGCTCTGTAGGCCGCGATTTTCTTTTCTCGCAACCTGCTTCTTATAGTGAAGACGCTTGCTGTTGCGTGCTATATCGCACACGTGCTGCCGTCCTTACGATAAGTGCAATAAGTAGATTTCAGCTACTTTCGAAATAATTGCGATTTAATTTTTTTGTGTACCATCGTAACTATAATAGCTATTGACTTGAAACTTTTACTATACGACTATAAAATGAAGCGGAATTTAATTTATTATAGTATAATATTTGTACATACATTTGTACGTAAATAGTACATAAGTCAATTTGCCCAAAAACTCGACATATTGCACTCATCGTAAGGACGGCAGCGTGGCCCCTGGGTGGTGCTAAAGGTGTAAGCCCCTTTGAGGTGGTAGGCTTCGGTTATGGCGTGTTACTACTCGTTAGACTAAGACAATACTGCAAAACGGTCCCAATCGATCGTGTTGCAATATTGAAGTCTGGTGTAGCCACATTATTATAAGACTTAGGTGTTAAGTTAGATTCTAAGCTGCATCTAGATATACACATATATAACGTTATAAATAATGCTTTCAGAATGTATGGCTACGTAACGCGTATCAGCGAAAAATTTTCAACATGTAAAGTTCAAAACAAAAAATCAATTTATCACTTCCTATATCCCAAAACAGCACCGTCATTTAAAAAGATCTGCCTTGCATATTCAGTGACTAAGTTCCATGCTGTTTGTCACTTTATAGGGTGCTCAAAAGAAAAGTCACGTGGCAGAAACTTACTGATAATTAAATAGGCATCTAGCTTTCGAGATTCTAAAAGATTTCGCTTTATTTTTACACACAATTCACCTTTTCAGTTGTTGAATCAGTATGAAACTTAAAGAGGGGAAAAAATAGCTCTCGCTGACTTTATTGCCGGTTTTTTTAGTTCAAGGTATCTCGCTGTATTACGAACAGTTGGCTTCTTGACCTTTACGAGCCCTTTTCATCAGACTTAAACTGAATAAATAATTTTGGGTATGAGTATTAATTATAACTGTGCTAAGGAAGGGATGGTAGCTTGAAATGAATAGAAAGCCATTCAAACGCAAGCCGAAATATATTCCGGAACTTCATATTGAGTTTGTCTTACATTCTTTCATAACAGTATAAAAATAACCACATTATTCTGTCATAAATCAAGAAGTGATGATAGTAGTGCCCGATCATTTTTAATTTTATGAACTCAGACCTCTTGTGGACACTGTGTTTCCGCTTGGTGGTGGATATAACCCTCTTTAGGTACAATTACTATCTAATAAATTCACCCACACTACGAAAATTCCCATAATTCATTAAGCATAATGGTCTCACATTCCATTTGATGGTAATGTTGATATCATAAGCTCACCTTGAGTTTTTATTTTCAGTTAGAAGATGGAATGGGTTCTCCGAAGTCCGCAAATTCATAGTACATTCGGCAACCTTGGCTATGTACAAGGTGATGGATATCACGTAAATGAAAACTGCAACGGTAAGACTTTTTTTAAATCAATTTAATTTATTATTTATTTATTTACTAATCGATCTTATTTTTCAACAGCTGCATTGGAATTGATTCTGCATAATATTTTGGCAGAAGACAAATATTTGCGCACATATCGTCGGAACATAAGCTTTGGGCAAAATATTAAAAAAGATCTCATTCCACTGTTAATTCACGCTAAGGACGACAAGACTAAAGAATTACTGATAAGGGTATTAGTAAATTTAACCATTCCAATAGAATGTTTACTTTCGATGGATGTTATTTCCAAAACTGATTTCGGGAGACACACGATATTTGAAATAAATAACTTATTAACAGCAACCAAAGCAGCATTTACAGACCATCAGACGACAAGAGCCATCATACATTTCTTAAAGAAAAATATAGATGGCGATCAACAATCGAAACTAACTTTAGTACAGTGCGCCAACGTTAGCAACTCCTTGTTATTGCTAAGAAATATACTGCATATACCCGAAGAAATTGGTGGACAAAGCCCGAGCTACAATTTACATGATACACAAAATCAGATTTTGTGGAATATTTTTAGTCAAGGTGTCGACAAAATCCTCATAAAGTTGATGATAATCCCAGATGCGGTAAGTAATATTTTATTTACTAGTGCTTTGTCTTATTTCTTGAACAGTATTCCTTTTCAAGAAATGATTTTCAGGAATTATATTTAAACTATCAGAATATGCGAGGTAAGTGCATTGCCTGTTTCATTAATGATAGAACATAAAACCGTTATTTAAGATATCAGTTTTAGAAATTTAGCAATAAGTTATTTTAAAAAAGAAACAAACGACAGTCTCCAACAGATTATAATTTTAATAATTGACCAATAACCAATCAGACAGTAATTCAAAATAATTTAAAAGCAAACTCGTATGGGAAAGATAACGAACAAAATGTCAGAGCTCCGAACAGGTCTATTGATAGTAATGCGGTGGAAGGGGTGTTTCCATTCCCAATAATTTATATAATTTTCCTGATAAGAGGCCGCCCTTGAGCTCTTCTAATTTTAGCAACTCGTCTTAATCAAGCAGGGGCATGGAGAATCCAGGTTCAGCTCGCACAGTAGCTCGGGAAGTGCTGGGTTGTGGCTCTTTTTCACTTGGTGATCCGGAAGAACTCTGCTGTGTCGTCGCGAGTTTCCCGCGTACATCCTGTGGTCGATCTGCCACGTAGAGGCAGCCCGCGCTGTCCCTATCTGTACCTTTATAACCAAATCAAATGCATACATAAGACAGTTAAATGTCACTGAATTAACAACTCATACAGTCCCACCAATACCATACAACCATTACGTCGTATAAATAAGACACAGAGAGAGTCGCAAAGATTCATAATTGAGACATAGACCCGTAACTCAATCCAAGCAATGAGAGTGAGAGAGTTTTTGGGTGCAAAATGGCGTAACTAAACTGCAATCACACGCTTGAAGGCATCATTGATATACAAGGTGTTACAAAAATACCCGTAAAGCGGAAACGGGGTTAAATGGTCCCCATATAAAGAGTCAATTTACAATATTTGAAAACCGCAGTATCGCAGTATGACTTACCGCCAAAATTAATAATTGAAAATCATGTATGTGCCAACCCTATTTCCATATAATTATAGAGAAAATAACACAGATTGTTTAGGTACAATTTTATCATATATCCGCGGAACGACATAGATTCAATAACAAAATGCAGTACATAAGCCGCTCAGATCGATATTACAAGTCATTGAAAATGTTAAAAGACCTGACATAGGTACTTTATATTAGGTCTCTTTTAGGGGTGTCCACTTTGAAAAAACATCGATGTTTTCTTCGATTCGATAGATTAGAACTGTAAATCGATGTCTTTCGATGTATCGGGTGAAAACATCGATATTTTGTACGCATCGAGTACTTTTTTAGGGTTCCGTACCCAAAGGATACAACGACTTGTCAGTCCACGGTAGCAATTGCTACTATATTCAAATTTCCATTTGGCCTGCTGTTTTTTTAAATTACGATTAATTTTTGAGTTACAAAGATCTAAATATTCTGTGATGGATTCTTTATTTAATCAGCTTTAAGGAAGTATTTCTTGTTTGGTCCTAGCTTCATGATTTAGCGAGAAAAAGGCATTTTTGTCTAAGAATCCGACATTGTTTTCATAATTCGCACAGCATTGGGACTGTTCAGAGGGGTGAGGTGCGCGGTAGCGGACTGACAAGTGGATAAATGGAACCCTATTACTAAGATTTCGCTGTCCGACTGTCACCAACCTGTACGAGTATCTCATGTCAATCCACTATTGAATAATCAATTTTTCTTTTTTAAATAAACAAATAGGAAAAAAGGATTTTAGTAAAAATTTTAGTGTTTAAGCTTTATTTTTTATGAAATTTATAGGTTATAATCGATTCGATGTTTCTCTACTAAAAACTGAAAAAAAAACATCGATACATCGAGTATATCGAAAGCATATCAAAACATCGGATCGATACGATGTATGTAAACATCGATGTTTTCAATGCATCAATGTCTATCGAATATCCCTAGTCTCTTTCAACCTAAACTAACACTTGCTTTTTCGTAACGAACATCTAATTTACAGAAACGTGCTCCGCATTGCTCAATGCAATGCTCATTGCTCGCTCGCCGGGATAATGCTTGTGTGGCATTTAATTACGAAATGAAATAATTGTGAGATACCGAATAGAAGATTTGAAATTGACAACAAAACGTTTTCATTTTCGACTTGACGTTTTTCGAAACCATTAATTTCTCTTATGAGTTCCTCTGAGTTTACAAATCTTTTTGAAAGAATAACTTAAAATCCGTTAAAAAGTACACTGTTAAATAATTTATGATATCTTTAGTTCTATGTAGAGACAGCTTACTGGGGTTGACAATATTTTTCGCTTTGATAATTTATTAAATTTTTTACGGGGTTTTTTGTAACACGCAACTTTTTAATATGCAGTTCAGTTAATTAATTGCTATCTAAAAACTTATCACAATTAGTGAATTCGTATGTACTCGTAAGGTGTTGTGCATTTTTTTCATAAACTCACGTACGAACTCTACACAAAATATTAAAAACGATATATAAAAATAAAAAAAAATAATGCAAAATAAGGTTGACGTTTTGTCACCGGATTCTTACGAGTAGTAAGAACGTGGTCGACTTTAGAGCGCTCTAAAACCCCCATAAATTATTAAAATCTAAAAAAAATATAGGTAAAAATGTTCATTAAGAGATGCTCTATAATATTGGTCTGAGCATATGACAAAAAAGATTTTTTTTTTTATATTTTTGTTATAACTTCTTTGTTTTTAATTGTATTGAAAAAAGTTACAACGACAAAATTGTAGTAAAGCGATTTGCTACAAATTATGTGTTAACAAATTTTTTGTGGGATGTATAGTTCGTGAGATAAAGAAAAAAAGGCGTTTGCACTTCTTTTGCCAATATGGCTGCCGCGGGACAAGGGTTGCAACCCCACAAACATGGAGTTAAGCTCCTAGTGCCCCCCCCCCCACACATCCTAACAATAAAATTGCGTCCTCTATAAAAACGTAACTAAAAAAATTTAACGTTTCATTGGACTTTAATGCCTATGGCCTGTGGGCGAATTAGATGAAGCTTTTATTGTAAGTGTTATACGGAGATTCACCAGAAGAGACAAAAGTGAAATCCTAAAAAAAATATCATATAATCAAGAGTCAGTTACGTCATATTCAAATGAAACACTTTCATTATACATTGATTTAGAATTGTCTAAGTCCCAATATATGTTGAGGACTCGTTTAATAAAAAAAAATGCATTCGTCTTTCCATCATACAAGATTATTTTGGAAGCGAAAAATATGTGCTATCCTCTAAGTTCTAGTATCAAAATTAATGATATATGAGCTTCTATAAAACTCCAAGACCTTTTAGACCATACTATATCAAGAATTTTTCAAATTAATTCGGTTTACAAACCAGAATATGGAAATTTGAAACTTTACGTTATATGGGGCTGTGACGGATCATCCGGTCAAAGTGAATATAAAAAGGCTTTGTCAGGTGAGGCCCAGTTAATATCAGTTGCCAATTTATGTATTCCTTCAATTGTACCTAAGAAATTAATTGACTTATCAACGAGCCTCGTACTCTGGCAAAATGCTACTTGCTCTTTTCTTTGATATTGCCGACCCATTTCCATAAAGTGTGTCAAAGTAACACCAGAGACAACTAGAGTAACCGATAAAAACATAAATTAACAGATTAGTGAACTCTCTCCAAGGCAAGGCAAGATGATATGGTACTTGAGGTGTTAATGAATTATTTTTCACGATGATTGATGGAAAAGTTGCGCAAGTTAGTAGACTAAGAGAGATGATTGATTTAATAAAAGTTTTAGCGAAACCCGAAACCAATGCCTTTCTATATAGCCTCTCTACTCTTCATACTTTGATTAGATTTATGGAAAATATTTTGCATGTTTCTTATAATATTTCGTTTAAGAAGCGGTGAGCCACAACCACGGAAAATAAAATAAGCAAAGAAGTGAAGAAAAAGTATGTGCAAAATAGATTCCGTAATGAATTTGGCCTCCACATTGACAAATCGCGACAAGGATCTGGTTAACAGTAATGATAGCAATACTGCGCGAAGGTTCTTTTCAAATTATCAATGTTCCACCGATATTACTGGAGTAGATGAAGAATTGATAAAACGGTTATATGTCATACTACAAACGATGTCATCTGGATTGACAATTAATGCTACCGAATTTGGGCACTATGCAATGGATACTGCCGAAATACATGTCGAACATTATAACTACATGCCATGCCATCTTCGGTTCATAAAATTCTCATTAATGGTGAAAGTGTAATTAAAGCATTTTGCACTATTACCAATAGGACAACTATCCGAAGATGCCCAGGAAGCACGAAACAAAGATTAAAAGCGATACATCAGATCCATATATTTCAAGCCTTAGAACTCCAACTCCCACTATCAAAAAGGAATTGTTGAGTGAAGCCAAATCGCTTTTGGATTTGCCTGATAATGAATAATTAATATTATCACAATAACTTATATTTAAGAAACATAATATATGTTTATATTTTTAAATAAAATATATCATGTTTCATTCTGTTGAAACTATTTCAATATAAAGCCCATATATCAACCAAAACAAGCTCAAAACACAAGAGATACAGATTTTTAAAACGGCGAGCCTATTTCCGGATCATAGTGCACTGGTTAGGAACTTGTCCTTAAACGGACTTCAAGATGCGAACGCGGCACAGACCTACCGGACGATGATGACATGACGCGCCTATCCAACTCGTAGCGCTTTGACGTTGCCGGCGAGTCGAGACGCACTACTAATTGCGATGTATTTTGCACTTGACTCTCTCAATGTTTTAAGCACGTCTAACATAACACTCATTTTACGTCTAACACCATCATCGGGAGTACGATAACGACCTCTAGCGCGACGATGTTTTCTACTATCACAGTTCCTGCTACGTTTCGCGACTAGAGTGGTCCGACATTGTTGTTTCTTTTCAACCCTTACAAAAAACAATAACAGAAAAGAATAACAGGCTAGCAAGATAACGTTGATGTTATCCCACTTATGATTTAGCAATATGCAATACATATTATGTAAATAAAAAAAAACAAACGACAATTTCGCACCGATTCTAATTTTATTAATTAATCAAAAACCAAACAGTACCAAACAGACAGTAATTCAAAATAATTTGACAGTAAACTCGTATGGGAAAGATAACGAACAAAATATCAGAGAGCTCTGTACAGGTCTAGCAAATGAAAGAGAGCGGCGTTTTTTTTATTGCACCCCTAGCGACTGGGCTCCCTCCGGACTCGGGGGAGGGAGGTGGTGAATCCTCTATGGATACTCCGGTCCGGCTTCGAAGTGATGTCACTCGTACTGACTAAACACCACCCGAGATTGGCTTATACCCGGGAAGGGTCAGAAGCGAGGCGACCGCCCCTCTAGAGGCGGCTCAAATAGAGTGGCTGTGCCCTTAGACCGGTTTTTATAGTAAAGCGGTGGAAGGGGCGTTTCCATCTCCAACAAGTATATTCAATTATTTACAAATTTATTTCATTCAGATTTGTTCAAGAGTCGAGATGTGTGTTTTGTATTTTTTTTTCCTTTCAGTCCAATTGGAGTGTAACAATGGTACAATTGATCGCTTTATTGTACAAAGATCAGCATGCTGCAGCCATGTATAAACAATTGAATCTTTGGCTCGAAGCTTCTTTTTCGGAAAGTTCTGAAGATAATGAAAGTAATACATCTCCACCGGATAGAGGTAATTCTATACTTCTCGAAAGTCTAATTTTAGTTTTTAATTTAAAATTTTAAAGTGTACTTAGAACTCGTGTTATATTTCAGGAAGTGATGATTCCTCACCAATGTTAACGTCAGATCCTACCTCAGATTCTTCCGACACTGGGGGAAGTGGGATAAGTAATGATGGTACTAATATCAATTCAGTAAACAACGACTGGAACGGATCATCTGCGAACAATAGTTGTGAAAATGGTACTGAGCCATTTCAACCACCATCTTGTGAGACAGAGAAAGAATCTGATAATAAAAGTGACTATAATGGGAACACAAATAAGGAGATGGAGTTTGATAATGTAACTTCATAAAAGATATAGTTTTTTAGTTGAACATATAGAACTATATCAATACTTAATCAATAATGTTTTGTAGGTAGAAAATGCTTCCTGTGTCTGTGAGCAATCAGAGCAAAGCGATCAAGGTACGTCATTGACTAATGAGAAGAAGACTGTTATATCTGAAAATTCTGATTGTGGCTATGGAACACAAATTGAAAATCAAGAGTCAATTTCTACTTCTAGTAATGAAGATGAGATTCCAGCCAAGAAACCAGTTCATCAAAAGCCACATAATTCGAAGCAGAGAATCAACAACAAAGGAAGATCAGGTACTACAACTCAGGATAGAAAAAGGAAAAAGATCGTCAAAAGAGGGAAGTCGAACATGTAGGTATTATTATTTATGTGGTTTTATTCAGGCTACTTTTGTTTGTGAATTGATATAATATAATGATTTTATATTTTTTATTTCAGTTTAAATGTCCAAGGACTTTTACATAATACTCCTAACGACGAAGATATCTCTAAAGTATTAAAAGTATTTACTGTAGATTTCCTAATGAGAGGTTATAACTCTCTAGTTCAAACAATCCACAGTCAAATTCTTACAAACTTGAAACTGGAAATAGACACGTCACATTTTTTTTGGCTAGTTTCGTATTTCCTCAAGTTTGCCGCACAAATTGAGGTAGACCTGGAACACATTTCTTCTGTATTGTCGTTCGAAATAGTGTCGTATTTAACCGCAGAAGGTGTAAATATATGCGAGCAATTTGAGCTAGCTATCAAATTGGACGGAAATGATTTAAAACCAAGCATACGAAGACTTCATTTGGTAAATAAAACATCTTAATTAGCCCCTTTTTTATTTGATAGTTTCAGTTAATACTTCTGAAAATCTTTGTTTACAATTTAAGAGCTAACAACGAGTTCTATAAAACCCTGTGCCGTCGTTTACCGACTTAACTGACATTCCTTAAAGACCTTATTAATTTTGAAAAATAGTAATTATTCCAACGTTCGTCGTGGTTATTATCTCAAATAACAAGGCCCATATATAGTTTTAGCTAAATGATTGGCTAAACTTTTTTTGTAGAAACGTACTTACCTTTTCTTCCCAAATACAGTATAATTACTTTTTTCTTTTCAATCAGAAGTAATTCACTAATACGGTAAACAAAGATGTTTGTGATGTTAAATTCACGTACAAATTAGATGTAGACAAAAACTATAGCCGAGTTAATAAATGATAAGAATAATATTTCTTACATTCACACCAATGAGCCTAGATCAAAGCACCGTAAGGCTTGTGTTATGGTAACGGATAGAAATACATATGATACATAGATATGTAAAATTTATAGAAATATATATGAATACCCACAACTCAGGTACAAATGCTTCTTCTATACATCACTCAAAAATCCGCCCCTTCCGGGACTCGAACTCAGGACCGTTTGTGCGAAAGGCAGGAACGTTACCGCTGCACCAAACGGTCGTCAAATATAAATGAAGAATATTAAGTTATACGTGGTAAAAAATCAGGTGGTCGCCGCTATCCGTGAGTTTGTGCAAGCTATTGAAATTTATAAGAAGAGTACAAATCTTTCTAAAGAAGATCAGGAAGCACTGGTACAGCTACAATTTAAAATGTGTGAGACAGAGGAATTACGCTCTCTACTGGTGCTATTGTTGCGACATTTTAACCCAAAATATCACTGTAAACAGTATTTACAGGTGAGCATAAATAAAATTAATAAGAAATTACGTTTTTGTTATTCATTGATTTTTATGTTTCATTGAACCTAGAAATTTCATAAATTTGAGATAATATTTTTATTTTAGTGCATATCTACTAAATCACTTTTATTTCAGGACCTAGTCGTCACAAATCATTTTTTGTTGACTTTCCTTGACAACGTTATAAAATTACCAGAATATAATGGAAAGACGAACATGCTCGATCATATAAAACAGTAAGTTTTTGTTTTGCAACATGAAATGTAGCTATAAGGAAGGCGAAGTGGAATAGAAATAGAATTAAAGTTTTATACTAGATATCACGGGGCATCAGCAATCATCAATTATAATCGAACTTTTTTGTATGACGAACGTTAATAATTTGAGTATTTATTTAGCAATTTGAAATTAAAACAATTCGGCAATAATTTACCCACTATTTATGAGTATTGAGTCCAAAAATTGACTTTTATATAAAATGAGAAATATAAATATGGGTATAGGTAGTGTTGAAAAATGCGTGTGTTCCAAGACTCGAGTGGTTTTGTAAAACTCGAATCTTAAGCAAAAATTTTTGAGCTCCAGCAGCTGTAAATTGAATCTTTTATATATACTCAAGTCTTTACAAACAAAACTACAGACTAGTCCTTTAAAAATAGAAACTGATGACTCGGTCTTTTGAATTGGTGTTTATTGTTTTGCAATTTTAACAAAACAATAGGCAGTTTCATCTTAGCTGAATGTATATAGAAGTATAAACTAACGTTTGGGTATAAATTCAAATATAAATAAAATAATATTAGCATTATTAGGCGATGGCCGATATCAATGACCTTTATGTGAGTCATTTCGATTAAACTGTCGTCTTCTTTTTTAAAGCTCAGAACTCAAATGGACTAAAATAATTGAAAGCATTCATAACTCCTAAGCTAATAGTCGCTAGTAACGGGTGGGGCAAAAGTCCCGGTACCATTTTGATTGTGCGCCACCTTGATTATGTGACATTTAGCTTCTTTTCGCTTTAACCATAGTGTTGTGTAGACGTCCAAATTTTATTATGGATAAATTGAAGATAATCGTTCCATTATTGCCACTCATTGGAAATTGCGTCAAAAATATCCTAAACGTCCAGTGCCTCACAAAACCAATATTTATCGTTTACATGCGAATTTTCGACAGTTCGGTACGACAGCAGACAGGCCTCGTTCTGGAAGACAACGGACGATTCGTAACGCTGAAAATGTGGCTCTGGTGCGCGATAGTGCAGTCTCCAGAAACATCAATTCGGAGACGTGATTATAATAATATCAGTTTTAATGCTTATTATTTTTAGACTTATTCGAAAATACATACAACGGCACAATTAACGAAACATTAAAAAGGCAAAGACACAAATAATCAAAGATAAAGATAAATAATCAGAAGAGAAACAAAACATTTTTTTGTTAAATGAAATTGTGGTTTTTTTTATATATTTTTATAAGCGTTTTGAGTTATGAGACCTTTTCATAAACAAACCTGTGTTTTTTGCAACAAAATGTAAAATAATGTTCAGACATTAAGTAACAAACTAATAAGCACCGTTTAATATCGATTTTAAGACCTGTTTAATTTAAATTTATTAAACATTAATTAAAATTTGTTTCTCTATTTTGTGGAAGAGAATCTTTTAACACGGATAGTTATAAAAATTAAATATTTCGATCGATTAAAGTTCTTGTGACCCTTAGGGTTGCTTTTTCGTTTTCCTACCATTCGTAAAATGGTGAATTTCACATGGTCGATTCCCCCTTGCATAGTGATCTCACAGTCAGATGGTTTTTTTTCATCTGATGGTAATATTATCTATTTTATCTTATGGTGAGCGACCTAAGAAATGAACCCGCTCAGAGAAAAAGCTATGATAATCATGTGTGTTGTCTGTTTACCCAAGGTTTTCTAGCGTATTATAAAGTAAAAATTTAAATATTTATTCAAGACTAAAATGAATATATACAATTATACATGCGTGTTAGAGAGAGAACTTAGGACGTATTAGATTACAATCATAGCCAGAGAAACTACGCTTATAAGAAAATAGCTTCCATAGTATTGTAAACTATCAATTAAGGGTGTGTATTTTTATTTTCAGATTTGCAACAACTGAAGTAATGTATCAGTATGGGCTCCTATTAGAAGATTACGCAGTTAACGGCGAATTTGTGAATGATTGCGTCTTTACTCTGATGCACCATGTTGGAGGAGACATCGGAAGTCTCATCACTCTTTTCCAACCTAATATATTGAAAACCTTTACATCTATTTGGAAATCCGAATTTGAAATTTGTGATGTAAGTAATTGCTTTCTTTAGTCTCATACCACCCAAGGTGCAAATGGATTGATACACAAATAGACCTAAAGCATATAAAATTTCGATATTTAAGTAGATTTAGAACATCTAAGACGTATAAGATCATAATTTCAAAAAATTCAAGTTGCAGAATGACAGTTTGAAAATGCTATATCTCATAATGTAAATTTTTTGAACGTAGTTTGAACGGTAAAGGTATCCTGATTCACGTGATACTCTAACTAATACTGCTAATTTCAGTTTTCAAATTCGATGATAAAATATCATGTAAAGTGGGCCGTTTGCCATGTGCGTTAAGTAAATCATAATATGTTAACAATTAATATAATAATCAGTTATAAAAATGATTTTAAAAATTCTGATTCGTTTAGTTAAAAGTGAATAGTAAAGTTAAATAGCAAACTGCTCACTTTGTAAGTTATAACTAAATTAAATGTAATAATGTAATGATAAATAAAATTATGGTAAGGAGAACTGAAACAAGACAATATGAGACATTAGAGCAATTCTTGAAAAAAAAACCACATAAAATTATCAACAATAAACATATATAAGTAATGTGTGTGTTTTTATAAAAATAATTATATTTTAACATCATCCAAGCCCAGACTAAGGCTTGTGTGTGTGTGTGTGTGTGTGTGTGTGTGTTTGTATATACTTACACACACGCGCCTCATCGTATTCATTAAATAAGCTTTTCCCCCATTCGGGAATAAATCTGGTACAGGCTTTAAAAGTAGGATCATTCCCGCTCGTCCTTATCGGTCGTTAAATGAATTGGTTTTACGTATGTTGTGATTTAATTGAAGGTATCATTTTTAACTTCAATAAACTAATTAGTGGTCTTTTCGAATAATTACAGGATTGGTCAGACTTGGTAGAGTACGTGATTAACACATTCATAAAGAAGCCGCATGCGCTTCAGAGTTCGATCTCTTTCCAAATGGACATGGAAAACTTTGAAGATGATAAGGTATTCGTAAAACCTGGCGCTGTCGCCGCGCCCTCTGCCAAGAAAAAATCTAGCAGTGGCACCAGCAGTTCTCAAAAGGACAGGTGAATATTACTATTTGTTATAGTTATAGGGTCAATTTATAAACACCATCCCAATTTATCCAAATTTATTATTTTCGAAAAAATCGCAAAAAAAATGAGCGAGTTAAGACAACAGCATGGTTACTAGTCAAACACTATCTTCCGACATGTTATGAATAAAATGTAGCCCGCAGGGGTTCGCGGGGTGGTGGTGTCGAGGGCAGTGCGGCAACCGTACTTTTCGCGCTCTCGCAGAGGTGCGGAATGTGTGCAAGAGTGAGAAAAGTACATTCGCATTGTCGAAGCTATGCGCTGCGAGCGCCGCGCAGTCTGCGCAAACGAATCAGTCACCCGAAAACCCCCCGCAACGCTGACGCATAGCTTGCGCTCCCATGTTTACGTCAGTTTAGGTATTAAAAATATATAAGACCGCCATGCTGCCAGTGGCAACATAAAAAAGAACCATTGAAAGTTGCCCCCTCCCAAGCTCGAGAAAACTTTTGCTTATGCGTATGAATACAATACAAAATTGACATCGTCTAAATTATTTGGGACCCATTACTTAGATTTTACCCATTAAGAGTAAAATCTAAGTAAAACCACTTTAGGTAGCATCACACGCAGCATTGTCATAAGTATCAATGAAATAAAACATTAACAACATTTATGGATTCACTTTCACACTTACTTCGACTGACTAATTAGACACGGTCAGAACGAAATAAAGTTACGCGTGTCGCGATTGCGTATTATCTTAAATATTTATTGTTGGCGTTGAAATTGATAACATCGTGCGCAAGCTAATATTCTTTTGCATTAAAAAAAAAATATATATAATATCAATCACTCTTACTTATTGTAATCACAGCATTTTTTTTTATTTTCGCCTTTATTTTAATTTAAACTTTTCTACTTAATCGTAGATGGACAGACGATGAGTTATCCTCTCTAAGCTGGAATTATATGCAATGTAAATCTCAATCTGATAGCATTGGGGAGTTAATTAAAATGTTCAAAGAAGATGGTATAATCAAAACAAGAGAATCTATTATTAAAGAACTTTTCAAACAAAATCTGATTGATAAAGAGACTATAGATAAACTTATGAAGGGAGAAAGTGAAAGGAGTCCCAAATACCCACCAAACAAAGAAATGAGAGACGAAGAGATAAGCAAAATTTGTGAACAACTTGCAGAAGATGGAAAATCAAAATTCCTTATCTGGGTGCAAAATGTACTATTGGAAACTTGTTACGCAAAAATATATATTGAGAAAAAAATTAAGAATTGTTGTGGTGATCATTTAACGAAGAAAGAGTTTCACATACACAATCATAGGAAAGTAAACGATTTTCCTGTTGCAGCTCCTGTGCCATATCACTCTCTGCGTAAGTAATCCAATTTATATCATACACATTTTCTAATCAAGATGGCATTGACTGAGCAAACTTCTTGTAATAAAACTTTTATTTTATAATTGTTTTCTCTTAAAGATCTCAGAAACTATTCTGGAGACAATTTACAGATGCATAATTTACGCTTCAGTAGTTTGTTTCTTAGTTAAATCCATTAAACCGTTAGTAGATAAAAACATATGCGGTGGGAGATATGACAGTCCTTATTATCAACAACTTATTTCTTTTCAGTCTTTCATCAATCTGTACCATTGGTTCCATGGAACTGTGAACAAGCCTCCATATGTAAGGACCTAAAATTCTTGCAGCTGTTACACAAGCTTGGATTCCATATGCCAGTAGATTCCGGAAAAGTTTTCATTCGTATACCACACTTTTGGAATGCCGAAATTCTTTATGAAGTTGCCGGTAAAATTCTGCCAGTGGATAAAAGTAAGTCGAATGGATTAGATTTCACAAATTTGTTTACATTTGTCTTGTTTATGACAAAATACGGCTATCTTGTATATACAGCAGACAGTTTTTGGCTCTCGGCTGCCAACTTTCAGCGTTTCTCTGCTTGATAAATCAATATGATCTATATAATAAAAAGTTCTATTTAGAATATCTTATCTGGTAGTGGTACACGGTGATCACTTCAATCAATCACATGGTTGCGATGTTTGGTCTCTGACAACCTATTTTAAAACAAGGCAATTAAGCCTTTGTTCCAATCACTGTATCGCCAGCTTTATCAAATTGCTACCCATTTTTACATGTACATGCCAATTCAATTATTCACCACCGGGTCATAGAAACTGAGTGTACTACAAAACTTTTCTGATAGAGTTCGTAAATATGACAGCGAAGTACCACTTGGGCAAAAAAAAAAAGAAAAAACGATGGCACTACTTTTTTCATTATGATAATCCTTTTATATGGTAAGCCACACGTGAGGACATTTGAACGCAAAAACCACATGAATTTTACGACTATCTTGACAAATTACTCTTTTGATTCCATCTATAGAAAAAACTGTATTGGATATCCTATCCTGATGACTATAAAAATCTTCGTACACCGTAGGTCAATTGAAGTTCTCCATAACCGATATTGCGGATTGTAGTTGTGCGTCGCAGAC
This sequence comes from Calamotropha paludella, assembly GCA_927399485.1. Classification (NCBI taxonomy): domain Eukaryota; kingdom Metazoa; phylum Arthropoda; class Insecta; order Lepidoptera; family Crambidae; genus Calamotropha; species Calamotropha paludella. The sequence goes on along the minus strand of OV656807.1, from coordinate 16,049,351 downwards.
AAGCGAACCGAGCAGTTTAATTTTGTCAAAAGATCTATCAAATGATGTTCCCATGATTAAGACTCCTGAGAACTTCTACCAAGTTCATAAACAAAAACATCTCGCAAAAATGGTCAATTTCACACCCATGTAAGTAATTATTTTACAGGCGTAAAGTAGAACAATAATGAAATGTAAACAATAATTATTTTGATTCATGAGTAAGTGTTTCCATTAATCCAACAGCGTATTTTGTTTAAAAATATTCAGGAAATTAAAATTATTATGAAATATAAAACTTAATAGAAAATAAAAATCATCACACAAGTCAAATAATTATTTGTTATATTTCACAAATAAAAACATATACTTACGAAATTATGGAATGTTGTCAATTACTGGTTTTTATTGCTTTAACTATTTGATGTCATAACAAGAATGGTTACTAGTTTGATAGATTGAATATTGCTTTCTAGTTGTTGTTTTGTCTCCTCAAAACATAATTTAAGTGGTCCAAAAATTATTAATCCTTTCGGACATCTCAATTTACTTGCGCGTACAGCAAATTCTTGTTTTCTATTTTGTTTAAAGTCCACACTTTTCAGGCCTGGCTCTTCTTACATTCCGGAAGGCGGTGAGGTGGAGAAGCCTACTTGGTATGAATTAATTCAAAAGTCGCAAGAGTACAAATTAATATTGAATCTAGGAAGGTGAGATTTTAAATAATATATCAACTCTGCGTAGGCAAAATCGTGTAAGGGCAATTCATAAATTTCGCGTATCACAATTTAAAGGGTATTAATATCCGTTTAATAGTAATGATGAATTGAATTTCGATGACTGTTAACAAAACCAATCGTAGTTACCATTTGCACTTTTGCGAATTTGCATACGCAACGAAGATTAAGTGAAGGCCTAATTTAAATAAGTTATAAATGACTGACATTTCCAGTGTATAAAAAGTTAACTAATAATTACGTTAAAAATGGAATCTTGTTCAAAATAGGTATTGAAAACAAAGCTAATACTTTGACAACAAAGCTTATAAGTAAGGTACAATTAACCGAACCGCTCTGAGTTTTAATTTCCACACTTTAAAAAACTTTCAATTCTGAAATGCCTAGTGTTATTATCCTTAACCTATCATTTCACCATTAAATTTTACTTTCATAATGTTAATTCTAACGTTTGAATTCGATGTAAGCATGTACTTCAAGCTGACTTACTTTAATCACATCACAAAATTAATGTAATATAATTGAGTAGGTTCGCAATATTGTTCGTTTTGATATTACTGAAACAGTAATCGATTACCTATGTAGTAGTTGAAAAGTTCGCCAACTTATTACAATTCCAGTATGCAAGTCTTTACATATTCCGAAATTCATACAAAGAAAGGTATGCTTGCCACTTTTTTCAAAATGTTGTAATTTATCACCACACTAAATGCGTCCGCAATGCGTTTTTTATTTCACTATTGTCACTGATATTGTGTCCTGCTTCACCATAAACTAAATCTTTCACACGACCCCAAAATGAAAGCCCAGCGGAGTTAAATCTGATAAACGAAGTTCTACCAGTCAGCCGCTGGTGGGTCGAAGCGATGATGTTCGCGAAATCGATACACGGCGTTGAGGATTGTGTGGTGGCTAATTCTCATGCCAAATCTTTCTTCGTACTGTCTTACGGCATGCATGATTGAGTATCTTCATCTCATTACACTCGCGGTAACTAAACCCCCATCTCCACGTACTCGTGGTTAGTATAACGAAGCGTGATTAACACCCGTTCGTGTACGATATAATAAAAAGCCGTGACGCTGGCTAGAATGCGACTGTAATTAGTAAAACTTTTGTGAAAAACGCCGGTTTCTCGGTAATTTAAGGCGCGGAAGGCTTATTGATTTAACATATGTACTTAGACATATGTTTCAACGAAATGCCGTGTAGAGACGTGAGTATTGTATCATATTGTAGAGTGAGACTTCTCAGACAAATACTACTTTCAAAGAATATGCTGATGTGTAGCTTTCCATGATGTGTTCCATTGTTTTTAAAAAGTAATTCTGTGGGTAAGTATTACCTACGCATTAGCATTTTAACAAAAAAATAGTACAACTTATTTCGGAAACAAATTAAAATCAAGCTTATTACTTTTAATCAATGAATTAAAATTATTTCAAAAATTTTGCCCTAAATAGTAACGAAGATAACTATTATATGACTTTTTTTCTTAAAAATTATTCGGCACTAAGCAAAAAGAGAAATGTTAATCGGCTCAGAATTCGTTATTTAGAACTATCAAAAAATCAGTAATAGGTATGAACGTAACCATCTCATTTTGGAGTAACTAATAAAAGTAACACACACTGCGTTCGGCGCGGTACGGTTCTTTGTACTTACTGGTCAGCTATGTGCTGTTCTGGGATTCAAAAACACCTTTATAAGGATACACTTTCATAAGGGTTACACATTGAATCTGTTACAGAATTATTCCTGTATCAATTATTTGGGTGTTTTGAACCTGTTTTCGTTCGTCGAACACTTATAAAAGTGTAACAGATATAATGTTTTCTGTTACCAATCTGTTAGAAACTGTTTTACGTTTAACTATCTATGTGTGTACACAGTACACCAACATAGGCATTGCAAAGTACCCAAATCATTAGTGAGCTGTCGCATAGTTATGCCAATGTGAACCTTATTGACTGTAACAGATATTAACACTTATGAACCGTTATTTTCTAAAACAGATTCAAAGTGTTACAGTTTCTTTCTGTTTAACTTTTAAAACAGAAATGAAAAACAGTGTTCAGAACACTCTATTCGGATACCGCTAAAATCCCTGGTGCTGTTTTGCCTACTTTGAATTGAAGGTAGTTCCAATATTTTTATATTAAATAGGTGAGTTAAATTATTATAATAGAAAAATACTAGAAAAAATCGACTCGGGTCACAAGTGAATCTCAGGCGGGAATGCCTGATGATGAATGAATGAATTCCCGCCTGAGATTCACTTGTTTCATCTTAATCGATTGACCAAACATTTGTAAAAATGTTTCTTTCGAATACGAGAGGATGTTCCTCTCATTGATGAAACAACGCTGGCCTACAGCGTAAAATCAGGAATGTACTAGAAAATTTCGACGAGTGTTCGCAAGGCTCGGTAGCTCAATTGGGAGAGCATTGGACCGGATTTCCAAAGGTTGCGGGTTCGATTCCCGCCTGAGATTCACTTGTGACCCGAGTCGATTTTTTCTAGTATTTTTCTATTATAATAATTTATCTTATAAGATCGCATTGAAAATGCATAAAATATATAAAAAAAAAAAAATATATATATAAATCTAACATGGCTGTTTCATCTTAATCGATTGACCAAACATTTGTAAAAATGTTTCTTTCGAATACGAGAGGATGTTCCTCTCATTGATGAAACAACGCTGGCCTACAGCGTAAAATCAGGAATGTACTAGAAAATTTCGACGAGTGTTCGCAAGGCTCGGTAGCTCAATTGGGAGAGCATTGGACCGGATTTCCAAAGGTTGCGGGTTCGATTCCCGCCTGAGATTCACTTGTGACCCGAGTCGATTTTTTCTAGTATTTTTCTATTATAATAATTTATCTTATAATTTATACACTTGACCAAATCACTCCATGATGTCCTGGCAGGTAAATTGATGTCACCATATATATATATACTAATAACTAAAGATACTGGAGGTAATCACCTTGAGTAGGCCACAAAACGCGCAGCAGCGTTTTCGTAATTATGGTTTTTAACTGGGATCGCTAACTGGTCTGCCAAGTGTGAAGATTATGATGGCAAAACGTCGTTTTTCGGCTGTGATGATCATAATAATTTAAGATCTTCGAATCATCGTGTTTGCTTTGTATATATCTACTTGCTAGTGGAGACGGACTTAATAATAATAAATAACAATAATATTTCTTACTTCCACCAATTAGCCTAGTCCAAAGTAAGCACTGTAAGGCTTGCGTTATGGATACTAGTCTAACGGATAGACATACATATATGATAGATAGATATGTAATATTTGTAGAAATATATGTAAAAAACTCATGACTCGGGTACAAATGCTCGTATTCATCATACAAACATTTGTTCCTTCCGGGACTCGAACCCAGAACCATTGGAGTGAAAGGCAGGATCGTTGCAGCAAACAGTCGTCAACTTATTTAATAAATTGGGTACATGTAATCCATAAAAGCTTTTGTCAGGCACAACATGAAGCTGGACGAAACCTCAACATCTGAAGAGCACATGTGCGAGGAGTTGTCCTCCAGCCTGATGGAGCCCGCGCTCGTCGGCGCGCCCCCGCCCTTCGTACCTCATTCGCTGCTCATGCCCCCGCTGCCCACTGTCATGACCACCAAGCAAGACAACTTCATCTCTCAATTGGCTGACTCCGAGTACTATAACAACAGGTAATATTACCAATCACCTCTTTCACCCTCCTTGGTTCTCTTTTACAAGACTATATTTTTAAATAAGCAACTAAGATTTCCAAATATTTACATGTTACATAATTTATTTTTATATTGAATTATTTATTGAGTCAAAGGCTTAATAGAGTGACAAAAAAGCATTAATGCAAATCTATGATAATTTTTAAGTAAGTTTTCAATGACACTCAGCGTATGGAAATCACCATTCTGCCATAATATGCACAGGATAATAAAAAAATAATGGAAGATTAAAAACAAAATTACGGGAGTATTTTCTTAGCTATAATCAATAAAGACAGTAATAAAGGAATTTTTTTTTAAACCTATGTAAATTGATTGATAAAATATACTTTTCAGTTGTTTAATGTTTTTCACGATATCTCAATAACGTCAATGAAAGAGGTCGTAAGGAGAGATATGCATTCCGGTAATATCAAAATTCGTTTAAAAATAATTCTACAAATAAATTTTATATTGTCGTAGACGACATCACATACTACGAGGTACCTAAATACTAAATGGTCTAATAAGTGAAATAACGAGAAATATTTCGACAAGGAAAAAAGGGCAATATTTATGTTGTAATCACTTTCGATTTGCAGAATAGTTCTACTTAATTGGATCTCGACTCAAGTCGAAGCCAAGTAGTTCAGTGATTGCTTGAGTTACGTATTGCGCAGAGAGCGGTCACTTTTTTTTTGCAAACCATATAACTTGTGTTCAGAAATATAGTATAACTACTTACATACACATATAATATGTTTTATTCCGCTACGTTAGTCGGTGTCTGTGTTTTGTTTTTTAGTTATTTGAATGTTACGATCCACTTAATATTTAGGTTAATATCATATGTGCACGGTATTTTTTAACGTCAAATATACTGTGAGTTTTTGTCAATAATATTTTTTATTAGAAACCAATAGAGCTTCGTCGTGCTTTAATTTTTTTTATTATAAATCCACATCTAATGATGTCAGGCGAAGTTATTTCAAGAGATACCGTAATTGAGAATTACATAAGAACTGTTACCTCACTTAGATGTTACGCGAAAGCTGTAATATCCTCACTTGTTTATTTGGTTGCAGTGTGTGTGAAACGGCTTCTGTCGCTTCCGACCTGACCAGAATGTACGTGTCTGACGAAGATGAAAAACCGGAACTTCTGATACTGCCAGTTATTAAAGTCGCCTCACCAATGGACGAATCCTTAGACCTCGACATTTCGAGTGCTGAAAAGCGACCGCGAGTGGAGTTTTAACCAAGTCTCTTATGTTACATATTCATTTATATAAGGATATTAAATGCAATATACACTTATTACAATACGACTGCATCGCATACTACAATTACAATGAAATAAAACACAAATTTATCTAAACATGTTCTATATAGAAGCAATATAGTATCATTTATTATGCATTTCAGATACTTATTTGTACGAGGTGTTAGTTTTAGGTTAGCTTTTTGTTAGAGATATAATTATTGCAAATGAATCAAGTATAAAGTAATATAAAATGAGTAATTTAGTTTTATTTAACTAAACTACTAGTAGAATTATTAAATCTCGTGGTATCTTCGGTGTTAGAACTAGAAATACTAAGTGATTGTGTTATTTACCTTTACAAATTATATTACATTATTTTTAAGGTTACTTTGTTTTAAATAAATATAAGATGTCTTTATTCAATCTTTTTATTATTTACAAAAAAATAACAATTCTATACATCTAGTAACAAAAACAGTATTGAACAATAAGGCGATAATACTTTCCCTCAAAAATGGAACTGATTATTTTTCAACCATTTTTATTTCTGAGGTTCCTCAACATATTATGTTCCCATTCATACAGCACATAACCAAAACACTAGTCAGGTACACCGCGATAACAAAGATATTAATAATAATTTTGTGAGAGCTGAACACTGTTAATGATAACTTGACCCGCCTTGGTTTCCATTTTTTTGTTTGTTAAAGTAGTCCTGGAGTGCCTGATCGTAGCTTTGTGACTCTCCTGATTCGTTTGCAGCCTCACTTGCTGGCGCGGAGTACCCTTGATAACTACTGGCAGGGGCGTCATAGGTGCTACCGGAGGAACCTTCGTACGAGTCATCGCCAAAATTTTGGCCGTGATCAGAGTTGCCGCCTCCAAAGTATTGGTTAGCAGGTCCAAACGAGTGCCCTTCTGATTGAGGGTCCTCTACTTGGTATGTGTTGCCCTCTTGTCCTAGACGATGTATGCTGTGAAGGCCACTGTCGCCTGAGGTACCTTCATGGCTGCTGGACTTGGAGGCAGTTATTATGTGTGGCACTTTGATGATTTGTGTGACAGGCACAGGGTATGGCTTGGCAACCTGAACGGGATAAGGTACTTTTTCTCTAACCTTCACGGGGTACGGCACAGGAATTTTAACAGCGATTGTTTTTGTGATTTTTATAACTTTTACCGGCGTTTCGGGTATCTCTACATGCTGACCCAAATCTTGAAGTTCTGATTCGTAGCCGTCGACAGGAATAATATGCGAGTAATGGGATGCTACGGCATAATATATACAGGAAAGTAGCAACAACAGTTTCTGTAACAAAAGTATGTAGGTGAATTATAATACTATAATTTATGAACCTGTCTATGAATACACAATTTAGAAAGTTAGAAGTTGCAAAGTTACTAATGTAAATACTTACATTAGTAATATTAAAATCCTAACAAAAATAAAGAACAAAAAATTTTGCAATTTATAACTTTCTAAATTGTGTATTCATAGACAGGTTAATAAATTATGATAAAATGGTTAATTTGATTGAATAAAAATCGTAATAATCTCTCTGAGTTAAATTTTTGTTTGATCGGTAAATAACTTCAGGAAGTGGTTTAATATTGCGTAACGAAAGTATTACGAAACTAACAGATGTTCCAGTTTCGGCTTGAACATAAAAAGTAAAAAAGTCATAGCAACGCAGTACTACTGCGGTTGTAGCTATTTATTTACTAACCGGAATTTCCATTGTGCCGTGGGTGAGTGTACTTCTACGGCGCGATCAAAAAACTATCGAGTGACAAATGTATTGGGAGCCTTTATATATGGCGCATTCTCTTGCAGCGAGGGACTGGCTACGAGTCACCCGCCCAATTACTTTCTTAAGTCAGCATTCACTCGAAGCTTAACAGCGGCGGCGATTGCACTATAAAATTAGAGTAGGTAACCTATTACGCTTTCGGAAAAAACTTTAAAAACGGATCTCAAAACCGTGTTTTTCATTATAAAGATTAGATTTCGTTCAAAACAATGACTTATTTTTATTTTTTGTTTTCGTTTTTGTTGCGGACGTTAGCTTAGCAAAGTTAACGTACGATGTGCGAATTGTGCAAGCCCAAAGGAAGTGAACACGAGGGACTATTTTTTATTCCATTTTCCTGTCCGAATAGCTAAAATGTGTGGATATTTTAGCAAGTCTAGCATTGCTAGCGACTTCAAGGTTATGAATTCGATTCTCGGTGAGAATAATATAGCTTTTACTCACTTCCAGGCGCTACGCACTTTCCTCGATAAAGTAAAATAGGTACTAGTTTTGAGTGAGTTTATCTTGTTTCTGGTTTAGTTGGTTTTTATTAAATTTTGAAATTTCACGGCATATGATGCTAAAGAGTCCTTAAGGTTAACGACTGACTATATTACTACTAGTTGTAAATCACCTTTTTCCGTAGAGACTAACGGTTCAGCAATATAAAAATCTGAATAAACAATATCTACGACCAATATATGGGTGTTTATATATATTTCTATGAATATTACATATCTATGTATCATATATGTATGTCTATCCGTTACCCTAGTATCCACAATACAAGCCTTACATAGTGCTTACTTTGGGCAAGGCTAATTGGTGATTTATTTATTTAATATATAAGAATTCCGTGGTCGAGTCACTCGCATACCGGTCTTCATGGTTCACAATACGGCACCTAATCCTGTTTTACATGCATCTGTTCAAAGTTCAAAAGTATTATTATCTTCTGAAAATCTGGATATTACAATACAAGTGGAGGTATTAAACCAGATTTTAAACTTTGAAAAGCTTGCTCACATTCAGTTGTCCATATAAACTCGACTTTCTTTGTACATAAATTGTTTAGAGGATACGCTATGTGTACTAATTTAGTTATTAACCTCCTATTATAATTAGCAAAGGCCTAGTATCGCTAGACTTCATCCGCGTTCGATGGAACCGGATACTTGCGCAATGTTTCCATCTTGCTATCGTCGGAAAAAATATCATGTGACGTTATTTTATGACCCAAATAAACAATTTCTGTGTGCAAAAATTCACCTTTTAATGTATAAAGTTTTAAATTAACTTTTCGTTACCGTTCTAATTCAGTAACTAGATTTTTATTATGAGATTCCATAGATTTACCAATTACAATACAGTCATCTAAATAAATAAATGCTTGATTATATGTTATTCCAGACAGCTATTGTCATTAAGCGTGAAAAAACGCTAGATGATCTTTTCAATTCCATAGGGGAGCGCTTCATCTGATACATTTTATCAGTTGTGAAGGCTGTATATTTTCGCGATTCCGGGTCTAATTCAATCTACATTTATTTTACATTTATCTACACTTAATGCGGTTTATTTTATAGAATTTTTATCTAAAGACAATTGGTAATAAGTTTGTGAAAGATCTAATTTTGAAAAATAAATACTACCTGATAAGGAATCTAATGTCTATGATATTGGGTAACGGAAATTTATCATCTTTAATTCTGTTATTAAGCTGCCTATAGTCTATTACTAATCTCCACTTCTTTTCGTTTGACCTATCTGATTTTTTAGGAACTACCAAGACTGAACTGGACCATTCAGAGAAGGTCTCTTCTATTATATCATTTGCTAACATTTCATGGATTTGTTTTTGTACCTCCTTCTTAAGAGAATGAGGTATTCTATACGGCTTGACATAACTAGGGCTAGCATTGTCTTTTAATGATATAGTATGCATCACTATATTGGTAGTCGATAAGTTATCACCTGGAAGATGGAAAACATCGACATATTTTGCACAAATGTGTTCGACACTAGGTCTTTCTTCCTGGTTAGTGTTAGATGAATGTAATAATTCAAACAACGTCTTAACTCCACTATCACTTATATTTTCTTCGGAAAGACTACAAATATCAAAATAATTTAAGTCATAAACAGCTCAGTTTTGAAAATGATATTCCACTTCATTATCTGTGGTATTTAATATTCTCGACTACTACCCGGCTACTAAAATTCCTTGCTGTATTTCTTTTGATAAAACTACGCAATTACTCGTAAATGTTGTAGGAATAAACCGAAGTACTTCGCATCAAGGCGGGATCAATTATCTATAGGTACCTAGCGTTATAAGTTATTTCAATAGAAACGTTAATATTATTCTTACAATTAGTTAAAAGTAAGACACTATCCTTATAATTTATACTTAATCGTTTATCGTTTGAAAAAAGTATCTCCTTAATATCATTAGCTGAGTAAGACATATTCTTAAAGACGTAATTTTTTTCTGTAAATACTACGTTATCATGAACTAAATTTAAGAAAATATAACCTTCGGACTCTAACTCTAACTGAGGATAACTTCTAAGCCATTCGAACCTTAATACGCAGAGACTTGCTCCACTATCAACTAAAAGATTAACTATTTCATTACCTAAGTACATAAAATTAAACTGTACCACTATTATTAAAGTTTGAAACAAAATTTTCCGGATTAACGAAAAAAATTAGAATTGTCATTATTAGTGTTTTGATTTGCAATGGACTGCGATTCAGTAGTTGTTACCTCTTGTACATACAGTGTGACAAACCCGGCAGCTGATCTCGGCGGGGCGGCATCTATTCAATGCGCGGGCGCGGCCGTGGTGATAAGGTGGTGCTCCTCGTGGTGCATTATACTCACCACGTGGGGAACCGGGCAAGGGTTTCGTATTGCGACGACAGAAGTAATTTGAATAATTATTACGCGATCTTACATTGTTATTATTTCCGGGGTAATAATTGTTCATATTATTTTGACCACGATTATTCTTAATTATTATGGCCTCTACTATTCATTACCTCGAATGATGAAGACAACGACTGCTCAGCCATAGCAATTCTGATGGCTTCGGGCAAGGACTCGAACTGCCTAGCTGCTATAATAGTGCTTAACCTACGATCGCTTAATCCATCGGCGAAACGTTTAATTGCTATTTTTTCCACCAGCCGATTGAGCGATAGTTAAGTTTACCAAATTACCAATAAATTTTTCAATTCAGAACCGAATGATTCGATAGATCGATCACCTTGTTTGCACTGGTGTAGTTTCCATTGAAGAGCTACTCCTGACTTTTTCTGCATAAGATAGTTCCGTATATCTAACAAAAGGTTATCAATTGTATCGTAAGTTGATTTTAACCGTGATTGTGCACTTGGTGAAAGGCGAGTTTTAATAACGAATTAAATTAATTGTTTTTTAGACTCGTTCGAGATCATTTTACTATATAATTAGATACTATTTATAAGAGAATTTGGCACTGATTCTTGTCTCGTCATTACTGGTAATAATAAGACAATAGCGGTTTTTAGATCAAACTCACTATCTATTGCTCACTCAAGTCATCTGTCATGGTTCAACACTTTTTGACTTAGGAATCGATAAATCTATTATTTTAATATATAAAATATTTATTTCCCTTAATATTAAGGATGCAGTTTGAGCTTAGGACTCGATGGTGGTGCTGAAGTTGAGGTCTGTTGACAACACCATGCCAAGAAACTCGAGGCTACCGGTAACAGGTCCTTCTTGCCATGAAAAGATACGCTTGCGTTTTGGAGGCGTTGAAATGAATGACGTTACTATCACCCCAATGGGAAACGTGGCTCAACCTCTGGGTCATTCGCTCAACCATGACCACTCTCATCAACATCACGTCATCACCGCTGGCTTTTGCGTTAGACAGATATCTTTCTACTATAATACTATCGTCTGCACACTCAACAATTCCTGGTCATTGACGTACAAGTAAAAGTGACGCAGAGAGATTAGACCTTGGGGAACTCAGGCATCAATGGCCAGTGAGTCAGAGGAGAGGCCATCGATAACTACTCTGATCCATCGTTCAGTCAATAAATCAGCTATCCTACTACAAAAGTCAGCGGGAATACCATATGCAGGAAGCTTGCTCAGCAGACAGGCGTGCCGCAGGGCTAATTGCGGCAGTGGTTTCGAAAGGGAATTATGGTAAACCCACTGGCAGGTTCGCCACGGATGTTGGTAGCCGGAAGAGAAATTAAACGTAGAATTCACGCATTTTAAATGCCCCTTTTAAATAAAATACACTATCTTTAATGTTATCTTACTTGAAAGTATTTTGTTCAGATAAAATTAGTTATAAATATGAAGATTATCAAACTAATTCGACTGTACTCTCGGAATATTTGTCTCATTTCAACTTAATAGTAAGTAATCTGCGCATTTTAATATTATTTTATTATCTTTAATTAGTCAGTGCATGATTTAATATATCTACTAGTGTCTGTTAGTGTTGCCTTGCCATATTATAAGTAGCTAAAACTACCAACTTGTGATAGGAACAATTTTTCGTGCGGCAGATTATGAAAAGTAAAACATATTTAATAATAATATTTTTTATAATAATATACCGATAATAATAACGCGCCCGAATTTAATAATAACAATAATAACGAACCGTTTTGAATACTTGCGATAATTTTTGCTATATCGTCGATGCGCGTGCAATACCGCTGAAGAGCAGTTTGTTAATACCGCGTAACAGCAAAAGGCGCAAAATTGAAATATCTCGCCAATGGATTCATAACGCGTATTGGCTTGTAGTGGATTAGACACATTTTGAATTAGCTAATAAGGAACCTTGATTTTGACATCGCAACAATACCGCGGAACAGCAGTGCGTCTGAAGTTGGCAGCAAGTCCGCGTATTTACCGAACCGGCGAAGAAGTTACAACGCGGTTAGGGCGTGCTCCCGATTACGACTGTTTTACCGTGTAAAACCCCCATGTAAGTATGTTTTTATTGTTTAACGTGTATGTTTATCAATAGTTTAAGCTTAGGTAATGTAGCTTCGTGTAATTATTTAATTATTTTAATGATTCTAGCAAACATAACCTCCATCTTGTAATTACGCGGTTTTAAAACTCCATGATTTGATAAAATTTTTCATCTACGCGGTATTTTATTCTGCAATACTAAATTTACAATACTTACATACTAACATACTAAAATTATTTTTAGGTGCAAATAATAATGGAAAATCAAGACAATCATAGTTTTCCTTTTGAAAATGCTGATGTTGCCGACGACGTGATTACATTGAAAGATCTGTTAGAAAGGCGAAACATTTTACTGAAAAAGAAAGAGGAAATAATAAGAAAACATAATGACCACAATCAACCACCATTGCAATCAGATTCAAAACCTTCGTCAGATAATATATTACAGCAAGAACAAAATCACGATATAACATCCGAATTTAATACATTTACAACACTTTTAAGTACTGTACCAACACAAAGAGAAAATAAAATTACTCCTCTTGAATTGAATGTTAATGTAGTACAGCACAATGACGGACTTGATTTTTCGTCTGACGATTCTGTCGCAGATCCTTCTTATGTCGCCCTCTCAGATATAACAAATTTAAAGCCTTTATCGCCAGAAAATATGGAATGGTTCCCTGAAAGGGAAATAGAAGAAAAGTCGAAAACAAACAAAAAAAAGCGCAAAGGGGATCAAAAAAATTGGAAAAGGATGAAAAATAAGCGACAGAGAATGTTAGGAGAAGAGTACATCGGATTTAAAAAAGATGGCTTTAAATTTATACAAAATAATCCTAAACCAGCACGAATAATGGGTCCAATATGTATGTCAAAGCGATGTTTCAGTGGAAAAGCTATGTATTGTTCGAAATTAACAGAAGAAGTCAGGTCAGAAATTTTTAAAACCTATTGGAAAATGCGTTGGCAAGAAAAGAAAATGTACGTATCTTCAATGGTGGATCAGATTCCTACCACCAGGAAAACTAAAGGCTCAAATTCAAGGCGAAGCGATACCAAAAAATATTTTTTAAAGGTGAATGATAAAAAGGAAAGAGTTTGCCAAAAAACATTTCTGGAAACACTAGGTATAAAAGAATGGACCGTTAGATACTGGCTAGGAGAGAAGATGAATAAAAGTGAATTTGAACCTGAACAAAGAGAAGTAATTGTCAAAGAACCCAAAAAAGATTTAGCTAAAAAATATTTGATTGCTCTACCGAAGCTGCCGTCTCATTATTGTAGACAATCTTCCTCGAAATTATATTTGGAGCCCATCATACAGTCAAAGTCGCAATTGTATCGTCTTTATGTAGATTACTCAGTTTCAAGAAATGAACCGGTGGCTTCAAGAAAGGTATTTGAAGGTGCTTTATTTGAAGAGAATATCGCAATATTTCAACCAAAAAAAGATGCATGCGACGTGTGTTGCGCTCACAAAGCAGGCAATATATCAGATGTGCAGTATACCAAACATATTGAACTAAAAGACTTAGCCAGAGCTGAAAAAAGTTCTGACAAAGAAGCAGCACAGAAAGGAAATATACATGCAATAACAGCAGATCTTCAGGCTGTAAAACTGTGTCCTTGCCTCAATGCCAGTGCCCTATATTTTAAAACAAAACTAGCCGTGCATAACTTTACAGTCTACAACCTGGGGAATAATAGAGTCACGTGTTACTGGTTCGACGAAACGGTATGCGACTTAAAATCGACTACCTATGCTACATTATTTGTGGACTATTTGACAAAATTAATAGATGATGATCCCAAGGATGTCGTAATATTTACAGATGGCTGTACCGCCCAAAATAGAAACAATATTGTATCGAATGCATTATTGCGTTTAGCTATGGCCAAGAACATAGTGATAACTCAGAAATACTTGGAGAAAGGCCACACGCAGATGGAAGTGGACTCAGTTCACTCTGTGATTGAGAGAAAATTGAAAAATAGAGAAGTGTTTTTACCCTCTCAATATGCGAGTATTACGAAAGAGGCAAGGAAAGTACCAAGTCCTTATGAAGTTATTACACCAGATTTTACTTTTTTTAAAGACTTCGGTCTTAAAGACTATCTGATTTACGAATCAATCAGGCCTGGTCGTGGGGCGGGTGATCACTGTGTCGTTGACATAAGAGCACTCAGGTATAATCCAAATGGTACAATAGACTATAAGCTCCACTTCACACATAACTTTACGCCTTTGCCTAGAAGACCAAAGAAGATACTTTCAATAGATAGTGTGCCTTCACTTTATCAATCTAGACAACCAATAACCACCACAAAGTACCATCATCTGCAGGAGCTCAAGAATGTCATACCAAGAGACTGTCATAACTTTTATGATAACTTGCCTTTTAAATAATGTTTCTAATATCCTAAACGTTGTGATTCATTACTAGTTTTAATTTGAGTTTCAGATTATTTTGTTACTTTATTTTTGTTATAGTGTGTAAGTATAATAGTTAGCCTTGATAAGAATAAGTGCAATGGCAAAAAAGTGATGTTTAAGTAGATCTCAAAAAATAAGTATTGACTTAAAATTATGCTGTAATTTTAAGAAAGAATATTGATTTGACATTCCAAAGATAGTGATTTTTGGATATATAGTAAAAATGGGTATTGTATTTTCATGAGAAGGGACCGATCTCACTCTGGAACATAATAATAAAAAAAGGTTTCTTTATAATTTGATTATGGATATTATATACTTAAGTAGTAAAAATAATTGTTTATCAGATAAGTTTTTTTAAGAAGTCTAAACTTATATTTTTGAAGTTATTTTTGTTATTTTGTTGTAATAAATTAATTCTTTCAATAAAATGTTTTATTTCAACTCCGCGTATTTGCTTATAATAAATTGATTTTTCTGATATTTAGTGCTACAAAACCGCGTAAGTGACTTTTCGCGGAATCTAAACAAGTTATGGTTGAATTTACGTCATTTTCTTACAGAGTAAGTCACGAAAAAGTTACTACTTAGTTTAGTCAGTAAAATATAGGCAAATGACTAAGATATCCAGTTTTTTTCGCCTCCTGTAAAATCGTACAAAAGCAGTTACGCGGTATTAACAAACTGCTCTTTCGCGGTATTGCACGCGCATCGACGATATGTGCATCTGAAGATTCGGTAAAATTGTTTCGTTTATAGTTTGAGATAGAAACAACAAAATTTCTATCACTTTCAATCAATAAGAGACTAAAGTCGCATCTGGTGCACGTAAATTCACTTTTTATTATTTATAATGATGGTAGACGCATGTAAAATTACATGCGGTTTAGAAAAAGATCTGTATGGGAATGGGAACTAGCTAAATATGGTGTGAAATACTTGATAATCTTTTCTATGAAGTACGAATAGTCGAAGATTTGAGTCGTATTTATAATGATAGAGTACCACTTTTTCAACTTGAGACATGCTTCTCCGTAGTTTTGCAAAAGGAATCAATGAGATGGGTTTCTTAGGCGGATTCCCAAAAAAGGCGCCGGGGAAAGACGCGAAACATGTTCTCGGACAATGGTACAACATTCGTAGGCACATTTAACGAATTGTCGAAATTATTAAATCCGCTTTGTTATCGTCACATCTCGCTGATCAAGGTATTAAATTTTCATTTATCCCGGCTAATAGTCCACGTTTCGGTCAGCCTATGGGAGTCAGCAGTAAAGTCAGTAAAACATCATCTTCGCCGTGTTTTGGAGCTGACACACTTAGACTTTGAAGAGATAGCGACTCTTCTGATACAGGTTGAGGCTATTCTAAATTCTCAACCTATTACCTACCCCTATTTCCGATGATCCCTCAGATCTTTCCTTTCTCACTTCAGCTCATTTCCTCATTGGACGATCTCTCGTTGCATTGCCTCATCCGCAAGGTCGACAGGAATAGCTTCACTTCCCCGCTTCCAACGAATTGAAGCTCTTAAGCAACATTTCTGGGCCAGGTTTCACCATGAATATATTTTGCGCTTTCAGAGCAAATCAAGGTGGCGAGATTCCAAGGGCGATCTCAAAAAGGGAGCCTTAGTACTTTTTAAGGACAAGTGGGCACCTCCACTGCTGTGGCCTCTCGGCCGCATTCTGTGTGTACTACCTGGACAGG
The DNA here is from genome assembly GCA_927399485.1 of Calamotropha paludella. Taxonomy (NCBI): domain Eukaryota; kingdom Metazoa; phylum Arthropoda; class Insecta; order Lepidoptera; family Crambidae; genus Calamotropha; species Calamotropha paludella. Next base: position 16,032,698 of record OV656807.1, on the reverse strand, counting down.
ATGGCGTTGCTCTATTCGCCGACATTATAACGAAGAAGGGCGTCATCAGGAGGGCTTTCAACACTATCTGCCCGCTGCCAACCAGTGTTGAAGATACTTTAAGGCGGGGAGTATGGTCATATAAGAACAACAACTGCCCGGGCGAACATGGGGCACGGCGATAGACGGCGCGGCGCGACAATAAGGCTCTCGCCTCGCGACCGCTGCGATTTTCGCACGCGCATCTCATTGTCGGGCTTTATCTCATAATCATTACATTTTTATACAGACCACAATATTTTTACTTCTTCCCATACTTTTGCTCACATTGACACCCGAACATTAATTATTTTTTTACTGTACTCTTTATATTTACAATACTAAATACGTTCGTATTGCAATCACTTATTTAGTCAGTCAGATTCGTAAATAAATACGTGCGGTCTCTTTGACTATTTTTCGTCGACTAAAAACATCATGCGCGGTGCGCTGTTAGGCCTCTGCCTCAAATTTTGCGGGCAGCGAAGCGGCGGCAGGGGCGGTCAAAACTGGTGATAAATAGCTCAAGTTATTACGGAGATACTAAAAAGAAATTGAAGCAGCATCGCAACAATAATGGCCAACGTCTCCTTATCTATAGCATATTAAAAGCCCATTTTTAAAGGCATTTTGTCAATAGAAATTTTCAAAATTGTGCAAATATTCGTCTTGGGCATACGTAAATCATAACCATATAAGCCCCCGCTTATCATCATAAGCAGGAAAACTTAAATATTTGAATTATCTTGCCTACTACAAATGCATTTTCTAGTTTCAAGCATTGGTTATGAAATGAACTTTACCAGAAACATTAAATTAAAAACCAAACTGAAATGTGTGCAAGTCCAACGATCAACAACGTTATCTCCATTTGTTACGTTTGCTAAGATTTTTCTATCAGGCACTATCAAAAGAGTCTGTCATAGTTCTCGGTAACTAGAACACGCATTTACAATGACTGCTTTAATTAGCAGCGTTACTTAAATCTCGGATTGACACATAGCGCCAATCAAACGCTACAATCGACAAAATTATTTTATTTCAAAACCTTCTTCGGTAAGACAAAAACTTTTAATCTATCGGGTTTCTAGCGTTGTGCAAGTATAGTCACATAATAATTTTGATGATATGTTATTGGAGCCCATGGATCAGCTTCAATGACGAAATGTCTGTTACGCCATAACTTCGCGAATTCTTTACTGATTTTAATTTGTGGAATCGAATCAACAGGCTTAGGACCAGATTGTGACCGAATTTTGAAATTCGCAAATAATCCCATCGAAACTAAAAAAAATAATCTTTTTTTAGGTATCACGCTCCGCTCCAATATATGGTGCTAGCGTAGCTTTATGATTAGCGTCTGCATGGCCTAGTATATATTATGACGAAATTTTAAATGCTGCACCTATTGATACAGAGCCTGCTCGTCTTATTGCCGTACGTCAGAAAGAGTTGCATGCGATCCCTTCGGCCAGAGTAAAACTATAAATATATCAACCCGTCTGCGACCTTTTTTAATTTTTATTATTATATTATATCTAAATATAACTAATATTTTATTATTTACTTACAATGCGATTTTTTTTACTTGCAAGAAACTTTAATAAAACTAATAAGGATTAGGCATACTTAATCATTATTAAATGTATTATTTTTTCTTGGAAGTAAAAAAATTTGCATACAAATACCTTTATAAGTTGGTAGGTAATTAGTTTAATTCTGTTGAAAACCTTTACAATTACATGGATAATATTCCGGAATGTTTTAAAATACCACATTGTTGCTCTTCACTAAGGTCACTTCACTAACCGCCATTAGCTAGTTCGCAGGTTTTCGATTGTAGTCCTGTGTCCTTTTATATTTTTTTTCATCGCTTGTAAAATAATTTGTTGTTTGCTCTCACAATGAGTTATAGTTATAGTACCTACTCATGCCTACAAAATCGTGCCACTTTATTGACAGTATCAGTTTTATATCAGATTTATCAAATGTTTGCCTTCCACGTAATGTTTTATTTTTTACTAAATCTTCCTCAATTTTTATTAAGATTGAACAGAGGATCTCTTAATCGACAATGAGTTGGACTTCATGCCCAATTGTCCAATTTCCTAAATAAGATTGCTAACTTGTCACTGCGAATGTTTTCGGTAGGTAGAACGAATGAATGTAAATCTTTTACACTAAGGTATTATAAAAAAATGCAAAAACGTTATATTCTTTTTAATTACTATAAATTGATTAAAATAAATTTTGATTACACTTTCATTCTGTCTGACAAAACTCTCACTATGGACCCCGTACCACCTATGTTGTATGCTTTTTCATGCCATAATAAAAGGTGTCCGCTCGAACCTTCTGATGGGTATTCAAAACCTCTATATATATATTTCATAAGCACATCAACATCATCTCTTGAAAGATTGCCAACTACATCTTCAATTTGTGCAGATTTAATGGCAAGTAGGACTTTTAGTGTTAATGAAAGAGCACTGTCCTGTAAAAAGACAAAAACGTAGTTAAATAAAAAAAACACAGAGAACAAGGTTAAACTGCTGTAACTTACTCTCGTTTTTAGTACTCAAACCAGAGTTAGGTGAAAAATAGGTAGGTCAAATGAGTATTGGAAATTAGCGAGGTATTTAATTTCTAGTGTTGACATTGAGGAGCTTGATGTTGAGCAATATTCGCACAGGGATCTGCCCTTGCGAATGAGTGACCAAAATTCACTATCTCAAAGTCCGCTTAGTTTCAGAAGACACATTCAGCCATTGGTCCTCACTACATCTGTAGTCATCAGCATCCACCAATGCGCACTGGACCCTCTTGAGGTCCTGATGATGAAAAGTCTAACAGTGGAGAGACAAGGTCCTAGGTGTCGATAACATTCATATTATGTAAATGAAATAATAGAAAACTATAATATAACAAAGAATCTGACTGGGTGCGCGGATGATGCGCTAAGAGAAAATGTATGGAGCGGAATTGAAAAAGTATTCCCAAGGTAAGATAAAAGGAGTAAAATTTGTAATGCATGAGCCTATGTTAGAAATTTGTGTGTGAGGCCCCGTTTAATAAAACTTTGCGAAAATGTGCTTATGGTTTAGTGAATATTCTAAAAGAAATGTAAAATTTGAATCAGATTTCGTGAAAGTCAAGTATGCTAGTTATGGACTATAAAATTGGGCCCTCAATCCTCTATGTGAGAACTGAGGGCCCATCTGTGCCGGATAAACAATGGGCACTACTGAAAAAGTCTTTACACTAAAATCTATGCCAATGCCATACAAAATTTGTGAAAATATGACATTACCGCAAAACGCTATCCGTTTTTTATATCTTCGTTAAAAATATGTCCTCAATACTCATCCACGTAAAAGTTTATAACGAAAATTTATAAAAAAATAACTTACGGCCTTTGTTTAAAATCATACATGCTAATTAATAAAAATGTGAAATCAAGAACAGGGCACTACTTCTCTTTGTTTGAAAGTTATTACTTAGTTTAAATTCGGGCTGTCAATCCTCCATTTTTTTGTTTCCGTTTTACTACACTTAACATATGAAGGATACGACAATGTAAACATTGAGAAAAAATTGTGCAACGATTTGTAGTCAATTGGAATAACGATGAAATTATTAATCTTAATATATGCCGAATCAACTATTTTCGTACGAAAGTAGGGTGACAATAATATTTATTTAAGCCCTCATTTTATTTGTTAGAGGCGATTCTCAGTGATGTTTTAATACCTTCTGCTGTTGCAAAGTACCTAATCATATCTCACAAGGTATTTTATTGTTTATAATATTTAAGGTACAAACAGCAACATAAGGTTGTGCCTTAAAAACTGCCCCTGTCACGTGACTACCAACTTTTTGAAAGAAAGTGAGAATAGATGTATGACGTCTTCATAAATGTCATTTTTATTGTAGATGTGTGTGTAACGTTACAAAGTTTTGAAATGAACCATAATAACTGAAACTAATACTTTTTTCTAAGACCCTAATGAGTTTCGCATCAAAAAAGTGAGATTGTTTCAATTCAATAATAAGTAGTAATGTAATGTCAGAACAATCATTGTCAAATTTTTCCGGTCGCTAGATATCAATGCAGACAGTGCGGCGTAGGCTAAATGAAGGTGGCCCACACCATCACATACGAGGGCTGCACTAAAAGTATCGGGAATGGAATATTTCCACTGTTCCTGTCATATTAAAATCTTTTTAATTGAAAACTCCTTGGTTTCAAAAATCAAATACCATTTATTTATTTAAAAAAAAGATTCTCGGTCTTGTCACAAGGTCTTGCCAAACTTAGTCGTTGAGAAAATGGAATTGACTCGAGAAAAATCAAGAGCGATGATTTATTATAACTTTTGACGTGGTTTAACACAAAAACAGTGTGTTGATCGGATGCTTTCTACATTTGGTGATGAAGCCCCATCCAAAACCACAATTTATCGCTAGTTTGCTAAATTTTAACGTGGACGTGTCAAGCTCAGTGATGTTCCCCGTCAAGGTCGTCCAAAAACTACAGTCACCCAAGAAAACCTTGATGCTGTGCGTAAGCTGATTAAGGAAGATCGACATGTGACATACCGCGAAATTCAGGCAACTTTAGACATTGGCATGAGTCAAATATAAATAATCTTGCATGAACAATTAGGTGTAAAAAAGTTGTTTTCCCGATGGATACCGCATGCGCTCTGTGAAGACCAAAAAGCGGCTCGCGTTACTTGGTGCGTCAGAATACTCGAAAGATTCCACGCAGGATCCTCAAATGCTGTATACAACATCGTATCAGGTGACGAATACTGGATATACGCGTACGAACCCGAAACAAAAAACCAGTCACGAGTTTAGGTGTTCGAAAATGAGTTAAAGCCAACAAAAATTGTTCGTTCACGGAGTGTTTCAAAAAAATGGTGATCACGTTTGTCTCCAAAACCGGCCATGTTGTGACTATTCCTCTTGAGGGACAAAGAACGGTTAATGCAGAATGGTATGCTAGCATTTGTTTGCCACAGGTCTTTTCTGAACTCCGTAAAGAGAACTGCAACCGCCGCATCATCCTCCATCACGACAATGCGAGTTCTCGCACCGCTCACAAAACAAAAGAGTTTTTGGAACAAGAAAACATAGAATTATTAGACCATCTGCCGTACAGCCCCGACCTAAGCCGTAATGATTACTATACTTACCCTAAAATAAAGAATAAATTGCGTGGTCAGAGATTTTCATCACCTGAAGAAGCTGTGGACGCCTACAAAACAGCCATTTTGGAGACTCCAACTTCCGAATGGAATGGTTGCTTCAATGATTGGTTCCATCGTATGGAAAAATGTGTCTAATTTCGCGGAGAATACTTCGAAAAGCAATAAATACATTTTTAAATAGTAAAGTTGTGTCACTTCCTTGATTCCCAAAATTTTCAGTGCCGCCCTCGTACCAGCCCGAAAATTGTCACTTACACAACATCAGTTTTTTATTACTGTTGGTGCCAGTTATCTTCGTATGATAGCGATTTTTGAGCGATAATGTTTGAACATTGTTATATAGTGGTAATAATATATTTTTACTGAAAAGCGTATTGGTTTTTAAAATTACCAGGACTACGATATTATCCGTCCAATCAAAATTATAATATTGAAGACAAAAGGCGATTCTATCTTCTTTGTGCTTTTGTGTAAGTAAGGTTTTTAAAGTTTATAATTATATATTGCTACAAAAATGTGTTGGTTTTAAAATGAGGTCGAGTTTGGCAATGATCCTACTAATTATAATCAGAAAAAATTTTGAGTTAGAGTACCGGTAAGGACAAATGTTTGTGTAATAAAAAATCACAATAATTATGCGCTATTTCGATTTGTTCGTGTTTTATTTGAGTAGTATAATATTGATAATATTTTTTTATAATGCAAGTGTAAGAAATCTTTATTATTATTTGATTGCTGCATCTATATCTTTCTAAGTCTATGGATGCAGGATAAGTAAAATTAAATTTTATCATTATTTCATCCAAAAGCATGCGACGTTGCCGTTGCTCTTTGTTTTGGAAGAGCGGCAACAACTGAAAGCACGTCATCAGGCATGTCAAGACTCTGCGTCAAGCAGTGACAGTTCTCTGGCGCCAAGAGACACACACCACACACACAAAGATATTATGACATAAAAACTTTAGTTTTTGTTATGAAGTTGTCATGGGAAAAATAATTTCATCTCTTTCTACCTTTCTGTCTGTTGGGTCTTGAAGGGGCAGTTAAGAGTGTTGCTGTTTGTACGTACGAAATAATAATTTATGATAGTTCAGCGGAAGTTCTAGGTGATAGATAAATCATCGAGTTTTATGACATAGTGAAGAAAAAAAAAATCATTTTTAATGTGCATAAGTTAATTTAAGGTAAATTTGTTGTGATACTCATAATATTATTAAAATGCATATTAATAATATTTAAATGCATATAGAGGATTGAGGCCCCAACTTTATAATCCGTAACTGGTTTGACTTTCACAAAATCTGATCCCAACTTTCACACTTCTTTTAGAGTATTTAAAAAATCCTAAAAATTTTTTTTACAGTTTTATTGAATAGGCCCCTTCACACCTCACATACATTGAAATTTTTACAAATATTTCAATAATTATTTGATACACAAAGGTGAAACTTTTATATACACTTACATGACATACTAAATTCTGTTTATTGCACAAAAAGATATTCTAAATATTTTTGCTGTGTTTAAAGCAATGCATATTACTTTATTCATTTACTAAACCAAACCTAAGGCAAGCATAGTACCACCAATTTCTGTCTATCACACACAAAACTTTCTGGTACTGTGCTTGCCTAAACATATATTTGCAAGCAGAGGCATAGCTAGTAGAGACAAAAACTAACTTAACTGTTTAGGTTTGATCAAATCAAAATATAAATACAAATGAATTGCTTTACAGGTAAAAGGTTAATAGTTATAATCGTTCACTAAATGGCACAGCAAAACTATTTACTATATATATGTGCATAAGAGTATTGTGTTTGCTCACTTGTGTGGGCTTTACTAAACGCCTAAGTTGGACAATTTAGAATTGTATACATGGATTATTAATACAAACAAAGTAAACCAAAAGGTTTATGCCCATAATACATGTATCATAATCTACTAACATGCAAAATTTTAAACTTTTGCAACTTATTTACATTCAAACAGCATCTTGCACTTTGGTAGCTATGCCGCTGTTTGTTAGGCTTAGTGTTTAGGTTATAATATAATGAAAGCTTACTTTCACTTGCTGGTTTGAAGATCCCATGGGTGCATTATTTAACACCAGCTTCAAAGCTTCAATATGTCTGCCTGTATATTTAAAGTTAAGGATATTACATATAAAGCACCAATCACTTTCAATACGAAATTCATGAACTTTTTGGCAAAAATTAATTCTATTTTTAATTTTTTTCTTTTCTTTTTTCTATATTTATTCATCCTCTTATTTAGTTCTTCATACCACTTTTGGGGCCACAATGTCCAGGTAACTTTTGTTAAAATGATTTTGCTTAAGTTATTGAAGCAGGCCAATTTGGACTAAATATAAATTCTTATTTCATAATCCTAGGATCAGCTACCACCAATGACCTATATAATCATACTAAACTATAGCTTAATCACAAAGTTAAAAAGTGGAAGACTTATTTGACAAGCACTTCAATTGGTGTATGCAACTTCACAAGGAGAGCCACAAATTTAATTAATTGACTATGCTGATGTTAGCTACCTTGACCGGCGAGAATAGATTTTCGTAAATAATGTAATACTTGGTATGGTTGCTTTATCGCTTTAAAAGGAATTTGCAAATTCTGTTACGTTTATTTTAAATTATTGTAACTTTTACGTTGAATGGTTAAATATTGAACTGTTTCTTGGTTCTGTTGATAACTGTTTTCTAAATAAGAAATAGTCACGCCCTTCGTCATTACAAGTGAGCTAAGTCGATTATAGCTGTATAATAATAAAACATTGATCTCTATAGAGATATTTATATTTTTGAAAAGGATATTGATTAAGAAGTGAGCTAACTTCTGTTTCATCAGGACCCGTTGGTACAGCTTGTTCAGCCTCATCATCTTTGAAGTTATCTTCATTGTATTGATCAATGTCTATTTTTCGAAATGCAGAGCTTGAAGTATTTTTAGCCATTTCGGAAAAAAATGCACCGGTCCCTCAAGCAGATATAAAATTACAGATTAATACTATAATATTTATGTAAAATTCAGAATATCAACATTTAACTCGTATAATTCCGAACGATTGCGTTGATTGATCGAAAGAGTATAATCCAGGCCCCTGAATCACCAATCAAAATTCTCCAGAACTTAGTGATTGGTCGATGAAATGGTTTGACGGGTAAAACAACAGATTATTGTACTAAAAGTGTGGTCACAGATTAGCTACATATCAATTTGCGGAATCCAAAGTTCTTAATAATAAACTATTATAGAAAAAAATATATAATTTAATTTCTATATAAAAATTGGAGACCTATGTTTTTAAGTGTTGTTTAAAAAACAAAATAAAAATATAGAATTCTAATTTTAAGAAATTAATTAAAGCTACTGCCAGATCAATTTATAATAGTCTGTGACGCCATCGCCATTAAAAAAAACTTGAATGTAGACTTATCAACGATCGACGACAATACCATATTTTGATAAACTTATCTCATTATCCTAATAAGGGTCGCCAGGATTAATGATTTTAATACAAGTCCTCTGCGTGAGTGCAAAAGAGATAGACCTGCGGTCTGCGCAAAAGAAACCCTTGAATATGTTTTCTATCGAGATGGAACCTTAACCAGTCTGTACATATTAAAAACAGTTTTATAGCAAATCGAACTAAAAAGTGAAAAATAAAATATAGTTAAAAAAAACAAAAAACACACTTTAATAGCAAATCATACTAAAAATCAGAAAATAACTTTTAATTTATATTTTATTCCACTGTTATAAAAAGTAAACTAACTCAATATGTTTAAATAATTTTCAAAAATTCTAAAATAAAAATAAAGTTATGAAAAGAAAATTAATAAATTTATAAAAAAAAGCGTGGGGTGCTCGATTTTGATTGTTATAAATATATAATTAGTAGTTTTTTGTAAACATAAAGTTAGTTGATATAAAAAAAAACACCCCACGCTTTTTTTACAATAAAACAACAATCAATATCGAGCACCCCACGCTTTTTAGAAATTTATTAATTTTCTTTTCATAACTTTATTTTACAACTAAGGTATATTTTTTAATTGAATTATTCTTTTGATGTGATAAACATCTTTTTTTATCAGAACTCGTTATCTGTATACAGGGTGTTCGGAAATGTAAAATGCAAATGTAGTTATTTTTTCAGAGGTCTCGTTTTAAGATTTAGGGATATTTTTTTCCAAGTTATTCTTTTTATGGATTTTTTTAATTTCTTCCATTTTCTCTTCCAGGATCGTTATGTACATATATTTTTTAGTTTTTGTACTTCGTAACTCTAATAATTTAACTTTCTTTTTGAGATCCTCATTTTGGCTGACTAGACAAGCAATAGACGATTTAATATTTTGGTTAGTTTTTTTGATGTCCTTGAGAGATTGCGATATTTTGTTTGACTGATTATTCAGCGTTGTTGATAATTTGCTAAACATTTCTTTTATTTCTTGCTTAAAATTGTCAATTGTTTAATGCATAGTGAAATGTAATTTGGTGGTGTAATATTCTCATCGATGAGATGTGATCCCGAGAATGATTTATTCATCTTTAAATTAATGAGAATAAGCAATATAAAATATTTTAAATAAAAAAGTAGTTCCTGTTTTTACGGATTTTTCCGGATTTAATGTAAAAAAAATCCAACGATATTTTGATCACAGCACAGGTAGACGTTGTTGTCGACATGTCGTAGCAAAGACATCTATCGTAGCACTGGTCTAAGTCGTGCGCGAGTGGAACGCCCGATTATTCTTCTATAATGGGTTTGATCACACGAACGGCTTTGTTACACAAGTTTGTGCATTAACATAATTGGAATTAAAGATGTTCTCGCGTGTGCCTTCTGTTTCGGACGATTAGGGAGTTCCCATAGGGGAATCAAAAGTTACATAGCCAATACACCCTAGTCCTCGGTAATTGTTTTTCATAATCACATGATGAGCAATAATGATAAAAGCTAATTTATAATAGAAGATAAATGAATAAAGAAGTTTTAGTAAAGAAATGGACATTTACTGAAACCTATTTGGTGACGGTTTCCGTCGCCGCTATAAAGTCCGTTTTTTCATTTTTTCCATGGCAAGAGATGCCTTTCAATGTAAACAACAGAAGCTTTCACAAATCAGCTCTCATCATCATCAAATTAATAAATAAAATACCTGCTAAACAGGCTGTGTGGGCTTTGTACTCTTTGTCTCAAGGATCCTTCAATGGATGGACAATCTAAAAAAGTAAAGAAAAAATATATAATTTTAATGGTTGCAAATAGGGATGGCGATTCTTTCCGAAAAAGATCGATTTTTAAATCGATCTGAATCGTAAGCTGATGAATCGATTCACAAAAAGATCAAGGCCAAAAAGATCGATTTCCAAAAAATCGATTTTTTTCCAAGTTGACATTCATAATTTAAATGTAAATCCATTTTATGAATAACAAGAAACATACCATAATAAATTATCTCTAACCAGTAAATTTAGTTTTTTTTAGTTCAGGGAATTCGATAAATACAATTATTTATATCAGGTATGAAAAAAGATATTTATTTTCAAAATGTATTTATATCATGAAAAAGTTTAAAGTCCCACTGCTTTAAATCTAAACTTTTTAAAAATAACAGTTTGTCCAGTCTTTTCGGATCCAAGCGGTTCCGCTCATCACTTCCAATGTTGCCGACAATTGAAAAAAGGCGCTCACAAGGAACAGATCCCACGATACTTATATACAACATGGCTATTAAGTGAATGTGAGCCACACAGCCATGCAGCGAGTTTTTAAGTTATTAACCCCTTAACCGCAAAACCGCAATATTACGGGTAAATTCAAGTAATTGTAAATAATTTTATGGTTTTTACCAAAATAAAAAAATCGAATGCCGATTTTCAAGGGTGAAATATCGATTCACCGGATCGATTCAGTACTGCATATCGATTTAAAAAATCGATCTTTTCGACCTGAAAAATCGATTCTTCGATTAATCGATCTCAGATCGCCATCCCTAGTTGCAAATGATTGAAAGCTAAATTACGAAAGAAAGATTATTTTTATAAATCAGCAAAATAACGTTGTGAGTTATTACTTTAACATTAATGGTAGTGTTTTTCCTGTGAATCTGCAGTGCATTATTGCATAAAAATTTTCGTTTACGAATCTATTTGGATAACTCTTCCACGATGACAATGGGTGATGAACTGCCTGTTACTTCTTTGGTTTTGCCAGTTCTCATACGTCCTGTCTTAACTCAGGTAAGGTGATATCAGCATTTGTAAGCTAAATAGGAATTAAGATATTTGTCCTTTTATTTATTTTAATTGTAAACATTTTTCTCAACTGATATAAAGCATGTGAAATTATAGTTTTAGCTTATGTTTTGTTCAAATTTATCAAGGAATAATCTCTTGATTTATCTAATTCTGCTGCCATATATATCATGTGTAACATTTTTAAGTGAAGATTGAATTTTAAATAAAATAACTTTATTTTTACGGATTTTGCCTTAAATTATTTTATATTTAAAAGTAGTAGTAGTAAAAAATATATACGACCATTGCCTTAGTCATCCTGTGATCACGACTCCTATAAAGGAGGCGAAACGTCATTATTAAATATAAAATAAATAATGTGCAAAACCTGTAAAAAAGTTGTTTTATTTAAATGTATAGAAGTGTAAGAACTAAATATGAACTAATATAATATTACATAAGCAGTGGGGGTAGACTGGAAAATGTATCCTAGTTATGCAATATATACATAAACTGCAAAATAATTTGAAAGTTGCGTTTTGTTTCCACATATTTGTACTTGGATCCATATAAGTCCCATCTTGCATGGAATATTGCAGCCACCTCTGGGATGGCTCAGCAAAATACCAACTTGCTGCTAGGACACGATTCAGTGCAGAGCTGAGAGGCTCATTGGTGACAGTAAATTGGTGAAGAGCAAGCTTCACACCTTAGCTCATCGCTGCGAAGTTGCCTGTCTTTCGATCTTCAACATATAACCCATCCATTTTCAAAGCCAGGTTGAATAGGCGCCTTCTGGGTTGGCTCATTCCATTGTGAATTCTGTCTTGGCCCCTGGGCTTGATTGGGAGCAAGAGCTAACCCATGCTAAATAAAAAAAATTGTTTCCTTAGTTTATTAAATACAGATAGATTTCTTAATTCAATGTTTTATTTAAATGGACTTCATTGGTATAGTATATAGTATTTTTGGGTAGAGCCACACTATGTTTATTTAAAATGAAGTATAGGAGGTAATTCTGAAAAATAAAATTCTAATGGAAAGATGAAATGCTGGTTAGTTTGACTACCACAGCACCCTAAGACAATTTATTTATAAATTTTATTTACAAGTCTCAAAAGCCATGTATCTTAAATATAAAGTTGAAGTAAAATTAGTTTTATCAACTGATTCTCAGCTCAAAAGAAGTTAAAAGTGTTGAGTTATTTGGAGCAGTGGTTACAAACATTCATTTGAATCATAAACATGAATTAAAATAATTTTAATTGGTTATCTTGATATCTTGGATATAGTAGTCACCCAGAATGCGGATTCCAGCCCCTTATCATTTCTTCGATCTTATTTTTTTTCAGTTAGAGAAATATGATTTGGGCGCCTCACAGACATTAAGAGCGGCGCTGACAAAAGCTGAAGCAGCTGTGCCTGGGTTAAACTATGATCTGGTTGCTGGTATTATGAGAAGAGCGGACATCCCTGTTAATATGAATGAGAGCTTGCTTCGACTTCAAGGAACTCTCACAGAAACAGAATGTAATTAATTTATACACCTATATTGAATCACTGTACTATTGATGCATACGTCTTTTAACATCAAAGTTAAATTAAATAATGTAAGAAGTTGTAATGTAACCTTTTCAATTGCTTATTATACACCAAATTCTTTTATCTACTACAATATCATATCGATTGTAGTTTATGGAACAAAAACTAAGACTTACAGTGTAAATGTATATAAGGGCATTATATAAATTGTATATTACATTTTTTTTTATGTTGATAGAAAAAAAACTGAGCTAATGTTTGATCATGATCTTATCATTACTTTTAATTATTTCTTTCTTTTGTTTTTATTTACTTATTAAGGGCATTACACATATAAACCAGTTTAGTTCAGCAGTAGTGGTTGAATGAGACAATGCTGGCCCAAAGCGATTACTACAGACGTTGGATTTTATTCGGCATGAGGCAAATTGCTGATAGCAATATACATTTTTACGAATGAACTTATATTGATCGCCAAAACCCGATTTACATTAGTTAGGATGCCGACCTTTTTCTCTAACATTTGATACATGTATGCATTTGATTTTGCTGCTTGGTTTTGCCGATTAATGTCGTCTCGTTGATTTATAGCACCCTTAAGCCAGGCATCATTGTTCTCGAAAATGTATCTATAAATATTCGCTTTTGCCACTCAGCTGTGCCGATTAATGCCGGTCCGCCTTGTGTGTAGATCCCTTTTCAGCTTAAATGGAGATGATACGTACTTATTACGTAAATTACAATTAATAGCTTGGTATTTCAGGTGCGGATCTTCGTTTAAACAGGACTGAAGAAGCATTTCAAGAGTTGAATAAGAAGTCCGCTGCCTTGAAAAAGATATTGAGCCGCATTCCAGATGAAATAACTGACAGAAAAACATTTCTGGAAACAATCAAGTATGTGCAAACATATGATGCTTATGTATTTTTGGTGAAATTTATATTTCCTAGTTGTTATTATTTATTGTGGATCAGTGGATATATCTATAAATGCTGATTGTGTAATATTATAGGGAGATTGCATCTGCAATTAAAAAGCTTCTGGATGCTGTAAATGAAGTTTCAACATACACCCCAGGGCCTGGGAAGCAAGTGCTAGAACAGAGGAAGAGAGAGTTCGTCAAATATTCAAAGAGATTTTCAAATACTTTAAAAGAATATTTCAAAGAAGGACAGTTAGTATGATTTTATTATATTATATTGTTACATTTTTTTCATCCCACTCTACCATATGAATGAAAGCTCCGTGAGGAGAATGGGTTATAATCCACTACTCGTTCCAACGACTGAAAATGCAGACGGGATGAAAGGCTTATCGCGAGACAGTAAATTTACCGTCACCCATCTGATGACGGGCCCTTACGAAAGTTTCTTAACGTCCGCAACCATAGCACGAAAGCGCTAACAGTTGCGCCGCCGAGCTTCTGCAAATAGTCCCTCATAGAAAAATTTATAATTTATTTGATTTAACTGTTACTTTTAATATTCTTACATGGATATGAATTAGTACTGTTATCATATACCACGTGACTGCAGAATAAAGAAGTAGTTTGCTGTGTGTCTGACAGTTTTCCCCTGTGACTTTGCTTTTTGAATTAAATATTCTTATTTTTTTAATCAAGCCACACTTACTGTAAAAAAAAGGAAATATTTTTTATGAACTTACCCACCCAACAATATCTATTGATTCAGATTTACAAATAAAAGAAACCCCAACTTTTTCTAATGGCTATGATTTAATATTTGTTTTTCTTTTCAGGGCTAATGCAGTTTTTGTGAGTGCTTTATATTTGATTTATCAAACAAATCAAATTTTATATACTGTTAAAAGTAAGTCTGAATAAGACTACATTTGCTCTATCACATAATGACGGATGAGCCGTACTTGTAGTTATGCGTAAGACACTTGTCTGTGTGCCTTGTGCTTCTGCACACAACCAAGACCTGCCATCGTGATATAAAAGGCATGTACAAGTGTTGAAACCTTTCCTGTTAAAATTTTACATTATTTGTTACATATGGTATGTGTTAGTCGAATCCTTTTTCCATATTATTCATGACGTATTGTTTTGAAAGCATTTTAAAGTTAACTCATTATATTATTATTGCTATCTTTATGTAAATTTAAGTGAAGTACATTATGTTAAATGCTATGTTGATTCATAGTAATATTAATTGTTATTTAATTTAAAGTATTACTACAAAGAGTCAATTAAAAGACTTTCTAAATTATTTTTAGTAACAATGAATGGCAATAGTCATTTATTATGCGCAATAGCTTATTACATTATCTCTTTGTTCTCACTAGTTCGATTAATTAGTTTAATTGATGAACAAGTGAGACTTTTTTTTTTCTAATTTGTTTCATATAACTATTTATTTTTCTTATATATGCGACAGTCGAACTAATTAGAATTAAAAATAATTCTACTATATTTAAATGTTTTACAAAATTTGTGATAAATAAAAAAAAGCTTGTTTCCTTAAAAACTAATATACTAAAAAAAATGTAATAATCATATACTTGCTTTCTTGTCTCAACAAGCTTATCCAGAAATAACAAAAATTAGCTTATATGTGTAATAAATGATTATCAAATTGAAAACGATAAAATATATCTACATGATCAATAATAATTTTTCTTGTCTTACTTATTTCAATAAGCGAGAGAAAAAAAAATTGAATATGTGTATTCCATCAAGAAATGTAATAAACATCTACATTAAATAAAAACTACCATCACGCTTTTTTGGCGAAATATATGTTAACGAATCAAGTGAATTTTATTTTATTTGGAGAATAAAAAAAAAATTGAATGTAGTAGAAATATGTTTAATTCTCATTAGTCCGCTGGACAAACAAATGAAAAAAGAAATCTCACTAGATTAAAGAACAAACTAAAGTATGAAACTGGTGAGAACAAAGGGCATTATTATCAGGAGATGATATGTTTTGCGCGTTTGGTTGGAAGTGACTAGGAATATTTTGTAGATGTTATGTAACTGTTGTAATTAAAGGTAAATAAACATTTATGTAGAGTGCATCAATTACAGATGCTGTAGGCACCTTAATTTTAATAAATCTATTTTACTTTCTTTTGTGTTTTTATGTTGGAATAGAGATTAGCACAATATTTCAGTTCCCTAGTGTTTCCGCTCTTGTATGCTGCTCTAATTCTTTATACAATTGTATTGTAATAATAAATCGCTCATTGGGAGTTACAAAGACGAAACTGCACAAAATGCATTTTTATAGGAGAAGCAATTTGGAGTTTTAGATGTTAGTTATCGCTATTGTAAAGATGCTACCTAAAATTGTGTTCGTTTCAAAATTAAGTTCTATGATTACAATTTCCCTAATAGTTATAATCTTCACATTGAACGTTGCATATATCTGGTTATAGGCATAAATAGCTTAAGAAGGGTGGGATTTCGTCATTGTTGCTTTTGAATTTAGCTCGAAGTCTTTTTAATAGGTATCTTACATTTTTTTACAAAATGAAACTAACTTATTAGAGAAATTCAGTAGATATTGTGGTTTTATTTATTTTTATACAAAAAAACCTATACATATAAACAGCTTTAATAAAATGGTAAATTTGTTTATTTAAATTAGAAATTAAAAGTAAAATTGATACAATTAGTAATGATAAATATATATATTTTTTAATTGGTTTTGTATTAACTGAAGCGGTCCGAAAACCAATCATAAGCTTATGAAATCTCACCCACCATATATTTAAATTTCTTATATCAAATAGTATATTCTAAATAATCTTTATTCTTGTTGTTTTTATTATCTAAGAAACTAAAATCATTTAATAAAACTAAAACGAAGTATTATAGTAGTAATTTAAATAAGAATAAAATGTAACTAACAAAGACTATATCGACGATTCGCAATGTACCATGTGTGTTTTTCTTTGAATACAAAGGTTCTAATTTTAAAACACTTTCTCACTTTGCGGATAAAACGCAATTTTCCACGCAGAAATTGAATGACAAACCAAAATTTTCCGAGCGTGTGAGGTGAAAAATAAATTTCTTAATTACCTTTTCGTCATTGTTGCTCCAAATACGCATAAACATTTGGGGAGTCCCGCGGAACTGGCCTTTCAGACGCTGTTCCTCCAGAAACAGCAAAACAGCACAATGACACTGACGCCATCTAGCGCCAAATGGTCGGAAATTAATTTCTGTCCGTTTCTTCTGACGTAAATCAGGTTCATCATAATTATATCATCATATATTCTAAGTGGTGCTTTTGTAACATAAATTAAAAAACAGTGATTTCTCATAAGCCTTAGGTAAAATCAAATGCAGAAAATTTTAAGTATAAATTTGTTACTGCTTTTCTGTAACTTTTTGAAAAATTCACGAGATCATTATATTTTCATAATCTGCTAATATCCCACATTAAAAAAAAATACTGTACCTAACTCTTACCTTTAGTTCTACCTCAAATTCTTGTTGCTACCTACTTTATTTACTTTTCAATGGTGGGAGATTTTTTAGCTAGTTGGATACGAAGTTTGCTGGTAAGGGTCCGAGGGCCCTTCTGAACTTGGGGGCACTAGGGCACAGCATCGTCGAGCCCTTGTTAGCTACGCCACTACTCAATAGTGATTCAAATTTGTACATAGAACAAATAATACGCCGAGTTCCGCGTCCACTGCAATTTAAGCTATGGCATTGATTTTTACAACGTATACGGTAGTATCTAATAGAGACTGTGAGACAAATGTGGCGTTATGTATTTTATTGGTCAATGTGTTCAACGCTTACTATGGACCAGGGATGTTGCGAATATTCGCATCCGCATCCGCATATGCGGAACATCCGCATCGATTTAGACATCCGCATCTGCATCCGCATCCGCATTTAAATCGATGCGGAGCTGATGCGGATGCGACAAGAAAGAAAGGGAAGGGGCCGGCGAGTGGCGAGTGTCGACCAAGTAAAAGTTTAAAGATGATATATTAAAGATTAGCAGAAACACCGAAGACATCTTGGCTTCTCGAACAATATCTCCAAGTACCGAAAGAGTGAAGAAAATGAGAATGACAGATTTCATGGAAACAGAACGGAACGACTAGAGACCTCAGGTACAGGACGTCAATCCTGTTTAATTAGTGATCTTACCATGATGTTACACCAGTAATTGTCAGCCCTGACACAATTCACAAGAAGCAGTTACTTACTTTCCGTAATAAAAAGTGAATTAATTTAAATGAGAGTCCTCTTTAATGGTGGAGTGTTAATCAAGGTGAGTTCAAACTGTTACCTAAAGAAGCACGCAAATTCTTATCAGCGCCACCAGCCAGTGTTCCAAGTGAACAGTTATTTAGTAGCGCAGGATTAATACACGAACCCTTGCGAAACAGACTGGAGTCCGAAAAGGCGGTCATTCTACTTTAAATATAATCATTAAATATAATGCTCCAATATTTAAATTTCTTTACTAAAACAATTAGTAATAGTAATTCACTCACTACTTTATTATTAAAGTAGCTGACCCGGCCACACGTTGCCGTGGCTCAGTTATTATAATTTGCAAAAAAAAATTTTATTAAAAATCAGCAATAGCCCGCTGGCGCGTTCTGAGCTCGCGCGATAGGCAGCCTTTGTGATATTGATTCGTTGGTGGGAAAAGTGGTGGGCGGCGCCCGACGTGACGGCATAGACAGTGGTGGCATGCGCGTGAGCTGCGCGCTGTACTGGACAGTACTTGGACATAGAAACATTACTTTATTTTTCTAAAGTAAAATATAAAAAAAAAGTAGCCTAAGTTACTCCTTATTACATCAGCTATCTGCCAATAAAAGTCCCGTCAAAATCGGTCCAGCTATTTCAGCGTTTAGCCCGAACAAACAGAGAGACGGACAGACAAAAATTGTAAAAAATGTGGTTTTGGTGGGTGTACCGTATATATATTCATATGCATGTAGTAAAAAACGGTTATTTCAATATTACAAACAGACACTTCAATTTTATTTGTTTGTATAGATAAACAAACCATATATATTACTGCTTTTTTACCCTACCAAACCAACACTTAAGTTTTTTATACAGATCCGCATCCGCTTCCGCGGATGTGAGCCTCTTAAAATCCGCATCCGCATCCGCGGATGTGAAAAAAAACGCATCCGCAACATCCCTACTATGGACCACAGCTACGCCTAAAGTCAAACATAAGCTTGATATTTTCTCCCGTCTTTATTGTGGATGAGTTTGTTTGAGGCGCATAATATCGATACGGGCATGATATTGTAAAATCATAAAAGGTATTATTTGTCGCCGGGATGCCGTGAGGGGCATCGGATTTATGTTTAAAATTCAATAAAATAAGCTAAGTTAGTCACAAAAACCTACATTAAATGTGATGACATAAGTACATATCTACTCATTTAAATTGTAATATAATGTTGGAAATGAATATTACTTGCAGGAACTGTTTTTCCCATTAATTCTACACTTTATAACACAAATCGTACTGTGACTCGTATCACGAATTTTAAGGTGTTTATTTAAAAATACTTATAAGTCGCGCCAAGTAACTTGAGCGAAACCATAAATAATAAACTTGCGCAGCAATTGGATAATTTAGGTACTAAACTTGCTACTGCGCATGTCACGTGATTTCAAAACCAGGTTCAACTTATATGCCGGGAATTATAGTAACGTTAGTATGGAATTCTATGAAAATATTTCAATTTGACACATGACAGCGCAGAGTTATTTCACATTTCTGTCACATCGCGCGCTGCGATCGATTTGATGGTCCCCACCACCCACCTTGCACATAGCGAACACCTACATCGATTTTTTTCCCTTTTAAATTTAAATTTTAAGTTTCGCCTCTTGGAACTGTAAAATAATAGCTCAATGCAGTGAATGTTTTTTTAAAAGAAGCTTTTATTATTACATGCTCATCGAGATGAATGAAACGAGCCCAAAGTCGATGGAGTTTTCTCGTTTTATTGTGGAGTTCCTATGCCCACCTTCCAGCATCAGCATCAGACCATCTGCATTGTCGCTCAATATAGACATGCATGCAAAATTTAAGCTCAATTGGAAACTGGGAAGTGGGTCAAATTTAACTTGCAAGATTTCATTACAGACACCGGGACAGGTGAAAGTAAATAAAAGTGTAAAAATACAGTTAATTTGGCACTCGTCATAAATGTAAAGTAAAACTAACTGAGGATATTTTCCGAATAGAAATTAACCACGACCAAGAAGACGGGATCTATAACTAAAGTAAAAAATCTGAAAACTTTAGATATCTTTGCGATGGTTAAATAGTATTTTTATGTGATAACTTAAAAAAATATTGTTTTGAGACTGCAAACTTACATTTGCAGAGTTGATGTACCTAGTAAGTGTACCTACAGATATATAGAGAGCAATGAGTCAATCAACAGCCATAGTCCGTCCACGTCCCGAACTAGGCCTCTTTTATGCCGCGCTTCAATAAAACAATGAGGGTCTTGAAAAGCGATAATTTTATGCCTTTGCTCTGTCAAAAAACTGAAAAGACTAGTGAGACTAAAGTCTGACCGAGACAAATGAATAAAAACTTGCTTTGATATCTTCATATAAAAAAAACAACAATGGAAGAACAACGCCGACCGTTTGGTGCAACGGTAGCGATTCTGCCTTTCGCAACAATAGTCCTGGGTTCGAATCCCGGAAGGGGCAGATGTTTGTATGATGAATTCGAGCATTTGTACCTGAGTCATGGGTGTTTGTATATATTTTCTATGAATATTACATATCTTTGTATGCTATATGTATATCTATCCGTTAGCCTATTATCCATAACACAAGCCTTACTGTGCTTACTTTGGGCTAGGCTAATTGGTGTGAATGTAAGGAATATTTATTTATTTAATTTAAACAAAACCTATTGGTCATTTCATTTTTACTACACTAGGTAATGCACTGTTATCTTGATTATTTTTCCACACGTGTATTAATAAAGTTTCTGATGCTAATGTTCGCAAGTTACAATCTGTTATTGTAACTATGGAGTGTTCTGTACTGTAATTATTAAATTGAAGCTAGTTTTAAATAAAAACATCTGTTCTAAATACGAAGGCACAAACAGGGATGCGATGCTTTTAATTTTATGTTCTCTATAAAGAGAATATTGTCGCTACATTCCAGTTCTCTATTTAACTGCCCCTCAAGAAGAGATATGCTGTAATGTAAGTGCCCTTTGTCTGTTTATAGGTACTCTCGTAGCTTCTAAATAAATAAATAAATTTAAAGCAGTTTTTATTATTTAAAGGTTGAACTTCCTGAAATGATTCATAGCCATGTTAGATGGAGTTCTTCAGCTTTTTCTAGTTCATGTGGGGATCTTTGCGGGTTTCACAGTACTAGTCTTAGTTATATTTTGTAGCTGGGGCTTGGCCCCGTCTTCAAAAATTGCGTTTTTTTCAATTTGCCTTTTTGCAGTCAAGTTTTCTGTTTTTGTTATATAACTTTATTTATGTTCAGTTTTGTAATGATTAAAATATCTGTGAAAACCTAAATGGTCATGCCACATTACAACTTTTATTTACAGAGTTACCTATCGCCTCAGATGCCTAGAAATAAAATACAACATTGTAGTATTCTTTTTACACTAATAACATAAATGTTTATTTGTTCTTATTTTATGCGTTACTGTACCGTTCCTCCGTCTGCGATAAAAAAACTGGTTGGTTGCCTGTAAAGTCGGTATACGGGCGAAAGTTTTACGTGACAACGACTTTGAGTGGTAAAATAATTTTAATGTGAATATTCATTCGTATAGTAGGAAGAAGGATGAAATAATAGTAACAATTTAAAACATTTATTTATACAAAGAATTATATTTAAAACATTAATTTATAGGCACGCGTCCCTTCCACTTTTTATGTCTGTCTCTCTCGCTCTTAGGCGGGCTAACCATGCCCGAGTGGAAGGGACGCGTGCCTCTCACTCGCTCTCATTGTAAGCGCATAACGTGAGCGGAGCGTAACGCAGTTTCTTGAAGTGTCACCCGGCAAACCAATTTATAAGACGTTGTCACGTCAAAAAAAATCAACAAAATAGGTATGTTTGTTTGTTCATATTTCATGCTGACGTTCCGTTGATACGATTGTGATAAACCTTTGCCAACTTATGCTTGAACTTGCGCAAAGATTAAATGCATAGTAAAATCATTAGCATTTAGTTTAAACCTAATTTATTGAAATACTCATATTTATGTTTTTCGCACCCGTCATGCTCATATTTGTCCACTTGACAGCAATTGGGATTTTGGAACTGTCGGTGATTAATACTGTCATTATTTATTTACGCTATTTGACAATCCTCAATGACACTCGACAAAAGACAAATAGTAAACGGCAAATGGCACAAGATATTCAGAATTAATCGCACTTGTATCAAACAAAACATTTTAACTACTTTGTCTATTTGAATAATAATGTAAAAAAATCTACTTCTCCTTTTTTTATAGATTATATAATTTCAAATAACGTGTTCATTTTCGACAAGAATATTTTTTTCAATTATTTATAATTGAACAAGATAACTTTTCAAATTTCAAAGAATATTACCAATATTATTTCTGCGGGTACCAGCTTGTCACTAAATAATATATACTTCCGTATTTTATTTGATAATGATGTTTCGAAATACTTATAAACACCTTCTATAAAAAAATTACAAATCAGGTTTCTCTTACTCTTCATTTAAGCAAAGATAATGAAAACTAAGACATGACAACAAGACTGCTAGCGATCCTGCTTTTTGCACCGTCGGGCCTGTGTTCGAGTCCCAGAAGGGGCAGATATTAGTGTGATGATAACGAGCGTTTATACCTACATCATGGTTATACTATATTTCTATGAATATCACTTATCTATGTTGTATACCTACGTATGTCTATACGTTACCTAATATCCATAACACATGCCTAGAGTGCCTACTTTGGGCATGGTTAATCGGTGTGAATGTTAGAAATATTAATATAAAATACCAGACTATAAGGCTACTTAAAACACAGAGAAAATATTTATTCCAAATGGATCTTTTTCTCACTCCATTGCCCATTCATAGGTTTCGAACAAAAACGATTTCACAGTAGCTGATAATTCGTGGGAATCGATGTTAGAACTATTTTTGGCAGCTTCACTTTGCTTGTTGGTGCCGGTGAAAGAGGCTGGTAAAATGATTTCGTGACCGCGTTTAATGGGTCATGAAGCCTGCGTTGTGATTCGTCTCGTCGTGCGGCGGCGGACAATGGCTGGTCGTGCCATCTGCCCTCGCCTGGTCGCCCGTGACACTTGACACAGGAACCCCACGTCCCACGACCTCCACATATTTCCGCGTACAACTTTTTTACCTGACCGGAGCGTGGTCTACGATTTATTTCCACCGGCCGCAGTATACATGCTAGATATCAAATTTGGCTTTCGTAAATTGGAAAGTAATAATTTCAGTTTTTTGTGCATTCAAATGCTCTATCAATAGTCTTTAATAAAAATTGCATATTTGCATCGTTTCATATGTTTTTCTTTACAGTTACATTTAGAAACAAGAAAAAAATTGTAATGGATAATATTTTTGGAATTTATTCTAAGATAGAAGCTTGATTGCGTAGTGGTTAGTGCATTCGGCCTATGATTTCGGAGGTTAAGCAACTTTAGTAACGTAAAAAATATTATCACGATTTTCCTTGTGCTTAGACAGATACGTTAAACCGTTGGCCTCAGCTGTTGTATTCATCAGTATCCACCAATTCGCACTGAGTATGCGTGAGGAGTAATGGTCTATTTTTCCTACGGTTATTTATATATGTGGGCCTAGCCGTGTTTCAGAAGTAGGCTGGGAATATAGGCTGTTGATGATGAAGAACTATATCTTATCTAAATCGTTATATTGTCTTAAAATATTTGAAACTCATGTAACCTTATTAAGTTATTTTCTTATTTATTTAGATCTCACAATAAAGTAATCAAATACAGGCAGCTCATGCATAGATACTATTTAGTGTTAAGAGAAACTAAGGTCTAATACACTTCTATAATTCTGAACCATATGCAACGACCACATAAACTAATACCTTTACAAATATTTAAACTCGAGACTTTTGACGCATTCGGCAGAATACTGATCATTGCACCAGTCAAAACTATTTTGTTACTGTTTATAGATAGTGGTAAAGATTATTTATCGCAGTTTAACTGAACTCTATTTTTACTGTTCTCTGATTATTCGTGACAGAGTTGTTACTATACTGCTTAGTTATCTAGATGGACTTATAATTAAATACATTAATATGCAGAAATGTTTATTATAATCTCGAAATCAATTAAGCACTAATGATTTTTATTTGGGAAATAAACGAACACACGATTGGAGTAACGTACGTGACTATCGTGACCTTACACATTAAGTATGTGTGTTTGAAATAATCCTACCTATTCATTCATCACAATAGCTCACTTTCTTTCCGGATCAAATTCGAACGTTACATCTTATGACACGGGGCTTCAACAATGAGTCAATCATGTGGATCAGTTAAAATATTCATAGCTTGCTAGCGGAGGCGTAATCGATTCTTAGTGCGATGCGTCCTGCGCCGGCGCCGGCCAGATGAAAGTGTGTGATATGGTCGCTTTTATGGCACAATCATTGCACCTCACAATGTCATATTACGTCTTGAGATGGGCTTTATTGTGATATTTTACACTTGTACTGTAAGTGTACTGAGTGGAAATATGATAATATTTCTTTAAAATTGATGCGATATTTTACTGAACTAATAAACAGTTAAAATGTTTCTTACATTCACACTTGAATTAGCCTAGCCTAAGTAAGCACTGTGAGGTTTGTGTTATTTAGAGTAACGGACATACATACGATATAATTATATGATACATGTATCAATAAATAATAATCATAGAACTAAGTTGTAATGCCCATTATTCAGGTATAAATAAATGCTTTTATTTATCACACTGACAGTTACCCCTTCCGAACCCGGGACCGATTTCTCCGCATTGGCCAAAGCGGTTGTCTAGGCATTTATATATAATATAATCACAAAATTAGCACTTGGCATATATTTCGAAAATAACACAAGTTCACTTCACAACCCTATTGACGCCCCAACTGTTAAGGCGCAGGTTTTCCCTGTGCCTACACTTATACGTGGGCAAAAGCGGGTTCAAGATGGATTGATAATCAAAAGATAATTATTTATATAATTTTAGCTTCCCCCGCCTTTCCACTCACGTAGTGTTCGGTTTGTCATAGAAAATCTTTTTCGCGCTTCCTCAGGGAATATAGGAGTTTTACCTAGTTTACACTGTTACCATCTTTACCGCGTAGAAGTGCCTGCCTTTGTTATTGATTAGTATGAGAGTAGGAACAGAATAAAGGTTTGGTTTTTGCGTGTTGGGCGTACAGACAGACAAAATTGTTTAGGCATTTTTACGTCCCAGTATAGGAATAGGGATTCCAACTGTTTTTTATGGAATATCTTCAATGTAAAAGATATTTGAAATAAAGATTATTGGCTACATTCACATTGAGATTAGAGCTAATACATTTATGTTCCAAGTATTTACTACTCCTAAATGAACTTGACAGAATGTGAATAGTCAGTTAACATTCTACAGACTAATAACAATATTAAACTAATCTTTTAGTAATAATCTATAGGATATGATATCCTGTGATTGCAATAATCATTTTATTGAATTATTTTTATAATGAAATGAAAATCACTGAAAAACCGGTAATGTAGCCGAGAGCAGTTATTTTTTAATTAGTTTGTGACGACGAACCTACTTAGAAGCTACGTCGCTAAAAATCAAATTTGGGACAAATGACCGTTAGGATCTACGAATCCTACTTTGTTTGTCCAACTATTTAAAATATTTTGTTTTATAAGTTGAGAGTAGAGTGTTGAGAGTAGAACTACCATAAAATTAGAAGTAATAAATGGAAATGAAAGAACATAAAAGACGCGTGTTGATCAACTCACACGAGAAAACGAGGAACACCAATAGGTAATAGGATATTGCGCCTTCTAAAGTAGGCAAGATTTAAATAAAGAGTATCGCAATCCAGTCAATCAGTGTGATAATAAAGTCAAATACTAGAAGGTGCTTGTTACATTACTTAACGTTAATCAATGTGTTTTTAATATTTAATTACGCGATATGGCACAGACGAACACAAAATCAAATGAGTTTAAAGAAATGGACTGATGTTGCCTACTAAACAAATACACACCTCTAAAAAAAACTGTTGAAAAAATACCCACGGTGATTTCGAACTCGAGCTTGCCTTTCGGTAATCAATTAGGTTAGTGAGGCTCTTACCTGCTCTGCTGAATTTAATTAACAATCTAAAGTTATTGTTAAGACACTACGACTTACAATTGGTCTATTTTATCGGGAATATCAGAACGGAAGGTACCTAATAGAAGTTGCTTAGTACAACTATTCAGCCCTTCTTTTTTGTGGGTAGTCTTGCAAACCACAGAATCGAATTAAATGTTTCAATTTGTTCTTTTTAAGAGAATAGATAATATTTTGCGCTTATCGCTTGTAACAACATTGAACAAAAGTACTAAGTCATGTAATATAAATATATATTTATTTACTTTTATTGAAAATATTTACTTATTATAGTTGTAATATTGCGTAGTTATAAAGAGTACTCATTAAAAAATAAAATAACATACATAAAATACATACAGTATTTAAGCCAGAATATAAAACATCACTGTAGCCAAGAATCGTAATAAATGGTTGATTTCAAGGAACCTACAAGATACTTTGTAAATGTTAAAACAAAATCGAATTGAAGATAAACTATAAAATGGGACGATGGATGAGCCTCCAGAGAACCATTTGTTATCACTTATGCATTAGCATCGTAGACTTCAGAAAAAGCTATTTGTTGATGCAACACATTTTGAATGTATAGCTCGGGAGCATCCTGTAATTGTTACACATCAATCTCGTTCCTTGTTGCAAAAACAAAGCATTTGTTTCTGGTGATAATATTACCATTCGATAACCGAAACTGTTATAGTGATTTATACATATGATTCAAATTGTTACATTATACAGATCGAAATGTATGAAAGTCGCAACGGCCACTCGTTCTTAATTCAGCGGATGGCGGTAATAAAATATTGAAAGGCACTTCGGGAATTGCTAATTTCTTATATGTTTTTTCATTTCAAAATACATAGTTTTCTTAATTCTAACCTGGCAATTAATTTCTTGAAAGTGTTATGAATATAATTGTAAGTATTAAGTTTTATCAGTCTTTTTAAAGTCTTTATGATCGAATAAAGATCTCGAAAACAAATTATAAATAAATAATGGCCGTACATGGATGGCTAGTGAAAAACGATATTTCACTATCCCCTGCATGTCATTAAAACTTTACTTCTGTAAAGCTAGCGCGAACTTTTTGATAAACCTCAGAGTATTATTTTAAAATGCATGTTCACGAACACTTAATGGTTCATAGATAAAGATAGAAGATAAAATGCTTTTTATTCAATATGAGCATTTATAATGTATTTATTATGCCATAGCTTCGTAATTCCTACGACTTTGTACCGAGAAGAAGCCGCAAGAAACTCGGCAAGGGCAATATTTTTTCTCCCTTTAATGTGTTACAGATTTTTTTTAATTAAGGAAGCT
Source organism: Calamotropha paludella (assembly GCA_927399485.1). Classification (NCBI taxonomy): domain Eukaryota; kingdom Metazoa; phylum Arthropoda; class Insecta; order Lepidoptera; family Crambidae; genus Calamotropha; species Calamotropha paludella. Next base: position 16,004,944 of record OV656807.1, on the reverse strand, counting down.
TTTCTAGCGCTTTTAAAAATGCATTAGAAAAATTAACTTTACAAAATATTCGTTAGCAGTATAGTTCTTAAGCAAAATGCCGTTTTGATCTTCAAATAATCATGAATTCTGTAATAATCTTTGCTCATAAGGGTTTTTTTAAATGTTTTTAATTTCTCTAAATGCAGTTCATTTACATGGTGTGGCACCTTGTTATAAAACGCAATACATCTTATACAAAATGAGTCTCGCGTTTTTTTGCAATCTGAAGCTTAAAACGGCAAGTTTATTTTATATTTTAGTGTTGACCGAATGGTTATCACTGTTTTTAGAAAAAGTGTTATTACAATATTTTTTACATACATAATATTTTCATATATATATACTTGGAAGACATTGTAAGTATATTAATTTCCTGAAATAGTTCTTGAAGAGAATCTCTAGATCTTAAGATATAAATACAGCGCACTGCTCTTTTTTAAGTACAAATATACGACATTACATTGTATTAATATTAGTTGCTGACCCCCATAGCAATAGTGCGTAGGACATCACACTATGAAAGTAGCTGAAGTAAACCATTCTGCCTTGAGACTTATTTTTAATACTGTCTCGATTCCTACTCTCGTGAATAAGCTAGGGAGGATTGGAATTAGAGGTACTGCCTTGTCTCTTATCTCAAGTTTCCTGAGTAATTGAGTTCAGCAGGTCAAGATCTGTAAATTATATATCAGTGACAAAGAACATTTTTCATGACGTGACATGGGATGAGGTGCAGAAAAAAGCTGAGAAGGGATCACAAAAAATTATTAAATGGCTTAATCAAAACCCACTATCCTTAAATCATGCAAAAACAAGTTTTTTGCAATTTACGTCCAGAAGGTTACATTCACCTCATCTAGAAATCAATTTAATCTACTTTAGTAAGGAATCTAGGTCTTTTGGTGGATGATAACTTAAGTTGGAAACTGCAAATATAATTATTAACATCACGAACTCGAAAACTAGTTTGGATCTTCAAGAAGCTAAGGTATGTGGCTGATTTGGATTTTCTCCGTAAAGTGTACATCTCACTTATGCAGTCTATTTTGAGCTACTGTGTGGTTATCTGGGGAGGTGCCTGCAAGGCTGAAAGGGCCCACCGACCACTTCTAAAAACAATGACTTTTAGTCCTTACAGGTGATAGACCGTGGAATTGTATAAAAAGTGTTCAGTACGTATAGTGCGTCAATTATATATATATATGTATATTGCGTATTATTGTCTGGCAGCATCAGCATACTTCTTTTGATAAATCTAAGTATTTTTCGAAACGAAGGTCAAAAAATGTAATAAAATTACCTAAATGTCATACTGTATTAGCGAGTCGAGAAAGTGACTTTAAATCTAAATAACTTTATAATAAAGCCAATAGAATCCTAAATTCTATCCACTATCTACACGCGAATGCAAAATGGAAGTTTCTAGTTGGTTATCCAGAAAACGGAGGAACTGTTACAACTCCTTAAATAGACACACACGCATACGCACACACATACACGTTCGACACACTACGCACAACACATACACATTCACACAACGCACACATTTAAATCTAACTTTTTAAACAAAATACGTTTTTTTTATTATTTTAGTTGTAATAGGTTAAGGAAGAAGGGATTGGAACTGATTTCTGAAATAGAGGTTTTAAACCTAGTTCACAGTCAGCGACTTTATTATGCTTGTTATACTTTTGCTATACATAAAGATTATTATTATTTTCTTAACTGCGTACGAGGCGGAACTAAGTCTTTTCAAGGCATCAATATGGGGATCCCAGTGTAATCTCGCGTCTAAAGAGATACCCATTAATTTTGTGGATTTCAGGAATGCTACCGCTTCGCCATTCACCTTTATTGGCGTATTCACCTGTCCTACATTTGGTAGAGATAACTTTACAGATTTGATTTTACTTTATACTTCACCATTATTACATATGATTATGCCGCCGCAGCCTGTAATGTTTAATTCTAGTCCATTTAACTAAGGATATGTGGCTTTTACCAAAAATTGGGTGGATATGTCAAGTTTGAATCTTGCAGACCGAGTAAAAACTCACTCGTGACAAAAGCGTTACCTTACCACAAGAGGTTTACGGGAATATTGGAAACGTATTTAACACATTATTATTCTACCAATGTTTGTTTGTTTTCTAAGAGTTTAATCAAGTTTATATATTAGGTTTTTTTAAACCCTGACTAATATGAATTTTTAAACACATTTTTTTAACTTATTTTAGAAAGAGTAGAGAGAGTTTAGAGACATAAGTAAAAACGATAACACAGTGATTACTTCAAAAAATTCAAACTGTGTATTAGGCCATATTTATTTGTATTGTTTTACTTGATAACACCGCTCCATCAAAAATCTAAATAATATCACTATTACAATAGTATTGTGAAAAATCGCAATATAAGATTGATTCGATAATTTAATTAAATCACTTATGATTGGGATTACCAAGATCAGAGCATCTTGACACCAGAAAAGAATTCAGTTTAAGTAGCCGAACAGTTACGGCCCGGTCTGACAGAACGAAGTGACATCTATTGCCACTAGAGGTGAAATGTTTGTGGAATTTAGTTGTAAATTTACCTTTTTATATAAAAAGAGTAAATAAGGAGTTTGAATCTCTTATCTTAACTAATTTTTAAATAAAATTTATAATTTTATGTGCAGTTTATTTTTTAATCCACTTTTACAAAAACATTTTTTTAAATATTGTATAAAAGTTTCTTACCTAGGTACTAAATGACTTATCTTCGTTGGATTTATTACACGAAATAAGGATTCTTCTTTATCGTATTCGTCATTTTATAAAGAGCAAATTTAAAATTTGTTTAAAATTCGATTTTAGAGTTTAAAATATTAACAAAATTAAACCGAAAATCAAATGTGGTTGACGTACTAGACGTAAGTCGTAATAGATATCTAGACACAGACTATTATACATTCAGCATGTCTAGATTTCCTATTCATGAAATTAGAACATCTAGGAAGATATTGATAAAGTACGGTAGGAAGCTCATATATTTCCTTAAATGTTTTCAGAATTCATCAATTACCATGTATCAGCAGACAGATGTGTCGTTGAAAAGTTTGACCCTATAGCAACCGGACTTCAAAATTGTGTACAATATTATGCGTGATAGAATATTAATAGAGCATCTGGTGTGGCCGGGGCGCCGCGGCGCGCGGGGCGCAGGCCGCATATGCAATGGCGTCTCATGCTGCCCATCACCAGGCAAATCCATGCTAATTCGACACATCGTGTATAATGCGCTGTTTTGATGGGTCAAGTGTCTGTTTGTTGTATCACAATTACCCAGAACACAGAAACTGATACCGATGTATACGCACTCCACTAAAGATAATATTTGGGAAGAAATATGCCATTATCAAATGTTATGTCGTTCCACTCTATTAATCAGCAGTTTTATGGATTTATTTCATAGGTCCTAACTGAGAGCTATAAAAGTTTTCATTGTTTTGGAGGTAACTGAATGTAAGTAGTTGTAGTTTTGAACTGGACCAAATATACCAAATATAAATAAATACCCTTCAATTACAATACTCTCTAATTGCTATTTCATTTTGGTGAAATTTTTGTGAAACCACTGATAAAGCTTTAAATTTAACAATACAAGAGAGCATCGAAATGTATAAAATAATAATATATATTATGATTTTGACTGAAGTGTAAAAGTGTAAAGGACCCAGGAAGGTCCAAATACGAGTATCATAGTTTGATTTATTGCCGACTGGACATACAAAGTGTATTTACTTTATAACGAAGTACTGTTTAGTCGTACAAATAAATAATATTTATTGTATCCCATATCTAAGGAAAACTTTGATGATTACGTTGTTTTTGATTTAGGAAACATCCTAAAATTATTTTTAAAGCTTGGCTTGACTCCAAAAATAACATAATTGTCAGTTATTGTCCTGTTAAATAAATTTTATTCGAAGCAGTCTAATAATATTTTTAGCATCTTTTTGAAAAAAAGTAGTTAGTAGTCTATTTAAGTTATTTGTATTAATCCGACGTTACTTAGAACGGGCGAAAGAAATTAAGATTATATAATTGGAATAATAATGTGATTAAAGTACTTGTACGCACACTATGTTTTTACTTTACAGCTCGGGTTCCTGTCATTTATTAAATAAAATCTAAAATAAAAAACGGCAATCTAAAAAACTAAAACATCCGACTGCATTTCTATGTAATTTGGAAATGAAAAAACCCTAAATCAAGAAAGTCGTCATACCCGTCATACGAAAATTGTAGCAGTAGGGATTTAAATTTTTTTTAGTTTTATTATTTTTTATTTAGATATACCCAATGTCACTCTCACAGTAAATACGAACCTAACAACACCTCTCAAGGTAAAATCTATCGAGCCGTACAGGCCGCAGAGTGAGAACAAAAGTGCCAAACAATTATTATACATACATACTCTCGAAAAACATAACCCTCCTTCGGGCACAGTTGGGTGAAAATACACAATCCAAGATAAACACATTGTCAGTTCTTTGGTTCTGAGATATCCAATCTGAGTTTCTTTTGCCAGTTCCGCACCAGTAGTTTTAAGTGAAGTATATACTAGAGATTCTTATTTTATGATAAATTATATTAATTCGATTTTCTTGTTTTTTATATAATATTTTTAAGATTTTTAATGTTTATTTTTTTCGACAATATCACGTATATTGTTCTGAACCCAAGTTTGTTTGCTAAAACGCTTGTGCTTATCAAAAACAACGATAACGTCTAAAGCTTTGCTGTCAGCTCAAATAAGTGAGATAGGTAGATTACAAAATATAAAAACGGTTTTTTATATAACTTAACAAAAGCTGCTTCGAATGACGTTAAACGAAAAACTATTAAATAATAAAAGAACATGCAATTACAAATGGCACAATCATAATCTAGCAGACATTGACGACATCTCGAATATCACGAATTACATTCATAACTTTTCAGATTATGTAAATATAAAAATTAACTCCATTATATAGTGTTTGAATATTATTAAAAAAATTAAAGCTTAATTCTTATTTGTTATAAATGCTCTGTATTAGATAAAGTCAAAATGGTTTGCTAATTCGACGAAGTTTGAAATATAACATAATTTTATTATCTATTTTGTTTTATCATTAATAGTACGAAATACTCCGAATATAGAAGTAGGTGCTCCTTTATATTCTAGAAATAAAGAAGTTAGACATCTTCTCTATTTTTATTCTATTACCTACATATTTAAATATATAAAAAAATAAAATGAATGAAAAGATAAATGTGACGTAACAGTTATGTAAAAAAAAAACGAGTATGTATAGTTTATATTAAAATTATATTCATTCAAGTTATGTATCATATAATTTTTAACATTATTTCATTCTAGCATATTGTAATGACAATTGGATTATAATAAAAAGATTAACTATGCGGACATGAGCAACAAAACGTATTGTGCAATATTATTAGAGTGCTGATGTTCCCAAGGGCGGCATTAATAGGTTCTCCCACGGGGGTCACTCGTGAGACAATATTGTGAGCACAGTGGCTGCGGCTGCGCAGGCGCCGCTGGCCCCCATGCTCTGTTCGGTCGTGGGAGTGCGTGCGGAAACCGATCGCACCGCGTCAACAATAACACACAAATCAACCGGTGCCTGTGGCAGGTCCACTCACCCCTCTGGAAGCTTGGGAACCGTTCAATTAACAATATCATTCGCCAAATCCCTATCCAAATCTAAACAAACTGCACTCGAGATGGGGAGGGAGCGGGTTGGTGAATGCACGCTGACCGGAAGCAGGACTATGCGTTAAATGCACCGTGTCTGGATTGGTACTGACTTGTTATTCTTAAAAGATAAATATGTGCCGTTCAATTTTGGACTACAACGTAACGTGCCCTTGAATCCTAGAATACTATTCGATTCGAATCACATAAGGTGTTTTAAAAAGGGTTTTCTTTTAACGATAAAAGTAATCTGCTCTAAATAATATATTTTTCCCTATACTATGTGTAGATCAAGTTTTTATTGAGAAAGCTAAGATTAAAATTGCTAAGAGTTTTCGCCCGCGTTTTCCACAGTTTTCACAGCCCTCTAAACTTTCAAAAATAAAGATGAACTTGTTCGATCTAAATGTAAAATAAATTAATTACTTACTTTAAAAAGTGGGGTATAGTGATGAGTGGAACGGACGAGTCTGTTTTGTATACTTAATTATGAACAGGGCGCGGCTACCACCTGACGCAGTTACCATTGCGTGACCACACTCGGCGTGTGCGCATCTAATCACCAACTAAATGGGATTATATAAATTATGTTATGATTCTATTATATTGTTTTTTATACTGTTGTTACTTTTGAAGAATACTTTTGACACATTTTGTTTATTATTTTTAGTTTTATTGTTGTTTTGCAAAGTTATACACTCTTTATATTCATACAAATAGAATGTTTGGAAACGATGTAGGCTCTTACTTTTTGATTTTTTTATTACTTTCAGTGCTTCTTACTGCAATCAATTTATGTCAGACACTGTACGGAATTCTTAAAACATACGGCTCATTTTCCTATTTTATATTCTGTTACTTAGATAGTGTTGCACGTAATATGATCTAAAGATTAGATTGTGATTGAAACTGTTAATAAAAACACAGAGCCCAAATGAAGTAAATCACGAACTAATATAGATAATATTATTCAAAGGCTGTGGTAATTGTGTTAGTGTTAAGTAGCGAATGTGATGTTGAATTGATTTACTATTTCTTTTTTCCTATACTTTTAATTATTGTATCGAACGTGAAGGCTTTAAAAGAACTTACTATAAACCTTTTTAATGTGTATTCCTTAATACATTTTTTTTTATACTGATAAATTCATAATTAATAAAATAACTGATTATAGATTAGTTCGTGATAGGACTTAAGTATGGAAATTATACTGTGGATCAAAAAAGTTTCTATGTAAGTTCTATATTTAAATCAAGCTTGTGTCGACCTTTTCACGTTTGACCGAGACAGGAAAACCTTTTTGAGTGACTAGTTACCACGACGAAAAGAACGAGTGGACGAAGCGATCGTAGAACTCTAAATTATCAAAAGCTAAAGATTCTTTGTATCCTATTTAAATATGAATTCTTTAAAATATTATTGACAACAAATAAAAAATAACGGAAGTACCTACAAATTAGTAAAAGTAAGGATTAATATTATGGACATAACCTTGATTTGCTGGATGATAGATATCTCTTAGCTATAAACCATTATCCACCGATATGTTGGTGTATGGTTTTTATAACTTTTTAAGTGCAATAAAAAGGAATAATATAATTATGTAATTGCAGCCAATTTAAACACTCGGCACGTGGTGTACCCTGATGATCCCAGTGGCGGTGGTGGGCCTCCTGGCTCGTGATCACCATCCTGAGAAACCGTCGTCAAGCAGATCTACTGCGTTTCTGCTGCCAGTGCCAATGGGGGTTGGTAATAAGTCAGTTATGTAATTTAGGACCGGTTTTGGTATCTTGGCAATGCTGTACCCACAGTCTCCAGCTGATTTCTCTTTTTTGATTAGCTTAGCCTTAGAGAACTTTAATAGTCGATCGAGTAACGTCTCGACTTAAAATCCTGCCCCCCATCATTCACCACTATGACCAGAAAGTACAAGAAGAATATAAAACAATGGCTGCACTTCCTCCCATTAAAAGTGCACCTTGCGAACATCAGAGGACTGCACTCAAATCTCGATCCTGTCCATCACCAACTGGAGACTGAGAAACCGCACCTAATCTTCTTAAGGAGACTCAGATTGCAATCCCGTCGGATGAGGCGTACCTCAACTACCCTGGTTACACACTTGATCATAAATTCAAGATGTGTGCAGGGGTCTGTGTTTTCGTCCGTAATGACATTTGCTGTAGGCGTCTCCGATGCTTTGAAAAATCCGGGTTTTCCGTTATTTATCTTCTGGTGGACACAGAGGTAGAGAAGATGCTCTACGTCTGTGTCTACCGATCGCACATAGAGACGACTCGGTTCATAGATTACCTCACAGAGTCGGCAGACTTGGCAACTCAGCGATATCCAGCGGCGGAGCTTGTTTTTCTGGAGAACTATAACGCTCACCACAAAGAGTGGCTATTCCCATACCAGAAAACTGACCATCCTGGGAGAGAAACGCAACGATTTGCCCTAGCGTTAAATCTTTCTCAGCTAGAGGATCAAGCGACGCGAATTACAGATATTGCTGGCCAATTGTCTTGACTTCCACACAAACATTCGGTATCAGTCTCAGCTCCACTGAAATCGTCCGACCATTGTTCTGGTCTCCTGATTGAACTTTAGGGGCATGAGGTGGGTATAGAGTTACGAGTCAGCAAATTGGGACGAGATGCGTCTTATCCCTGACGGCAAACTTGCTTCTCTTCGAGCGACCCTTCGTGAACCGCTGATGCGATTGCGGTTGTAATTCGGCAGGGAATGTAGTATTTTATTCCATTCTCCGATATCCTGCTTGGTGACAAGTTCCAACCTTGTTATAATGCGGCCTGTGCTCGTGCTGAGGCCCGAAAACAGTATGGCTATCAAGCTTGAGTGTAAACCCACGATCGCAAGGGCACGGCCCACGGGCGGCACGGAGAATCCGAGCGAAGGAGAGAGCCTATAATTCGGCCGCCAAGTCATGCAAAAGGGTAAATCTAAAGGCGAGATTTGACCACATCACAATAGGGACGAAACTGTCATCCTACCAGAATGGAAGTAAACAGTTCTGGTTCCTCTCGAAATCAGTCGAAGCGAATTTCTCCCGTCCTTTGCTGAAACCTGACGGGTCACTGGCTCATTCTGCAGCTGAGAAAGCAAGTTTATTTGCCTCTCTGTTTGCAAGCAATTCCCGTTTAGACACCGGCTCTCAATAACCACCAAACATACCTCGCTGTGATTTTCGATGCCGGAGGTCACAATTCACAATAAGCAGGTCCGTAGAGTCTTACTTAGTCTGGACGTGAATAAGGCCAGTGGTCCTGATGGCATACCAGCAAGAGTATGAGGTATTGTGCGCCTGAGTTGTCTCCTGTGCTAACGCGCTTGTATTGCGTGTCTCTCAAAACAAAAACCGTGCCAAAATGTTGGAAACTTGCCAATGTGCAGCCAGTACCCAAAAAGGGGAGTCGTACCGACCCATGTAATTACCGGCCGACCGTCATCACTTCCATACTCTGTAAGGTTATGGAAAGAGTGTTGAATAGCGAATTGCTCTCATACATAGAAGACAATAATCTCCTCAGTGACCGTAAATATGGCTTTCACCGTGGACGTTCAATTGGGGATCTTTTTGTTTATGTAACGCACTGCTGGGACAAAGCACTTGCTGTGTCACTTCATATCTCGAAGGCTTTTGACAGGGTCTGGCACGCTAGTCTGCTGCGCAGGCTTCCTGCGTATGGTATCCTCGCTGATTTTTGTAGTTGGATACCCGATTTCCTGGCTGAACGGTCGGTCGGAGTAGTTATCGATGTCTGCTCCTCTGACTCAGTGGCTATTGATGCCAGAGTTTTTTCAGAAGTCTGTTCTCTCAGCGACACTTTTCCTGTTGCACATCAATGACCTATTGAGGAATTGTTGGGTATGCAGACGACAGTACTGTTGTTGAGACATACCTGTCCAACACAAAAGCCAGCGGTGACGACGTCATGATGATGGGAGAAGCCATGGCTGAGCGAACGAACCAGAGGTTAAGCTACGTTACCCAGTCGGGTGACAGCAACCTCATAAATTCTACGCCTCCAAAACGCAAGCGTGTCTTTTCACGGCCAAAAGAAGTTTCTTCACCCTCACTCCTACATTCCGAGGCACATCTGTGCCTGTTACCAGCAGCCTCGAGCTTCTTGACATAGAGTTGTCTTCAGACCTCAACTTCTGTGCCAAGATCGAGTCCAAAGCTCAAACTGCAGCTAAAAAGCTGGGCGTCCTAAATAAGGTCAAGCGATATTTCACGCCGGGACAGCTTTTCATTTATTATTATTCAATATTGCAGCCACCTTTGGGACGGCTCAGCAAAATACCAACTGACTGCACTGGACACAATTCAGCGCAAAGCTGAGAGGTTCATTGGTGACAGCAATTTGGCGAAGAGCAAGCTTCACACCTTAACTCACCGCCGCAAAGTTGCCTGTCTGTCGGTCTTCTACAGACTATATTTTGGAGAGTGTGCTCAGGAGCTGCGTATGCTCATACCGCTATTTTCTTTTTGTCATCGGACATCCAGACGCACTGCGTGCTACCACCCTTTCTTGGTTGCTATTCCTACCTGTCGCACCAAGCGCTTCTCAACATCATTTATTTATAATGCGCACAGCAGAGGAGTGGAACTCCCTCCCTGCGTCTGTATTTCCGAGTACTTATAACCCGTCGATTTTTAAAGCAAGGGTAAATAGGCGCCTTCTGGGTTACTCGTTCCATTGTGGATCCTGTCTTGGCCCCCGGGCTTGATTGGATTCAATAGCGAACCCTTTATTGGTTCGCTATTGAATCCAATCAAATTAATAATTTATAATAATATTATATAGGTTAATTTATAATAATATCACCTTTTAATCAACCTTAAAAGGTGACATTATTATAAAATATTTTATCGTGAGTATAATTCTATCATCGTTTTCTAATGTCGCTAACAAAAACTAGCAATGTTTTATAATCAACGATGTTTAAATGGGAACTGTAACGGGTCATAAGTTTTTCGATTACATCGGTGCGGGCGGCGCGGGCGCAGGCGTTCCTCGCAACTGTCAGTGGTCGCGTGCCGCTTAATAAGCTCTTAATGAAATTAACGAGCGCGCCATACTGCCGGGATGACCAACAAAAACCCAACAATTACTAATTTTGTATGTTGTCCGATACGCTACCCCGCTCATCGAATAAATTATTGCTAATGTTACCTGCGTGTCATTCCAAGGACGTCCCCTGTTTATAGTATTATGCTCTGTAATAACTCGATAATATTGTAAAAGTTTCCTTTATTAATGTAATGACATACTTTTTTAATGTTCATAATAAACAAAAAAAGATCTTTCTTTAATTTCTATTTAGCATAAGTCTGAAATAAAAAAAACATTTTTACATTTATACTTAAAATATTCTTGTTGCAAGTTTATCCGTTTGACGTTATATTTTTAATGCAAGAAAATAATTATTTCGTTTTGAGTAGGTCCAGTTACACTTGAATATACTGTACTTAAAAATAAAATAAATATTTGTATAAATGAATTCTTTAAAATGTTATTTTATCAGTAAAGGTGTTCAACGGATTCAGAGCTATCCCATAAAAGCTTATTTAAATACTAAAAAAAATATTGGTTCACATGGGGTCACTATCAGGGTAATATGTAAATATGTAGGTTATAATACAAAGATGTTCATTGTAAATATTATCGGAGCAGTTAATATCATAGATCGCACGTATATTCTTTACTTGTTGGACATACGATGCCTTGATCAAAATCGTACGCAATTTTGATCAAGGCAAAATTAAAGTGTCTTAAACCTTATTATTCAATTCAATAAATGCTAGTTTAATCCGATCAGTGTTTGACACTGAAAAAAAAAAAAATTGCCACAGATACTAGATTTCATGTCGAGACTAGAAATGGTGATTTTATTTATATATTTAGCAAATTTTTTTAAAGTAGCCTAGTATATGTGCGGAGGAATATCATGGTCTTCCAGATAATTCTTTTATATTTGTAATTCTCGTGTTCTTTAGTGATTTTCTTTACAACAAAATAATAGTAATAGCAGGAAACGTAGTTTTTTATCTTCTTCTTTTATACCCCCTACAAAGATACTACTCGGATTTTTCGGTTACATTTAGTATCACTACAGTTTCAACAACTGGTTGATAAATCATTTGTTACTTTGAATATAAATAAATATTAGATCTGTACTTAGCATATCGGTCATTTGGTACGCAGTACAACAAGAAGTTTTTGTTACCTTACACAAATTATATGTGCCAACAGATAACAAATTAATGAGAAAAGATAGAAGAAGACTTTATGGCCTATTATTATGGCGTATAATTACCATATCCTTGGCTCGGGGCGTCTCCCTTCTTAGGAGTTCACAGTCCTTCCCTGGTTGAGACTTGACTGAACACGTGCGCCTGTTCAAACACATGTGAGCCAATATTCACACCGGCTTCTTTCACAGTTGATAAGATAAATAGAGGAGGTGGGTAATTAGCTCACGCCTCGAACCTGGCAAATATAAATAAATATACATTATTAAATTGCGTTGTAAAAATATTAAATTCCTATGCTTGGAAATAAATGCTAGAGAGGGACAGATAACCAGTTTTGCACTTTCTATGAAAAAGGATGTTTAAGTTTTAAGCAGCTGGATTATTCAGGGATAGCAGCTTATACTACATTAAAGAATGTATAGTATTCATTTGCACCAGATAGAAAGCTTTTATTTACAAACTTGAAACGCTTCAAAAGTAAGCAATATGAATATTATGGTTGTTATTTGCATAATTATATACAGTTTTTATTCTGTTACTGTCACATTTACTAGCCTTTTTGGATTTGTATATTTTGCATTTGTATTTTATACTTTTTTATTTTTGTAATTATCAATGTTCTCTTGTATGCCTCAGCTATAAATTTAAAAGTAAAGTATTTTTAAAGTGCATACTTTTTTCTTTATATTTTCTTAAGTCCACCCACTGAGCTGCCCGTGATATTTTATTTTCTTTTTTCAGAAACAAAACGTGTTAAGTTTACCGCCGCTAGCTAAGTGTTTAAAGTTTAGAGTTGGGTAGATTGTGTGCGATAGAAACGTAGATGAGTTACGATGCTCGTAAAATCTTTAAAAGCATCTTAATTTTAATGCGTGCGATAATTCCCATTAGTTAAAATGGGACTGAAGGTACCCGTTTCCTATGGACTAATTTATTCTGTTGGGTCAATGAACGTCAATAGTCATTTCTTATTTGAAATTTTATTTGTATTTGAATGAGTAGTGAATTTAACTGTCTAATAGTGACAGAATAAACCATATTTTTGTTCGATAAATAGTGTTATAATGTAATAGAAGTACACTACAGCACCTTCTCTATAACCTATATTCTTTATCTATATGGAATAAGTGTTATTTAAATAAACTATGATACCGTGTAATTTAGAACATTGTTACTTATTGCTTTGTTTACAATTGAATTATGTAAATTCGTTGAATAATTCTTTTTAATTAATATTCGAGACAGATCATGAGAGCTCACCTGTCGGCAGCTTCCGATTGCCGATGCACAAAGGGACCAGTTCACAGTTCAGACAGCAATAGCTTTGATTACAAAACACAAAAGAAAGCTGGTTTTTAAATAATTCAATATAAATATGCACTAGTTCTCGATCCGGTCCTTTTGTGAACACAATTGATCGAATTTTTTACGTCGTGATTTAATCGTATTAGCATAAAACGGTGGCTTTTATTTAAAGTAACGGTTTTAGAGTTCTGTAATGTATTTAAGCGTTTAAAAACATTTACAGGCTAATATTAGATTGTAGATTTATTACCAAGTTAATCGGTATCTTCATTTTGAAAGGAAAGAAAATCAGTGGAAATCAAAGTACGCTATTAAGAAAAACTTCTAAAGCCAAAAATATTCTGAATTTGTTAAACATCACCCAGTTAAAATTTCTACAAGACTATTAAACACTAGATTTTTTGGTGGAAAAAATAACTAACTCATGAAATCTACTCTTGATTTTTGCGGGCAAAAATGTGTATTTTGTTATGCAATATTTAATATTACCTATATTGAATAAAGTTGAATTAAAAAGAAAAATCTTTTACCAAAAATAGGTTTTATAAAAGAAGTACTGATCTCTAGGCGCATAAGAACAACTCACACTTGCCCATTTTATCCACATGCATTTATTAAACACTTTTAAAAATCAAATTAAAAAAAGCGTTAACGGAAAGTATAACTAGCACTCATGAATATACAATGTTTCTCACGAGATTTATTGAATTTAATGAATTGTAATCGGTTTTAATAATGTAACTAGTTTTACATAAAGAAATAATCACTATATTTAATATATGTAGATGCTGGTGATTGTTAACACCAAATTTGATATTAGGTTCTTTGGTTAGTTTTGGTCTATGTTTGCTTTAAAATATGAGCTTCTAAACATTAGGAATATTTCTTAAAAAATGTTCTTACTAAGGAAATTGATGTCAATAATATTACGGTTTAATATTAAAAGAAATATGCAACAATTGGCTTATCCTAAACAATTTTTTTTGATATAAAATTTACCGTTACTTATTCGCTACAGAAATCTACCTATTCAAGAAAATTATGCTTTATTACTGTTTAACTTATATGTTTATGCCATTTATAATTTTAGGGCTTGCTTAAAGAGTTCAAGACAGGGTTTGCAAATAGAGTTATTAGATTGGTTGATTTTAACAAAGATCAACAGATAACATTTTTTTATAATTGACATCATACTTGAGTATGAGTTTTATTTGTTTCATTCTTGTATGAGCTTACATTGATAGAGTATGAAGAACTTAGCTTGCATGTATCGAGTGCACGCCGCTGATTATAATAATAATAATTTTTATTTTCTTTACACAATGTATGGTACAGACAAGACAAAATTAAAGAAAATACATACAAATAAGAGACAGTAATACATTGTGGGAAGCTGACATCCAAGCTAGGTAAGATCTGTATTACGGACTGCCAGGCCCCCCACCCGTTTAAGTTAAAATTAAGTAAGTACTTAAGCAATACTTATATAGACTATCTAGGCTCTTACTGATATTAATTAAAGGTGTCCAAAAAATTTCCAATTTAAAATTTTGTGAAAAGATGCTGTTTTTCTATTCATACTAATTCCTCAAATATTATGCCAATTATATCTTATGTTTTTATGTCAAAAAAAGTGTTGGCTTATTATATTAACCCTGTAACATGGCTGCTCAACATGTCCTTACTTTCTGTTCGATACAAGCCATTCCTTTGATGTCCACATTATAAAAAATGTTGAGAAGAGCGAATTCGCATAAATTATATATCTTAGTGTAACATGTTCGTGTTTTCTTATATTAAGTATTTACTGATACTTAGAACTTGGTGGCTTCTATATTAGTAAACTGTATTAACCTATTCTATTTGAACTGCTACAAGGCAAGCATTATTCGAGGCCCGGCAGATCGCATTGCTAAATAAACATCCCGTAGGAAGTAGCCGGCAGGTGTATTATTGATATCCTATGGCCATCACCAACTATCTTTGATTATATTGTTAATTTAATAAGTATCTACTACAGAAGCAATTGAAAGAAAAGGAAAATTAAATGATGGAAGACTCTCTTCTCAGTATTTTTCCTAACTTACTTTCGTGAAGTTTTTCAGTCAATAATTAAAAGGTAATGTGAGTTTTCTGAAGCAGTTATACCTTACGATGCTTTCAAGCGAAATGCTTAGGCGTTCAAATACTATTAACTAATATGCATATCGTCATTGCGTATGAAATTCACCGTGACAGAAATTAGTAAATACTACGTTTTATAAAGCCTCTAAAAATCTAGGACAAATTGGTGGAGGGTGATGTTTTTTAAACATGTGTTTGATATGGATGTGCAGGAAAGTAATAGAGATTTTTGTGATTCTCATAAAATACCTAGAAATCGGATTCATATTCCGGATGTCAATACTTCAAATGCTAGGAAGACCATGGTTCGCTGTCAGATTTAGGCAGTAGTTATTACAATATTGATACCTTAATTCTTATTGGTAAAATATGTTTACTAATAAACGAATGACTAGTCTAAAGTAATCTTGTGTTAATTTTGTGACTTTGATGTATGACTGGCAAGTACATGAATCGCTAAGACTCACTAAGTTAATTAACTTTAATTTCAAAAGGAATAGATTGTAGTATATGTATATATGTGAATAGAATCTTGCGACCTTTTTTGTTAGAAAATCAAAATGTATTATTTAGGTGTATAAATAGACATTGTTAAATATCCATTAGGTAAGATGGTACTTTTGACTGTAAAATACATCTTAATATTATATTAAACAATTATATTGAAAAGGAGAAATATTGGGACAGTTGTTAATGATGTAGGAAAAAAGATTATCACATCGCTCGTCTTACCAGAATCTTATCAATCTATAGTTGATAAGAGATCGAACATCCAATCGTTTGATATGGTATAATTTTAATGGAGTCATCAACCAATATAGCGAGGACCTGAAAAAGTTTTTCAGGGTCCAGACAACGGCAGCGGGTGAGTTATGCTGTATAATATGTATAGGTTTTGCGTCATTAGTTAAAGTCAATTCCTTGCCACAACGAAAGCCGCAATCTTGAGTGCCAATTAAAGATCTATTAAAAGTATTTCTCACTTATTTCGGTGCGTGTGGTAAGCCTATAGGGAGCGATATTTACTTGGGCGCATATAACACGTGCGGCACATAGATGCTCAGGTACGTAAAGGGGAGCGAACAGCTGTTTCCACAAGAAACATTAAACCGCCTTGTGCAATGCTTGCCCCGTTTCGACAAAAATTGATATTGTCCATTCAGGAAACTTCAGCTGCGTGCGTTCTAATTTGGTTCTGTGAAGTAATGTGTTTTTTTCCCGATTACTACTATGTTTCTTTGAGCAATATAAATACTATAATACAAAACTATGATTTTCTTTGTTTTTTTATAATAAAATTAAAATTTTAAACGTTAATAGGTATTTTAATAATGTGCCAACATAAGAAATTTAAATTACTTTTTTACGCCATTACAATTGCTAGGGCTAGTTTCAACCATTTTATCTAACCATTCTATCCACAACTTTAACACTACTGTGTAAAGGTTTTATGTGTTATGTTTAGTTATAAAAGAACTTAACTACTGTATTATAGAATAAAAGAACTATGCGGAAAAAATGTGGTGATCTTTACGCTTTGATACTGATATGTTTAATCATTAAAATCTTGTGTTCATCGACATTAAGACTAATAAAAATAAAAGTTAATAAAAGTATTAATCAGAGCTTTTTCCAATGCTAAATAGTAAAAGTTCTTTATTTACTGATATTCATTTCTTAGTATGGCGACTTTCGGCATTTCTCAGAATCGCCAAATGTTGATTTGTCATGCCTTTATTTTGCGCCTGTTATCTACACTTTGTAATACGTCTGTCTCATTTTAATTCTTGTCGCTTCAAAAAGATGAAACGAGAAAGCAACGTTCTTGCAATGTTTCGCTGATCGTATTTTCATTGAAATTCATAAAGGGATCGCCGAGGATGAATAGAGGTCGTCATGATTTTACGACATTTTTTGCATTTTAGTTTGGAGTGAATAGCTTTTATTTTGTAGAATAAAAAATACGATTTTACTGTGTATGTGTCGCCTACCTGTGCACATGCTAGTTTTTTTTTACAGTTGCCAGTAAAATATGCATGACCAGGTCGAGTAGTGTAGATATGAGGATATTTACAACAAGATTTTATTATGAAAGTCCGTAGGCAATATTTCTCCTCTTGTTAAGGTAGTTGCGCAAACGTCGCCAGATAGCTCTGCGCAGATAAGGTCCGCGGGCCCTGAACCCAGCTAACCTAATTGACAAGCGGTGCCGCGCACGCTTCACATCATCGATCAACTTGACCACCTCACAATCAACTTACGAAATTCACATTCGTCTAGATACAGATCCAGCAACAATTACCGTAACAGTTGGGGTACCTGTACCTGTTTTTAATACTGTGATCTAGGTAATAAGGACAACCTCATTGATTGAAAGATTAGCACGTCCGGGGTTCAGCTCCAGTCGTGTAAATGTTATTATAGTAAAGGTAGTAAAGGTTATGAAAACTTCGTTGTGTTGGATTTTCTTTACACAAACATACTTAAGCTTGGAATTAAGAAATGTATTTATTTTTATTTGGTTTACTCAGGTACAAAATGAAACAGTGAAGGATGCAACTAAAATAAATTGAAGTATTTTATCGTTGTGTTATTACATATATTAGTATTTGATAGCACAAATTTAATGATATATTTAATAAAAACTCTACCCATGTATGTTAATTTGAATGAAAATCATCAACCGTTCTAATTTTCTGTACTAAGCTCGCTGTGTTAATGCTATTACGAACACTAACAGTCTACTACTCATTTAATATAGTTTTTAACAGGACATGACTGGGTTCAAAAATATTTATAGATATTCTTAGATATATCTTGTCGTGGCACCTTGTGATACGTCACATCTGCTTCAGAAAAATTTCACATTTCCATGGACAAATGAGCTTTAGCTTATATTATCCTACGCATAATAATGTCCATGAGTACATAACACAGATAACTTAGTCGGCCTAAATGAACGTGTTAGTGTAGGGTAAAACTGGACACCGCTTCCGCAATTTTGTTCTGATTGCAAACAATGGAACAAGTGGCAGCGCGGTCTCTGCGGGCGAGTTTAATAAATAATTTACTAGTGGTTATTAGCTCGGCGCTCGCCTTCTGAACTGGTCGAGCGTGTAGTGATTTTTCACTGGACACATTAGTGTCTCGCCTCGTGTTCGCCACTGAACGCTGAGTGCCATGGGTCGTCGGATCTGGAGCAAATTTGATGTTTTCTTTATTCATGAAAGCCTTTTAATACCATAATTTCGTTTAGCTAATGGGATATGGGGTACAATGCATTTACCATTATTACCTTCATCGATAGGTGGAGATGTCAGCTTTGAACCAATTCGAACCTAGCTGATGTACTACGGAAGTGAACCCTTTCTTATCAAAAGCATTTAGCTTACAAGGAGAAATTAACAGAAATATTATTAATGTGTTTAACGAAAATTACAGTCTAGGTTTGGTCGTTGTGTCTGTTGCCGAGTAAGAAACATTTAGTTACCCTTTGAATAGGTGGGATTCTGCTTAAAACTATATTTTTTAGAATTAGAACGCGTATATTCATTGCGTATCAACTGCACACATCAAAAGTGTAACATTGAAAAAAACATATTACCATTTTGACATTAAATAATTATAAATGCCAATTAGTATTGACTAAATAAAATGTTTAATCAATGTTTTTGTAAAGAATAATAACAATGTGTTTAACACATTATTAATATTACCGTTAACCCCTCGTGGTAAACCAAATGCATGTCTTTCGAGTGGTATTAAGAGCGTAGTACATTGGCAGGGGTCAAACTGACATCTTGCCATTTGGACTATGGTCGCCTTAAACTACATGAGTTACAAAAGAAAAATAAAACCTCATTTATAGTTACTTGAAAAAAGTCCTTTAATCTCGAATATTTGATATGTAATATGTATATTTTAGAGGACATGTTTTGTTATTGTTAGTCAGCCAGAACAAAAACCTTTGGTTAGATTAGAAGAGTGACCAAATTATAGCGCGAGCTAAGTCAGCTAGATTCCTATTTATTTATGTCTTACAACAACTAGGAAGAAGAAATTTAGTTTAAGAATACTAAAATTAGTATAGTGAATTGATAGGATAATCTTAATTTAGACCTAAACTGCTTCGGATAATAGAAATTAGGATTACATAATTTAGCATTAGAGACGCAGTCTAAGGAAATACCGGTTAATTACAATTCCGCGCGTGCCTCACTACGCGATATTATTATAAAAACATTATTAAAACCATAATAATGTTAAAAAAAAAATATATATATATAAAATTTTGTGTTGCATTTGTTAGCATCAAGCTAACAATTGCTGATCCCAACTTTTAAGTTCACGCGTTCCATCATGAGTCTTCTGTAATTTTTCTGTGTCACTAGGTCTGTAATATTTCTGTCCCAGTAGTCCAACCTTGTCACTGTATTATAGAGTTCCAAAACTTTTCCAATTGCAGGAAGATTCTTATTTTAGTCCTTGGTCGATCTGTGGATAAGACATTCTGGATCTGATTCTGGATACACATTCACACTGGCTGTTCTATTTTTCAATCTAATTTTGATACTGTCTCTACTTAACATTAGTATCTGAGGTCTGTTCTATTTCTAAGGTTCTCAATGGACGATCCATTAAGATGAGATAAAATTTCCTATTTTGTATTTTTTCTCTAAATATACTCTTAGATATTTTAAAGGTATGAAATATTTATTTGTATTCTTTTTGTAGTGCTGATTTAATGAAGAGGTTCTGTTATCTCTTAATTGAATGTAATGTCTGATATTAGCACATAGTTGTGTTGGCTGTCGAACGGCATCCGTTGCTCGTAACGGCGGCTATGTGTGGCTCCCGGATGATCAGATCAATACAGCCTGAGTTAAGAACTGATGTTTGACAAGTTTTTGAATTTAATTATAGAGAACGTTTTGATTCACAAGAAAAAGGTTGGTAAATATCTAATTTAATTTTTTTGACGATTGATTGATTAAAGCTTACATGGTAAATTTTTTTTTTAATTTATTGGAATCCATACGAATTGAAAAAATAAGTAGTGTTGTATTTTTTGGTAATATGAAAAAAAAAAGATAAATTTATGATTGCCTTTTAATCGAGACATTAAAAATAGAATAAAAATGTGTTAAAAATGAACCTATTGCGATTTTATACTTAGAAAAATAAATACTTAGGCACTTAAGTTCGTTTTTCCAATGAGAAATAATGAAAGATGGTCCAACTATTTGTTTTCTATTACAATACATTTCTCATGAATACCATTACTCGAAAAAAAAATAGAATTAATTTATTTTATTTTATTTCAGCCAATACCAACAGCGTATCTTATAAAAGTAATAGAATCAAAACTATGTATAGATTGAGCTATTAACTTGGAAATACTTTGAAAATAAGTTCAGTAGAATGGCCTACAGCTCATTTATCAAAACGTACCATTAAACGGTTTGATGTGACCATGGTTATTAGTCCATCATTAGTGTTGGACCTGCGGATTAAATTGCACGGGGTTAGGTAGGTTTTGGATCGGCAATCGACAGATAGTGCCTGTAAACACGTCGTCCGTATCGCAACTATCTATTTATAATCACCGGCCGGCGGGACCACTGTGTGTTAAATGTCCGATATTTACGATTACGAGCCCGAGACACCGGCCTAGTGGTGCCACGATTAGGATCGAGATATCGATAGTCAAGCTCGATATTCTAACTCGAACTCCAATTGCACATGATCCTGACAATTGAATAATGTATTCTTTCGTCGTGCCGTAATGTGTATCAGATTAGTATCTGATAGATTTATCGGTGAGCAGATTTATTTCTCGCCCAAAGTTGGCATTATTTTTGTAGCTACGCGTGCAATAAATAGATTGAATAATAGCTGCACTTATGTACTTTACATTAATGGAGTAATTAACATCCAGGAGGATTAAAATTTATACTTGAATTTTAGTTGTTTTTAATCTTACTGCGTTGAAGTCTTTTTTAGGTAACTAATGTTGATATTGTTCTTGATGTCTTTTTGAAGTAAACATAGAATGAGTTTTTAAATTATATCCTTAAACTGATTATGTATTTAGTTAGAGCTATCGACATAATTGCTAGGTGGCACTAATCTCGAAACGATTAGCGCACCCGCGGCAGTACCGGCGCGCGCGCACGTGCGCCCCAGCCGGTGAGTAAGCTCGTAGTTACTCGTGGCAAACTTTGCTTTTCTTTATACAATTGCTACTATAATCCACCCGTAATCCTTTACTCCAACGAATAAGGACTGCTTTACCGTAAAATATTTTTACTGCAACTGCAAATAGTTGGTGGTCTTGACTACACCGGCCCTTAGCACAACTATCTCTAGACTGTCACGCAAACAAAATCCAAGTAAACAGTCTATAAGAAAATATATCTGGGCTGTTTATAGTATAAGATAATTGGCCTCTTATTATCTAGGAACTTATATTTGCTTGTAAGCATGCTTGTACTATTTATATAGATGGATTCTAATAGTTTTACACACGGTTTAGGATGCGAAGGTCAGTATCTTGAGAGAGTATAGTATAATGAAATCAGGTTTCGTAAACATGTATATTACTTACGATGCAATTAGATAGCTGTTTATTTATAGCAATTGTCCATATTTACAATGTTATTTTCAATCATAATGCGATTGTGTGGTAATTTGTTTACCTCTTTTTACGTTTTTTGATATAAATAATATCAATGATTGTGTCTAGAGAAAGAGCTCGATACTGACTTAAAATTATTTCAAGCTTCTTCATGATTTAAAAGGTACGTTAAGCCGTTGGTCCTGGCTTCATCTAGTGTCGTTAATACCCATCAATCCGTACTCACACTGCGTTGTAGGTATAACTCATTTAACTCATATTTTCATGGGTATGAGAAGTGTGTGCCAGTAGTGGGGACGTTAATAGCCTGATGGTGAGGTTTATTAATTAATATTATAAAATGCTACGAAAATCTAAACAAAATATACCTCATTATATTTATTGTGAAATAAAAATATAACGCAAAAACTTATTCTGATTTAAACAAACATTGCAGTAATTTTTTATAGTTTTCATTAGATTATCTGCTGGCTCATTAGATTGACTGCTATAAGCTATAATCTTTTTACGATCCACTGTTATCTTAATAAATCCGGACGATATTTATTGAATCTAGTATGACAAATAACACTCAATTTGCTAAATGCATTAATTCATTTAATCTAGGCAAGCAATTGATGGTATTGTTTAATCTATGAATTAACCATTTAATATGTCCATGAACGAGACACTGCTCTCTGTGTCTAGCGTCATAATTTCTGATGTATACAGCTTCTCGCCCAGCTATTTTCATTATGTAAATGATTTAGCTATTTTAGAAATAGAGCGATATAAGATAAATACTTCACTATTAATTTATTTTCATATCATCGAGAGCAAAAGCAAGATACAATATCTTAAAATGTCTTTATAACTTCAGATATACACAGGTGGATGTCAGTTTTTGCGTGAAAAATCCGCATTGTTGCAGACGTTATGTGAAGTTTTTGTCGCCGGCATCCCCGCCGGCTGTGCAAGACCGTTACAGTTTGCAGTGAACAATAAGCTCCGAAAAAAGCGTGATACAAGCTGTAGACGCGTTTGGTTCGGGCGATCACCTGCGCGCGCACGTGCGCATCTGGGCAGACGTGTTGTGACGTCACCACCACCTCTAAATGATCTTAATAAGTACCTATCTATGCTTAATAAGTTCGTATAAGACATTTTATTGCTTAAATGTAATTTAAAAAAATATGTCAACACCAAATAAGGTCTCCATCAGTTTCAGTATTATGGCACACTAGCTTTCAGCTAACCACTACCTAGTAAATATTTTGAGAAAAACATTATTATAATATTCAGGTTAATAAAGGCGACTTGGGGAAAAATGAATGGTTTGCATAAAGAGGTTCCCTTAATATTTACAACACTATCTGTGACATCCATTAATTTGACAATAATAGTTCCTTCTTTATATGTAAGACATTGATTCTGAATTTAAAAAAGGGTTAGTTTGTCATAAATGACATTTATTAAAGGGAGCTATAAGACACCCTCCGGACAAATTACGAAAATTATTATTGAGTCATAAACTTAAATTACTTTATAATATAATATTTATAACATTCACACCAATTACCCTAGTCCAAAGAAAGCACTGTAAGGCTCGTGTTATGGATAGTAGGATAACGGATATACATACATATATGATATATGAATAAGTAATATTTATAGAAATATATATAAATACCCATGACTAAGGTACAAAATGCTCGTACTCATCACACAAACATCTGCCCCTTCCGGTATTCGAACCCAAGATCGTTGGCGCTGAAGGCAGGATTCCTACCGTTGCACCAAACAGTCGCAAAAAAAAATTATTAAAAAAATTCAATACTTTATAAAAAAAACATTATATTATGAGTACTAATTAATCAGGTACAGAATACATAAATAAGGCGTCTATTACGCCTAAAATTCGGAAACAAATGCTTAAGCTCATCACATATATATATATATATAATATCTTAATATATATATCTTAATATATATAAATCTCGTGTCACAATGTTTGTCCTCAATGGACTCCTAAACTACTTAACCGATTTTGATCAAACTTCGTAACTATCTGTTATTTGATCTAACTTAAAAGATAGGATAGGTTTTATTTTAATTGATAACACAGCAACGCGTGGCCGAGTCAGCTAGTATATAAACTCGGCGTCAAAAAAATCGCACCTTATAAAAATCTTATTCAAAAATTCCTAAACCTTATATAGAGGATAGTGTTAGGTATCATTAGAAAGGTAACAAAAAGGAGCATCAAACAACAATTAAGTGCAATCTTTTTTTTAATTAAAATTATACAAAAAGCATAAAAATTTGAAAAATAATAAAAAATCTTAATTAAGTCCTAATTAATAATCGATAATTTACAAAAAAAATGTACAAAAAGTGTCTTAAAATTAACTCAAAATCTAGTGTTACCCCCCCTTGCCCTGATGACGGCTTCCATACGGTCCCTCATAGACCTCACCAACTTCAGGAGCTCTTCTTGAGGGATAAGACCCCATTCTTCAATCACCGCGGTTTGGAGTTCCTCTAGAGTCGAAGGAGCCGGATCCCGAGATCGAACCTTACGTTTAAGATGGTCCCAGAGGTGCTCTATCGGATTCAGATCAGGACTTCTCGCTGGCCACTGCATCACAGGAATTTGGGACCTCCGCAGGAAGTCGTTCACGATGGCTGCAGTGTGTGCGCGAGCGTTGTCGTGCATTAATGTGAACCCCTCGCCAAAAGATTCGGCAAAAGGGACCACATGCACATCCAGGATCTCTGTGATATAGCGGCGCGCAGTCAGCGACCCTTGTCCGCGAGCACCTCCGGTCCGGGAGACGCAGACCAGGTCGGTTTTGCCGGCAGCCGACATACCGCCCCAGAACATGCAGGATCCGCCTCCATATTCCACCGTCTCCTGGATGCAGGCTTGAGCGAAACGTTCACCCTGCCTCCGGTATACTCTTCTTCGTCGGTCGTTGCAGAAAAGACACACTCGTGTCTCGTCTGAGAAGAGAACAGCTCCCCACTGCTCAATGGTCCAATCGACGTGGTCGCGAGCAAACTGCAAGCGGGCTCGTCGGTGCGCTGCAGTCAATTTTGGACCTGTAGCAGCTCTGCGGGCTGCTATGTTCTTCTCCTTCAGTCTTCTTCTAACCGTGGATACACTCACGGTGCGTCTGCGAACTGCCTGGAGCTCCTGTTGCAGCTGAACAGCGTTTGAGAAGCGATTTCTCAAAGAGTACGACACAACGAACCGGTCGTCTCTTTCCGAAGTGCAGCGACGTCTACCGGACCCATGTCGCCGGATATAGCCACCGGTCTCTAAAAAGCGCTGGTAGACTCTACGAACCGAAAAACGGCTCAGATTCAGTTGCCGGGCGACATCACACTGCCGCACCCCTGCTTGCAGTAGTGCAACCACTTGAGCGGCCTCATCAGCTGTAGTGTCCATTTTCCAGATGTTCTTTCTTCAGTAAAATCAGTGCGTGTGTCCCCTTCAACGGTTTAATAGCGAATGACCCACATTGAACCCGTGTTGACCTCTTTATACCCACAAAGTTAGCGCAACTCGCGACTCTCCCGAGCAGCAAAATTTCCTTAGAATTTTTGTGACCCTTTATTTGTTGCTTTAGGTTTTATTTGATAATGAAAAATAATGTTTTTTTATTAAGTTAATTAAGTAACCTTTTAAATAAAATTATAATTAATACGACTGCATGTGCATATCCAGAGTTAATGCCATTTGAACGTGATTTTCTTAGAGGTGCGATTTTTTTGACGCCGAGTGTATATATATATATATCCCTATCAGGATTTGATTTCGGGAACTTAGCGCAGAAGGTAGTTTCACTACTGTTGTACCAAGGGGCCGTCAATAAACAGAAATAATACTAGCTGATATGGCAGATTTTTGTCCTTTGACCAGCGTCCCCTACCAAGTTCTGTTGTGAACCTAAACCATCCAGGAATCCAATCAAGGACACTTATTTAAGGGAGCTATTACCATTCGTCCATTCGTCTAGAAAGAGTTCACTGACATACTCTCGTACAGAAGAAATATAAGTACAAAAGGGCTTACCGAGTGACACAATATGTTTTCCATATAATATCTATTAACAATTTACAAGAACATATATTGGTATGTCTTATTTTTTAGCAGTTTGGTAATAATTAAATACATCAATATATACTTCATGCTAGAGTGCGGTAATGCATGAGCAATGCGATTCTGTCTACCTGCATGTGTAAGCGCAGGAGGATGCATCCGCCACGCTCATCATATCATCGCGACCACCCCTTCGCTCATCAACCACTATCCATTTATTTTCATTAACCGACACCCATTTGCGACTACTAATGATTTAAAGATGATTCTATGCTATATTGCATCTAAATTAAATGAATATAGATGTAACACAAATTTATTTCCACAAAAAAATCTTGATTAAACTTTTTGCGGCAAATTCTGTGCTAGGTCAGTCATTATTTCTTAAATCGGTGGTCTTAAAAATGTTTCTTTCACAAGGGTATAATTTTTTACTATTGCCGTTGCATATTGCTAGCCGTTAAAAAACCTTTATGGCATTGTGGATTAAAGAGTTAGGTACCATAACCATTCACGTATTATATGTTCATGTTGTTCAGAACGCTTAATGTAAGCATAACCCATTATTACAATTTTGATCCCCTCATTAGGGAACAATCGGAAATTTGAATAATAAATAAATAAAAATATTCTCATGAGCTCAACAGCTTCGAAATTGCTTCATTTAACGTTTACAGGGGAGACCGATTTAGTGGTGTACGTATCGACAAAACAAGTTGATATTATATGTAATTGCATCCATTGTGTTGAAACGTATCAGAATCAAATAATAACCATGGACACAGTTGGGTACTTCGAATATTACTAGTACTTATACCTTTTATAATAACGTTAAAATATACATAATAACATGATTAATGTAATCAGAGTATTTTTTTAAATAAATACTTTCAATTCATATAAATTTACACACTTTAATACTAACCATCTTAATATACAAGTAGGTAAAGAGTAGGAAAGAAACGGATACGGATACAAGTAAAAGATTAGGGCTTGTATCAATTATAATGAAATTCTCGGGCGAGCACAAATGGCTATTACCCAGTTCTTTGTCAAATGAGATAAGGGGCGAGCTGTGCGACAGTAAATAAAAGATAGAAAGCGGCTTTATTTCAGTACAGGAATAGAACCGGTGCGCGAATTGGCGTAGCGCGCGCCTATACCTGTACTCGCCCGCGCCGGGACGGCAGCGACGTTGCTCGATTCAATTGACAATTCATTTAGCCTTCTTATCTCTGCACTAATGATCAAATTCAAGTTATTAAATATAATAGAAATCATTGTTTGAATTTCTTGAAAATACCGAAACCAGAGATGTTTTGTTTTATTTTTCTGCTGTCGTGTATACTTTGAACATTGGTTTTGAATGGATACAATAAATTAAATGAAAAGGACATTTTGTATACATAAATTCATGTGATCATACTACCTTTTATGTTTACACATTACAAATGAGTGTTTTTGCACCACAAATTTCCTCGAGTTTTTATATATAAATATTATAACGTCTTCCATTATTGGCAATGTAATATCCTTAAAATCTAATATTTTGAATATGTAAGTATCATCTATACAAAGCAGTGACAGATTAAATAATAGCGTAATAGATATATGTTTAACAGTTTTGGCATCTCTTTCAGGGATTTTGAACTTTAGATAAATAATATTATGCAATATTCAAATTTATGCAAATTGTATTTCTTTTAAACTGTGTAATACATAAATTTCCAAAAAAATATTAATTATTTATATACATATTATCACTGTTTGTTTTCCAAATAAAATAAAATAACTGTATGTAAATTGATTACTTATATCGATTTCTTATTATTTTTTTATCTTATTATTGTTATATCTAATACAATTCAAAAATGCGTTGAGATAATATTCCGTTTTAGTTTCATGGTTATGCTATTATTTTTAACATGTATCGCATTAGAGTGTCAAGTTAAGTGAATCCGCGCGGCGCTTGCGCGCGCAGGCGTGTGCGATAAAGCGCGAGCAAGCGCTAAGTGCGTGCGATACCGCGAGCTGACGAATCAATCGCGCCCACGCCCTCTGTCGCCGCCACACCGCTGTCTTTACCCAACACCCGGTTTCCGCAACAATCTTATTTATTTTATAAAATATTTACTATAGTAATATAATATAGTAATGTATTGTATTTACCAGTTTCCATTTCGATTCTTACTTAACTTTAAGAAAATCTTAGTTATCAATTTTGTTATTATAACTAATAAATGGTATTTTGGTATTTTAACTAATAAATACGAAATATTTTAAGTAATATATTAACAATGTCCTAAAAAGGCTATATCACGTAGACCATTATATAGGTTTTTAGTTTACATACTACTACTTGGTGGTTTTACAACATAAAAACCTTTAAGGATTTGCCAGATAGACACGCTGACTGAGCATGAATCCTAGAATAAAGAATTACGCGATTGTAAAGTATACCTATTGCGATTCATCAATATCAATAATGAAATAAATATTTATTCAGTAAGAAAAGATCGGAATGTATGCAGCTGAATTATTCTTGGAAAGGCGCTACTTAAACGTAAGTAACTGCACCGAGTACTTTGGTATATCGTGTTTACCTTAAATAATTATCTGGCTTTTAGCATTTGTTTTAATTCCTGTTTGCGCACAAAAGAGAATTGCAAGCGCGATTACATGTTAAATGCGCTTATGGCGGCAAAAAGGCCGCCGGGTGCGTAGGATCCTAATGCAGTGTCTATGTACGCGGATAGCCTCGGGCTATCGCGCCCCGAGCCGAGTTACGCCTGAGCCGAGACCACTGCTGCCGCCGACTCGCATCCTAGCAGAATTACAACTGATTATCCTCACTAAAACATTTTCAGTTAACTTATGATAAAAAAGATATTTTAATATAAAATCCAAGGTGACGAATGTATCTAAACCAAGCGCAGTATTTAAATTTTAAAAAGTGAAATATTATCCTTCTCCAGGTAAGGATATTTTTTTTTCAATATTGAAGATGTTTTTTTTAATTCGAATATTGTGGTTGATTATTTTTGTATCTAATTGTTAAAATTAGAAAATTTAGAATTTTTAGCTGTACCTAAATTATAAAAGTATACTTATAAATACAGATTTTAAAGTATGCATTTTACCATTTTACGTTACATCATGGAAAATCTTTTATTACTAATCATTAATAATGTTGAAGCGCAAAATAAAAAGTCAAAGAAAAGTAGATATATTACAAACAGTCAACACATACGTATAATCTACCTACATTGTCATGGTCTACTATAATAATTAAAAAAAGATTATTAAATATACTCGTGTCTAACAAAGAAAAAGATTTTATGACGTCATTTGAGAAAGTAGGAAAATAGTTGACATTAAAAAAGTTGCCGAACAGAAAGTTGTTTATATGCGACCTTTAATCAGGAAGAAATTAAGAGCTGGCTAAGTGCGAACAGTTGTATCAGGATTGGAAAAGTAGGCAAAGTATAATGTGGACATGATTTATTGCCTTTCTTCATTCCTTTTCGAGTTTTGCAGTTGTATGTATGTATATATCTGTTAGTACTTTCTCGTTACTTGTTTGTGTTTATTTTATTAAAAGCCAAAATTTAAATGAATTAAGCCATAAGTGCCGATATTAAATAAAGCATAACACAACTTTTAATACTTTTAAAAAAGAGGCGTGTATTATTTTCTAAAATTAACATCTCGTAGAGAAACGTTTTTGATACTTTTAGATGCAATATGGATTTTTTTTTAATTCATGCATTTATATTACCGATATAGAAATACACAATTTACCAATTTTGCCAAATGGTGCTGACCTTCAATAAATCAGTTTTAATCGATTGTATAAATTAATCAACAATTTTAGAGGTAGCAATGTTATATGCTTATGTGATAAAGGCGTTGTTGCCCAATTTCGAAGTAATGGCTTCACAATATTGAGACAATTGAATCATGCAGTTCTCTAAAGAGTTCGTGTCGAAACTTATACTTCGCCAAGTATTGTTGCAGATGTTGTACCTATGTGTTCATTAATTGAAAACTGATTGTAACATGGGCGTGTAGCAATAACGCCAGAGAGCCACAATTATCTCGTCACAGTTCCGAGATCAATCAAACCATATCGCGTTATGTGGGTCATTAATTACTGTAAACAGTAATTACTTTAATTATTCCTGACAGTCTTTGTGTGAAGTCGTGAAGTCGCCGCACGGTGCGAAGGTCGCGATTGCAGGCAATAGAGACGATTCTAGAAAGGCATCCGCTCTGCCCCTGTCAAAGCTCACCCTGTGAATGAAGCCTCGTGATTGTGAAATTATTACAAAAGAACATAGTTTTAACTGAATTCACATTATGAGTTGACAGCTTTAGCATTTTATATAATTAAAGCATCTTCTGATCTTCTCGAAGTGTAAATGATGATGAAATATATGTTGAAGTGAATGGATTTCTTTACTAAGGTCTAATCTGAATGGCTGCATAGAGTTATTTCTACTACACATTGTACTATTTCATGGTGTAAAACGCTAATTCATTGTTTTATAGTAAAATAAAAAGTAAAATAACAAATTATGATTGGCTTATTGTCAATACTCGCTGATCGGATATTATCCAAGTTGTTTAAGTTTTCTAGTGAGTTTAAGTGAGAAGTGACATTGTGATCAGAGGACTAGCTGGACTAGTCTATCTGGATAACCATTGCAAAATTCCTATACAAATATTTTTTGGTAAAAAGTATGAAACCCATATAAACTATTAACCAAATAACTTATTTTATATTTTTATCAAAATGTTTTATATTTTACTAATCATTACAATATGTTTAACTTTGTTAATTTTATTGCTGCATAATACTAATTTTCTGTCTCTACTAAAAAGCAACCATACTTGAGGGTGTTAATACTCTCTTGTTGGGTGTTTTTTACAACTTTTTTGTTTCAGCGTGTAAACGTTAAATTGCTACCTCGTAGATAATAGTATCCTGGGGATAGGTTACCATAACAAGGTGTGAATTTTTGTAGTTTGTTAAGATTTATGTGCGGTTTTAAGTGAACATTATTAAATAATCGATAGCAACAAGTTTTTTTTAAATATAAATTTTAAATAACGTTTCAAAATTGCGATTATAATTTTAAATCTACTTAGCCAAAAAAACTTTACGTTTTAGATAAATTTCTGAACTTTTGAAGTTTTTATACTAATAGTGTACTTTGAATATAGAAAAATATATTGTTCACCTCAGGAGAGATTCAAACACAAGTCTTGCTGGCGAATTGATCGGATCAGACGCTGTAAACCCTCATTGGCGAATTGAGTCAGAACTATAAACTGTCTTTGTTTTGTCAATCTGCCTTATCTGCTAATGGACCACGGCACAGCCGAGTGGTTTTTCAAAACATGGAATTCGGTTTATTGTACGATTATATATTATTTATTATGACTAGCGGCCCGTCCCGGCTTTGCAGGGGTGGACAAAATTCTTTAATTTTTTTTTATAATAAAATATTTTTCCTTTAGCGCCATCTAGCGTCCGGTAGACGAACTACTTGCGGTTAACGCGTTGCTATGGTAACGTTATTGATACAATGGAAAAGAGCGGGAAAAAGAGCGGACAGACAAACACACAAACCACTGTGATCTTAGATTATAGATTTATTGTTTTAACATTGTATTTATCATTTCTTTCTTTATTAAATATAATCGTTTTTCTTAAGCTGAAAACAAAATATGTAATTTATTAATTTAAGATGTTAAAATGATGTGATTAATTAATAATTGAAATTAAAAATAGCACCTTTAGCCATTGATATGTGATATTTTGTTTGAAAATATATTTTTAATTTGTTTACTTGATGTCCTAATTTGTTTAATAATGTGGAATCTTTCTTAGTAAGTACTGCGAAATACACCCTGAAAGTACTCAGATTGACCAGACGGTACCAAGCATTAAACGGGTACTGTATAGAGTAACAAACTCTGTCGTGGGGAAATGAAGAGTCTGTTGTGCACCCACTTCTGGGGCACAAGAGCATTTTTACGATATTTATATTAAATGTTGAGGCTCCAATATTTCGGCGCAGTTTGTGTTCGTCATCTTAATTGAATAACTGTATTAATGAAATGAAAAGTGTCATGAAAAAATGCTAAAAATTACTGTTTTGCATAAAACTTATTTTAGTGACTATGAACGTTTTAAAACAATCATGTTGGTTTTAGCTCTGGCTAATCGCAATTGTACTTAAGCTGCTGTGATGAATTTGTTCATAGTTTTTTTTTGTGGCAAACTGTGCTATCGATCGCAATGACAGCAGCGATATGGCGGAATACAGGAGTTCTCTTCTAAGCAAATTGAAATTTATGGCTTTCAAATAGAAATAGAAATGCATACGGTAATCAATACGCTTGTCATAATATAACAAGTAATAAAATAACATTCAATGAGTAACAAAACGGTGATATTTCGTGAGTTTCCCCAGCTTGCTAGCACATTAGCAGCTGCAGAATATTGATTTTCAATTTCCTCGTTAGTGGAACTTTTGCGAAGTTGTTGCACCGGTCAATATAGTACCTACCTACGACTGGTTATTGAATATGGCAACATTGTAGGTCGTGGCGTGCGTGCTGGTCCACGAGCTGTCATAGTGCACCCCATCAGGTGATCATGGCTCCGTGACTCAACAGTACCACTAACGAACGGCTCCGAACCAGTGCGGCGCGTGCTCCACTCTGCCTATTATCTATTATTATCTCGCTTAGCCTACATACGGACGTATTCAATAACGCATGTAGCAATATGAAACGTAAAACAATAAACTTTTAATAAAGAGAATGATTACCGCAACTTGTTTAGCAATCTTGAACCCGTTGTCATTAATGGTTATTGCATTCGTGTACGTAACACGGACTGTAAGCGATAGTTTTGTATACCTACTCTGAGACGCTATTTATTTCGAAAAATACTTAATCTCTTTTTCTAAATTGATATTATCGTAATAATCTTAAGATATATTAAAAAAGATCTTCGGCCGATAGAAGTTCACTGTTGGATGGAAACCTCCCCCAAAAAAGGGACCGTGTAGTCGTAATCTTCACGTATGGCAGGCGCGTTGGCAATCGCACAAAAAGACCATAATTCGCTCTTAATATAATTAGTCTATGCTATCTATTTTAATAAATCAATCTATTTAAATTTATCGTGTGGTTTTCTGGAAAGTTGAATATCACTAATCCTTCACTCTTAAGGGTACCGTAAAAGGAGACCGATGATAGAGAGGGTAATGACTATGACTATACACGTTCCCTGTAGTCGTAATCTTCACATATGACAGGCGCGTTGACAATCGCACAAAAAGACCATAATTCGGAAAATGCTGCTGCTCATTTTGTGACGGAAGGTGTATAGTCATTACCATCTCTATCGTCGGTCTCCTTTTACGGTACCCTTAAGTGTGAAGGATTAGTAAAATTCTACTTTCCAGAAAACCACAAGGTAAATTGAAATAGATTGATTTATTAAAATAGATAGCAAAGATAGCTTAACATTCCCATTTTAAAATCTTCTGTATAACTAATTGTATTTCTATTGTAATGTATTATTTTGTACCGTTTTTCCTTATCTTCCTTTTAATCCAGAAGCCATCAAGCCAACCATCCATCCAGCCATCTTGCACTCATTCACGTAGCAAAGACCACGCAGGGACTCCGATAGTCATTTGAGTCTGTAGTTGAAATAAATCATCGACAGATTAAAGTCACTCACTATGGCTTGAGCTAAACGTTTACAGTCTGTGATTAATTCCAATAGGTCCACCTTACGATACTTATCGATAGTTATTATGTTTCATTAGCGCGGTAAACTATCGTGCGGTGGAAGCGATCAATCAAAGCGTTGAGGATCATCGGCGTTTTTGGTTCAAAGTGGTGATCGCCTATTTATTAGACGGCGAGGTTTCACACCTGCCATCTATATCCAATCGTAACGTATGAGGTGCCAGTGCACGGAGCGCTTACATCTTTAAATCATCGTACAAGATACAGCGTGTGACGAAATTGCGGAGTTTATTTTTCTCCAATTTATTATTGGATATGGAAATGTAAAAAAAAGTTTGGGATCTCATGTTATATAGTATAATCTTTATCTATGTTGACATTTCTGCAGGCACAATATTTATAATAATCTAGAAGAAGAAAAAGAAGGAATGTATGTAATTTTATGCATACACCTATTTATTTTTGATAATGTTTATTTGAACTTTTATGATTTTTTCCTAAGGCAAATATTTTTTAAGAAATCATTATCAAAAGGAATTAAAAGTTACTTAAAGTGTATATAATAAAAATAAAAGTCACCGTCAATGTATTGTAAATTCGACTGCGTCGAAACTCATTATTTGAAACCTTTAAAATTAAGAGATTTTCATATGAATCAGTAGTCACTAAAAGTCTATTTTACTTATAAATGCAATAAATTAAATATTATTTTTGTTATAACTTCAATTATAAGGATAGGAGATAATGAATTTCATCTACTAATTGGTTCCAGTAATGAGAAATGATAATTTCATTATGTACCTATTCATTAAATCCAATAAGTTAATAACAAAAATACTCAATTAAGAAGTCAGTACCCTCAATCTAAGTATTATTTTTTTGACATATTTTACTTACAAGACAAAGACTTTAACTTGTTTTCTATTTTTAATAATTATAAATAAACAAAACAAATTATTGTTTTTGATAAATAATATTAATATTTGAAGAAATTTTAAGTAGTCTCAATGTAAGTATTCATCTTGTCTGGGCTGTCAGTCGGAACATAGACACGAAGAATTTTTCCTATTCATAATTTCTTTAGATATAAAAATCTAAAAGTTAAATACTTAAATTAAAAAAATATATATTCCTTTTTTAGTTAACAAAAAGTTAATCTTTTGTTTATTAGTAACGAATGCTATAATGCAGATATTTTAACATATCTAAATAAGTTTCGGTTTCGGTTGAAAATCCTGTTTCGGCTGGACACTAATATTTGTGTTTGCGTCAAATAAATGCTATTTAATGTGTAATGAATGATAAACATTTATTAGAA
This sequence comes from Calamotropha paludella, assembly GCA_927399485.1. NCBI lineage: Eukaryota > Metazoa > Arthropoda > Insecta > Lepidoptera > Crambidae > Calamotropha > Calamotropha paludella. Next base: position 15,969,648 of record OV656807.1, on the reverse strand, counting down.
ATTTTTCGCATATTTGCACAGGCTAGAATGAAAGGAACGTTTATCAAAATTTGTTATATAAAAACATACACTTAATTCTTGTTAATTTTTAATTTTATAAAAAACACAGGGACTAAAATGAACAGCCTGTATAACGCTCGTTAAACGTCTGTAATACAGTGATGACGCGCCGATTTCGTAAGATGTAATCTTTCTTTATAAATACTAAATAGAAATAAAATAGTAACGATTTGCTTGTTAAGTATGATTGGATTAAATTTTTGTAAGACAATTCTAAGTGTAACTGAAATACAGAGTGAGGTTCATTTCATTAGGTACTAATATTTGAGATTCAATTATATTTGTACTAAGTTAAATGTCTGAGCGTGTTCAATTAACTTTAAGTTAAGGTATCTTTTTTGAGTTCAGATATCGGATAGGCCAATAAAAAATTGTACTCCTTCGTATTTGGATAGAGTACACCTCGCCCAAATCAAACCCCTCATCAATTTTGATAAAAGTTTTCTAGGTTACAGTGTTAAATAAAATTTTCCAATGTTTTCTAAGCGATAATAAACAACAAAAAATAATAGTGATTGGTTAGGTTAGGTTAAAACTGTGGAAAAAATAAATAAAGCACAAATAAAATAGAGAGCATTCATATCTCTTGTTTCGGGAGCAAATAAATCCATATTACGCATAATGAATGTGGCTAAATACGTAATTGTAAAAAGTTTGACCCACTGTTCGTGACTGAAAGGCACTGGTCACCCGAAGCTCTCATGTTTCAGAGTACCTATGTGCTTTTATAATCGCAAGCATCGGTGGTGGTTCATAATTTTTTACCCTGTAATATAAGTGATAAATGCATGTTACTTATTATACAAATTTTGTTTTTTTTCACTAATGTAAATATGTGCTTTTGATGTGTTGTACGATTGAATCTTCACAAGAAATCTTAAAATAAAACATTCTACAATATTCAAGTGCCTAGTCAACGTCAATTAACTGGTGGGTCACTGCAGTCGATATTTCTGAACCCTTAAATAAATATTTGCCATTGGTAAAACAATACGAGATCAGGAGGAATGCGAGCGACTATCAGATTTATTTTTAAATCGAATTTGGATTTTATCGGATAATAAATGTGGTTAAAGCTTGAATTCAAAAACATTGAAATTCCTATAATTAAGTGGGTCAGTGAGTTTATTATATTGGTTCATCAATAAATGTGAATTTGTTTCTTTAACTATCACCAAATTACCAACAAAAAACGTTAACGAACCGCAGGCACATATTTTTTCATCAGATATCATATATTTTAAAGTCTGCAAAGGGATAAGCGGCCTGCAAGCCACTGTGACATTTGAAAGCATTACCGCGCAAATTATTGCTTCAGTATTAATCTGGATTCCCAACCTCCATTCGAGTAAACGATGAACCGAAAACGTTAGTCACGATCGGAAGATTAATAATTTGTTTTTTATGCGATGTCGCAGAGATTATCGAGCCGGCTGGACTCGGCGTTTTCATAACGCGAAGTGTAGTTGTACCGGTGTGCCATAAGGAGGCTAAGTTCGGCATCACGATGTCGCTACTCAACTTTCGACTGCGGCCGTCGATTAAAAATCACTTGCGACAACATTGGATTGATCGATGTGGCCCTTGGCATTTGTGCGATATAACTGTACACTTTATAACAAATAGATGACATAGATAGTTAGCGAGCTGTTGAATCGACGCCGCGCTTAATTTGATTAAGTAAATCGCTAAAGCGAGACACAATTAGAGTACATTACGATCGGGACTAAGAATAGCAGCAATCTCGGCTGCGGCTAGTCGTATGGAATTAGCTGTGCGCATTTATCCAGATGCCTTTTAAATGGCTTTGCGCGTGCATTTTTTTGTTGCATAAACAACCGTAAAACGAGTAGCCTCTTCTTAATAAGCTTAACATGAGAACGGGTTAAGGCGACCGCACGTGGATAGCCGCCGCGGTCGGCACATCAAAGCAAACACTCGTTTAAGCCAATTGTTGCGTGCCGGCGCGCGCGCAACTACAACATGTAATTATACGGTTATAGGGCGCACCCCCGCGCCCAGTCGACTTAACACAAAAAACAACCATCTGTTGGACCGCAGTCGGATAGCGCCCGCTGGGTCAGTAATTGACCGCCGACATAGTGGTGCCTAAACTGAACGTTTTATGATATTCGTAAATGTGTAAATATTAGAAATAGATCAATAGATGATTCCAAAGTTGTAAATTAAGTCAATGTAACAAATTTGTCTCTTAGAGGATTTTAATTGAAACACATCGTATCTGCAATATATGATATGGATAAAATTTGTAACAAAATACTCTAATCTGTATGTTTAAATATTTTTATTATTATTTTCTAAAAATAATAAAAATATTGTCGCTAGTCTTAAAAGAGTTAAAATAAATCACAGCATGTGACAAAAAATATACTACGAGACTGTTTCTACGTTGAGTTCGCTCTTAAGCTTGAGTCATTACTTTTCAAATTAAGCAAAAGGTAAACTTATTCTATCTGTCGCAAAAGTATTATTAACTCACTAATTAAAAGATATGTAGTTTTTGTATATTTTATCAATTTAATTAACAATTTTGACTGTATAACATCATATAAAACAATGAGCGTCTATAATTAAATTTTGGATCACAGTGAAAGCGTTAAGAGATGATTTTTGTGTTTTTCGAGACAAAAAAGCTACTGTGGTTTCTGTATCATATTAATATTTTAATAGCGTAATTTAAATCAATTTCCGCCGGGGCCGCTTACCCCTTTAGTAGGGGCGATACAAACGATTATTGTGTGGCAGTTCTTAATCGAGTAGAGGATCTATCGGTACCACCTGTGATTCCATTTGATTCGATTCCAGACGGCCGTGACTCATGACGAACCGTGTAAATTGTGATATGGTAACTTTGACGGTTATTAGCATTTATAATCCACATAATAGTGATTAAGTTTTATTCGTGTGCCTCGAATGTGTGGATGATTTAGTTTTTACTGATTTAAATTCCCTTTTTAAAAATTGTTGGTAGTCACATTAGAAGATTTCAAATTGGTTATAAATGTAAAACAAGGATCATTAAAGTATTTGATAAAGTTTCAACACTCTGAGAATTAATTAATTGAAACTTGAAACGTTAAGTTTATCTTGCTGTCGTATAGGATAATTTCAAAATTTGTGATTCGAATAATTACGTAAAAATTTATTGAGGAAAAGTAGGTAATGTTAGTGACCATGAAAGTTTAAAACAATATAAAGTAGGTCAAGTTAAAAAAATGAGCAAAATAAATTTATCAAATATACTTTCCTACTCTAACATCCTTATCTGTCACTTACGCATCCGAAAATCGCTATCCGGTCTGTCCGCTATATTCTAATTTCCCCAAAATTAAAAACAAATTTAGATTTATGCTAATACATATAAAAATCTGCTGAAATATCTTGCGTATTATCCATAAAGTGTGATCCTACTCGTATTTAACCCATTCTGGCCAAGTTTTTTAAGAAATTCCAACTCCAAATAAACGTTGATGTCGATAATTTAAAATCAAAGATAACTAACTACAATCACCATTTATAGTAAATTTTATGCAACGGAGATAGGTGGTTGAATATAAATACTTATGGCCAAATTATAATTCCATAACATAATTACTTATTAAATCCAGGTAAGTTGCTGTCCTTCTATTTTAATTACGGCATTCCTATTATTTCAAAGCTGATTATCTCTAATGCGTTAAGTAAGAACTATTCAAACATTAACGAAAATATCAATTAGTAAAATAAATATGAATTTTGTAAAGAAATCCTTGCAAGAGTCAACAATTTATTAGTTATTTAGTATACATCTATTTTAACTTCTTGACACTCTTTTATTTATTTTAAAAAATATCATTGAATAATACAAGTATCCTGTCGTTTTTTAGGTCAAGGAAATAACCGACAATAGTTGTTACGAGTGTAAATGGCACCAGATGGTATCGTGTGAACGGAGATGGAACATCGTCCCGCAGTCTGTGCTTAGTGTCGCCGCTAAGGAAGTGCACTTATAAAGTAATTAAAATCAGGTGGTTGGAAACTACAGAGACAGTTAGCACCACGTGCTGTATACAAAACAATAGAGCGCCTGGCCTCTACGCCATTGTTCCGGCAATAAGGCACCGCGCGCAAGCGGCTGGCGCGCAGGTGGCTTGCAGATATCCTTGTTTCAAATGAAAGTCGATTGTTTATGTTTTACGGTTATTAGTCAACAATCACGAAACCCCACCGTACTAGTTCTTGTTTGTGAAAAATTTTCCACACAATAGCAACGTTGCGACCAAATGTGACCAACGATGCAGGCTGTCCTCGAGGCATTATGATTGTTCGATTGAAAAATATGAGGATGACAAAGTAACATTATTTAATATCGAAGTCGGGGCTATTACGTGGGTAAACTATTAATAACTCGTGGTCAATCAATCAATCTGAGGTCAAAACTGTGCGCGGAATCAGAATGCTCACTCTGCATTTTTTTATTTATGGATTGTTTTAGCGTTAGATATCATTAAGCGTGGAAGTGTGGTGGGCTACGTTGGTGGGCGCCGCGCCGGAGTGACACGCCAGCAACGGATTATTTCGACGGACTATTTATAACGTGCGGCTCGCAGACACGGATCGCGGACGATGGAATCTGCTCCTTTGTCATTGGAGCAACCTGTTCCGTCGGCCGAAGTCACGGAGAGCACAATGTATCGTAACGGGCCACCTGATTAACCGCCATTCCGCCTGGCTATGCAGATATCGGCCGCCACGCCGCCGCCGCCGCACCGATCACTGATCATATTAATTTCAAATGATAGATTGCTTTTATATATTTAAAGCCTTATTATGATACAGATAACAATATCAAGGTGACTGAACTTTCCATTGCTGTAAGTAGTCATAACAGAGTACGGATGATGATGCTGTGATCGATTAAGTACTGTGGGAAAGAATTGTTCCACTGTATAGATATGATATTTTTTTTATTATTTCGTAACCAGAAGCATTAAGTTTCTCTTCCTTTGCGGGTTTTTGTGGCATGTTTTTCAATTGTAGCGCAGTAGCAGGTGTAAATTACAGAGATTTACACACAACCAACGTTTAGTTTCATTCACATCGTTATTATTTTTGTTATTGACTATTTTGAGTATGTTTACTGTTAGTTAAATATTTAAAGTACGTAAAGCAATTTTGTAGTTTTTTTATATTGTAGTCGCAATATTTAGAGCACCTACATAACATTTTGATTTCTACCAACACTTTTATTTTTCGCTTACTATAGAGTTTATCTCGCACCATACGCTCATTTCGCACCCGTTTGCCCAATGTCAAATTTGTTGTTGACTTGTTCAACTTGCAGATGTCTCATTACGAGGAATGTGATATGTTCAAAAATTTAATGTCAGTAAATGTGATGTCTGTGAAGAATGGGTTTAAAGAATCTCTTTTCATCACCCCCAAATTCGAACTTCCATTAATATGTTGCACTCGAGTAAAAAACGGGCACCTTTCGCGACATCCGCTCGTACGATTCTCACGAAACAGGTAGTTGCTTTCGTTGAATATTTTATTAAATGGCGGGATTTGTATAATCATTACAATGTCCGCATTATGGTAACTGTATCGGCCAGGTAACCTTCTCTTGGATAAGAGTGCGAGCAACCCTTCCTTTGTAAATAACCATACCTATATTTAGACTTAATGAATATTAATTCGAAACAATTTTTATATCTATTCACCCTTTTACTCACGGAAGTGTTTTGCAAGGCATAAAAACTCTCAAAAGAATTTATTTAAAGAGCGAGTTTAAATTATTTGTGTAGCAAAAATGCGCATTAATTTAAATGTTAAAGTAGGCGACTGAAATCGTTTTACTAAAGAACTTTTGTAAAATATAGAGAATTGAAGATAATGCAAGAAAGAACTAAGTAGAAAAAATAATTATAATTGAAGATAATTTTCTTTGTAATCATTGTGTTCCTATCATAGATAATGTTCAGAACATGTATCACAAATAATCTAAAAGAAATGTCAATTGTAATTCAAAAAATTAGAACATCTTTCATATGAATTTGATAAATAACGAATCTGGCGAAATTTTGGCGAATTTTAGGTTCGTCCTGAAATGATTTCGGATAACGTACAACAATTAATATTCCCAAACTAAGCATAGCTTAAGCTGTAACTTCTAAATAATGTATGCAATACACAAATAAGTATATACACGATCATGACTCGGAAACAAATGTTTATGCTCATCAGTCATCACACAAACATTTGACAATACACCCTACGAGGATTCGAAACCTTTGGCGCAGAAGATTGCTATCATTGCACCAAACGGCCGTAACTATTTTGTTAGGGTCCTCCAATATTTCGGATGACATTTTTTAAGAAGTAGTTTTGACTTATTGCAACCATATTATATTATACCTAGTCCGGCAATAAGTTCTGTTACAAATGAAAATGCATTTTATTTATAGTAATGTAATATTACAACATTAAACTTCTATGTACATATTTATTAGCCTCAGCGAAAAAAAAAGTTCTATTCGATATGGCCACCTTTGGCTTTTATACAGGACTTTTATCTGTCTGGCCACGAATCTATGGATTTATGCACTGTTTCCATGCTTGCTCCAGAGATTTTTTAAGAGACTCGATGTCGCCGTGTGGTTTAGAGCAGGCCATGTCCTCTAAAACTGACCATAATTTGTAGTCTAAAGAGTTGAGGTCTGGGCTAAATGAGGGCCAGTCTTCAGCTCTTATAAAATCCGGAACGTTGGTTTCAAGCCATGCTTGGGTAGTTCCTGCCATGAGACCGGGTGCAGTATCCTGCTGGAAACTCCACGGTACATTTTTAAAAAGTGCATTGCAGAGAGGTAATAACAACACGATCCAAGACTGTCTCGAGTCGACAAGTTTTCGCTCCTCTTTACAAAATCGTAGCTTTGTGACGCCTTGATAAGACATGCCCCAATAAACCATCACTGACGCAGGATGACGGCCACGTTGTATCTTCTCGATCATTTGAGCAGCTTCTTTAGAATTGTGAGTGTATACCTTATTATTTTGCTTATTGTAATGCTCTTCAATCGTGAACATTTTATCATCGGTAAAGAGGATATTTCCGTGCCTTTCACCTGCGTATCGTGACAGAATGCATTTTGATCGATCCACTCTCTTCAATTGTAAAGATTAATTTAGGGCATGTCCTGTATATCGGCGATAAGCACCGAGCTTCAGGTCTTGTTTTATAATACACGACAGAGTCCTAGCAGGAATCTTCATTTCTCGCGATAAGATTTTTGTTTCCTAATGGGGTTTCGACGAATTCTGGCTTTAACAGCAATAATAGCCTTTGTAGTTCTACCAGGGCGCGCCCGATCTTTTATGGTCTTCGACAGAGAAAGTATGGTTGTATCTTTTGATAGTTTTGATTTTGATTTCGCCGACTGCCGTCGACAGAGGTCTATGACGTCGTCGATCGTCCGCGCCTGTGTCAGTATAATAATAGCAGTATAATAATATTTCAAAAAGAATTAATCAAAATTTGCGCAAGGATTATGCCATTTTCCAAGGTTATTAAAATTATGTATACATATTTATCAATTCGATTAAAATAAAATAAAATAAATAAATTGTATTAAAATTAATTTCGTTGTCCCCAGACCTATTGAGACATAAACGTACATGTAACTATACAAGTAACACGTAACAGGTAACATAGATTCAATTAAATTTAAACAATCGCTATTAAGTTTATTTTTTATGATTCTGGCAAAAATGGATAAATTTAAAAAAAATACACAATATATCTGTTTTTTATGTATATTCTCACTTATTCGTCATTTAATAATAGAAATAAAACTATTAATCTGGCAGACTGGGATATTTTGTGTATTTTATCTATTTTCCCCTCAAAATCAGGTTATGTGTTGCGAATATATAAAATATAATTATATTAAGCTATGGGTTTATTCATCTTTCTGTGTACCCTCAAATATTATATCGATTTTAAAGAAGAATAATTATTTTATCTCGTATTGTGTCACTGTCAAAGAAGATGTACTAGTGTTATAAATAATAAATCATCTTTGCTCTAAACTTCTTGATTTTTCAAGCGTTGTTATATATTCATAAACATTTACGACTTTTGCTCACATTGACACTCAAACATTACTTTTAATAATTTTTTCTTCAATCGGTTTCTTAAATGAAATAAGTGTCTCTTCGTCTATTTGTCGTCGACTAAAAACAGCATGCGCGGTGCGCTGTAATTGTACCAGTCGACGACGACAAAGACACTGGGCGACGCAATCGGCTATATCGTCGATATAAAGATAGTGTGTTCTCGTCATCAACATCAGACTCTACACTTCTGGAGATATAACATTTCTTATGGATATAACCCACATTATCAGTATTTGCTGTCAATTCCATAATTAAATTTTTAATTAGGCTTAAGTAACTTTGTCTATTTTCTACCATTTTAGCAAAGTCATGACTTATTTCGATTAGTTTTTCTTACACTCTTATCTCTAGAAAATGTTATGGAGTTTTTGTTTTCTTTGAATTTATTGTGCTTGCTTAAAGCTAATAATTGAATCATAAGCATAACCCTAAAAATATAAATTATATACATTATAATGTTTATCAAACGATAAGGCTTGATTACCTACATCTTGTAGCCACTCAGATTTTCATTGGCTCGCCTGGTAAAATAATTAGGTCATTATAATATCTTCTACAAAATAAATAGGTTCAATTTTATTCAGTGGAGAATATTCTTTTTACTATCTGGTTTTGGTAAACTGTTCCAAAGACTTTATGGGCCGGCAAACCATATTAATAAGACATGAAGAAATTTTTTATGTACTTTTATAAAATGGTACATAAAAAAACGGAAGCAATCATAGAATTACCGGATTATAGATTTATGGTGCAGAGTGACCTAAAAATACGCATGAGTCCTATCATCCATCACAGCGTAATTAAATGCCACTTACTATTTTTCATGAAGAATTGAAAGAGTTCATTCTATAAAGAGTTAATTAAGCTTTACTAGAGATGTATATGTTTAAAAACATTTTGCTGCCATGGTTAAAATACTGATGATAAAGATTTGTCAGGAAACAAAAAAGTGGCAAAAGTTGTTTTATGCTTTTATTGGTTTTTTTATCGTCAATCTTTTTGCTTAAGAACGAATGCAAGGTGTATTCGCGCGATACTTCAGGGCGGGTAATTCAGGAAGCGATTTGACAGGTCTTTGGAACTGGTTCACGCAACAAGTAGGACGGGAACGTTTGGGTCCCAGCCCTTGTAGTGGCGCTGTATTGAAGTGGATCATGAACCATTGCATTTTTTACTTACAACTAATTTTAAGCTTAACAATCTTTTTGTATTTTAGAGTTAGTAGCAATAACTATTGCAATAAAAAAGAATTGTTGAGTATTTACATGGTTCAGACAATACCTTTTTGTTTCAATGCTAAAATATAAATTAATTTCGTATCGAGTTCATCTCTTTATTTTTTTTTACATATTCTTTTGATACGATAATTAGATAATTTTAATGTGTAGTCTTAATTTTGCTGAAAGCGAAGGTTTCCAGCAGCAAAAAATAACTTAACGAACAATGTCATTCTTAAACTTAACTCTATAATAGTTGAAAATAAGAAAGGTAGTAGAACTATATGCCTTTAATTTAAAAAAAAGGTGTTGTACCTACCTTACATTTTTGATATTTTGCATTATATGTAAGTGTCCAATGCGGCACGTTACTACATTACATAACTCCCATGCGTATGTCGCGTCAACCCTCCATCCGTGCCGTGATCTATTGTTTGCCGGAGAAATGGAATGAGAAAAAACTTCGTTCCCAAACCTATCGTGAGAAATCACCAGTGTGCTCCGCATTCATTAAGTGATGCTCCGGCAGAAATCAATAAATATCGAATTACGCTCCGATAGCCATGGGACTTTGATCGTTCGCTATTGAGGTGTTGAAGTACTTAGTTATGGCCGTAATTTTTTATTAAGCAATAAAGTAGTGACTTTACTGTGTTATTTTAATATTTACAAACAAAGACCGTATACTTCATTTTTACAGTAAACTGATTAGTTGTAAATATATGATTATTTGGAAATACTACATTATTAATTGTAGCATAATTAAACGAAAACAATGAAAATTCACCTTATGCAGATATATCAACATTTAAATTGATATTATCTGTTTGTCAAAGTAGCTATGAGCTATAGAGCCTATGTTATAAATTAATTTTGATTGCTTGGAACATATGTTCATAAATGTCTGTAAGTTACGTTAAAGTATTATCTCAGAAATAATATAAACGGTTGTATATTATGTATATACGCAACATCGTGAAGCTATTATTTTGTGCAGGGGTATGGTAATGGAATTCAGATAGCTAAGTAACCGCCTGCTGTCGAACTGTGGCCGGGCGAAGTTACGCACTGGCCGTCAAGCCCGGACATTCATGGACGGCGCCGGCGCCGTCAGCGCAGGGCGGCTGTTGCGACACGCGACGCTGCTCAGTAGCGCCGCTCACTCTGACTCATGCCCATGAATTGCTGTATTTACTTACCAGTACTAAAACACTATACTAACACAACACTATGCTCAAACGAGCTGCCGCCGCATTGTTTTTGAACTTACTGTTACGATAAATGTCTGCGGGACTGATTTACTGACATCGACCGACTCTACCTACTAAGAAGCACTAATTTCCGTTCTAAGAAGCTGACTGCTCTATAGATATTCATTATTAATATTGAATGTTACAACTAAGTAGTTCAGTAATATGTATTTCCAAGTAAATATTTTGAAGCATTAAGTATATTATTATATTTTATTGTACTCGAACTCATTGCAATTTTTATGTTTCATTTCATAAACGATGGTTTATTAAGATGTATAATCTTTGAAAGTAATCTTTTAATTCTAAGATTCTGAAAAACAATTCCGTATTAATATCTAAGCAATTGCGATTTCTCAAATTGACCCGGAAATGGAAAATACAAGTAAATATGTAAATAAAGTCTCGGGGCACCACTAGTACCTATAGAATATTACGGGACAGGCAGTAGAAAGTCTGAATTGGATACGGTGACGACATAAATATGCCGTTTGGCCAGGCTTTGTTAATCAGATTAGTTTATCAAAGCATTTTAGGGTTCCTTTGGAATAGAAGAGCCGCAGAGAAATTTTAATGCATGGAGAATGCATTGTTTCTTTGTAAGATATCGTCGTAACCAGAACCATATAAAGAAATGTAGAGCACAGGTGCACACTCAAGCTGTTCTTATTTTGGTAAACGAACCGAATAAGGTATCTAACACAGGTCTATAAGGTGCTCGTAATTTTGAGAAGCCAATCTTTGGAGTCTATATATATAGACGGGTAGATATATATGAACGGGAAAATGGGCAAATAAATCTATATTTTTTTTGCAGTTCTATTTTCATTTTGATACTTATTATTTCTTACAATAAAAGTATGTGTCGGTGATTAATGGAAAGAGCATAAAAATAATATCCAGCGATCTTTATCAATGATTGTGTAATTAGAAAAGTTTTGTCCATGAAAATAATCCTGATGTGGCAGTTGACATGTTGAGTTTCTGTGTTTTAATTAGGATATCTAGGGCTCGCATAACGCGCGCGTTGTAGATATTTGTCGATGTGTACTTTGTTGTATGTTGAATAATTGCAACATTACCAACGTCCAAGCATAGTGTTTACATACATCGGCTATGCGATAACATTATAGCTAGGCGCTCAATATCTATAAGTCAGCGAAGACCTCCTAATGTCCGTCCGTTGTTCAGTCGGGCCTTGTCTGTAATTGTAATGTGCCGTTACTGTTAAAACTTGAATCTTTGACAACATCGTCATTTACAATACATTAAAAGTTATTGATGTGCAATCTCTTAATGTGCCTTCATATCTAGTAAGGGATAGTATTATAGAACGAAAGATGTTGTCGGTGATGCAGCATTGTGAGTGTTATTAAGTTACAGTCAACAAAGATGTGATACGCCTGCAGCCGAAAATTAGAAAGATACAAGAAAATTTCGACGGGTGTTCACAGGGCTCGTTACCTCAATTGGGAGAGCATTGGACCGGACTTCCAAAGGTTGCCCGTTCGATTCTCGCCTGAGAATTCACTTATGAGCCGAGTCGATATTTTCCAGTAGGTATTAAATCTCTAATAAAATAATTTATCTTATAAAAAATATGTAAAATTTATAAAATTATTAAATTTCTACTTTTAAAGAAAATTTAATTAGTTACAAAAATTTACTTATCTAAGAAGTCAGCCAGAATTTCTTTAGATATAAAATTTTGCTTTTAAGTTTCTAATAACAATAAATATAGATTTAACATTTTGTCATTAAGCAGATTTTTTCATATTTCAACAGAATCAAGTATTATATTTTTAAACAAATATATAATAACCTACATAGCAGTTTTTATACACCGTTTGTTTGATACTTGCAAAAGTATTACATTCATTTTTGTTGGTACTTAATTGATATGATGTTTATAAATCAATACAAAAAATACTAAAGTGAAGTGAAAAAACTAGAAAAAATAATCACAACTTAAAATAACTAGTAAATAACTTAAAATAAATAGTTTTCTATTTGTTAGCAGTTAGAAAAATGTATTTTTTTTAGCAAATACAAATATTATTATTGATATAACTCGCTGGCTTAAGATATACTTTGAAAAGTTTTACAGGTCTGTCAAAGTCTCGGTAACTGAAACATTCTCCATTCTATGTTCAGCTTAAAGTTTAATACATAGTGTTCAATATGAATTCAGCAAATTTGACAGCTTGTGGTAGGTTAAGGTGCTGTTGTCAGTAGGTACGTATGATTTTTTATTTCAAATCAAATATTTGGTTTTATTATTTTATTTAATAATACTTAATAGACAGAACCGAATCTTGTGCGACGACGTATCGATGGACTACTTTTTGTTCACTTGGACACTAGTTTCGCTTTTGAGTTGACAATCTGAGTTTTTTTCCTAATGGACATTCCATTGCCAATGGGGCTCCTTTTATCTTTTTTATATAAAGAATATTAACAATGCGTAAAGCAAGAAATGCGTTATCCGCTCCCCAGTGGGTTCACGTCCATAGTGCATGAGCAAGGACCGAACTCTTGACCGACAATATTATAAGCATAGTTCTTGTAACGCAATAATAATTTCAGATTGTATAAATAAAATGGAATCGATAATTTGGTAGTTTGTAACTTTGCAATTACACGTTTTTTTCTTTTTACTTTAAAAACACAAATGATGATGATCATAATAATTAAGTGATAGTTTTTTTATATAAATACAATATAAATTGTACTTAAGGTGTTTGGCTGTTCGTTGGTTACCATTAGATATTTATTACAATTCTTATCATTGTTTTTAATTTATTTTTTTTGCATTCACGATGCAATATTTCTATAAGATATAAAATACGTGTGTAAAAACAACTATGCCTCCGAGCCCTCAGATGGGATTTGAACCCACGTCGTTCAACATTGGTGGAACGATACTAGCTCATAGTAGAAGTTGAAATACGTTTGTAAAATTCGACACGTTTGTCAGCGTCTCGGTAGCTCAGCGGTCAGAGCAGTCGCCCGGATAGCGAAAGGTCGTGGGTTCAAATCCCATCTGAGGGCTCGGAGGCGTAGTTGTTTTTACACACGTATTTTATATCTTATAGACTCTTATCATTATTAAGCCTAATATGAGTCAATTGCACTTTTTTATAATTCGGCTATTTGCCCCTTATTTATATTCTTAAATTGCACGACAAGAAAGGTCGTGAATCCGTTACTAGTAAAATACCCAAGCGTTGTTGCCTCAAAATAACAACCTAAACAAAGCTTATGAAAGTAAACTTCGCAGTGCGCGCGCTTAAAAATAGCGCTTATTAAAAAATTTAAAGTAATAACTTTAGAAAAATTTGCATTCTTCATTTGTAAAAATTATTTTATTGGAAAACGATTTTTCGGTTCCAAATAAATACAACCTACCTACTTAAAGAGTAACGGTATGAAGTAACTGTATAGAGCATGTAATGTAACTGACCTTTATCAAATAAAAAAAAGATTGAGATCGATTTGATATCGAACACAAATAATACCCACAAGTAACAAAATATGTTACACAGGTCGAGATCATTAACCAGTCACAACCCACACATGATTTTGTAAATGTCAGATGCGTCTCTCTATATGAGCCTATAGAGACGCGTCATATTTTTTCCATTGTCATTTGTCACTATTTAAACTTTCGCAGGTTCGTGCGTGCTATATTGACACTAAAGATTCAGCTCTGCTCGACAAAAATAATGTATGTTTTAAGCAAGTAACCGAAGTGCGCCGGCGCTCGCCGCCACTCTGGTCGGCGCACCAATTTTATTGCGATCTTGATTAATATTTATGATTCAATTCTTTGTCCGGATCATGAATTACATATGGCTCGTGCTCGTACTGGCCACGAGTGATAAATTGGTTTAGTCAAACTTGAGTATTAGCGATTCGCAACGCATCTCTCAACTAATGTAGGTGTTGAGTGGTCGTTAAAATCAACATGAATCATAATTAAGTACTACAACTAATAATGAAATCTTAGCCGGACGTTCACTATTTACAGGCTTCTTGTATACTAATTTACGACCACGGAAAGCGTGATTGATGTGAGTAAAGGCTTAAGTTAATTTATTTTATTCGTAATCAGGTTAAAGGGAACAAAATGTGGGAAATAATATCACAATGAAACTAGCACATTATTGACAACTTCTGATAAGAAGAAATTGCAAACAGAACTGAGTTCTATTGCAGCCCACCCACTTTGCGCCATAGCTTGATAAACTACTTTCTAGGTTTTTTTGTTCAAATTAAAGTAGTAATCTGACGTGCACGAACATTTTGCGACAATTGTCAATCACGAACCTACTTACAAATAAAGCTGAGATGCGAATAATTATACCTAAATATTTATGCAAATCAGAGTGCTTTAGAAAGCTGTACGGATATAGTAGGCTGCATTGGTTGATGAGTTGACAGGTGATAGGTGCGGAGTGGATGCTAAGAGGCGGCCGCGCATGCAGCGGGCGGAGGATGGCCGACCCAGCAGTCGGCACGCTGCGTCGCCGCGACGCGTCGCCCGTCACAAACAAACGCTCCTGTTTGACAGATACGATCTGCGCCCGCGCAACGCCCGCCGACTGTCAGCGCTCTACTCTATTGTGACAGCCGTGAACTGTGCCAAAAAGAACAGCAATTACAGTTAACCGGTTAACTTTTTTAGTTCACTGACTACATTATTCGAAGGAACTACTAATATAATCTTCTGTTTGTCAGAATGCTGTCGTGTTTAATACATCAAAGTCGCTGCTTGCAATCTTTGAAAAAAAAAGAGGCTATAGGTACCTATACAATTTAAATTAGGAATGCCGCGCCGATGTGATAATACCTATTACTTTGTTTTTTGTCAATTGTCGATATATGGAATCGACACGAAAAAAGTTATTTCAAGTAGAATGGTAACTTATTTAGTAATCTAGCTTCCGGGTTAAATGAGTTCGTAAACACAAGTCAAATGCATGCTTACGAATTCGTTAACGTCCGCTTCAATAGGAAAAGTGACTGAAGAACATCAAAAGAACAATAAATATAGGTCCAAATCAAAAGTCTGTTTTATTAATAATATTCCCATATGTATTGTTAACTATAATGTTGAAGTTTACAGAATAAGTATTCGACTTATCAGAGAATCACAAAGTCCAGTTGATTTGAATTGACCAGCTACTGTATTTATGTGACGAAAGCAGAGCACGTCGTGATCAACGGTGCTCCAAAATCAATGGTAAACACAGTGGTCCCCAGATTATCTCCCGTGCTCGATTATGAGACTACTTAAGTCGGAATTTTAATTTATCGTGAAGCTACTCTTTAGCAATGGAATGTATACAGATATAGCTTTCTATGTCAACGATAAACAATAAGACGTTTGACCTTTAAGATTCTATGCATAATAATGACCCTTCCTTTCGTTTACAATTGTTACTTGATGTTTGTCTACTGCCTTTGGGAGATAATATAGTTGTGGTAAAGTATTTGTTATTTAGCAAATTTCAATACTGATTAAGAAAATAAACTTACTTTGTTAGGTACAAAAAGACTTATTTTGCTTTATTAACATACCTTAATGGAAATTGACTGAGTCATAAAACAAAAATTAAAGGTATTCTTATACTACTAACGTCATAATTAACACAACACATGGGAAAATCATAAGGAAAACCCAAATAAAATACATAAATACCTCCTTAACTTTTATTTACTTATAAGTTATTAATAGATTTGCATGTCTAAAATACAAAAGCGGAATATTTCAGATATTACGAGTATATGAAATTGTTGCTGACCCGCAATACATAGCAAATAAATTCTTCTATTATTCTTATTATTTTATACAATATTCTACTCAATATAAATAATATATTGAGGAAACACAGGCATTCATTTTTCATATATTCACCACTTTGTTGTTATAAATACACTGTACGAACATGTTTTACTGCCCTGGTAGACTACATTATTGCTGATCATATGATATCTCAACAGAACCTTTATCTTTATTGCCTTTCTATCTCTGTTCATGTTTGCTTTCTATCTAAATGTCAATTGAAACCAAAATATACGCACCTAAGATTGAATCAATTGTATGGCAATAGTTTTTAATGTACTCGGTGCTTGCGCATTGTCAGTATTTATTGTAGTGATTTATGCATCTAAAATAACATTGTCATTGTATTTTGAGATGCTGAGTTGTTTCCTTGATTTTTTATGTAGGATTTGTATGCAAAGAAAATCTATTTAAACAAAAACAATAATAGGGAAAAGACAGGCGGATACAAAATTTAAAGCTGATTCATCTGGCTGAAAGCATTTTTGTATTTTTTTCTTATTGTTTTATTGTTTTATTTTAGGATTATACTTGATTTTTGTTGTCGTTTATAATTGAAGCTTTATGAAAAAGTGTTTATTTTACAATAAGCTACATTAAGTCGAGTATTGTTGCTTACTCAGTGTGATCGAATTAGAAATGAGTAATATAGGTATCTTAATTTTATGAAATTGTTAAGAATTTGTACTATCGATAGCATATCAATTGATTTTCATCTCAAAGTGTGAAATATAGAGAGTACAATATCGATAGAGAAAACTTCATAGTTTTTTAACAGGTTGACGTGCTTTTATCCATACCTAATTAAAAAAAACAACAATAACATTAATTATCAAACTAGTTAGTCAATAATGTTTTTGTGAAAATCGTATATTTTTTTCAATTTTGTCTTTGGAAAATAATACGAAAAGAACTGTGTTAATCACGTGCAGTACATAAATTGTAATATAAATTAATAAAGTTCTTGTCTGCGTATGGTAATAGGTATGAAGCACCTATATGAATACCAAAAACGCGTGTATTTCATATTGTTTAATCTTCTTTTTGGGAGCCATGTTCGAAGGCTGATGATATCAGTAGGTGAAACTTCGAGCATAAGTATTTAAAAAACCCGAAAATAATGCGTTTTCGGTAAACGTTAAAAGTGTTTCATATCAACGAGTGGTCGCAAAGGTGGTTATAATAATTTTGTAAAATCTTTTACCTTTCAGTTCAAGCATCAGGATTTCGTCGTGAAGTAGAATGAACAAGTCCTAATACGATGAATCTACTACTTAAGCTTAAACTCGATGTTTAGGTTTCCTAGTAAGTATGCCAGGGTTTTATCTCCCATCTTCAAGCTCCATCATCAGACCAGCTCGGTAGTACCATACTGTATAACCAATACATGCAAAGTTTCGAGATGCTACAAGAACTAGAAATGGGCGAAATTTAGATTTTTAGATTTTATTACATAGTTTCTTGGTTAGGGCTAGTTGACCCAATAAAAATGTATTTCTAAAGTTATTTATATTTTTGCTTTCTGTGAGTACTTGCGAAATTAAAAATATTTTGTTCTTCTTATTTAGTGCAATATTTTATTTTATTGAATTAATTATATTATTTTCTGAATTAATAACTTTAATTTGTTTAGTTGTTGTGTACATAACTTTCTTTTTACAATATATTTAGTTTTTTTTATTAACAATTTATATTTGTTAAGTCGACTTATGATATTCTTTTGTCTTATAATATTTACAATATATTTAGTTTTTAAGCATCTAACTGCTACATTAATTTATATCTAAAGAAATTTTAATTAGATAAAATTCAGATGAATATCTTTTACAGGTCTCTAAAGCGAAATAAAATTAAGGAAATCTCTGAGTTATATCTATTACCGTGGGTTAAAGTAACAAAACAAAGTTCGCAGTATTTAAGTTACATTCAAGGAATATCTTACAGTAGACGCTGTTTGGCTTGTCAATAGGTATGAAATAAATAGTTTGAATTGAAAATAAAATAAGGGTTTTAAAGGTAGATGTACGATCAAAAAAATATTATAATCATGATAATAACAATAAGCAGTA
The DNA here is from genome assembly GCA_927399485.1 of Calamotropha paludella. NCBI lineage: Eukaryota > Metazoa > Arthropoda > Insecta > Lepidoptera > Crambidae > Calamotropha > Calamotropha paludella. The sequence continues at coordinate 15,951,026 of OV656807.1, read as the reverse complement.
ATCCACAGCCATTCGCTATCCGGGGGAGTGCTCTACCTATTGATATATGTATCGCGGATAGAGATCAGATCTATTATTCTTTATTAAATAATCGTTTCTTTCAACACTAAATATAACGGAGTGATTTCATTTTTAAAAACCTATAAGAAGAAAGTAAGAGATAACTATTCATTCACGGAACTCTAAAACTGGACAGGTTATATGTTGCTATGGTATTAATTATCTGACTGGCCGTCATCCGGCGATCGACACATGATGACGACTCGGATACGTGGTCACATTGTTATCTGTTCCGCACGTACCGCTGACCCGAATATCTCCTCGTGCGTAGGTGTTCATTAGAAAAATCGAAGGGTTATTTCGTGTCAGGGGTTGTTCGCGCACGGTCATCGATTTAAATTCCTCACGATCGAGGTCGGAATGCGGGGTCGGCTGATTGTGAAAAACTCTGGAATTCGTAAACTTAAAAATATTTTTTTGCAGAAGAATAACTAGCAGTTAAGAAGCAACTGAAACCAATACAAGTGACTTTTACTTTATTAAAAGATTTGTTTTATTGTAGTTGTATTTGTGTAGGTCGGTGGAAATAGAAAAACTTTACAAAATATGTGTTAAAATAAGGAGTTGGAACTGTTCAAAAAATAAAACAATGTATTTGTTACTAATTAATTAAAGAAATACAGTATAAATACTGAAGTACAAATTGTTATGAAACAGAAAAATAAAAACTCAATCTAAAATAATGTCTATCATTCTAGACAATATTTCCCGCAATATTAATAACTGGATACACCCTGATTTTTTCAACCTTTTTTAATATATCACCATAATATTTTTTTTAGATCTATAGTTGCGACGTTAAATTGTAACATTTTATTATCTTAACATAATAAGTAAAGTTGTACAGCCCTAGTGGCAGGGCCCGTCGGACGGCCACGGGGAAGTTGCAGCACAGGATCACGGGGTCAGGCGTTTCGCCGCCGGTTCACGACAGTGAACTAACCCGACTACCGTTTAGGTTTCTACTCCCTTCCGGATAAGTGATATGCTTGAGATGACCGAACTAACTCGAAGACTATTAAACTTTGTAGATAATATAAAAATAATATTCAATCAATAATTCAACATCCAAAATTGGTAAACTAAACAACTAAAGCTATTTCTTATATTCTAATCTTATAATTATGAGTAATAAAATTTTAGTCGTCATTTCTGACTAACAGGCGGCGTGGTCTCGTGATTAACTATAGCTTCCGGAAAATTGCTGTATTGAAAACCAGAGCATCCGCTTATATTTCTGACGCTCTAAAAAGTTACTAAAAGCTACTATAAGAAATTCATAAATGGGTTCCTTTTGCTGGCCATTACTTAGCAAAAATCAAAAGTAACGAAACTACAATTCTTCGTATTTAACAGTTGCTAATAACGCGAAACTACAAAAAAAATAAAATTATAGTTTAATCTGTCAAATACGTAGTAATAAAGAATATAACAGGCTTTTTCGCTCTCCTGTAAAATTGGTCTACCAAGTTACGCGAAATTAACTACGGTTGGTTACGCGATATTGCAGTATCAAGGACGATATTTAAGTATTCGTGTATTAACTACTTAAAACACTCTGTAGACATGTCGGAGGCGACTAATATTAAAAAAGTGTACGTAAAAACTTTGGATAATTTGGTTCCATTTCTAATTAGTTGTAATTAGATAATTTGTATATGAGAAAATTTACAGAAATAATCTATCGGTGAGTGCATAAGATTCTAACTAATTCTAGCCCGGGGCTCCGCACGTGCCGGCCCGCTCTCGCCTCGTACTGCGGTGACGTCGATCTAATCGCACGCTTTTGTTTTCGTGACTCATTTGTAATAATATTGTAATTGCAGGAGAAGCTGAAATCTTGAACAAACCGTAAATTGGAGCAGAGGACTCAGAAAGAAACGGTAATTAAAAATTTTTAAAAAAAGACTGCGTTTCTGTGTAATTTAGAAATGAAACATACTTACATTACAATTAAACATACTCCCGAAAAATATAATCCTCCTTCTTGCGCAGTCGGGTAAAAAACTCTGAAACAAGAAGAAAAATTGTAGCAGTCGAGACCCATTCTAGAAAGCCAGTCGTCAGTAGATTGGAATTATCTGCAATGTAATATAGGTTTGTGCTCTCAATCTCAAGCCTCCTTTTGATTTTTTAATAAATAACAAGATTGAAAAAAAGGTTAAGCATTTTATATATTCACTGGACTGATATAATAATATACGATTTAGGTGAGATAATACCATGTGTCCGGCGGAATAAATAACACACCAACCCATACACACTAAAGGGTGCTGTAAAAAACTTTTTTTTTGCTAAAAGAAAAGGCTAATCTTTCTTTTTCTTTGAAAAACTTTTTTTTGACAGTGTGTCTTTGTTACTTTGGTTTGTATATATGTACATTGATATATACCATCGCTATATAGTTTGTAGTGAATAATTGTATATTTTTAATAATAATTTTAAATGCATATATTGTTCATACAAGGCCGATCTGTGTTGTGGTGTTACGATAGACTGATCGTTTCATGAGAACATTTACGATAATTGCTTCAATAGTCAATACACATGATGCTATTGTCTCGTAGATAAGAACGCTTTTGCAAGAATCTGGTCGGAGCCATTAATCAAATCATGTGACAAAATTGATAAGCTAGAGAACTTTGTCGAATATTACTTGATCAAGGTAGCGATGGCTATTTTGTCGCCCACGCTCAGAAATGCTATGATTTATCGTATTTTATAAAAGTCTAGGTGACTTGATTTACATATCTTACGCGAATATATTTTTCATATTCGTATAAGTTATTTTCTATTATTGGTCCAGCTGTTAGAGTAGTGTCCTTGACCGCAAAATCTATGTTCGTTGATTCAAATCTCGTAAGGGGCAAATGTGTTTGTCATTATCATATGTATATGAGTAAAATAGTAGCTAGTGTATTTGGTACAACTCAAATTTACTTATTGTAAATATAAGGTGAACCAAATTATTATTTATTTTTTAATAAATAAAATTGATAAATTAGTCATTAAGTAACTATTAGCTCTTTAGCTGGCAGGTTTTTTACCGGGCTTTATAAAGGTTAAATCTCAAAACGAAATTAAAGAGCTTTTAGTTGTGAAAGATTTAAAAAAGGAAGCAAGCAACAAATAAGTCTATAAGACTAAATATTTTTTACGGAATACATGTTTTTTTTCAAAAATGAATACTAAAATATAGTTCGATAATCACGTACCTATGATCAATAATCTTATCGAAACGGCTATGGAGGGTTTTGCTTAATCCATGCGAAAGTTGTGTTTATCGAGATTTTTAAAATGACTAAAAAATCTCTTACTTATTTGTTTCCAATTATTAATTAATAAAACATTCAACTAAAATTAATTTTAATAAAAAATCGAAAGGCAAATATTTTTACCGCAATAGTTTTTAAATGTGAAAAATCAGTTTCAAATCCAGCAAATCATTTTTTTAAGAAACAAAGCACAGACTGTTGTACATCAACAATCTTAAGTATTTTTTAAGAAACTTCGACAAATGCGAGTTTTGCTTTACGGGCTGCATACGTAAGGTATTTAAAAAAAGCCTGTTATCTTGACCAAGTAAAGGTGGTAACAAAACTAAATTTACACTTTAATAATTGTACCTATTTTTGCCATTGTAATAAAGTTTCCATTTTTAAGTGAATATCTCGATGGGTTTTCGACTGTACATTAATATAGAAAAAAAGATATAACATCAAACTGCCTTATATCTGGTACTTTGAAGGTTCAATGGTAACGAATATTATATATATGTCACCGTAAAATTGTAAATATTGTCAGATTATAATCTATCTTGCGACATTGTAAACTGTCGAAAGATTTTGAATTGTAATATATTGCTTACATATTAACGCATTATTTTTCGGTAGATTATAAAATATCGACGTAATTATAGTATATAGGCACCTTGTGCGCTCAGGGGTTAAACGTCATGTGACCCGCGCCGCCATATTTGGTTATCAATTTGTTGGTTGTCGAATATAAGCAAACTGTGTTTTAGTGACTGCAAATTTCATATAACTTACTCTAAAACATTAAGTTAATTTCAACAAATTAACTTAATGCTTTAGAGTAAGTTGTTTTTTAAGTAAAATTAATCTATCAATATTCAAAGTAGTTCAGTTAAAAAAATAAATAAATGTTATTCACGGACTCTATGGACCCAGCATCACCTACCGTAAGATTGATCAATTTGGGACAGCCTTTGCACAGTTGACAATTTAACGCGACAGATTGTGATTCAACAATTTCACTTCGATAGATCTACAGAAAAATAATGCGTTAAATTATATGCAGTACATTACGGTTTAAAATCTTAGGAGATATATTATAATCTAACGGTATGTACAATTTTACGGCGATTTATTGTACATATACATTGTTAGTCGTTCATGCTACTTAATTAAAAAAATATGAAACAAAACTTTATTTAATTGAGTTTTTGTATGTACATAAAGGCGGTACATAGATAATTAGTTTAATTGAATAAGTGTTGATTTCTTATCAACAGTTACTCGGTTGGAAATGAATGGGCTTCGTAACTAGTAGTACCATTCGAGTTGAAGGACACTTGATAGTACGATAAAACGATATTCATGCGTCACTTCGACAACTTATTTGTGATTTTTTAAATGTTTAAAAATCACACGACTGTGCATTACTTTTTTACTAATATATGAAGTTATAAAAAGCAGACCAAAAAAGACCATTTTTTTTTCTTTTACATAATAATGATACAGATTACATGAAAAATAAAAATGTTGAATGTAAAATATAATAAAAAGTAATGCTCCAGGTGAGGCTCGAACTCACAACCCCGGCATTGCTCACGAACACTGTCTTATAAGTACCGTGCGCTAACCAATTGCGCCACTGGAGCGTTGAGCACGAGGACGAAATTACGGTACCCGACCTGCGCAGTCCCTCCCGCCGCGCCGCCCACCCCTTCGGCGCCATCGAGCCGTCCAAGGTACGTGACTGTCCGACTCAAGTCTGTAAATTATGGAGATGTGTATTATTTGTTGTTTTATACAGCTTTAAAGTTATCATTATGAATTATTCTTCCGTAAGTTGGTGAATTGAATACATATTAAGTATTTCGGATTGAAGTTTGCAATTTTTAGTCGTTAGCCTGTTTTTAATATTAAAATTATTATTATACCTAGTTAATTTATTACATTTTCAAAGTATATCTTTGTTTTATTTTCCGCAATGAAATGAAGATAATTTTTATAGACTATTTTTGAATAACTTTCTATATAATTTTTTTATTAAAATTTATTCATTACAATATATCATTGGTACAATGGGCGGAGGGAGGAATAATAACAAAATTTATAAATATGCGTTTTATTATATCTATTTCACTCTTTAGTAACAAATTATTATTAATTCCGTTACGAATTTTGTTTCTGTTAATTTATAGTTATGCAAGTTTAAAGTTATTATACGATTGTTAATTCTGTTAAGTAACATAACAACAATTGCCAATTGAGTTATGTTGATGTTTAATTTTAAAAGATAATATTAATGTCAATCCCGTAATTTTACCTGGAGTCTTGTATTCACTCAATGGAGACCATCAATTAACTTTTAGTTGTCCTCCTTACTAATTACATAACCCCTTTATAAAAAAAAATCTTAAAAATTATCATAGCTACAAAAAAAAATATTTGGCTTTTACTTAATACATAAAATAACATTTCAGTGACAAAAGAAAATATTTTTTTTTTCATTTATCATATTTTAACGGTTGTCCAATTGACGTGCAAGTCCATTTCATAGTAACGTAGGTTGTCCCCGATTAAAAGTCTCAACCTAAAACTATACTTACGAAAAAACATTTTATGGTTATTTTAATGATTGATACACGTAAACGTAGTTAGTACGTTTACGTCTATCAATCATTAAAAGTAGTTGTACGTAGTTATATACCTAGTTTTTGAAAAACACTGTGATCATTTTGATTATTGTGTTATGTTGTCCCCGAAAATTGTGATATAGCGTAAGTCGCTTGGAGCACTACAAGTTCATCGACAACAAGCTAATAGAGAGTAGAGCCAAAACCAATACATGACCGTTTTGTTTTAGCGATATTCGCGGCTTCAGTCGTCGCAGATACCATCGTGACATTGGGTGGCTTTATTGTATGTCCACTTAACTGTAAATTATTGACAAAAATGTAAATTATTGAAATTAAATTATGAATTATAATTAAATAGAAAGCTTTTGATCTTGCTTTTACGTAACAGATTCTAGAATGTAAAATAGCGATAGTCTCTTTAACAAAAAAGGTCAAAACTCATTAAATGTCTATCAGACAACCAGTTGTCCAACGGACAGTAAAATAAAAACCTTTTAATAAGGTTGTTACATCGACTATTTTTGTTACTTTTACCTTTTATCTGTCTGTTAGAAAAAGCGACTAAAACTTTTATTTAAACTAAATAAAAAGCTTGCGTCTTATGGAATTCTCACTGATACCAATTGTCTGGATATCGGACTTACTGAAGGATCGGTCAATTTGATTTGTTATTGATAGTAGCTCGTCGGACGATTTTGGTACAATGCCAGCGTCCCTCAGGGTTCTGTACTCTTTGCAATACTTTTTCTGCTTCATATTAACGACCGCTTATGCCCCATATTATGGGGTACTCAGATGACAGCGCGGTTGTAGAGAGATATATGTCTGATGCACGAGCTAGTGCAGAACAAACCCAACGTCATAGGGAAGAGATTGTCAGCCGCACGAACCTATCTCTTCAGGCAGTGTCCGAATGGGGCGATGCTAATCTAGTAAGGTTCAATCCAACAAATACCCAGGCGTGTCTTTTCTCCGCTAAGAGGGGTCCGGGGTCCTTTCGACTTGACTCTTACTTTTCGAGGTGTATCCGTGCCGATCACAGACCACCTTGAGCTTCTCGGCATGTCATTGTCACCAACTCTCAATTTTGGCTCTTTTATTAAGGGTAAGGCTTAATTAGCTTAAAAAAAAACTTGGAATTCTGGCGAAAGCTAGAAGGTACTTCACGCCGGAACAGTTGTTCAATCTTTACCAAGCTCAATATCGATCGTGTATGGAGTAATGTTCTCATCTTTGGGACGATTTCGCCCATTATAAACTTCAGACGCTTGAGTATATTCAAAGGAGGACCAAGTAACTCATCAATGACAATATTTTTAATAATAAGCTGAAAAGCCTTGAATATAGACGGAAGGTAACCAGCTTATCATCCATTTTTATAGGATGCATCTCGGAGAATTGCATAGCCTTGTTCCGCCGTCTGCAATTTTTCATCCGACAACCAGACTTAAAAATAGGCACCACTGTTATATGATTGATATACCAAAGTGTGGCACTAAAGCGTTTTGGTTCCAATTTTGAAATCCGTACCGCTAAAGAGTGGAAATCTTTGCCTGAGTCTATGTGTCCAGATAAATACGATTTAGGGGTCTTCAAGTCACGAGTGAATAGGTATCTTCTAGGCATGCGCGTCACATCCTACATCGTATTGTCGCTAAATCGCGCTCGAACGCTTTCCTATTCACGATAAAAAAAAATCCATGTCTTATGTAGCATATGAAAACCTTATCAAAAAACTTCGTAAGCCAATTGAACAACTAAGATTGGAAGAGGTATTTTTTATTATAAATTGTTGGAAATATTTTTTATAGGAAAAATATTAAAAACGTGTAAACATTGTCAACAGTATATTTTGAAGTAACAAATAATATTCTATGTTTAAGTATGTACCTTAAGTCATAAAATAAGTTTTGATTATAAAAAAAGATTGTATATCACAACCTCAGAGTAAACAGGACTGGAGTAGCCATTAGTCAATTTCTCGTACATATTTTTCTGCCATTTTTTGCGGGGGGTGAGGTTACTACTACATTCAATGCCAGCACACAGGAACAAAACTCTTTGCGTGTATACAAACGCACACATGCATAATACGACAAACATATTTAAAATACACGCACACGTGCTTAAAATAGTGTGTTAACGTTCTATTCAAACACACGAATGTCATTGTGTGAGAAGTGACATGACATAGCACGAGAATATCGATATCGATAAATCAGTTCCGTTCAATGAATGAATGTATTAACTTTGCGTTAGTATTCCTACATTATGTATTAAAAATTTAATTTATTTACATTACAAAAGAAATTGCTCCGTATAATATTTAATTTAGACAATTTAACTAGCTGCAGATCATATTTTGTCAAATATCAAATACTTACATTACCTTGTATCTATATTTTGGAAGCATGTACATTTATAAAAAAACATCCTGAACTATATGAAACGCGTGATGAATCAACAAAAAAGTACACTCTACGCAGACGGAACAAACTAAGATTACCAACCTCCCGTCTAAAGCTGCACTCTTCAGGACCCTTATTTGCGTCAATAGAACTATACAACAAGTTACCAGATTCTATAAGAGATCTATCTGAAGATAAAAAATTCTTAACACGTCTAAAAGAACTTTTAATAAATAAACATTACTATAGCATCCAAGAATACCTTAATGACAAAAATTTTTAAGTAGCATTTACTATACTTAATAGAACTAACATTGCTACATCGACAAAATTAATAAAATAATATCATTTCTAAAAAAAATAACAATAATAATAAAAACCTCTAAAATAATAATTTATAATCAAATAACTAAATAAATAGATGAATACACAACTGATTATTAATGAATAAACATTAAGCTCTATAGCATCCAAGAATAACCAAATGAGAAAACTTTGAAGTATTAAATTTGTATTAACTGGCTTAAAAAATTAAAGATACTGATGAAAAATTCATGATAATCATAATACGATACTTATCATAATCAATTTAAATACACACTAAATAAATTAATACAATTAAAATATAAAATGAAGTATATATAAAATATAATAATTTAAAATGTTAACGTAAATTGTTGTGAAGGGTTCTCCCTTCAGGGCAATGCATCGGTTATTCAGATTCGGAGAGCAGCGGGATCCGAGGCACGGTTCTTCCGCTGGCCGACCGCAGATAGTTGGGGGCCCGAGTAGTGAGCTAGCCACTCACAAAAGGCTGCCCCGCCATCTCGCGAAAAATCCTGGGGGTGCGCCATCGTGCCGGTTGGCGCCCGGACGAGAGGACCCGATGGACACCCCTGGGGGGGCTCGGGCGTCCCCGCGGTCTCCGGTTTGGCTATCCCGAGGTGTGAAGCCCTGACTCTTCTCATTTGGTTCGCAATCAGCATCTCGTTCTACTTCCGTCCTTCGTTACGTTACCTTCCCTCACGACAAAATGAAAGTAAGCAACAGGAAAAAGGTTAAACAGCGGTCGCACGTCCTCTCCTTCCTAGTGCACGTCTCTAATATAAGAGGCTTGCACTCTAATCTCGACCCCGTCCATCACCATCTTGAGACTAGAAAACCGCACCTGTTCTTTCTCACGGAGACGCAAATAAAACGTCCAACTGACGCAGCGTACCTGGCTTACCCGGGTTATGTCCTTGAACATTGTTTTAGGGCTCATGCGGGTGTTTGCATGTATGCACGCGATGACATCTGTTATTTGCGTCTCCGTGATCTTGAAGACCCCACCCTTTCTATCATTTGGGTTCTGGTGGATACAGGTTTAGAGAAAATCATCTATGCTTGTGTCTACCGTTCGCATAGTGGAGACGCGGAGACTACCAGGCTTATCGACCAACTTATTGAGAAGGCAGACATGGCCCTACAGCGATACCCGTCCGCTCAACTGGTGGTTCTTGGTGATTTCAACGCACACCACGAGGACTGGCTGTTCCCTTTCGAGAAAACCGACCACGCTGGTCGAGAAGCGCGAAAGCTAGCCTTGACACTTGATCTCACCCAACTGGTCCAGGAAGCCACTAGAGTGCCAGACTCTGACGGACAAACAGCCAATTGCTTGGACCTTCTGCTGACGACAAATCCCGACAGTTACTCGGTGTCGGTTACACCACCCCTTGGCAGTTCTGACCATTGTGTGGTGGAATCTATGTCGGTGTATTCTCCGCCCGACCCAAGCCCAAAAGGCTCCCGGCGGATTTGGCGTTTTAAATCAACAGATTGGGATGAGATGCGTTGTTTTTTTGCATCTTATCCTTGGCGGCAGGTTTGCTTTTCTTCTAGCGACCCCTCAGTTTGCGCGGATGCTGTGACCAATGTGCTTCGTCAGGGTATGGAGTATTTTATTCCCTTCTCTGACATATCACTGGCCGGCAAAGCTCGCCCGTGGTATAATGCCAAATGTCGTGATGCGGTGGCATCAAAATACAAAGCATATTTGGCCTGGGTTGAAGCTCGATCCCGTAAAGCTAGTAATACCCGCGAAAAGAAGAAAGCCTTTAATAAAGCCGCCAAGTCCTGCAAAAAGGTTGTAAAGACAGCTCGCTTCGATCACATAGGCCGCATTGGGAAGAAGCTTGCCTCTTACCCCTCGGGTAGTAAAGCGTTTTGGTCCCTGGCTAAGTCGATCGAGGGCAACTTCTGCCGTACTTCAGTGCCTCCCTTGCTGAAACCTGACGGAACATTGGCACACACGGCCAAGGAAAAGGCCGATTTATTTGCCGAATTATTTGCCGAAAGTTCGCGTTTGGATCCTGGCAATGCTGTACCTTCCGGTTTGTCAAGTTGTGGGACTTTTATGTCTGAAATACGTATAAGACAAACCGAAGTCAGAAAGGCATTGCGGGAACTGGACGTGAATAAAGCCAGTGGTCCAGATGGTATACCAGCCAAAGTACTAAGGACTTGCGCTCCTGAGTTAGCTCCGGTATTGACACGCCTATATCGTTTATCTTTGGCTAAAGGACAAGTGCCAAAGTCCTGGAAGCTGGCCAACGTGCAACCTGTGCCTAAAAAGGGCAGTCGTGCTGATCCTATCAATTATAGGCCCATCTCGGTCACGTCCATTCTCTGCAAGATAATGGAACGTGTACTGAAGTACACAGGCTCCTGTCGTATCTAGAAGAAAATGACCTCCTTAGTGACCGGCAATATGGGTTTCGCAGGAACCGGTCTGCCGGAGATCTTCTAGCATACGCCACTTACAAATGGAGCGAAGCCATCGAGAGGCATGGTGAGGCGCTTGCCGTCTCTCTTGATATCTCGAAGGCTTTTGATAGGGTGTGGCATGAGGGCCTTATTAGCAAGCTTCCGTCGTATGGTCTTCCCACTGGTTTGTGTGTCTGGATATCGGACTTCCTGAGGGATCGGTCAATACGAGTCGTCATTGACGGTAGCTCGTCTGACCATTTGGCTATCAATGCCGGTGTCCCTCAGGGTTCCGTTCTCTCTGCAACTCTTTTTCTGCTGCATATAAATGACCTGCTTTTGCCCGGTATTTTGGGGTACGCAGATGACAGCACTGTTGTAGAGACCTATATGTCTGATGCACGAGCCAGTGCTGAACAGATCCAGCGTCATAGAGAGGCGATGGTTAGCCGCATGAACCTATCTCTGCAGGCTGTCTCTGAATGGGGCGATGCCAATCTAGTGGGGTTCAATCCGTCAAAGACCCAGGCGTGTCTTTTCTCCGCTAAAAGGAGTCCTTTCAACTTGACTCCTACTTTCCGAGGTGTATCCTTGCCGATCACTGAGCATCTTGAGCTTCTCGGTATGTCTTTGTCACCGACGCTCAATTTTGGCTCTTTCATTGAGAGCAAGGCTCAAGTGGCTTCAAAAAAACTTGGCATTCTGGCGAAGGTGAGAAAATACTTCACACTGGAACAGTTGCTCACCCTTTACCAAGCACAAGTTCGATCGTGTATGGAGTATTGTTCTCATCTTTGGGACGGTTCCGCCCGATACCAGCTCCAGACGCTTGAGTCCATCGAGAGGAGGGCCAAGAGGCTCATCGGCAATGAAGATCTTTTCTGTAAAAAGCTCAAAAGCCTTGAGCATAGGCGGAAAGTTGCAAGCCTATCAGTATTTTATAGGATACATTTCGGAGAGTGTGCAGCTGAATTGCACAACCTTGTTCCGCCATCCCCATTTTTTCATCGGACAACCAGACTAACAAATTGGCGACACCGTTATATGGTGGATACATCAAAGAGTCGCACTAAGCGTTTTGGTTTCAATTTTATGATGCGTACCGCTAAGGAGTGGAACTCTTTGCCTGAGTCTGTGTTTCCTGACAAATACAATTTGGGGGTCTTCAAGTCACGAGTAAATAGGTATCTTCTAGGCAGGCGCGTCACATCCTAGATCGCATCGACGCTTACCATCAGGCGAGATAGTGGTCAAGCGCATGCCTATTTTCTATAAAAAAAAAAAAAAAAAAATTAATGATGATATTACACGCTACAACAGTCAATTTCGAAGGCTATATCCATAAAATACAAATTGAAACTTAATAGTTTATTGCATTTAAAATATATTTACAATAGGTGTTATTATATATATAGAATTCACTGTGGACCCTTTCGCGTATAACCATAAAAGAAAGGAGGAACACTGAAACATTATTTTTAACAAAGCGATGGTGAATATAGTTGATTTTCTCAGATTTTTACTTTGACCGATTGATTATTTGTATTTTTTTTGCGATTCGCTTACATCACTTTACCGTATTTCCTTTTCAACTTATTCTTTAACTTAAAATTAATACATTTAAATGTAATAAACTAAAACTGTTATAATATAACATGTTAATATCTATTTGAAACATAACTAGTTATATAATAAACTAAGAGGATCATTCAAGAATAACGTTGGCACAGCATGGGCAACTAATCTTCTTCTATTGTTAGATAAATTTTTGAATCTGAGACGGCTCAAAATGTATGGAACATATAGTACTTGTTCTTGAAGATTACCTATTACAAGCATGAATACATTTTTTTGTATGCTGTATTCTTTAGGAAAACTGAATATGAAAAATTAGATGTTTCCGGGCATGTCAAAGCTTAAAGTATAAATACCAACAATTAGTATACCGCCTAGGGGCAGAGTATATTTGCCTGAACTACACATACCGATAATTTCTGATTTTAATACTGCAATACTATCTTCCAATAGCTTTCATTTATGTACAAAGGACTTTTGGCACCACATACCTTACTCCTAGTGTATCTTGAAGTATTGCAGTTGGACAAGCCGGTTTTTAAAGAGCTATAAATGCTACAATATTAATAAAAAAACTTAACTTAAATGTTGACGATGACATTTAGCTATTACCATACTAAAATGTCATCAAAATCCGTCGCGTAGTTTTTGCGTGATGCGTGCTCAAACATACATACAGACAGACAATTTGTTCAAAAATTAGTGATTTCGCTTCCTCTACTCTCATTACTAGCCATTTGGTTTAAGGTGGACTTGACCTGTTTTATTCTATATCTTTACAGTTTTATTCTCGTATGTATAATATCGCATACTTTACTTTACATACGGCGTCATCAGTTCAAAATCACATATCTTATTCTTATTTGAAATCATCATTAATACCTGGTAATAATTACTGAAACAAACTGTAATTTATCTAAGCTGTTTTTTATTATCGTTAAGAAAAAGCATTCATTCACTCATTCATTACTCACTCGTAAAATCACAATATCGATGAAGTTGACATCACTATTGTGCAAATTAATATTGTACAAATTAATAAGGGTTGCTGATTACAAAATAAAAACAATTTGTCCTGTGGCTCGAAAAAAAATTTTGGTTTCTCGGAAATGATCGGGTATGCTGGTTAGGCGATGGTACCCTTTTAACCGTGCTTTTTTATGAAGTCAGGGACACTGTAGGTATATACAGCATTAGTACTCTTAATGTTTTTGAGCGCCGCCCAGCATGAATAAAAGGGCAAATAGTTTGATTATTATTTTAATTAATTATTTTATTTATTATTTTATATTTCCATGTTGTGTAGCAAAGAATAGGCTTCAAGCAGCCGCAAAATTGTAGGTATGTACTTAATACTGAACTAAAAATAAACACGCAACGTACATTGTTAAAACGAAATTATAATTGGTAATTAATTAATACAAAATTACAGTTATTTATTACCAACAAACTATTTCTAATTTTTGTCTTAATTAATTGAAATGCGATAATGGTCAACCCTAGGTAGTCTCGTGGGGGGTGCAGCCATGACGTCATCAAACGAACTTTGAGCGCGAAATTTGAAATTGTAGTCTGCTAAAACATGAAATTATGAATTAAATAATAATCAAAACCTAAAAATTATGCTTACAAATGAAAGGTGACGCCATCTTTTTGCATACCAGATATTTTCGAATTTTTTTTACAGTAGAAAACAGCACAGGCAGGCATTTTCGTGGGAGCTCTGCACGGTAAGACGTTCTGATTATTGTGGTTTTAAAATGGCGGCTCAACTAGTTTTATATAACGCACAGGATTCCGACGCTTGTGCATTTGGCAGAGGGGTAATGTTAGGCAAAGGCTACTCCAGTCCTGTTTACTCTGAGATCACAACATAAATACACATGTGATATTGATGTTTTTGAAATTAAGTCAGTATTTTTATAATTTCTGTTTATAAAAAATGATCTCTACTTGACAGATTCGAGATTGTAAAATTATAGGTGAGATTGAGTTTCATATTTATAAGAAAAATATACACCACAATAGTGTTAAATAATACAAAATTGATATATTTTTATTCTGTGGTATAGTTGATTATAATGTTTATGATGAGATTCTGGAAAAGATTTCTTTTTTTGCTTTATATGATTCTGAAGTAGTCGAAGGTCCACCGCGTCCTTGGGACAGCCAGTTTTGTCTGTGGGACAACTTGGTTGGCCCCATCTTTTAAAAGACAGGAGATCGCTGTTTTGTTGATTAATTAATAAATAATGTTATTGAATTTAAATTGTCAACTATTATCACGAAAACGTATTCATATCTTTGCAGTTATTTTAAACGAAAATCTGAAGTTCTGGTTTAATTTTAATATTAACTAAGTTTTAGAATAATGGTTGTCCAAGAGACACTTTGAATGGAAATATGTTATGGAATATTACGGTGAATAGTAATATAATGCCAACTGAGGTTTTTACTGTTTAATAATATGAAATGAGTAGGTAAAATTTTTAAACAAAATTTACTCAAAAAAATACAAAGTAGTTGTACAACGGACGCATTATTCTTGACGGTTTGAAATTTTTTGATAAAATCTATATCTAAAAAAGTAAAAACTTCTCTGCTCGATATCGGAATATAAAATTTAATTGATATGCTACAATCTAAGATAATTTTATGAGTGAAATATAAGAATTAAAAATAAAGTTCAAGATATTACAATTGGGAAAATTAAAAGTTGATCAACCCATATATACTGTAAATTGAACGCACAGGGTAGGCAAACCCTATCGTCTTTACAACATACATACCTCAACTAAGCCTAAACAACAATATTTTACTTGCAACTATTTTTGTAACAATACTTTACGGTGCAGATTATTTAAGTAAGTTATAAACGAGTATTTAAACTTCTAATAAAATACATATATGAACTACTGTATTAGTTTATGTCATGAATGAAATGAAATATGAAATGTTGAATAAGTATCCCCAACCAATATTGAGGTTACAGTCCAATGCATAGAGTTGAATTTCAATTGAGATATTTTGAAGACAACAAAAACAGGTTAATTTAATCAGGCCTTGACATAAGTGAACTGGCAAAAACAAAGTTGTAACATCAGTAAATAAATAATAGTACAGAAACATTTTTATGTTACTATCAAATTTATTTTTTGGATTTTTTGCATTTGAGTTGCTTTGTTTTCACATCACCACCTGATGAGCTGTCCTGACAAACCTTTCTATATCAACATTTATTCTTATTTTCTTAGTTTAGTTTAAAAGAAACATAACTGCCACATAGTAAAAAAGGAAAAATAAAACATTCCCAGCATATCTCAAAAACGATATGTCGGATTGCAAAAAGTCTTTTTTATTGGTACTATGTGTAGCCCAACTTCGAAAATTTGCAAGTTTTATCAAAACTGTTTTAGTAAATTTTGAGATAAGTGTGTATCAGTTACTAAGAAAATGTGTAGTTGGCTTAACAGCGTATTACTAAAAAATGTCATTTTGCCCCTTGTTTTAATGTTCTCATGCAGTTAGGTTCATGCTAAACTAACTGTCTTAATAAGTGGCTTGTTTCAATCACAAGTGAATTTAAAAAAAGTCGAAGAAATTGAATGTTATTTAAAAAAAATTGACCGTGTTCAAAACTGCAATTTATTTACTTAATATGTCAACAACTTTCTTTAAAGTCGGTGCCAGCCTACCAAGTTCCAAGTAATGTTTATTTTAAATATTAAAACTGACACCAACCTTTAAAATATTGTTGGCATAATGTATTTTTTTTTGCATTCACAATGACATATTTCTACTAGATATAAAATACGCCTGTAAAAAACAACCTGAGGGCTTGGAGGCGTGGTTGATAAAAAAATAAATACATTATTATAGCTGGTTCCATCTTAATCGAAAGTTTAATATTTGTAAAAATATTACGCTCGATGTTGAAGGTAGTTAATGTTCAACATTGGTGGAACGATACTAGCTCGTATTAGCTTAAGTTAAAATACGTTTAAATAAGTTAAAATACGCATATTTATTAGTTTTAGATTTTTAAGACTTAAAACTTTTATTTTACCCTTTTTAGACATAAATCAATTATATTAGTTCTGAAGTCGGTTTAAATTTGTGTTATAAGTGATCTACGATCCGTGTATATCTCTTTTCTCCTTATATATTCATTTGGTTTCTTATAATGAGTGTGTGTAAACCAATATCGACTGTATTAATATATCCCGTAGATTACGTTTGACATGTGTGAATACTTACTTATTTCCAAATGACAGTAATTCAGCGACGTTGTTTCTATTATTTTGAGGATATTAGTTCACTTTCAGAAAAAACTAATTTAAGCAGCATTTCTATATTGTAGTTTTGACAACTTAAAAATTACAAAATGCAAGTTTCTCTAGAGTTTTAAACCCAATTGAAGCAATAGTATCACATTGCAATAGTCCTACTTTACTCCGATCAATAGCGATGATTTTTACCACGTTTTTCTTATCTCACTTTTCTTATTTGTTTGTCTGTCCGGGCAAAATCTTGCAACTTAAATTTGAGGCACTTTCCGATAAGCTAGAAAGCTGAAACTTTCAGGATAGTTCAGAACCCGATGACAATGCACTCTAAAGCAACTTTCAACTTTCCAGATGCACTTTCAGGTCCACTTTCGGCAACTTTCACTTTTGTATGGGGCTTATCCGATTGTTGCGTAACACATGGTTACTTCGTTGAGTTAATAATTAA
Source organism: Calamotropha paludella (assembly GCA_927399485.1). Taxonomy (NCBI): domain Eukaryota; kingdom Metazoa; phylum Arthropoda; class Insecta; order Lepidoptera; family Crambidae; genus Calamotropha; species Calamotropha paludella. The sequence goes on along the minus strand of OV656807.1, from coordinate 15,933,614 downwards.
AAAGAATAAAATAATTATACTAGATTTAAAAAATCTAAAAATCCCACGTTTTTCAATGTCCTAAAAAGAATAAAATAACCCTGCGGGGCAAAGCGAGGGGCCACTCAAAACGTGGGGGCGCATCTTTACAATAATCGGCATCAATGCATGTCATTCATCTCTTTAAAATCTCCTCTTAGTAATATGCGCCCCCACGTTTTGAGTGGCCCCTCGCTTTGCCCCGCAGGGTTATTTTATTCTTTTTAGGACATTGAAAAACGTGGGATTTTTAGATTTTTTAAATCTAGTATAATTTCTTTATAGTCATAAGAAACCAAACGCGAAAGAAACTCGGGCAGGGGGACCGACCTCCATTTAACTGTTTAATTATTTGCAAAAAGAGCTAACTATCTATCAAGACCTGATGATAGATAGTAAGATGGAGGTCGGTCCCCCTGCCCGAGTTTCTTTCGCGAGTTCTTCTCGGAAGGCCCTCCCAATTTCCGAACTGGTAGTAGACTCAGTAGTATACAATGTAATCGTAGTGAGAATTAATTAAATAACTAAATAATATGTAAAAATTAAAATAAAACAATTTGATTTATATAAAATAATTTAATAATTAGGAACGTGCCCGATTAAAATATTGTGAAGGTAGTAGAAAATACATGACAACCATCATCTTAGTCATCCTGTGATCACGGCTCCTGTAAAGGAGTCGAAACGTCAGGATTAAATATAAAATAAAACATGCGCAAAAATCCGTAAAAAGTGTTTTATTCTGATGTGTAATGTGCGCGGAAGTGTAAGAACTAAACATTATATTGTTTTTACCTCGCCTAACCCAAATGATTCAACAACAATACAGGCGATCTGGCGCTCGGCGGCCGCTGCCGAGGCACGCTCGCTTCGCTTGCTGGCCTTCGCGCGTTGGTGTCACTGTTCTAACGTAACCCTACCTAAAATATCTCGAACATACGTATTATGCGCTCCATTTTTCATATGGTCAGAACAGAGTTCAAGTGTGACTAAGTTATTTCATTTATAATAGCTTTTTTACGTAATCTCCGTTTACTAATGCAAAAAGAGTAAATATGAATACTGAAATGTTGTCTGTATTGGCATACGTTTTCTTTTGCCTACAAACTAAAAACAACAGTTACAAGTTACTTTGTTTCTTTTTTGCCATGTCCTACATGTAATCTTCGTCTTTTTTTATTATAGAATCTTCTTCATCTAATGCTATGGCAATCATTGCTAATTTTTCTGTAGAAAAATTAAAAATATTGGGCTAAAGTTTGGTCCGGTCTAGCATGTCTATCGTTTAACACCGTCACTGAACGTATGTTTTAAAACCACGTTCACGTTATGAACGATGCACGTCACATCTCCGTTCGAGGAATTAACCCGTTATAGTCCCCGGCGTATAAGTTGAACTTGGTTTTGAAATCACATGACATGCGCAGTAATGAATAATGTACCTAAACTTCCTACTGCGTATATCACGTGATTTCAAAACCAGGTTATATATATTGTACCGACTAACTACCGACAAGCTAGTGCCTAGCATAGCATTGCGTGCATAGCATTAGATGAAGAAGATTCTATAACAAAAAAAGATGACGATTACATCCTACATACAGGTTCAACTTATATGCCGGGAACTATACGTGTGCTGAGACCTTGTAAGATATTTAACTCTTACGTTTTTTCCCCAGTGCCGATATTACCCCAACAGACCTCACTGTGCCAAACTGATTACCTTGTATCATTTACTTTGTGCAAGCACCCGCGTTGTGGCTGTTTCTTAATAATGCACCTTATCTACGGGACGAGAAACTTACTTTGCCGTACCACAGCCTGGAACTATATAGTAAGGAGCGCAAAGGATTTTTGTTGGTTTACGTATACTAAAAACTTATTCTTAAGTATTAAGTTGTAAGTTATTATATTGTTATATAAGGTAGGTAGATTATTAGTAACAACCTACCTACCTACCAACCCGATTTACTAAAATACGGTGTTTCGGTTTCGTTGTATAAAAATAATTATTGTATAAGGCACTAGTGATTAATCTGTAATTTATTACTGAATTGGCAAGGTTAACATATCTACTTGTACAATGTTTGTACCGACTAACAGGTATCTATTTAATTGAGAGAGAGTGCTCATCCCTGTGGATACAAGTATTCGAACTTACACGTATATAATTTGATAACAAACGTTAAAGGATTTTTTTTTTTTATATTTACCTGAATAAATTTTAAATTTGTTAAGTACTGACTTTGTAAGGCATTTCATAAAATTTAATGTCGAATCAGCAGTGCACAACATCAAATTATACCTCAATACGAATATTTATACTATTTATATATATCGTATATAAACACAAACCACTTTATTGTAAACACAATATATTATTGACACTATTAAATATTAACTATAATAATACTTTAATTACATACTAGGTATTATTATTTATTCTACCAACCTGGTGGTTTGCCTTGTTGCCTCTACAATGGTTTCTGATGGCTGATAGACAAAGCGTTTCTTACCGTCATCTATATATACATACAATCTATTGAAATCGTAAATGGTATAGAATAGAATAAAATACTATTCATCTATTAAGTTGGTACTTGTGTATGGGATACTTATATACGTATATAGTATATTAGGGGCTTGCCACGATTTTACTTTATTAGACATAGTAGGTACATAGCTTATTTCCACTTCGACTAGCGTACTTTTTAATGTTTTGAGTTTTCTTTAATAGTTAAGGTGGTTCCGAACATTATCCTCCACATGCAATCACAAATTCGGACTTAGTTATAATATTAGTATAGACTAGCTTTTACCCGCGGCTTCGCTTGCAATGACTTGCAATAATGTAGACTACCGGATAAAAGGTACCCTATACACTTTTCTGTACCTGAAGTAAAGTGTATGTAAAACGATCGATTAAGAAGTTAAGGCATGAAAGTGTAACTCACTTTTGTAATTGTAATATATGTTAAGATAAGGTTTTCACCGATATGATATATAGCCTATCATTTGCGCAATTACATGATTTTATCATATACTAAATTTCATCGAAATCGGATAACTCGTTCTATATAGAAAGACATACAAATAGACAGACAGACAATAATTAAAAAATAGTACACTTAGTATCAGTGAGTCATAAAGCGAAGATTTATCCAAAAATTAAATGCACAAACAGAGCCTACAGATTTATATAGTAGTATAGATAAGCGGCATTGGATACTTTTCTTATTTATTCATGTGTATATGAAGTCATAAAAAACAATACCAAAAACTATTATCAATCCGGAGATGAATCCGCCCACAATTTGCTTTCTTTATGCAAACATAATACGAATCCGAACATTTCTTATTGTGATGATAACCATCTAACCCTTAAATTAAATGGATATCAATTTATCGATGAGTGGAAGTTATGGAAATATTTATGTTTGGGGCTAACAAATAACGCAAACATGTAATTAAAAGGTACGAATGGTGAATATTATAGTGGGTGGGTGGAAAAGGCGCAGGCGCAGCACGTGTCGGGCGCGGCCGCCGGCGCTCGATTAGCCGTCCGAATGATATGTTAATGGCTATCGAGAAATATGACTGATTGTGCGTGCTACTCTCTACAATCACTACCTGTGCTTCCGATACCTAAATGATTTTATCTCGACCAAATATTTCTTCTCCTTTATCTTATTTATAGTTAAAAAAATTTGTATAGGTATATTTTCAATTTATTTAGAGAATAAAAATACATACAACTAATTAACTGTGACAAAACCGTACAAATTATATAATATATTGGTATTATTTCTGTATGTAACACATACATTGTAGTTACAAGTTGACATTAAAATTAAAATTTAACTTTTAAACCTCCAATGACACAATTTGATCATTATTAAATAAATGAGTCAGTTTTAGTGTTGTAAAAAATGCCCAATCGGCAACTTGGTTTAATCCTTAAGAATGCGATGCTAGTAGCTAGACAATATCTCGCAAGAGTCGCGGTCAGCCGAGTCGGTCTAATGGCGCAGTGAAAATATTGAGCGGCGGCAAACTGACTGATCAGTCGATCGAGCAGGACAATCGCCCCTAATGAAAGTAATTAACACGCCGCGATCGGCTGTAGCTGATAGCAGTCACCGCATGCCGCCGCCGCGCAACACGCCGACACCACAATGTACGCCTAAATCAGTCCATTCACAATTACTAATTACTAAATAAATTCGTGCATCTTTCTAAGATTGGAGTGCAAGGACTTTTCGAGGAATATTTACCGTTTTTGCAATGTTCTCAAGTATTATACAAATATACAAGTAATTACGTTTCTTCGAATATTATTTTCCTATAGATACAAGTGTTTTGTTACTTGCCTATCAGTTGAATAAAGTGTACAAAAACACCAAAATGCAGCTTGATCGCCTTTCACTTCATGTGACTATGCAGTTTAGTCAAATCTCAGGATGCAACTTTCACGCAATCCGTGCAATCCTAAATAAAGGCTATTGAGCTGTGAAATAAGAAATAAACCTTCATTTTGCCTGCGCAGGTTTGCAACAATGGGATGCAATCACAAAATCAGCTGATGCAGGTAAAGGAATTGTATAAGGTGCATTCGTTTGAAGAGGATTTGAAGCTGTATATCCGACAACCGTGTGAAGTAATTTCGCGTTCGATGGGAAAGTTAACTGGTGTTCAAGATCACGCTTCATCACGAACTGAAGAATAAATTTCTATATGAAATATCACTCATTGAACTTATTTACTTACTTTTCAATATATCCGATGAGTATAGATCAAGGTTATGGCTGCATTTATCTTTTATGGGCGCTGTAAATCAAGAACAAATTTATCGATAAAGCGGCATAAAGCTAATAGTGCGACTTGTTGGTATGTTTGTTTAAGATATAACCCAGATACCTATGAATATGTAAATATCTAAAATAAACATTCCCTACACCTATCTCATCCAAATTGTTCAAGGTTGCTCCGATATTTAGCTCCTTTTGAAGCGAAGAAGTATTAAAATATGTCAAGGAAAAACACACCTTGATGGATTGAGCACTTAAATTCTTCAGTTATCAAGGATGCCAATACTTTTACCAGAAAGTAATGATTAGATTTGCGTGACGGTTATACATATATTATTTACACTTGCATAACAGATAATGCAGTATGTACCTATAACTCTATATCGAGTGAGATAGTAAAAAGTAGTCAAGGTAACAAGGAATGATTTAATAAAATATCATACAAGTCAAGGACATTTTTAAATCGGTAAAATAATTAATATTCTAATTAAATTATTGCGAAATTATTACGGAACTTCAGTGATTCGCATTTGGAAGGTGGCTTATTAGTCCAATATAGTAACGGAGTATTTGTATCAGCTCTGTGTATTTTTTATCAAATATTTGCAGCAATTTCTACGTGTTAGTTTTTTAAATACGTCCAAAATTCTTTTCATAACTTTACATTATTTGGAACGACCAGTGGATTAAAATTGTTTTTAAGGAAATTTCGTAAAAGTAGTAGTAGTAAAATTTTGGAATAAATGGTCCATCAATTTGCAATAACGCCAACGCCCTGTGAGAAATGTGCCGACAGACGCATTCTCCGGGCCAGCACGTGATTCTATCAATTAAATAACATCATAATTTGCGAAGTCGTCTAAAGAGTCACGTGTTGACGACCCAATCGATGTTATAATCACGCATCATATTTCGTATTGGTAATCGAATGACACAAATCAATAACCGGATCTTTGTTACATTTTATAGAATTTATAAGTATCTTAATATGTAAATATCTAAAGAAACATTTAATCAACTTATAATATGATAAGGGCATTTTTAGAAAATTGAAATACATACATGTAATACAACATAGGGCTACACCAAGGTGAATCGTGACAATAAAAGTAAACCGGGTTCGAGTAAACATAAAAGCATTCCATGTTGACGGATGAATGAATCGGGGCAACATTCTCAAACGAACATATCGCTCGTTTTGTTTGTTTGTTCATTCCTAATGAAAAAGAACATTCACTCTCAGGTGCGCACCTGTTGAGGCGCCGACGACGCTGCGCCGTGGGATCAGACAGGTAAGAGATGCGCAAAAACTTATATATATTGTACTTGCGGCTGTGAACTTACATTGACCGCTTTTGCACAGAAGTATTTGCTTTCAAGTATCCTAAAGCAATTTACAAGTACGTATTAATGTAAATAATAAGCATATTGTCGAAATATTTAAATAAAATACCAATTAACATGTTGACTGTCCGATTACCTAAACGCAATTTTGTGTAAAAAGAACTACTGTTTTTACGTATTATGTAGAGCATTTTTTTGACAACAGTTACCAATCGCTAACTAAACAAATTTTAATATTTATCAGTGAGTAAAAGAAATTTTAGCTAAGGAATTCAGATCGTGGAGCAGATTTTATTTTCTTTACCATAGAGGGCCGAAGACATAAAGAAAGTACGGATCGCTTTATGTGTAGGTAGAGAAAGGCCCACTCCGATATGTAGTTTCCGTGTTTAAAATTTTGCCCATAACTGGTAAAGGTAGCGGGGCTGCATGCGTGTTCTGAGATGCAGATATGCTAAGAACGTGCAGCGGCGCGATGGAGCGACGCGGCGCCCGTAGGCGTAACATTGCGCCCCGACGCTGCTCACGGTTGTAGATTTATGCACGTATCCGCGACGCTGCCAGAGAACACTCCGCTACCTCCAGATCGCACTCCAAGCCCACACTACCGCTCGGGACGTCTACCTTACGATTCATACCTGGTTTGCCATTCTACCTAATTTCTTTTTGCTCGCCGCATCATACTTATTATTATCCATGAATCTTTTGGTCTGAGACGCAAAGCGTAAATATTCATCTCACAACCACTATAGAATAATCGGGTATGTGTGATTTAGTGCGTTGTTGATTTTATCCACATTCCTCGCCATTGTACAATACACCGAATGGCGCAATGTAAAATTCCATTAAGCTTTTTCAATGCGAATAAAAGGAGATTTTGGAAAAAAATCCGCTCTCAAACAGGTTATTGTTCGAGCTTTGAAGATGAACAATCGCACTGTTCTGTTTCCAGTTAACCGTGACAAACTGCGATTACCTGTGGTTACATTTTGTTTCGGTTAATACTTACTTGATTCCTATGGCACATATCCACTGAAGTTTTTGCATTTTTTTCCGAAACTAATGCAATATCAGAGCACACTGTTAAATGCAACAGTAATCTCATGCAGTCAGTATGTGGAGGCCAGTGGCATTACTCTATATCTTACACAGCTCTTCGATGGGGTATCTGTTTGATTGTTACTAGGCAGTTTGGGGTCATAGCCCGCGTGAACTGAAACTGCAGTATCACGTGTTTTATTGATCTATGATGGTTTTGCAATAAGCAGTCAAGTGCTTACTCTGCTGCGACACGCGATGTCTGTGGCTGCTGATTCAATGCAGACGAATAAAGTAATTTAGGTGGCACGTTTTTTTTAACGTGGTTTATTGGTGCCTACCTTCTCTCTTTTGGAGATGTTATATTGGGTTTAATTCAGAAATAATATAAAAAGAATGAATAAAATAAGGGTGGCAGAGAATTGCAAAGAGGTGGAATGCTTAAAGTTTAGAAATAATGAATCCTATGAAAATAAGGTTAAAAATTTGTCATTGCTTTAAATTTACTGGAAAAAATTGTCAAAAAGCCTGTAAAAAACTAATAAAGTACTACCGTGCTTGAATTGATAATTTTGAGAATGTTGATATATCAACTATAATATAAAAAAAAATCATATAATCTATAATATAAGAAATAAATTGTTTTCATGTCAATACTAGTTTTTTTTGTCTCTTTTCCAAAAGCTGATATCGTTTTCAAACGATTTAAATAGAAATTACGGTTATTGGAAATGACATTTTTAATAATTCCCAACTCCTAATTGAGTAGCATTCTAGAAAGTAACTATTGTATAGTCTTCTGAATTTGGATTTTTCGAAATAGCGGCACATTTTTGTGTCATTCCAGTATTAGTGACATTTTATTTGGTTGCAAATAATATTTACTTAAATTATTTTCCAGGGATAATAACTTTGTTTATATCTTTCTGTATAAATTGAAAGAAAACCTATATTTCTGGTTTCTTATAAAATAAAGACCGCTTTTGATTGAATGTATCATGAAAGCATGATGTTTATTTGTAATAGAAGGGATTTAACCGTTAGTTGGGGAGTTTTGAAGAGTGTGAAAGTGGTTTAAGAGGAAACAAAGGTTTACAAATGGTTCAGATAGATTGTTCAAATTGATTTTTCATGTTCAAAGATTAAAAACAGAGCATCAAAAGAGCTGATCTCGGTCAAACGACTGGTGGAGTAAAGCGCTGTTGGACCCCCTTATTACCATTGTAGGGATGAGTTGGCGGTTGCCCACATTTTGGTTTCAATATCTTTTTTTACTTGCTACGATTGCTGCTTCGGGTCGCTACGTCGCAGTAAATAATTTAATAAATTACAAACCGAAGGGCTGGTACTTCAAAATATTACAAGTGCAAAAATATTTTAATAGAAAAAATACTATAAAATCGTTTTTTTGTTTTTGCAGTCTATTAAATAAGGTTGAAATTTATTTATTGAAATTAATACAGTTCTGTCTATTTTTTTTCTTATTGAGATTTTTTAAGTCTGGTAACAAATGTTGTATACTCACAATATATATAATCATATTGGCAAGTTTGACGTGAATTATGACCCGCCAGAATAAATAAGTTAGTTTAAATTTAAAGTTAGTAGAATTTATGGCAAAAGTATATGTGTATACAAGCGAATCCTTCAGATGTTTTCCTGTTAGAACGTAAGCATACCTAATGTTTGTTATTTTAAAGAGGTAAGGACCTCCTTAAAATACTAACTCAACTTCAACTGATAGTTAAATGAAATATTTCACCCCTGTTTCGCCCCACAAAATGTGATCGCGTTTCTAACTTCTTGCGCTTTCCAGGACCCTTTCTTAGCGGTTACTTACATAAAGATTAAAATAAATATAAAGTTTCTATTTCAAATGTCAAACTGTGTTGACTTGTGCGTTGATTAATCAGCACAAATGTATTATATTATAATGAATAAATAAATAATATAATACATTTATGAATAAAATAATCGAATCATAAAAGTGACTTTTATTTGGTCAACTGGATGTTGATCATTTTATCACGCAGGCGTGATAGGCCGCGACGAGATCCGAATTTGTGCTATTAGGATAGCGCACGTCTGGCCAGCCAGTGCGGATGTTCGCGCAGATAAAGGCAACCTGTCCTTATCGCTGTTCAGCTTTACACACCTTATCTTTTATTACATCTTGGAAATCGAAAAAATATCTTTAATATGCATGAATGTTAAAGAAAATGTGTTATGATTATTCACGTTATTTTTAATCGTGTCAATATTGTTGCAACATAATATTTTCACATTTTTTTCTTATTTACGCTTTTCTACTTTGGTAAAATTCTTAGTTGGTAGTTTTTTACCTTTTTATTTATTATGTATCCGAGTGTCATTTTATAGGCATTTTAAATGGTCATACTACTATTGCACAGATTTATGTTTAAACTACTTACCTTATGTGATTTTTAAAGAGTCGATTTTTAAAGTGTGTCAGTCAAAATAGTCAGAACCAGTGTATTATTGACGTCTATCTTATGCCGTATAAACAAAAATTGTTATAATTCAGAAGTTACAGCTTCGGATTTAATGCGAATTAATGAGTGTTATCGACTGTTAAGCATAGAATCTTAATATGTTTTTTCACGCTTAAGCGACCTTGAGATAATATATTTTCAACCACCCTTTTAAATGACCTTATTGACGTTGCTTTATATTCGCAATCATATACGCTAACCAGTGCACCATTGACCGTCTATGATAACAAGATATCATTTTTGAAAATAACTAATTTGCCGAAAACAATGTCGTACACGATTGAATATCTAAATCAATAGAGTGTGACAGTGAACAATGAGAAAGACAATATTTTTTGACCATTCAATGATATAGAAGGGTGTCATTTGGCATATGCGCGAGAGCATCCTGCTCGCACGTGCCCGCCACGCGGCCGGAAGCGCCGCCATCGGCACACTTCACGCGACCTTACAATTTTATGTTCTCATATCTCACATCACAGTACTGAAAAAATATCCGCTAGAAACTATTCTTGACTTTTAGTTATGTCATGTGCATGTGCACGCCAAACGAGGTACCAGTCGTGCGTTATACGATACACATCAATAATAAATACATATCGTATTATACATACTTACTAATATATAATGGTACTTATTTTGAACATCAACTAGTTTCTCGAATAATTTTAAGAAGATGTGAGTGAGTATTTTCTAATCTAAACATATAAATAAAATTGGAGTGGCTGTTTGTAATATTGAACTAACCGTTTTTTACTACATACATATGAATATATATACGGTACATAAACCAAAATTACATTTTTTACAATTTTAGTCTGTCTGTCTGTTTGTTCCGACTAATCTCTGAAATGGCTGGACTGATTTTGACGGGACTTTCATTGGCAGGTAGCTGATGTAATAAGGAGTAACTTAGGATATTTTTATTTTAGACTTTTATTTTATCTTTAAACTTTTTTTTTGCTGCCACAGCAACGCGTGGTTGGGTCAGCTAGTATTCTTAATATGATAAGGATGGCTCGTTGCTAAAGGAAATTAAAAAAGCGAATCACCACTCTCAATTAAAAATTAATATTAAATGACGACTCTAAAATCTTATTAAGGTATTTCAATATTCAGTAACTGTTATTTTAATTCCATTCCGTAGCGTACGAATCGTTCATCGAATTTTATGTTGCTGTTATCTGGTGACCCGTACGCTATGTCAACAAACTTTCGCCACTCAAGTGGAGTCTGAAAATATATTGTATACAGGGTCCGGTGGTCGGTGATCCGTAACCACCGGCAATGTCACTGTCAATGCCTGCCACCGGCATCGGCCACTGCTATAAACAAATTGGACAACAATTTACGACGCTCTGATGAACTACATGTATATTGTTTCCCGCAACGAATATTTCTCAAGCGCTCTCTTGCAAAAGGAGTAATTTTATATTATCTTTCATTTTATTTCTTCGAGATCATTTGAGTGTTCCGAGAAGAGCTGACTCGTTGCAGGTGTATGCAAATAAAATTTTATTGCTATGCCATTGTGTTTGGCGAAGTACATTTTTTAAAGCTGTAAGCGACACCTACCTTTGCTTTGCTTTTGTAAAAATAATATTTTCGAATGCGCAATCAGCAGAACTGTAAAATACTATGTTGCTACTGTAACATACTATGTTGTAGGTTGTAGCACGGATCGTCCAGTAAGCAATTATAAACAAGTCAGGTGTTTTAACGCTTAAACTACATAACGACATTTAGCAAATAATCATGATCGTTTGTTAATTTTTTAAATAGTACTAAGGTGCTTATAAAGTTCGAAGTGTTGTTTTTTATAATTATATCCTATTGAAAAAAGAGATACTTTGAATTCCAAGTATGGCTCGGAACAAAAATCATACTTTCAGTCTAGTTACGCTTGATGTCCGTTCACGTATTGAGATAGCCACTTTTGACAATGTCGTGAGAAAGTTTTTATTGTTACCAACTTAACATACTTAACTATTTCTAAAGGATTTAAATACGGAAAATGTTCAAAAATATTGCACCTCCTCTTCATGTCAGCGAGGTCACGAATGATATATTCATGAATTCGTAAAGGTGTTCTATTTTTGGTACGCAAGATAAACATAAAGCACGACAATTTACAATTGAAAAGCGGTTACTGAAACGCAACATAAGAAGATATAATTCTTTCTCGGTAAGATAAACGGTAACATTCATAAAGGTGAAGAAAAAAAATTAATTCGTGAATTCCTTAAGTTATTGGCACAAAAAGGGAAAATTTAAGAGGTGCCAAGTCAGACAATGCGAAGTGGTGTTAATCTTGCCGCGATCAATAAACTCTCTGATTACACATTCATGGAATACTTTGCGCTTCTCCGAGGTGCTTGCCTTAACCATACCTGTCGTATACAGGGAGCACGAAAACCACTACCATAGTAAAAAAATAAGAAAAATTCGTTTCATCCGTGTTTTCTTATCAAATTCATCATAAGTCTAAAAAAGGCATTTCGTTGAAGGGCTTTGAGTTAGATATTCAATGTTTATTCAATTGAAATTAATCCACTCAAAACTAACATTTTTTTTAAATCAATTGCAATTCAACTTTCTTCCAATGGAATTTTATATTTCTAACTTTAAACATATTTATTGCATTTTTTCAATTCTATCTAATAAGATAAATTATTTTAATTGAAAAATACTAGAAAAAATCAACTCGGCTCACAAGTGAATTCCCAGACGGGAATCGAACTCGCAACCTTTGGAGGTCCGGTCCAATGCTCTCCCAATCTCCCAATATTATATTTTGTTATAGATCTGTTGTCTCTATAAAAACTTTACTATGAGATTTATACCTAGAATATTATTATATTAAAGTGCAATAGTCAAATATAAGTTATTTTTTATGTCTAGCACAATCTATTACGATTAACTAAATATGTTTGGTTTGGACTTTATAGATATTTACTACAAGATTAGTTTATAAATATCATTCATCGGAAATACTAAAGTCAACCTCAATAATCAACTAATTCTACTGTGGACTATAATAAGTAATTATAATTTAATTTTATAAAACATTGTTTTTCCTCTAGAATGAAAGTTATCTTAGTGTTATATTACATCGCAATCTAGTTTCTTAGGCCTGTTATTTACTATCATTCGCTTTACTAACTTGTAGGTGTCAACCTCGTTTTCCGATAGAAGTAGATAAAATAGAAAATCAACAATAATAGTAAAATATGCGTCGAATAAAGTGACCTATAGTGTACATAGGTCGCCTCGATAACGCTTACAGCTATATTATTGACTCAGCTTATTTGTTTAGATTGCAGTATCTCACAAGACTGTATTAGTCCTGTGAGGCGACGTTTTTGTTAACTAAGCAATGATGAGTTTTATCTCATACGCGACTTATCTTGCTGGTCGAAGTGTGCCCTTCATACTCAGAGCACGTCTCAGTAGAAAGCGACCTTTTCTCGACTGCTTATAATACACAATATCAAAAAAATCACAAAAAATATATTGAATAATTTAAAACAATATACGAGTATATAATATATTTAGTTATTTTTAATGTAATCTATTTTCAATAATGCAGTTAACAATCTCCAATTGTTATTTGTACTATGTGATGAAAATTTTAATAAATGAATTAAATTAACTTTATTCAAAGTATTATTAACTTTTCGGTTTCTACAACACCAGAAGAGTTGCATATGCAGTATGGTTTTGTTACTACATAATATGTTATAATGGGTATATTTATATAACCGTAGTATTCCTATACTAGGACATTCATCATGTCTGTATTCCTCACTTCAGCAATATTTACTGGTGGAATGCAGTAGGGTTATCTATACTTTTTTATATTTTTTACATTATGCATTTTAATGTTAGATTTTTATAAGAAATTATTACAAGAAAAAATTAACTTGTCTCAAGTGCCAGCGGGAAGTTTATATAACATAATAAATTAAGCATTTATTGTGTACTTTTAACTTTCATCCTGTATTAACACATAATTCTTAGATGTTTACGTATACATTGATATTTTCCTAATGACATGTATATACTGTACTAGCGGCAAAAATTCTTTAATTTTTTTCTAGCATTCAATATAGCCTATGACACACAGCAATAATGTGCCTTTCTATTGGTGAAAGAATTTTTAAAATCGGTTCAGTAGATCCCGAGATTACCCCTTACAACTTAACAAATATACAAACACACAAACTTTACTTCTTTATAGTATTAGTATACATATATGAACATCGTATGACGAGTTCCGTTTCGATCAGCGCATATGGGTCAACAGACGCATAAAACAGACCAACTGATCCAAATATCTTGGAAAAAATTAACCAGCTGACCGTTTCCTATCGGCATCGTTAATTGTTGGGCAGTGACACGTTGAAATTGGCGCATCTGTTTGGGACTAGCCGGTGGCTTTAAGCGCCATATGGAGATCCCATACAATTAAAAATAAGATATAATGAGAGTAAGGTGGATAAATAGGTGTTTGGTTGTAAATAATTTATTAGTTTACGTATATAGTAACTTAAACTCTTCCCAATTTGAGCAACGTTAAGGTTTTCATAAGGTAATTAATATTCCAATTAGGTAGCCGATGCCGATTGTTTCAGATGAAAAGCGGATCGAATTCTATCCTCACCTATGTATTATGGACGTGGGCCGTGTTACTACTAGTATCAAGCTTAGTACGCTGGGTTGATGTATTGTTAATATTTATTTACGTAAATAAATTAAATATTTTAAAAACCCACGAAACAAAAAACATAAGCTACCTTTAAAAAGTAAAAAATAATAAAAGAAAATTAACAGCATGTGACACTAATTAATTAGGAGCGGTCCCCGAACACGAAGTTTTTTTTTAAATATTAATACATACTTATACATACAGGTACTTTAGGATTAATTTTCTTTTATTATTTTTTACTTTTTAAAGGTAGCTTATGTTTTTTGTGCCGGGGGTTTTTAAAATTTTTAATTTAATTTTTTATTTTATACTTTTTAAAGGTAATCATACTTATAATATCTCTGGTTAAGTTTTAAATACATAGGTTTTTGTCGATTTCAAATTCATTTGAGACCCCACTTGAGCATATTTGCAGACATTCGGTTTTTCTTCCCTACTTTAACCCCCCATAACTTTTAAACGGCTCAATCGATTTTCATCAAACATGTCTAAGAACACTCGCCCGTAAAACACCTATAATACAAAAAAAAACTAAATTGATATCGGTTCATTCGTTCGGGAGCTATGATGCCACAGACAGACAGACAGACCCATAACTTTTAAACGGCTCAATCGATTTTCATCAAACATGTTTAAGAACACTCGTCCGTAAAACACCTGTAATACAAAAAAAACTAAATTGAAATCGGTTCATTCGTTCGGGAGCTATGATGCCACAGACAGACAGACAGACAGACACGTCAAACTTATAACACCCCTCTTTTTGCGTCGGGGGTTAAAAAGAGAAACAATATTATTACTAATATAGATTTCATTGTTTAGCAGTGTATTAATAAAGTTAGCAATGGAGTTAAAATAATGCGTTACTTTCAAAGATATAGAAGTTCATAAATTTTATCCTGTCTTGGACGGCTTTGGTCCCGCTACCCAGAGAGGTAAATAGGAAGGAGTAAAGGAGAATGACCATGAAAATATAAGACATCGTATAGTATTGCATCAGTGCAAAACAAGTTTAAGCTATAATATAATATTCAAATTAGCATTATTGGTACTCTAACCAAAGGTATTTTTTCAAGAAGAAAGAGGGTTTATTAATATTTAAAAAACCTCAAAAACTCAATAACTTTAAATTAAATTTTAAATACTCAATACTTTATCTTAAACAGTTGCCTTCGGTAGTTTTATAATCCTAAGGGTTATTGTTTGTTTAATAGTTACATTACAAAAACAGCACCCGTTTCTGAACTAAAGTTATCTAACTGACTTAATGAAAAGGTAAATAAAAATGCCATTACACTTCAAAAATATTGTTTTAATGGGTAATAATAACCCAAAACAAGTCTTCAGATAAATAAAAATTATAAAATAAAAATAATTTATTTTAATTTTATCATCCTGACGTGAGTCGGGGAGACCGGGCTGGATGTGACAAGGGTAGGTAGTTACAGTGGCAATGGTGAAACAGAGAACGCAATACTGACGTTAGAAAGTTTCAAATACTCCCGCTGCATCTGTATATCTTAATAATATTGGTTTGCAACCTATGTACCATCAAAGCAGAGATGTCTAATGCTTTTGTGTAATGAATCTACGTCTATACAGCTATGTTTATTGACGTTTTCACCGCATAACATTAAAAGGTCAGATTTGGCGTTGGGGATAAAATTTAATTTAATACATATGTTTATAATCTTATAGGAGACAAATTTACTATATTTTGTTTTTACGAAGTTAAAGACCAAATATTAAGTTTGTAAATTTGTTTGATCTTAGATTATTATGTTTTCGTTAGACATAGACATAATGTTATGATATTTAAATTAAGAAAAGTAACTGATTGTGATGATTGTTCCTAATAAAAACTCTTATAAAAGTTTGTTTTTTATTGTAACAATTTGCCCCATGTAGTGTAACAACCAGCCCCGAGCACGGTTTTGAAAGTTACACGGCTTTTTTTTCAGAATTCAAACATTTACGTCATTACTATTAGTCTGCTACATAAAATTTATTTAAAATAGAGATACTGAATGGTTTCTTAGTCAAACCAACCTATTCTCAGGTAAAACCATTAAACCAATAAGAAATATGACAGTTTGTAAAAAAAATTCACTACCAGTCCCGGTCTCTCCTACCTAATTCTAATGAAAACATTGTTTCCTGAATAAATCTAAACGTGTTCTGTTAGGATTGCACTGTTTAAGCACTTTTTCAAAACATAGAAAAGGCACTTGAGTACAATTTAACAATACTTATTATCATAATTTATGTGGAGATAAAATTCAATCATTACAAAATTCACAATAACTTAGCGAGCTATTTGATGGCAGCCAACCGTTGCTTTTTTAATTTCACATAAACATCGATCGTAAATTGATTAGTCGATTGAATTTATATTGAACAGGTCTTTTCGAATTAGTGGGATTAAATATGAAGATTTCCAGAAGACTTATTAAAATTACTTATTACACAATCGATCGACTCAGCTGTCGATATACACTCGGCGTCAAAAAAATCGCACCTCTAAGAAAATCACGTTCAAATGGCATTAACTCTGGATATGCACATGCAGTCGTATTAATTATAATTTTATTTAAAAGGTTACTTAATTAACTTAATAAAAAAACATTATTTTTCATTATCAAATAAAACCTAAAGCAACAAATAAAGGGTCACAAAAATTCTAAGGAAATTTTGCTGCTCGGGAGAGTCGCGAGTTGCGCTAACTTTGTGGGTATAAAGAGGTCAACACGGGTTCAATGTGGGTCATTCGCTATTAAACCGTTGAAGGGGACACACGCACTGATTTTACTGAAGAAAGAACATCTGGAAAATGGACACTACAGCTGATGAGGCCGCTCAAGTGGTTGCACTACTGCAAGCAGGGGTGCGGCAGTGTGATGTCGCCCGGCAACTGAATCTGAGCCGTTTTTCGGTTCGTAGAGTCTACCAGCGCTTTTTAGAGACCGGTGGCTATATCCGGCGACATGGGTCCGGTAGACGTCGCTGCACTTCGGAAAGAGACGACCGGTTCGTTGTGTCGTACTCTTTGAGAAATCGCTTCTCAAACGCTGTTCAGCTGCAACAGGAGCTCCAGGCAGTTCGCAGACGCACCGTGAGTGTATCCACGGTTAGAAGAAGACTGAAGGAGAAGAACATAGCAGCCCGCAGAGCTGCTACAGGTCCAAAATTGACTGCAGCGCACCGACGAGCCCGCTTGCAGTTTGCTCGCGACCACGTCGATTGGACCATTGAGCAGTGGGGAGCTGTTCTCTTCTCAGACGAGACACGAGTGTGTCTTTTCTGCAACGACCGACGAAGAAGAGTATACCGGAGGCAGGGTGAACGTTTCGCTCAAGCCTGCATCCAGGAGACGGTGGAATATGGAGGCGGATCCTGCATGTTCTGGGGCGGTATGTCGGCTGCCGGCAAAACCGACCTGGTCTGCGTCTCCCGGACCGGAGGTGCTCGCGGACAAGGGTCGCTGACTGCGCGCCGCTATATCACAGAGATCCTGGATGTGCATGTGGTCCCTTTTGCCGAATCTTTTGGCGAGGGGTTCACATTAATGCACGACAACGCTCGCGCACACACTGCAGCCATCGTGAACGACTTCCTGCGGAGGTCCCAAATTCCTGTGATGCAGTGGCCAGCGAGAAGTCCTGATCTGAATCCGATAGAGCACCTCTGGGACCATCTTAAACGTAAGGTTCGATCTCGGGATCCGGCTCCTTCGACTCTAGAGGAACTCCAAACCGCGGTGATTGAAGAATGGGGTCTTATCCCTCAAGAAGAGCTCCTGAAGTTGGTGAGGTCTATGAGGGACCGTATGGAAGCCGTCATCAGGGCAAGGGGGGGTAACACTAGATTTTGAGTTAATTTTAAGACACTTTTTGTACATTTTTTTTGTAAATTATCGATTATTAATTAGGACTTAATTAAGATTTTTTATTATTTTTCAAATTTTTATGCTTTTTGTATAATTTTAATTAAAAAAAAGATTGCACTTAATTGTTGTTTGATGCTCCTTTTTGTACCTTTCTAATGATACCTAACACTATCCTCTATATAAGGTTTAGGAATTTTTGAATAAGATTTTTATAAGGTGCGATTTTTTTGACGCCGAGTTTATTTCAATACTTACCATTGAAGAAACAATGTTAACGTAATAGAAAACATTTTAAACAGTAGTAACACTTTATAATATTTGTAATCTAAGAACTATAAATACATACATACATATATACATACATACAACATAGAATAATCCCGTCTAAGAAAAATGAAAAAAGTCATGACGTGTATCTGGACGAATATCAGATTTATTGTTTGATTGAACATTGTAGCAGTGAAAGTATCGAGAAATTTGTAAAAGAAGTCAAATTAAGTTGCCAAGCGGTCATCCTATTGTTGACCGATTCGAATAGTTCGTACTTATTTCACTGATTCCCTGTTTTCAGGCGATTAAAGTATTTAAACATCATTAAGCATCAGAATAACATAGAGCTTTTAAGCAATACTGATGCTACTCAACATTTTTTTGTCTATTAAATCGATATAAAAATCGTTATTTTAATTACATAACTAATGGCAGCACTTTTGAAATGATTCGTTGATTATCCGGTAATAAAAAGTGAATAATATTATGCCTAATTGTGTTTAAAAAATAAACCCTTGTTCAAAATAATCATTCCATTAGTTAAGGCCAGTATTAAATTAAAAATACTATAATAATTTTAATATATTTTTGGTTTTGGAGTATGAGCAAAATCAATACCAAATTTGTTCAATCTCCTTTTATCCATCCATTGGATACAATTTTTGTCTGGTCTATATATTATTGTCTATATACCTTATACTCGTATATATATATATATATTTAAAGACAGCATTATTTGCTACTTTACATATTTGTAAAACGATGGCATAACTATGCTTATAGATTGATTTAATGATGACCACGACCCTTTGAATGTCAAGGCGTGGCTCAGACACATATTGTTCATAATAATAGAAACTGATTAACAAATGATATGATTTAGAAATTCAATACAATAAAGCTTTTACACATAAGCATGTGAATGAAGGTAATAAGCCTTTATTCGAATGCATGTCCACGAAATCCACCGACGATCTCACGGCACGACAATGTCTCGGCGTTTGACAAACATGTCGCGTTCTAAACAGAGTTCGGATGACACATCTCGCTTCTTCATAGCCCATTTAAAAGTGTGATAATCTTCTGTGGTATTTTAGAGTTTTATTATTTCACAATAGCCCACTAACTTCCTTCGAACTCTGATATCGGAACGCTTTCTATCTGATAGTCGTGTTAATAGTTTATTTCTGATTTATGAGTTCGAGGTGAATATTGATGTACGGCTTATCGCTTATTCATAAGAGTACCGACAGATCGCCATTGTATCGGTCAACGTAGGAAAACAATGAAAATAGTTCATATTATAAAAACTGGTTAAATAAAACGAACGGCATAAAATATCGGTCTGCAGAGAAATGAAGGATTGCGGATCTTTATTATATGCAATGGACATGTCTATTCACATACTAATAGTAAATAGTACATGTACTAACGTGTTTTTAAATAGATCAATTTGTAATCTCTATTATTCACATAAATATCATCTTCAGTCTTCACTGTTCTTAGAAATTGATTGTTTGATATATAATATACCAAGTATTTTATTTATCATAAAGAACAATTCATAGTCGTCGACCGCAAACTAACAAGGCGCACCTGCTCGCCATTGAAACACAATAAGGCTCATTCAAATGTTAAACAAAAATGGCGTTCGATAGACAGCAGCCCTATATTGAATTAAGTCGAAGCGGAACAATACACGATTTGATATCTCTACCTACTTTCTTTTGGAGAAAGACGACAAAGTTCCTCCTTATGTCGCTGACAAGCGAGCCGCGACACAAAGAGGATCGACGGCGGTCGCCTGTAGCGTACAAAGGTCAGCTCGCTCGAGATCACCTTACGAGGTACCGCCCGCGCCCGCGCGCCGCCGCCCGCCGTTCCATACACTCTTACGACTCCACGACGAGTATTATCGCGCGATCTGGGAGCGGAGATGCTCCTCATAATGCGTCCAGATAAACCCGCTTTGTGTCGTGTGCTCTATAACAAGAAGAATATTCCATGAAAGGAAGGCGCGACGCAACAGGTACATGCCCCCGCGATTATCTTCTAGTTTAGATGACGTGCGGTTGTCTCCTTTCAAATCGCTAGTTCACTGTGCCTGTTGGTGCAGCTGTATATTAAATCTATATTAAAAAAATATCTTACTCACAAGTAATGATGTAACCTGAGATGGCTGCATACCATGTACCTAATTGAAGTAAGCTTGTTGTGATTGTGACTGGGCGCATGCGCCACAACGTATTCGGTAGTACTGAATAAAACAATCACGGCTGACTCATAACCGGTTGGCTATAGAAACAACAGAAATTATGTTCGTCTAGTTATTATGCAGACAAAACGCCATTTTGCTCCTATAGTATTTATTCTTAATAAGCAGCTTTAGGCATTTTATATGTATTTACTATCGGTAGGTATAAGGATAATATTATAAAGCAAACAAAGTAACAAAACTAACAAAGTAGGTACATACCTATAATATCAAATTCTCATTGTCTACGTTGTCGGATGAAAGTAGTAGGTACGACAGACTTGACCTGACACGTTTCAAGTATTACATAATGAAATAACTGAAACCTTACTAATTACTATTGGTCTAGATAATGCATGCGTCAACTTCTCTATAGTTTCGTGGGTTTGTCAGCTGAAAAGATTCGTGATTATCGTTCATAATCCTTTAAATAAACAGGGTTTAATGCAGAGAAAATTGCGCAACGTATAGAGTCTGTGTTCGTGGTGTGCGGTGGTACCTGTGGCGTGCAATATGGAGCATGTAGCGCAGGCCACCCGCGCGCTGCCCAAAGAGTCGTGGACACATTCACGCAACCCGCGACCCTCCTTCATAACTCACCTACCCACAGTCTGAACACCACTACTCGTAGCATTACCTTTACTCAACTACTGTTCTATCGCCGCACTCATTGTAATATTACATAATGACGGAACGATGCTGAGATAACACAATGAGGGCTCTTATAATCGCTACACGCGATGCAGTATCTCCTGCATGTTCGGAATTTATTTGATAGCCGGTATATGGGAGCTATAAACATGCGGTCGATATTGTGGCAGTGTCTCAATTAGTGTGCTATCTTCTGCAGGACATTGCAAGTACCTATAATTATGTCGGTAAACAAATGATATGTTACGGATAATCGAATATTGTTTTAGTATTTTGTTTCTGGAAAAAATTACCGTAAGGCAGTAAGTTAAATAACATTGCTATGGTATCGACTAATTATCCGATTTTTTTTTATTTTACACCCGCAAAACTATATTAATAATAATATACCGAACAATATTTTACTGTCTATTGACAATGTTAAATGATAGCGCACTTTGACATGGCTACATATTAAAAAGTAACTGATTTGTGTTACTGCTTAAAATGTAGTCCTAATTGCACCATTAGTTAGCAAGAAAATTTATTACTTTCAAAGACGTCGATCTAATTACCTCTAATAAAATATTACAAGCCAGCGGGTCCAATACATAGAGGTGATTGAATGTGACATGCCAATGGTGTAGGTTTGCATACACTTGTAGCTGCCAAGTGGCGAGAAATTGTGCGGCGGAGCAAGTCGCCGTGCGCCCGCGCCCGCCGTCTGTGTAGTTCAATTAAATCATGAAATAGCACCGCTTGCGCAGCTCCCGGGGGCGCGGCTGCTACAACTTAACCGCTTATTCTATCTTTGATACATCTATCTGTTACAATAAGATGTAAAAGTTAACTCACTCTATGCTTCACAGTTTTTAAATTATTAATACTGATATTAAGATCACAAAAAAATATCTTTGTATACTTAAAATATTTTTTATAGCTTTTTCTTTGTATTTTAATTACATTTTATAATGTATGAGGAATTATGTAGAAATTAAGGAAGTTTTAGACGAGAAATTGTCACCATTAGTTGTATCCTTTGGCAAGTTGTTGATCATACAATGAGAGTGTTAATACATATTTAATACATTCTCTATTTTCATACTTGTCTCTCTCCACTGTTGCGTAGTGACCAAAAAATGGTGTTGTTATGGTTAAAGCGACTAATACTCCTGTACCTTTCTGTTGATAAATCCTAGAAATTTTGCTAATTTTTTTACTATATTCTGTTTCTTTAGGCGTATGTATATTACATATGCTTTTTTTATCATATATTCGTGCTTCTTCTTTTGCTGTTAACTCCAAAAGAAAAAGCTCATAATGAACTTTTTCCCGTACTTAAAAAACGGATCTTACCCAACTTTTTCAGTATGAAAATCAATTAAACGCATACCAGAGCAAACTTTATTCTTCGGATTTTATTTCCTGACAGAATTTGCTTTTTGCTTTACTTTTATATTGATACTGCATTAGGTACTTATCGCACAAATACCGAGTATTACTTAACTCGAAAATGGAACGACTTTGTGAAGTTTTGTACTCTTTTATTACTTTTGTTAAATGTCGCATTTTTATGGTTATCATAACTAGGCATGCAAGTTCAACCAATAAGAAAAACTACAACTTTTACATATATGTATATATAAAAATTTTGTTTCTAACTATACGGAAAATTAGCAATTCACAACTAAGTATGATTTTTAAAATAGTGAGATTAATTGATTTATTTGTGTAATATAATCTCACGTATGAGTTAATTTGTATTAAACGTATTTAATTGTCTGAATTCTAGGCGGGCCATATTGTTTCGTAACAAAAACCGTCTTTCTTTTCTCTGTACTATACTTATTCTTGAAGCTTATTGATTAGATCTTTCCTATATCTATTATAACTTTAAAATTAAAGGTCGTAATGAGGTCTTATAATTTCATCAGAATGTAGAGCAAGTGATGCGGTAACTTGACGACTGCGGAGCATCGATTTCATTGTTTCATAGGCAAAGCATCGATTATCATTAGTTACGCAAGAGAGACGTCGGACTGATGCTAGCCTCTGCTGCGCAAATCGGACCAGTGATGCAAGTGCCTCGCTTAGAAAATAAGATGGCCCGTGCGATATTCCGACTCGATTGATTTGCTTACGTAATCGATGCCGGAAACAATGACAGCGTTAACAGCAAATTACTAGGCATAATTTGTATTTGTTGTAACCGTATAATGATAGCAATATTGTTTCACTTTGTAAACAAAGTTTTGTTTGGTCATTTTAATTGCATTAGAACCTTTCTAACTAAGCTTGAACTCCTATTGATGGTTCAAATTGAGATGTATTGTTACCACTTATCGCTCTCAATTAAATAATTACAGTATCCATACAATTTCAATTTCGGTTTAATCAAAGTGTAATCAAATGTAAACTTCAAATAAAGGAGATGTTGCAGTCTCTATACATTGTTTGCCCCAAATACAAAAGCTCATACGTCACGATCATACTTGAAATTTTGGATTGGTCTTCTATTAAAGTATAATAATAAATTTTGTTTTTCTACATAGTAGTAGGGTTTTCATTTTATAAAAAAATCTAGGACCACGCCAACTTACCGGAAACAACAGTAACGTCTTATTTTATAATGTTTGTATTTTATATGGTTTCTCCAATAATCATTACCATTCAATACAAGATAACCAATATAACCCTTGTTATTTTACACTTGTCGTGAAGCCACTCGACCCCGGGACTTCGGGTTCTATCTTTGACTGGACAATGTAGAAAACGATTCTTTTTTGTTGGTCTGGGTACTGATAGCGTCGTTGTCTCTGATTTCCATAACACAAGCACATTAGCTAATTTGGGTTCAGAATGTGATGTTATATTATATCAATTTATAATTATTACTTTTAGTCAATGTGATAGGAGATTTTTAAAGCAATTACTGATTCAATTGTATTGCAGGATGCAATAAGAATACTATATTGCAGAGGTCAATTATATTATGGTAGAGAAGGTGTTTTGGCACTCGTGATTTGATCAATATCATAGATTAAATATTATATTTGCTTTTTTTGTCACCATTACGGCCTGATTTTTGTTTGTGGGCACGGATCACACTCTGTGTAGGATTCAAACGTCATATTTTTTTAATAATGCTGTACTTGGCAAGGCTCGTAAATGAGTTTTACGCCCATTTATAGTATTTCTCACTCAAAATGTTTTCTTAGACTTGGTTTGTCTCGAAAATACTTTAAGTTTTGACTTAATATGCCTAATATACATGCTGTATACATAATTTAGAAAAGTGCGTGGGTAACACCAATAAATAGGAAATGATATTAATTCTTTTTTTCGTTTACTTTAAGCCCGCTAGATAGCAGGCATTTGGTAAAAGTTAATTTGAAAATTGTAATTTAAATTTAAATTTAGTATAATAATATCGTTGACTGAGTCTTTTTATATGTATTTCCATATTTTATAGCTAAGTATCGTATATGTATGTATCCGTTACCCTGGTATCCATACCACAAGCCTTACAGAGCTTACTGCCTGGGGTAATTAGTGTGAATGTGAAAAATATTATTATTATTATATTTTACCATAATAATAATATTTTCATAGAACTGCTTTGGGGATGATTTGAGGCCTTCGTATCGGAATTAGTTACTTCAGAACAAAATCATATTAGTACATAACTATGTTCACGGTGTATGTACTACGCCTGTGTCTTTTTGTGTACATTTCGTTAGTATATTCTTTCAGATTTATTACTGAAACTTGTTTATTGAAGGTAAAATCCCTGCAGAATATCAGAGTAAAGTGAATATACGCTTTAAATTTCTAAATGCTCAACAAACAACAAAGGTATAGTTTATGAATATCTCTCATCCTAAACCGATTTAGAGGAAGTCAGCATTACTTAGACGGCAAAAAGTAAAGGGAAGGTCAAGAACACGTGGTTCCGATATTTTTGAATTGGATGAGGGGAACTGAGGTCGTTGCTCTGGCGCAAGGAGGGTTGTCACCGGCGGCGGCGGAGTCGGCAGCGCGAGATGTGAAGAGGGTCGGTGCGCACCCCGGGAAACGTGTGCGCAGGTGAGGACCGAGGGTTAAGAATACTGCGCCCTTCCAAATTCTTAGGAAGCTTTAAAGAGTAAGAACACGTTAACATGCATTCACATATTATGGTTATACTTTAAGTAACGGGAAAAATATTCATAAGTAATGGTAAAGATTCACAGCAGGTAATTACAATTTCGGAATAAAGCAAGATTTAATAATCAACAGGTTGGTGATGGTTCAGTACAGCGGTAATAATCCATTAACCGACTGAAGTGCAAATAACGAAAAACACTCTGAACTAGGTAATTTTACGCTTTACTTTTGATTTGGATTACTTAATTGGAACAAGAAGAGATACTGTTATTTTGTAACAGCCAAACATTGATTGAATAATAAACATTATGAACTCGAGACTGCACAATTTATATTTAACTCTTCTGTATATTGTATAGTTCAGGTCTTGAGTGCCTATAATCTTTCAGCACTCTACCTAAATATTTGCATGCCTACATTAAAAAGGCAAATACTGTAGACCTGCCAAATTATTATTTGTAAACTTATGTACTCTGTATTTCGCAAATAAATCACTCTATACTCTTAAATGACTGGCTGGCTTGTTAGTTTTAGGTAAACGTTAGTAAATTATAAAAATAAAGTTAAAGTTAACAATTTTCTAGTGTGCCAAATTGTATAAAAAATTAAAAACACCCTCTGGAGTTACGAACAAACTTATTTTGATTGAAATAGACATAAGTAAAAACATTGTACTTGCTCTAAAATTGAAATAGTAATTTGTATTTTTGGAGTTTCAGTTTCTTTTCTTTATCAGGTTGTTTCTACCTATGATGGAGTTCAGGAAGGTGCACAAGTGGTCCCAAGCCATTACCCGCCGCGCTCGAAGGCGGCCGCGCCTATGTCTCATGCGCTTGCGACTCATAATCTCCGCACCAGTGCTCTTTATAATCACTCGTATTGTTTTCAAGTCCATTATATTGTCAGATATTCTCCTCCGATAAATTTAGTCGTCGTGAAGCAATATCATGTTTGATTGAGCAGAACATGATAATACGTAGGTACTCAATTTCCTGCGATAAGATTAATCCTTTTTTATAAACTTTTCAACGTTTGGATATTAAATATGGAAGAGGTTCCACTGTAGCTTACTAAACGACTTTCCATTTTATTTTAGCTTTATAAATCTAATGATTCAAATATTTACTTAGAAGATCATTTATTCGAAATCTCATTCAGTAAGTTTCTCACAAAGGAGAAAGATTTAAATGCTCGTCAGGAATGTCGCTTTTAGCAGTCAAGTTTCTTGAGAAACAGAACACGACCGATGCAAGTTGCTAGCTGTGTGGACGAGATTAGATTCAGAGATGATGGTGCGTATAGTCTATCAGCGGAGACGCCGAAGACGCTGGGATAGGTGCGCGGTGACAGTAATTGACAGGTCGACGCGAGCTCAGGACACTTGACGCACGTGCGCGCCGCGGACCCGGGCCCCCGCACTAAGCAGGATGTCTTTAAATAGACTAAATGCCTTTGTGAAGGCATGCCCTTCGAAGGGTGGCGGCATCCGGCTACGATCGCGCACACGATTTGATTCTAAGGAAGAAACTTATAAATAACTTCTTCAATTATTCTGAGCCATTCAACTATGAAGACGGAGTGGCTGCACTCGCGCCTGACTCAACAACACTGCGCACCAGGAGCCCGCTACCGGCCTCTTATCAACCATCTACTACACTGTTTCACGGAATGTCTATTGTTTGATTAATTTATCTATGCAATATCTGTAACTACATAAAATATTTTTCACTTTGATGTATAGTACTGGAAACTGCGCTGTTATATGTAATAGCTAACTAGTTTGTTGGTTATATTTATATTTAGGTGGTTAAATGGCTCACCGTAACATATTTATAATGTAAAACTTTTTCTCTCATAACAATACTATAATATACGATAATAGGTAAAGCCAACTATAGTAACTATACATTATTTAAGTATTATAGTATTCTACTATTTAACAATCCTATTTCCAATATAATTTTAACCTTGTACCTATATAGATATTGAATGAATGACACACACACAGCGGATGTAGAGAGCTATTCCATTTAATATATACTTTTATTCGTGAGTGTAAGTACATGCTCAGTAACATTTTATACAAAGAACTTCAGAGTTGACTCATCTCCAAATTGTAAACATGAATGATCAGCGACGCAATAAGATCCGGGGCTGAATGGAGGCCGCGAGTACGTCTTGCACGTGTGCGGAGGGTCGGCCAATTGCGATGGGAACAGGGGATGTATACATGTACCTGCGAGCGCGCAAACAAGTGTTTCCGGTCAGGGTACTACCAGATCCGGCGGGTTCTCATCTTTTGTACTTACTTACTTTGATCCAATTTCTCTTGCATTCAATAATCTTTAAATAAAATAATTTCTTTTTTTAAATGCAAAGATAAAAGATTGGATAACCATTTTTTTTTAATAAAAATCTTAGTATTTCCATGAGTAAAAATGTTGACTTTACTACATATTTTTTACTAAGTATCGATTAACGTACGAGTCGACATATATGTCTTATTGTTGTTACGTTTTTTCATTTGACGACCGTTTGGTGCAACTGTAGTGATTCTGCTTTTCGCACCGACGCGACGGTCCTGGGTTCGAATCCATGAAGAGGTTGTGTAATGCATATGAACATTTCTGCCTGAGTCATGGGTATTTAATATATTTCTATTAATATTACATATCCATGTATCACATATGTTATATTCGTTACCCTAGTATCCATAACACAAGCTTTATAGTGTTTACTTTGGCCTAGTTTAATTGGTGTGAATGTAAGAAATCTATAATCTAAGAACAAAAAATTGTCGTTTGTGTGTTTGTCTGTCCGCTCTTTTCCCCGCTCATTTCCTATTGTATCAATAGCGTTACCATAGCAACGCGTCACCATAGCAACGCGTCACCATAGCAACGCGTCACCATAGCAACGCGTCACCATAGCAACGCGTCACCATAGCAATGCGTTACCGGGTCAGCTAGTATATACTCTAAGAACACAAATTGTTGTTTGTGTCCGCTCTTGTTCCATTGTAAGTACCAATTAACGTCACTAAAGCAACGCGTTACCATAGCAACGCGTTACCATAGCAACGCGTTACCATAGCAACGCGTTACCGGGTCAGCTTAATATTATAAATATTTTGTTGTTTTTAATCAGTCGGCTTGGTTCCATTTTTAATGTCGTAACAGATAGATTATAATGTAGCAAAAAATTATGACTGTATACCCCACGTTTTTCGTGATAGTGTTTTACCAGTTTTACTTCATTGATATATTGTTTACTTAAGTATTTGTGAAACTAATACTCAAAGTAATAACAATTAACCACCTTCTTTGATGATTGGTTATATCATTTCATATATTTTTGCATTTTTCAATGTCATCATAGGTAAGTATATGGTAAATTATTTTTCTATTTAAAAATAATTTATGATTAGTTTTGTGAAAATAAATTATTTTACAGAATTAAGAAATGGGTTTTGCTATCCTGTTGTAAATTTTATGATGTTTATTTATGAAATGTTATATGTCCAAATTTATTCATAAACTGTAATATTCATAATGGTAAGGTCGCACGTACGTACTATGGCGACTGTGACACAGGTCCATTAGGTATTCTCTGATTACAAATGCAGTTAATGTTAAGCCGCCTTTATTACAAATAGCAACTTGTCATATTAGCAACGATATATTGGTATGATTCATCAAGCTGTCGAAAGTCAATATAGCTATTTATTTGTTAACATAATAATTCAGACATTTTACTATATCAAAACATTGTTTATTTGTAATCATTTATTGTATGGGAAAATTAATGTTTTATTATATGGATATTAGTAGTAATAGTGTTGCACTAATTAGTATATATATCATATATTTGTGGGTACTAATTTGGTAATCACTTTTTAAGTTTATTTCCTTTAATAACCTACTAAAATCAAAGGAAAGTCAAAACTTTCACTATAATACTCTTTAAAGAGATGTGGGTCTATGTACATATATATGTACCTATATATATATTTACCATTTATTAATACTTATTATAAATTTGGATTATTGTAAACAAAGAAAAATATTTGAATTATATTTAAAAGGATCAAATACCACTTTTTCCTATGTCATAGTTTTTTTTCATACATTGCAAGACCCCTTATGATTATCTTCTTTTAATATAAAATAATTGAATGTAAAAAAATATTGTTATCTTCTTAAATAAAATATGCAGTATACTTTAAGGTTTACAAAGACAATTTGCTTTAACTATGCCTTATTGGTTATGATACCCTGTAAAAGAAAAAAATTGTTAAAATCCACGACAGGCAAGACAAAACGACACGCATTTCTATACGAGTCAAGACGCGATTATCGCGTTAGCTTAACGAAGCTTTTACTAGTCTTGGTGAATTTAAACAACACTATTTACTTACTTTGCCGTGTCAAAATCATATTATATACTGTTAAAAACGAAAAAGTTATTGGGTATTTGTAAAGTAAATTGAGGATACCTATGAAGATACATACTTAAATTGGCTACCTGTGGTTGTAACTTAGTTTACGTAATGCTACTTAGACAAAGCAAAGCAAGTAGATAAGTATTATTGATTACTGCTTACTTCAGGCTAATCTAATTGGTTGAATGATAGAACCATCTATATTAAAATGGGCGTCTAGCCCGGTTATTTATAAGTGAACAATTTTTTTTGCACAATAACCAATATGATAGTGTGGAGTATTAAAAAAATAAAGTCACTTGAATTGTTTTAAATATCAAGTAAAAGCAAATTTGAAAAAATCGACACGGATCAAAATTAGAAAAGAAGATTATATACACCATGAGACAAACAATACTACTTTTTATCAAAAAAATGCTTATTTTTTTTCTAATGCTATGTTGTTGAAAGAATATCTTTTTAATGGTTCAAGGTTTTGATTCTCGGTGATAGGCATCATCTTGAACGCATTATATTTAAAAATAAAAAGAAGACGGAACATGAACAAATTTGCAATCTACAGTATTAAAAGTACATTTTCTTTATGCGACGCATAGCCTTGAGACGACCTGTATTAATACATATATATATCAGTAGACTTTTTCAAACACTGACAGAGAACTGCTTCTACTCATAGATCAAAAGATATGTATTATTAGGTTTATTTGGTTTAATACGTTGTCATATTTCAAGACACTTGTGAGACTCAACTTGCTCGTTTGAGTAAAGCGTGACCTGGTGGATGTTATCTTAAAGCTGAACTTCAGTAACATTCTGAAGAACAGCACCCCCAAAAAGCTTACCTTTTATTTTTGACCGTAATATTACTTTGCAGGTACAGTTTGATCTACACAGGTAAGTTCTTAGACCGGTCCCTTAACAAATCCACCGATTTAAGTTTTCACATGGTGAATTGTTGAGCTCGGCTGCCCGGGGCGATATTGAGTCAGGCTGTGCGTACAATGCAACGGGTTCCACAGGTGACGACTAGTCTCAATAGCGCTGATTACACCTCCATTCAGCTCCGCCTCACCCGGCCAACCTGTTTCCACAAAGCTCCGGCTTTAATAAGTCATCTATTTCTTTTAATGGAAACCGTTAAGATGTTTATTTATACATTTCTTTTACATTTTAAATGTTACGACACAGGTCAACCTGTTGAATGAATATCGCGTAATTTTACTCCGGGATTGCGGAACACGGCTTTTTTGTTTTAGGTAATCAAAAATTTATTGACCGTATTTTGATTTGTTTTGAGCTTTCAATAATAATAATAATAATATTTTCCACAATCACAACAATTAGCCTAGCCCAAAGTAAGCACTATGAGGCTTGTGTTATGGAGACTAGGGTATCGGATAGACATAGATATTCATGGAAATAAATATAAATATCCATGACTCAGTTAATGCTCGTATTCACCATATAAACATCTGCCCCTTTCGGTATTCGAACCCAGGACCGTCGGCGCGAAAGGTAGGATCTCTACTGTTGCTCCAAACGATCGTCAATAATAATAATGCGAAGGCATACACTATTTACTTATATCTTTTGTTTTTACAAAACGTAATATGCAACAATTATGGATTGCCTTTCTATTTCCATAGATTGTTTATATCAATTAATTAGATTAGTGGGTAAATTAATAGATTTTGACTTTGGTTGACTTGCCATTAATTGTAGTTTCAAAGGTAAACTCAGAGCAGAGCAAAGAACTCAGAGAGAGCGGAGTAAAGGAAGAAGTATGAAAATAGTTCTATTTTTTTACGGACTATACAGACTATACGGGTAAATATTAGGACAAATAAAATCGTAAAATCGTAATATAGAATTAATTTCTTATAAAATCTATAACATTGACACAGAGCAGAGTATTTGCTCATATCAAGATAACATCAAAGCATCCGCTGAGATGCTTATAATTAAAAAAAGCAAACTCTGACCACTATTGACGAAGTAGACAGGCACGTGTTAATTTACGTATTAATATGTAACGTCAGAACGTGATCAATATATAATATATTATTTAAAAGACTTATTTCATCTGTAAATAAAAATATTTGATGATAGTAGAGTAACATATTATAGCAATATGGTTAATAAAAAATAAGTACAAGTTTATTAACCATTTTGAACTTTGCAACACCTTACATATAAAGTATAAATTCACTCTTTAGTCGTTCGTCGCGAAGTAAAATTTATACGTATATCGTAATAATCATTCGCAAAGCGAAAATGGTGTTGGGCGTCTTCCTTGAACAATAGCAATAGTGTCCGAAATACATTTCCAACTCATTCAAATATAAGAATACATATTCAAATATATTACAGCAATAAGAATACAAATAGGTACAAAATCATTTTATGTCAAGCAAACTATCATAAAAAAATGATAATATTGTAGGGATGGCCGCCGAAAAGATGAGTGAAACAATCCGAATCGTAATTACAATTGTCTGTCTTTTATAATAACATATTTTATATGTGCCCTGGCTACATTATGTTTATATCTATTTCCAACTACACTACAATACATAACATAAATATCTTTAATTTATTTATCTTATCTTTTGCATTCACAATGCCATATTTCTATAAGATCAAAAATACGCCTTAATAATTACCACTTCTTCGAGCCCTCAGGTAGGATTGGAACTTACGATCTGTCGCTATCCTGGCGATGGCTCTGACCGCTAAACTAAAGAGACGCTGGCAGACAAGTCAAAATTTACAAACGTGTTTCAACTTCTACTAGGAGGTCAATAGTTTGAATGCGTATTTTAAATCTTATAAATATCTTTAATGTAAAATATAAAACAAAAAATTAATGTCCATAAATTCATTAATGTCGTAAAACGTTTCTTTGCAAGAAGAACTTCAATAGTTCTTTGAAATTATTAAACATTCTGTATCGATTTTAATTGGTTGGGGTGATAGTTAAACATTTTGATGGCCTGATGGCTGACGCTGTGCTCAACTACATTAAATTTAGGACCCATAGTCAACGGAAAGTCCTTTCGCCGTGTTTAAGTCTCCGTATTCTTAGTCTGGGCGCTAACGTTATTCACGTTAGCAAGCACTATAAACATATAGTATTTGACAGAATAAAAGAACGCATTATTATGTATTCAATTATCGTTAAATAATTATTATTGCTAAATTTCTGTATGTTCCATTAATTTTCAGCTATTAGATTGATTCAAGAATCCTGATGGATAATAGGTAGCTTTCGCTACTCAAACATAGAGTGCAAGTCAAGCTCTACCTAGTCAAGTGGCAATGCATAAGTGCGTGTGCGCCGCCGCCGCATCGAAGACAGGCGAGGCACACGCCTGCAGAAACCCCATTGTTTTCATATCATTAAGCCCATTATATTTGCTTGTTGAAGCATGATCTTATCGTTTGTTATTATAACTTTGATTGGTGGCTGACATCTTCATAATGATTTTCAATAATCATTGTTTTATAAGTCACAAACAATAGCAGTAATCACAATGCCAATAATAACCTTAGTCTTTGTAATTTGTTCAAATTTGAATGCTGTAAAAGTAGTATAGGCACGTAGGTGTTGTAGGAAGTACAATGAAAGTAGATTGAAAAAAGGTGACCATTGTTTTAATTTTAGTAACACAATCGATAATACGCATTTATTAACATATAGTATCCGTTATAACTAAAATAAAATAATGATGACTAAGACATGCAAAATACGTACGTAAAAATACGTAGTCTCATTTATCAAGGTAATTATATCAATGAAATTATGTAATAGGTTGTAGGAATACTTAAATGCTGTTATTCTGCACATTTTTATGCAACTGCAACAGATATAGGATACTGTAAAATAACCCCCGCATAAGTTTGGCACAAATTTTAACATTAAATTATGCTATCGAGCTCTGAAATAAAAACCCTGAGTCGATCAAAATAACGAGTTCAATGACAAAGGTAGACATTATGTAATCTGTACATAAACAAATGTCGCAAACAGTAATTCTTAGTATAAGTAGGTAACTAAACGTCATGCCGACAGAAAAAAAAAACTTCGCGAATAAAAGAAGATAGCGACAATTCGTATTAGTCCTATAATTCACCGTACATTTATCTATCTACATCTACACTAATATCATAAAGAGGAAAGATTTGTATTTTTGTATGTTTGCAATGAATAAACTCAAAAACTACTAAGCCGATTTCAAAAACTCTTTGACCATTGGAAAGTTACATTCACGCTGAGTAAGTTTAACATAGGCTATATTTAAAGCTGGAAAAAATTTAAAGAATTTTGTCCACCCGTGCGAAGCCGGGACGGGCCGCTAGTATTGTATATATTTATGCTTGCTCTTTAATTTAAAATTGTGTGGCAGGAACTATAAGGCTTACTCTTAGTTATATTGAAAAAATAATAATATGATGTCTTAACATTAGATTCAATATTCTTTTCTATCAGCATTATAGTACGTATAAAAACGGCAAGCTAGAATGTTGTCTACTTCAATTTTGAGACTTAGTCAATTGATATAGTTCTAGCAAGCCAATTAGGTATACATATTTGTGTTGTGTATTACCGATTTATTATGTCCACATATTTTGTTGACAAAAAAATATGTTCAATGTCGCAGTAAACGACAATAGCAGTGGCTACTATTAATGCATAATAATCCTTTATTGCTGATAGTCTTGGCCTGCGAAGAAAAATGGCTTCGGATTTGATTCGCTTTTGGGGCAGGTATTTGTGAGACGAATACAAGCCTATGTATTTTACACTAAAATCCATAACACAAGCCTCACAGTGCTTACTTTGTTGTGAAAGTAAGAAAAGCTTTGTAAACATTATTTGCATTTGGTATACGTAAGTTTATATGGTGACATTATTAGGTGCTTTATACCCATTTAGCGTCTGTGATCGAAGTGTCTAAAATAAAACCACAATTGTATCCATTTCTAAGTTCCACCTGCAATTAAGTACCTTTTTTATTACAAAAGTACAGCCCTACTGTTTTTCAACTAAGTCTCCTAAATTATTAAAATAATTTATAATATTCTTTTTTATTAATAAGCATAATAATGTTTTTTATTTATGTCAGACAAATTCCATAAATTGATTAAAATTATACGTCTCGAAACAAAAGAATAATGTATAATATCATATTCAACGGCGATAAGGCAATCGATTAAAAAATGTGTTCCAATAAGTGCGGGCGATATTTCTGCGAAGTCAAATTGGAGTCCTCGTCAAATCACGAATTTAAGTTCAAGACACGTCAATGTGATTTACCTTTCTTTAGCACTTAAAATTCGAAGGCCATTAAACAGAACGAGATTTCGGAGACGATGGCCCGTAAAAGTTTCGCAAGAGTCGGTCGTAACCCATTTCGGTTATAATACGCCGTGACGCGGCGGACTTTTACACGACGCGGAGAAAATAGGGAGACGGTCATCGCCGAAAACAACAATAAAGTACTGTTACCATAATGACACTTTATGAGCACAAACATCGGACCGCAAGAAAACACGAGCGGGCCGCGGTCTTGGTGCACGAATGTGGTCCGCGCATTGTTTCTGCGTTATGCTGCCGTCGGGGACGACAGTGATGCCTCGCGGACAAAGGCACCCATTGTACCAGTCGACTTATCGATGCCGACCTCTTCTGGCATTAGCTCCGATTCTTAGAACGTATGAGATTTGCCGAACTCCTTCAAAAGTTGACAACACATACGATTAAAGAAAGTTAGGCATCCAGTAAAAGACGTGCTCATTTCCTTATTATGCTTATTTTTTAATTCTTTACTAAATATGTTATTCAAAATGTGTTAATATTACACGCCATTACCGCATGACAGATAACCACATTTTTATTGCTATACAAGAGGTGATCTTGTACCGCAACCCAGCTCACGTCTGTTTCATGTTATGGGATATGAAGTTGTAAATAAATGCTTTCATAGCCACAAAATTATATGATTTAGTCATGTCAACGATAATCGGTCGAAGTTAAGACATCAACTTTCTTTTCAGCGGCGTTTTCGTGACTTTATTCGAAACGGTTTTGCGGTAAATTTGTAGGGTCAGTAGTACGCGATGCATGGCCCGAGAATGTGCTGATGCGTTTTCTATTTTAATTATCTTTGAAGTATTTAAAAGATAAGTTTTGCTTGTCGTTAAGATGGTACGTTTTTGTAAAACTTTAACGAAGTGTCATCATAATACCACCACAAGACTATGAGTAAATTAGTTGGTAAAACCAGTGATAAAGGACCACATAGGCCGACTCACTCGCTGGGCGGTCGGTGAGATGACGCGTAGCGCTGGTCGGACCACGCACGCGATCTGTGCGGGAGTGACGTTATATGGTGGTCGCACGTCGCGCACTGCAGTGTGGTCCTGGGACTAATGCTAACGGGCAGCCACTGGTATTATACTCTATACAACTACACTAAAAATAAAATCCACGATAGATACATTTTCAGAAACAAAGAAACAATTTTTTGTATCGTGGATAGGTAAGCGCTTGACCGATATTTTGCCTGATGGTAAGCGACGATGTAATCTAGGATGTGACGCACCTGGCTGGAAGATACATATTCACTCGTGACTTGGAGGCCCCATTGTATTAATCAGGAAAAAACAGACTCAGGCAAAGAGTCCCTTTCTTTAGCGGTACGGATCACAAAATTGGAACCAAAATGATTAGTGCGATTCTTGGGTATATCAACCATACAACGCCTATTTGTGAGTCTGGTTGTTCGATGAAAAAATATTCGATAAATCGCTAAAAAAAAATAAAAAAAATAAACGTAGGGTCATTGCGCCTGTTTTCGTCCAGTTAGTGGGGTTGCCGAAATAAGAAGGCATAAAAAAATATTTCTAGTAGCTAATCACAATCTACGTTTAATATAATGCATGACATGTATAGTCTAGTTTAGTTTAATGTTAAGTGATTAGCAGTCAGGCCAATCTTTTATTTTTAATAAATGTAAAACTAAAAAAAATGCGATTTGCCTAGTTTTCGACCAAAAAATCTAGTTTACGTCCAGCCTGTGACCAGTTTTCGACCACTCTGCAAAACTCCGAATATTGTACAGAAAAAAAGGTGAAAACAAATAAAAAACAATCGCGAATCAACATTATGTATTTTCTTATAGAATTATTATGTACTTACTTAAATGTTACTTAAAAATCAGTCTTGATAATCACATTAGGTTACTATATTATTAAATAGCAAATCTTATACAAGTTAAAAACTTATGTTTATAATTTTAATTTGGTATCTATTAGAAAGAAAATACTAATTATATTTTTGAAAAGCAGAATTACCTTCTTTTGGAAATTATTGAAGATAATTTTACGTCATTGTCTTAATCTGAAATAATAATCGTATATTAAAAATAAAATGAAATATTTGTTCTTTGATAAATTAGCGTATCTAAAATTAAAAACAACTTAATAATAATTAACAATCTGTTGTAAATAATAACTTCCCTTTAGTAATTATAATTTATAAAAAGCTATCAACAACTGTAATTCAATATTAGAAAGCAACGAACAATATTAATTAAATTCAAATACAAATGTCACATTTAAAGTGTTCATTTTGAACGGCAAAATATGCCTGTCCAGCAAATGGTGTACATTTAAGATGGTACCATCTTATACATTCATCGCAACCTATATTCTTTTCATCGTCATCTTCAGTGTCTGATATAAGTATTTGTTCGCACTGAGCACACTTAATTTTATTTGCAGGCAAATCAGATGGATTAAGATTCGTATTATTGTTACTTGAACAGTCAATATTTAGCCCTTGTCTCTCAGTCTTGTTTCCTCTTTTTGTTTGTCTAGTTTTTTTTGTTCTTCCACTCTCTTTTAATCTCTTTGTTAGCTCTTGTTTTTCCATTCTATCTAATTTTCTTTTTTTTATTGCTTCCTTCTTTTCTTTTTGTATCCGCTCCTTATCTTCGTAGAATTTTCGCCACGCAGCGGAAGAAATCGCCGCAGGAGTTTTTTGTTTTGCTCTTCTTACTGAATCAACGACTTTCGGTAACTGTAAATGGTTTTGAAAAACTTCACTTAGTATATTTCTTCTGCTACTTTCTGCGAGTGGAGCAGATGTTTCCACAACAGGTTCTGGATTTTCAGTAGTTTGACATTTAGATATAATTTCATCCGGACATGGCAGAATAAGGATGTCATCCAAAGACACAATAGAACCTACATCGAGGTAACTCCCAGACATCAAGTGTAAAGTTGAAAGAGAATCATCTTTGTCAGTGTTAACTAAATTATTTTCTGGTGACCAAACTTGTTGAGGTATTCGTAAAGTTGTAGATTGTTCTTGGGGTGTCGTGTGTATTTGGGCAGTTATAGTTTCTATCGCATTGGAAGGCCAAGAATCGTTAATGTGCTGGGCTTCGAGAGATGAACATAAAGTTACTTCTTTGTTGGTATTTAGTTCATTTTCAATATTTGTGGAATTAACTTGGCTCATATTGTCTTCTTTAGAAAAAAAAATTAATGAACTTTCATTATTTTCAGACTCAGTCTCAATGGAAATTTCTGCATCTACTTCTCTTTCAGATGGTAATGTTTTTTTTAATATATTAAGTTCTTTCAGAATAACAAGCGTATCTATTTTCTTTAGTTTCAGAGCCGGTTTCAATTGTTTTATAACTTTTTTCGTGATTGCAATGTCAGAATGTGTTAAAGCAGTATTTGTAGGTTGCTGCATGACAGAGTTTAAATCTTCTAATATATTTCGGACACATTTGGTATAGTCTGGACTGTTTTCATCAAATGGGTAGAGCCCGCAGCGTTTAAAGCCACTTATTATATTCTGTTCCATGTTCGGGTGTGTTAGTGTTTCACTTAGCAATGTGCAGAAATTGGTTTTTGTAACAGTCGCGTTAAAATTTTCCCGTTTGCTTAAAAAATCTCTCACAGTGCTCTTCCAGTATAATTTTAATGGTGCAAACACGCCTACATCGACTGGCTGCAAAATGTGGGTCGTATTAGGTGGCAATGCATACAAAATTATCTCCATTTGTTCGCATATGGTGCTAAGCATTAGAGACATGTGTGATTTAT
This sequence comes from Calamotropha paludella, assembly GCA_927399485.1. Lineage (NCBI taxonomy): Eukaryota > Metazoa > Arthropoda > Insecta > Lepidoptera > Crambidae > Calamotropha > Calamotropha paludella. The sequence goes on along the minus strand of OV656807.1, from coordinate 15,894,435 downwards.
GTCCGTCTACAAGTAAAAGGATTGGTTTCGGTATTTTGTTATTTTCGACCCAATTATTAAATTCGTTGGTAACGTATTCAAAAAATACGTCACCTCGCATCCATCCAGAGTCAGACTTACCCAAACACCAATCAGGGGGCATACTGTCGACCACAGCTTTAGGTGGCCTCACGTAGGGAAATACCACACAGGGTGGACACACATTCCCAGCTGCATTAAAAGTCAATAGGACCGTGATATTTTCTTTTTCGTTTCCAGGCTTAATTTGATACACATTTTTAAAACCTCGTGGCCCCAAAACTTTCCCAGTTTTAGGACAAAGTGCAAAACCCGACTCATCTCCATTAAAAATTCTCTTTGGATCGTCTAAGATATCAAGTTGTCCAATATCACTTAAAAATTTTTTAAGACCCCTGAACCATACTTTTATTGACTCTTCCGTGACCTGAGCTCGGGCTTTATTTATTCCTTCTGCATTTTTAAGAGAAACTTCATTATTTCTTTGTAAAAACTTCCTAAACCATTTTTCGCCAGGCCGATTGTTTTTAAAATTGTTTTTAATCCCACTGTCTACTATTATTTTCTGGATTGTGTCTAAAAGTTCATTTTTCTTCACTGGGAATCCGCATTTAGAAATATTGATTATCCATTCTAACACTTTTTTTTCCCCTTGTTTTCCTAATACGGGATTTGGTCCACGTTTTTTTATTTCATCCGTTGTACGGCCACTTATTCGGTCTAAAACAGTGCTTTTTGGTATGCCATATTCCAAGCAAACTTGCCTTATAGACTTCTTTTTTTGACGAATGTCATCTAACGCTTTTTTTAAAGCCTCTTCGGAATAAACCGGAGTCTTTTTTCGTTTTTGCTTTGGCTCCAAAGAACTCATCTAAAAAAAATGGTTTGTCAATATCCACGATAATATAATATTCGATCGTTTCGATATTATGTAATCAAAATAATACTACGATTGTAATCTTAAGTATGTGTACTTTGAGACCATTAGTAATAATAAATGTATCGAAATACTTAACAATAAAAAATATAGCAGTGGACGGAAACCGGTACTATTCTGAATCAAAGGATCAGTTTTCGATCTATCAAAGTTATATGGAGTGGACGAAAACTGTTACAGTATTTGGAGCGTACCAGTTTTCGACCACGGGATATTTTTTCACATCTGTAGTTATTTATATATGCGATATAAAGTGGACGAAAATTGGAAAATAAACTCTATGGATGTAATAAAAGTCAAATTCCTAAACGGTGTTTCATATTTTTCTTATCCAACTGTCAATTGAGATGCGACCTTATTACAATGTCCTATCCCATTTTCGACCGAACGGACGAGAAATGGATTATATGCAAAATATTAATCCAGTTATGCGTCCACTTGATTATTATACTTAAAACAGTTTTAATTATACACTTATAATATTTTGTGAGTTCTATAACTCTTAAACAAGATCTACAAACCATCAAATTAAGTAAAATAACAATTTAATATGGATAAACTTACCGCGTAAAACTTGGCACTGCACTATTTTTTTAGCGAAAGATGACACATCTTCACTCCGTTGTTGCGTGGCACAGACTAACGAATTTAATACTAATTATTGCATGCGTATAGGCATATTTTGTGTATGTGTGCATGTTTCTAAGACGTTCAGGTTCCTACAGGTTTAAATTTGTTTATGCGAGTGTGAGAATATGCCAATTTTATAAAGTTCTGTAAAAACTGCACGTCATGTGGTCGAAAAGAGGCAGTGGACGGCAAACAGGCGTCTTGACCCTACTACGTATAATTAATACGCTTTTTCATTTTCATTATATCTGTTTCAGAATAAACAATAAAGAGTTATGATCGTTCTGAATTAGCTTAACTACAATCTGTTTTGACAATCAATCGTCGTTTAGAAACTGATTTTTGACATTTGCTAATTTAAGTGGTTGATCGACGATTGCAAATAGAGACAATAAATGAAGGCGATCTATCATCGATCCATTAGTGTGGCAGCAAGTAGAAGTATGTGGTAGTTAACATTCCATGAATTATCACAGTTGACTGATTGAAATGGAAAGTGATCGGAGTATTTTTAGCTTAGAGATTGATTCATTCATATTTATACATATAGCTACCCTTAACTCGTAACACATACTTATATATTAGAGTGGTAACACTACTACTTATAAAGTATGTACTTCATTAGTAGTACTATATATATATATATATATATATATATATATATATATACGTTAAGTACATAAGAACATTATTTTGAATGTCTCTTTTTTGTCAAGTATAATTGCCATTACCCTAGTTGTCCGTTAGACAACCGAGGTAAAGAAAATATGCTTTATTAGCTTTCATTTTCATATTGTTCAGTAAATAAAATTCTAAATATAGATTATTGATCTATATGTTACCAGGTAACAAACTCCAGAACGTTACTAGTCGTTCATATATCTGTCATATTGGGTGTGTAAATTATAAAACCTCACACTGACTTTTAGGGCTTGTTTTTCTTTCTCTCTTAAATCAATATGAAAATTGGAATAGACAGACAGTTACAGATATATATATATATAGCACTTAATATGGTGTTCTTAGTGAATCAATGAGATGGTGCGTAGTAAGTACGTAGTACGGTAGCATCACATGTGCGCATTAAGCGCGTGGGCCAGGTGCGACAATCTCGGCAGTTGTCGCCGCACGCGCACCCTCACTGCGCTTTTAATAAATTTCAATGCACATAAAAAGAGTCTATCAAAAGACGGCGACGTATCAAACCGGTGCAACTATGCAGCGCTGCTTCGGCTTGCCCGCTCGCCCTCCGCGAACAAAACACCGTTTGTTGGGTGTGCAAACAAGTTTTGATTAAATGAAAAGGTGGCCCGGAACGGGTGTGTTAGTCGTTTGCCCTAAGTAATTACATATTATTTGATACCTAGTGGTGGGCCCACAATTCAAATGGAACTCATTTCGCTTTTGATACATATTTAATAAAATTCCTTTTAAAAACAGTTGAGGTATCCCTCGGGACACGTGCTTGCGAAGAAATGTGATTATGGTAATGCTCCTTCCGGCGCGATCTTAAACAAATTTTAAACATGTATGGGCAGACTTTCGATTGCATCCCTACTTTTAGCGAAATAACAGCTGACACCAAAATACAATTATTATTATATTCATTAAAACGCTAAAGATTCTATGTATACTATTTAAATATCAAGAGTGAGTTTGTACTTATAATGACGTATACTGAAATAATACGGTAAACTTCATACTATTTTGTCTTTAAAACACGATTATAGAATATTCGTTTGGGATATTTAAGTTAGATAATGTAGAGCTTAACTAAAAATAGGGAAGAATCAGGTGTTCGCTGTAATACAGCTAAACAGCCCGTTTGTCTTTTATTAGAGGGGCAACCGATAGAATTAACGTTTAATAGTATCAAAATCAAAGTATGGGTGTGGATAAAAAATAATAACGGAACCGTTACCCGTCATTTACGGTTCGTGTTAATCCCGAGCGAGCAACTTGTTCGGTCCTGCGCGCGCACCGCAGCTGCCCTGCGACCCCAGCTCCTCATCCCCTTCGCTGCAACACTATAAATACATTCCGGCAGTAAGAAATGCAAAAAAAAATCCAAATAACGGTGAGATTCACCAAAAAAATCGAATGTGGGAAACAAACGGTACTCGTTTCCCTGGATTCGTGTTGTTGTAAGCATATCGGCTGTGACCGTTACCTTGTTACTGCGATATTTTCAGGATAATAATAAAACGTTAAAAGATCAGCAGATGAGCATTAATTTTTTGCAATACATATCAAACTTTATTCAATTGGAGATAAACATTCTAGAGGCATCCTAGACAAAATTTCTTAGGTGGTAAGTTAAACAAATTAAAACAAACCTTGATGAATGATGAGATGAATATCCCGGTTCACTTTTAACATCTTATAATTTTATATACCTAGATTAAATCAATAATATTTTTGTGTTTTCTGTTTATTTCTGTTTTGTCCTTCCTGTTTTATTCGGGCACGTTCTTGTCATGACAGCCTCTGTAAAAGTGTCGAAATGTCAGTATCAAATATAAAAAAAACAGAATAAACGCGTCGGAAATCCTGTTAAAGTAGTTTTATTTAGACATATTTTCGTTACTTGGATAATCAACTATTTTTGTTGATTTCTTTAATGAATGACATTCTTTTAAAATCAATCTATCACAATCATCTTCTTCTAATTGAATGTTAAAATCGTTCCCCTGTAATGTTGCCAGATACTATTCGAAAAGAGAGCAATATAATATAAACAACCCACAACGTGATAATGAGCCCATACTTGAGCTCAACTTCGAAAGAAAAAATCTGGAATGGCCTGTGAACTAAACACTTCGAGAAACTCCAGTCACTGGCTAAAGTGCACACGTAATCCTTTTAATTCCTGATTGCTTTATATGAGTGACTTCGATGAACACGTTTTAAAGTTGTTTATTGCACTCAAATTAGAACAGTGCATAAACTATTGGTTGTCAATACTTTAACAAATAATATTCTTTTAGTTCGTTTTTGTATACTCAAAAGTACTCCATATAGGGGTTATTCTATAAATAAATCTCAAATTGTATCAAAATCAAGGCGTAGAAGCCATAATATATTATAGCCACATAAGACTTGTGAACTGAACAATTAAGTCTAAACAATATCAAGGAAGGTAAATAATCTTTCTTAGTGTTCCTTTTTAAATCTTCTTCTGATTAGTTCAAATTTATGTAAACTCCAAACGAAAGAATGTTCACCTGATAAAGGAGGTTGCACTATGGATACTAAATAAAAGCAAATTGTATATTAACTGCGATTGACTATCAATCATGGAATAAAAATGTGCTCCTAAATTTAGACTCGGGGATTCTGCGTAATAGCGCCGCTATTAATTTTATAGCGCTATTATAGCGGTATCGCTACCGATACTATAACCAACCGTCCACTCAAGCTATTACAAAATTTATTTACCTTGTTTACAAGCGCGCGAAATTTATTTTTTATTCCAATGTTAACAAGAAGAGGAATGGGTTGATGTTAATTATACATATTTTCAACCATTTCATGGCATTTTAATCATTACGGTCCAATTTTATTCTTTGAGTGAAAGTAATAATATATTGCTTTAAATCCTGTGAATTTATTTTCATAGCTTTTATATTTTATTAATTTCATTATTGAGAATCTTTGTATTAAATAATACTAATTACTATTAAGGTAAACGTGGAAACAGTTTACGATTATAGAAACTCAAGAAAATATAGTAATTACGAAAAAACAAGAGTAGTAACATTTTACGGTTAGAATCAATAAGTGTTATTAAAAAAACATTTCAAAGTCATAGTAGTGTTTTGAATTAAACTGCTTTGGCTTTATGCTAAATAAATCATGATCAGTTAGACCGTTCAAGAAGTTTGCAGATTGAACAAAGACGACTTTCTTCTAGGTTGTTTCCGAGGACTGAGGATCTGAGATTGCAGGAAAGTAAATACATAGATAGATTCTCTATGTGTTGACTTTCACATTTTGATTTTGATTTATATCGAATAATCAATTTTTAAATATCTAAAAACTTTTTTGGTTCGCTTTCAAGATTCAATCTTGGTATTGTGCCTTATTTGTGAATCAACTTGCGACGTAATTTATAACGCCCAATCGGTATAAATGAATTATAAGAGAGCATTTTGGTAGAGTCGACGGCTGTGAAGGGCGTAATTTTTGGTAAAGTGTATGTCATTTCAAAAGTAAATATTTTGGTAAGTAGACGCTGATAGGTAGTGGTAGTAAGTTCTAGGGAGACTCTCTCAGAGAGTGGACATATTGATGAGAAGACAATATGAAAGAGTGAAGATTTGGAGGAGTGGAGGGTTTGAAAGAATAAACGTTTTGGAGTAGACGGTTTGGAAAAGTGAACATTTTGGTGAGTAAACTTTTCGATAGTCATAACGTTTTAATATGCAGATTGGATGGTTTCGAAAAAGCGAATATTTTACCAAAATGTAGACGAATGAAAGACGATTTAATATATACGTTTTAATCTACCAAATCGTACCAAATGGGTATTCTACACATAATTAACAATGTTGACTACACACATTGAACGATTTAAATAAATAAAGGAATCGAAAATAACATCTATTTTTATTTTATGTTCTGACTAGATTTTCATAACTGAAGAATTTTTTATTAGAAAATATTCAGAAGTCAAGCGGGACTCGAACCAACATCCCCTCGCTATACCGGCGAGCACTCTTCCAATTGAGCTGCCGATACTTTGATGGAACCGTTGAATTTTTCTAAGATTGAATATATCTTTTTATTATTAAAGCATTTACCTGATTTATTTTATAATAAAAAAAATCAAGTCAGTCAAGCAACGGTAGCGATCATGCATTTCGTACTGTCGGTCCTGGGTTTGTATCCCACAAGGGGAGTTCTGTGATGGATAATTCTAAAAATATTACATATCTATGCATCATCTATGTATGTCTATCTTAGCCTCATAATGCTTACTTTAAACTAGAATAATTAGAGTGAATGAATGAAATATTATTATCATTATGTAAGAAATATCGTTACTATCTTGTCTCAGAAGCAACGCGGAACTCGAACCCACTTCCTCTTACTATTCGAGCGAGTACTCTTTCGGTCTCTCAAGGTGTCGATAGCTCATATTGGTCGCACCTAACTCAGGAGTTGATTTTTTTATAATTATATAGTATCTTTAGTATATGTCTTCTAATAATTTAAGTAATAAAAATATACTTTACGTAAATCACCCATCAGTATCATAGTCACGAATGCACGACTATTATTGTAAACAAATATCACTGATAAAGCTATTCGTATCTGGTCTTATTTTAATAACTTACGATATTAATAATAGTATAATGTTATAATCTCCTTCATTTTAGTGTTTTTACAATAAAATAATAAAAAGATGGTAAAAAGATCACGGTTCCGAATATCTAGATTAAAAAAGTAATTATTTAATACCGAAGTTCCTTCATAATACCGATTTTCTACTACATGCAACAGTACTTAATTTAACCTAGCCAAAAATTAAAAGTCTGCAACTTGAGTGAGAAAATTAAACTGAACGATCGATTGGTCGGACTACGATCTGACTTACATTAATTCTGTGACGTTACTGTTATCAGTTATCACTTACCTACTCTATAGTGACTTTTACTTCATTATTGTAATTGGTGAGCGTCGGCGTCTGTTTAGGTACTATAATTACAAGAAAAATGTGTATTTTTGATTCCAAAAAATAACTACAAACTATTATAAATAACATCGGTAACAATTTTACATTTTGAAGTAACAAAAAAAATATTAATAAATGAAGAGACTCGGAAACAGTTTAGAAAAAATACCGTGTTGTATTTTTCTCGATTTCCTTCTATATTTAGCTGCATAGTACCGGGCTGGTGACACAGAGTGTCGCATATGCGTCAGAGGGGTGAAAGGTGGGCGACGCACCGGCCCTGCGCCGCCGTGTAGCGTGTGCCGAAATCTCAGCTGTTACCCCTGACTCTATACAGGTTGATGATTTTACTTAAAGATTAATTGTTCGCACTTTTATAATGATTTCTTAAAAAAATAAAGGATTAAAGAAACAGACAACTGTTGTAAAGGTGAGTTTATTTTATGTTTTTTTATTATTGAAAGGCTTAGGTACTCAATCTCAGTCACTTGCATCTTTATTTTAATAACTTTTGTCACATTCCTCGTGTACAAATTTAAAGTTAATAAAACGGAAAAGAAAATATATTTTATTACGACATATAATTGTTTGTTTTTTCATATTGTTTTCACAGATGGTAAAAATTATATCACAACATCAATCCTTAAACTAGTTTAAATTAAAATCTATTCTACTAATGACCACTTTCACCAAATGTAACTAAATACGATACGAAGTAAATGTTTAAAAAATCGTTCTGTTCAACTTCAAGTAGTTGTCAGAAATGCAATAACGATTTAAATTTGTTTAGTATTAATTATATTAAGTGATTGTTGATGGAAGTCGCTCCTTATATATCAAAAAGGAACACCCTGTCTATAAACCAATCCATCTGTTTTAAAAGTGTTTATAAAAGCGTTGAATGGCTCTGTGTGCTTTATATAGAAAATTCTACAGCAATGCCATTATTTAAAATTAAACTACTCACCTACCTGCAGACTAAACTTCTTTAAATCGAAAAAGTCGTAATTCCCGCTGCTCGTTTTTCGAAATGTAACCCTAAATGTTAGATTACTTTGCACAACTAGTTATTTGGGACTTTATATCAATGAAATAAAGATGTTAGTCGTATCGATATTTATCATATCGCTCGATCGAAACGCGAAATTGAATCTTCAGTCGACATTTCGGTGTACTTTGAGGCCGTCTACTGCGACCTTTTTCGTTTCAGCTCATGAAACAATGAATGGGGGAGACCCTAATCGAGGGGCACAATTTGAAAAGGTCGTAAAATACGAGCAGTTTGTATTGGTTGCGTAAAGGCATTAGAGTCACTTGGGACTCTTTCGAAGAGATGCGGTGGTTTCGTGCAGATGTGGCACTCGGGTACTGACATGTGATTCTGCACGAGCTGCCAGCTGCCGGCATAGCTTTGCACTGATTCAACACAATGCACATCGGTCCCACTAGTGGGTGCCTGTGCTTTGTACAACGTATCATGCGTGTATGTAGTAGGTAAGCTGACAAACAATGATACGCATACATACACAGCTTTAATAGTTGGTGAGCTCAGGTGGGCTTGGACGTCATATTTTTTGCTAATATTAGCTTACAAATTATGCAACTGATATATAAACGAACATTCAGTGTTATTTGCATATTTCATATGTGGCTGCTTTATTTATAAATTACTGCTGTTGTTGGAAATCCACCACCTTAGCTCAGTTGATAGATCCTCTCTTGGATAAAATAGCACATTCCTATATCGTCCGGGGTAGGCTAGCTTTGATGCAAATCGCAATGGCAGAGCTGTGATTTAACAGTCAATACTTAAAAACATATTTATCACAACATTCACGGAACTCATTATTTATTCCTGTTAAACCCTTGTTATTTGGTATTTATATTGGGTTGTGATGATTTCTCAACCACTGGGTTTCGTTTTCAAATTTATTTATCCAACTAAGTAACGAGAGAAGATCATACTATAACTACCTTTAGCAAAGATGATTAATCATTATATTATTACATTAATTATATTACTACTCATTTGTCTCTAAAATCAATTGGCTGTGGCTGGGATACAGATCACTGGCCGTTCTTTATACATATAGATGTCACATTGACTCAACGCACGGTCCTGGGTTCAAATCCTGGTATGGGCATAAGTTACTGTGATAAGCGCTTTTGGCACTAAATAATTGGTACAAGTTGTTGCACCATCTCCAGTTCGGCATGAAAAATATAAACAATTCCTCAATATAAATAAGCGTATTAAAAAAGAACCTTAAAAATGGAATAAGTTATAAGTTCTACTTATTCCATTGAAATGTTCTATACGAATAGCGAATATATTTAAAATTGTTGCTTTATTCTTCATGCTTACATAGCGCTTATCATATTAGTTTTACACTGTGACACTAGTTACCTATGTAGTACGATCTTTTTTTCCAAATTTGTAGGTATAAAGATCCTAAGATTAAGGAAGAAAGAAAGCATAATTTTAATTTATAATTACATACTTACAAATCTACATAAAGTGCGTGATTAAATAAAATGAGAATTACTACCTACTCGCTCCATTTTAATATTCGCATGTAATATACGCGGAGAATTAACCGCCAATTGTGCGACATTGAGAGCGTATCGCACCACCTGCCCAGCGCCCCTGTCCATCGCTATTTCCGCCATAGCGCACGTCCCCTGCGCCTGCATGGCCCAGCTCGTGCCGCGACCGTTACGCACGCGCCCCGTCCCGCGACGCACCTGGCCGACACAGCCGCTCACACCAGGGAAACCAGAGGGTTACCAAACTAAATCGCAGTTATCGGACGATATTCATCGTTCGAATTTCAAGGTTCGAATATTGTTTCTTAAACACTATTCGAAACTTAAATATGTTAAACAGCTTTATTCAGAATATTCTTTCATATTTATTACTTAAACAGACAAAAAAAGGAAAACAGCAGTCAGTCTGGAAATACTAACGTTTAAAAGGAACTTTTAGTACTTTTTTTGTTAAAATATAAGACAATATACATTGTCCTTTTTCAGCAAATTACAAGACATGACTATATTTGTAGTTGAAATACAGAAAGTCCCATGAAAACAAGAACACCTGGTTAACCTATCACGCAGCCACCCCCCTTCACATACCGTACCCCGTACTCTACGCCATACGCGCATACTCACTGATAGATGAATGACACTTAATCTAAGCCATCTCATTAAAATACTATAAAGGATGTTACCATGACAAGTCAAAAATAATGACTAACATTTCTTTTACATAAAACTGGGAAGTACGAAATATGAATAAAATAGAGATTATTATTTATTAGATAATTGAAACTAATATTTTGTAATACTAAATGTATAGGATAGATTTCCGAAACTTTTATACGTACAGTTAACAGTTCTTTGAAATTGTTTTATTTCTAAGGGTCTAATTATATTATTGTTTTGTACACATTTCCTAACTAACCGTACTTTAATACAGGAAATGGACATTGGGTAAACTTCTAGTAAATACAACATCATTATTAGAAGATAAGTAGTCGATAAACATGTTTTTATTTTAGGAGCTAATAAGGTCGACGTGCCGCACGTACAATCCAGCCATTTATTTAATGTGTTGTTTACTAACCAACGGTTGATTTGTTTACGTTTCCCAGGCGTATAATAAGATAAAGAATTCATTCACAAAACTCATTAAATAATGACTGACATTTTGTTTATTATGATCGCTTCTCACCGTCTCCTTGGGAGAACCGATTAACGATGAAAGCGGGTGATGATAATTCGATGAGATAATAATCAACGACTCAATTGGCCTTTTGATTTTGTTATTGCTGACTATCGTTCCTGATATTAGTCACAGCTATATTTACGGTCATGTATGATGTCTATTCTATGTCAATCCCTTGACACATTTACGAGCTGAGTCACGAGTTGGATTTCATCGCTTGCAATCCTTGTCATCGTGATGCGGATGAGAATAATGTGACCGTTGAACTTGTTGAGAAGCCATAAGTGGATAGTACCTACTATCCACCTATATGTGTATACCTATACACCTAAAGTCCATTTAAATCCAAAATCTTTAAAAGAAAAAACAATCGTTTATTGTATTTTTATCGTATAGTCTTTTAAAATTTAGAAATGAAATTCATTACTTAGTTATTAAAGTTCTTAAAGTATTTGTATGTATAGAAATGTTTATTTAACTTTTTAAAGAGTGCGTCACAAAATTTATATCTAAGATGATAACGAAGATTCAGAAGTTCACCTTTACATCATTTTAAATAAAAATTGACTATGCTATAGTATACCTATACCGTTCTTTATTTTTTTATTATCAACTACAAATAAAATTCATTGAATTACTGAGCATTCGTTTTCGTTTTAATAACTTCCGTTTGGACAGTTGCTTATAAGCTTTATTAGATTGAAAAATTAGTTTCCCAAAAATATCGATAATAAGTATGAATTCTAACTATAGAGTAGTACTATTCGGTTGTGAAATGTCTCTGTCCAAATATGTTCATAACTGAAACCGACAACCTTCGAATCCTTTTGTTTTTAAAGCTTTAGTTTTAACAGCATGTCTAATAAATAGCACATAAATTTATTCAAGTCGAACATATTTTTCACATGTTCACGACAGCTTCTTTCTCTTATTTGCAACAAAAGTGACTTGTTCCTGTGAGAATTCCTAATTTACCCAGGCTACAGGCTGACCTGTGGGAATTAGCACTGGTCACATAAAAAATACAACAAAGGACTTACCGAACGTTACATTTCCGCGTTGAGAAGGGGTTGTGAACCTATCTTGTTTGACTTGATACACACAAGGAAATGTTATTGTGTCACAACTGGTTTTCGATCTTTCCGGTTACTCAAAATCGTAACTTATTATTCTTAGAAATATTCTTAGTTCTCGTACTAACCGCTATTAGGTATTAATGTTTAACTGAGGATGCTAGAAAGTTGTTCTCATTATTCAAAGATCAACAATATGTTGTATCCATTCACTTGACACGTACCCTCTGAGTGCAGAGTATTTGTATAGGTATTTGCTGAGCTGGGCTGCACTTGCATATTAAGCTGTGCAATGTTTATAACTGAATTAATGTTATCCCATGTTATTGCATTTTATTCTTTACTACACATTACATTATACATAAATTTCAAATAAGTAAACTAACTGTTACATTTTGACTGTTGTACTAGCACCACAGTGTCAGTAGGTACCTTAATAAATAAAGAATTTCAAAGGTGATAAACTCCTAAGTATTATTGATTTCGAGAGCAAGGTCAATTAACATTACCCGTGTCACACTATCAATGTGTCATCGTCGCGTTTCACGTAACATGCTTTTTCGCGAAGTCAGCCGTTTTATAATCGCCGTCGTTATTCACAATTATGTATCCATAAACTTATAGACAGATATCATTTATACAGTATGATTTATGCGTTTATTTATTGTGTTGTTCTTAGTCAATTTAAGGCTTTATATCCAACCAAAGGCAGCAGTTACTTAAGGATTTTGTATCAAAAAGTATTATCTACATAACATTTAATAGAGCGTGTTGTCTTATGCACTATTGAATTATAACAATTATAGTTTTTTCTTGTCATATTTTGATCTTTTAATTGGTGCCCATATAGTTTAAACTATTACATATAGGTACAATTAGTGCTATAGGATAATAGTCATGGGTAGGTTCAGATTTCTCGATTGAACAACAACGCTGTCCTTAATATGTTTAGCCGGGAGCTGCTCCTTCAGTAAACGATTTTTGTTTGTTTAATACTTATACTTACCCACATATAAGGCCATATGTATATATATTACGAACAAAAATCATTACCAGCTGCCAGACTTGATCGACGTTAGAATACAATAAGTCGTCTGAACAAAGTACGAGACCGTTTCAAAAAGACGCAATGGTTCAGTTCAAAGGTGCTTAACCCCAAGAATTGCGCAAAAAAACGGTTTGCTTGCTGAGCCGGTGCGGAGCTGGAGCTGGGCATATAGCACTGAGAGGCTGCGAGCCGGGTGCGGAGGCGCAGGTGCCACCGCCGCCCCGCGCCGCGCCGCACCGCTATTGGCCGACTCCCCGCGCCCGCCGCCGATTGGGCATGGCGCACGTGCGCTGCCTACCCGCCGCCACCTGGCCCGCTCCGCCGGGGAGCCCTTATAAGCCGCGCGCTTTCCTCACCGCACCACTCCGACTCCGGACACAGAACCGTGCATGCGTATATTTCTCTCGCGACCCATAGCCGCTCTGCTACGACTCCGGCGCAACTTGCGATGTTTGGACTGCAATTATAGTGCTATTGTGATACATTATATAAGACTTTCATTAGTTTTGAACTTTTAAGTGTTTGTGAAATAGTGTAAGATGCTTGTGGAGGATACTCAAACTTCTCGTTTCATGACGAAGAACTACGCACATTGTCCGCTGAAGAAACGGCCGGTATTAGTGCGGGAGGAGCGACCGGCGACACCGCCCACTACTCCGCCGCACCCCGCCCACCTAGCTACACGTCTTTACAATGATTATCAATGTAAGTGTGAATTTTCCTAGCATATTATTCAACAGATTGTATACATTTAAAAAAATATTGGTAGTAATAATCAAGAAGCTAAAGCATACATAGATTTCCCATTATTAAGCTAATATCGATTAAATAAAGTCAGTAAATTATATTGCCTAATAGAAATGTAAACAACTAGATATGGTCAAAAAAAAAATTAAAATCCCAAAAATATATATAGGTAATTGACCTTTATCTCTTTGTCTTCAGATGATAACGAAAACGAAGAGCCAGAAAATCTTAGCACTAAACCTGAAGACCTGTCTAAGACTGGCAACTATCCCAGCAAAGCTTCATCACCTGTAGCCGCGACAGCCGTTAAAGTTGAGCCTAGAGAATGGTCACATCATCAACTAGAATACCTAGCGGCCTGTCGTGCTCGTCTAGAACCGGCGCCCACCGAACTGGCACGCCCCACACCTCAATACGCGTACATACCGGCATTGTACGCGCCGTACCCTCTAGAAGAACTTTATTCCGCGGCACCAGCTCTGTCACCTCCCACACACGCGCAGCTTTACTCCCGTTACTCGCCTGCATCACCACCTTCGTCTTGCTCACCTCCGCCCTGTCCAGAAGATTTACGCTCACCTGGTTCCGTCTCATCAGACTCTGGCGTATCGGTATCAGCACCACGACGCCCTCGCTATCAATGCCCCGACTGTGCTAAATCCTACTCGACCTACTCGGGCCTTACTAAACATCAACAATACCACTGTGCAGCAGCCGAAGGCAGCCTCGCAAGAAAATCCTTCAGCTGCAAATATTGCGCGAAAATATACACATCTCTGGGTGCACTAAAAATGCACATTCGTACGCATACGTTGCCCTGCAAATGTCATTTATGTGGGAAAGCTTTCTCGCGACCGTGGCTATTGCAGGGTCACATTCGCACTCACACAGGAGAAAAGCCCTTCTCCTGCCACCATTGTCGCCGTGCCTTCGCTGACAGATCTAACTTGAGAGCTCATCTTCAGACGCATTCAGATGTTAAGAAGTACTCATGTTCAGGTTGCGGTAAGACATTCTCACGAATGTCCCTCTTGAGTAAACATTTGGAAGGTGGATGTGGAACTCCTGGAAGCGGACCCTACGAGTACCGGCCCGAGGCGCTCCCGTCAACCCACGGTCACCAAACGCTGCCCCCGGCTGCGACAGTACACGCCTACTAAAAAGACTGAGTTCCACATGATCCACGATCTCGTATTTTATATGTAGATAAAACTGCTGTCACTCGCTGTTGTTAAAATAAGTCTTAGTTATTTAACTTTAAATTATTTTTGTTAATGTATGAAGTTTTTAATTTGTGTGCGATCTTAGACTTTTCAGCTTAATGTAGGGACCAATGTAAATGTTTATATCTAGATTTAAGGTTAGATTAAATGTAGTGTTAGTTCTAGTTGCGTTTGACCGCGACTTCACTAGTCATGTGGCATTTGCCGAGTGTCATACACTTATTAAATCATATATTTTGTATCCTAAGCCATGTACAAAGTGCCTTAATTATAACAAATGATTAATATATATGTCAAAAATTTATTACAGTTAGTCACAAGACGCTATTATTATTATATAAATTATAAAAAGACTACATACTGATGAGGCTATAAAGAGCCGGTTGCCGTATTGCGTTCCTTTCTGTTACCTCTTATATAAAACACAGAAAATAAAAAATATGATGAAATACTCTTCTTTCTTTCTTTTAATCTCCCCGATACCTATGAAGAAGGCATACAATGTGTACCTATATTTTTCTCATAGAAAGTGAGAGGTTTACAAATAATGGGAAGCTGATGGAGTCGTACGTCAAATTGAGTAATGTTTCTAAATCATTATTTTGCTATATACAGTTAGATACGTTGTATCCAAGATCTTCACGTCAAAGTACAACAATAGAACTGATCTACGTATAGTGTCCTCATCGTGGTGTTTTTTTATAATTTAAGCTATGGTAAAAGTAAGCGCAAACATTTGCGTCTGTTAGATATAGGAGTAAGAATTCGTAATTATGATTTACAAAATCCTTACGTTATTTATCAAGCAAAAAAAAACAAAATGCAATAAAAACCATAAGGTGTAGGTGGAATATGCCTACTCGTGCCATACTAAGAAGCACAATAGCCGTTTGTTTCTAGACTCACCTAAGTTTGCCATTTAAAATAAATATATTATTTTAAATTTTATACTCCTTCCGCGTGTAAACATCTCTAGTATATTTTTTTGTTTCGTAATGGTTAATTTTTTTAACTATTTTAAGAAATCCGTGCATTCATCCATCACCAAAAAAATATTCTACTGAAAATTTAGCTTTGTACTTATATTAATTCATAGTCATAGCCATTATCATAGAATTAGTTTCAATAGATAATCTAGCGGTGTTTTACAACTCTAACAGTGATATTCACCTCATAATATAATTTTAGCATATTATTTATCATAATATTATCAAGACAAAGTTAAACATATTTACTAGTCATATTAAGATCAATCTTCAATTAAGATTTATAATTCATAGACACACAGTTAGTTACAATTTGTGAATAGGTGGCTAATCATTTCACGCAGCTTATCGAGACAATAGCGGACACCGGTTAGAAGTAGGTCGGCGCCGCGGTCAGCCGGCCACGGGGTCACATCACACCCGCTCCTGCTTTTGCTTTCCTGGTAGTAGTTTTTATAGATTTATAATATGTTAAACGTATAATTAACCAATTAATAAACGCTTAATGAGTTATTAATTAATATTAAAAAATCACCTAAATTGGTTATTGTGAATTGAATGCCATTAAATACATTTGCAAAACAAATTGAAAAAAAAATCACCAGAAAAGAACACATTTGTTGTACACACGTCTTTGAGCAATGCTAATAAGAACAATAGACGTTTACTTTCAAATGTTTATTCTGTCTCTAGTACCTATCTCTAGTAAGTTCTCTAGTTCCTCAGTTATGTAAGTTAATTTAGTTTAAAATATAAAATAATTTTACTATATGTCTGATGCATATTCAGTAAATAACAACAAAAGTAAAAAATATTTAAAACAAAAATACCACTCAGCCTTTTATTTGATTTATTTATCAGGAACCGCCTATAATAAAAAACGAGCAAAATAAACAAAATTATATAATGTTCTTGGCAATTATGTCTAATTACCAGTAAGATCGAAGGTCGGATTGGATGCTCCAGGTATTTTAACACAGTAAGTAATGGCATTAGTAAATCTATTGTTTACATTACAATACACAGGTACTTACCTATTCACTTTGTTTTTATCTATCAATATAAATTAAATGAGATAGTTGTCGGTCTCTAACCTGTGTTTTCTTGTGTTTCAGATCCTGATGACTTTGTTTTCATTACTAATACAGTTAGATATTTGTGACAACACATTAGCTTATTACTTTGTTTATTTTTCACTTAGAATTAGAGTAATTGAATTCCTAAGCGACTCGTTGAAAATCACTCATGTTATTTATGTAATAATATGGCGAGATTATAAAAATTCATTATTGAATACAAAACCCTAAAAATCCTGTTTGTTGAAGAGAATATACGAAATTCGAAAAAACACTTGTTTTACTGCAGTTTTCGTACGATTTCAAGAAAAAATCTGTCAAATAAATATTTTACAATAATAATTGTATTATTAAATAACACCCGTGAGTAAAGTTTTATCTGATAAAACTACTATATACTGGCTAGCCTCCTTTTAAAAGAAAAATCTACCACCACCATTAAAAATTGAAATTTGACAATGTACAACTTTTATTCAGTACTTTTAAGAGGACTTTGGTCTCAAGTAAAATTCATACTTAATACAATAGGTGTGTGTGTGTTCTTTATTTATTGATATACCAGATATATAGACGAGTCGATACTCACGTCTCTATTATAATCGGAGAGATAAAAAACGGCAATTAATTACAGTAATTAACATTTGAAATTTACTGGGTCAAGGCTATAAGAGATCTCGTTCCTCGTGTGCTTTATTGGTCGAAATGTAATCTTATAAATTTAATCTCGGGCTATCTGAACGTAATGTCATTATCGTGTCATTTGCTCATAAGAAAGTTGTCCAATAAGATAATAATCGAAGCCGTTAACCCCTGACCCTGTCAGGCAAGTGCACGTTTCTCAAACGATTTAGATTCCTTACCATTGCACATTGGCACTATCTATAGAAATGTTTGGAATTAAGATATAATCGCTTACTTCTTACATAAGTCAAAGATAAAGATATAATTCTCATTGTAGATATTAATAAAGTTACGTATAGATGATAATTGAAACCTTTTTGTGGGAAGTAGAGTGCTTATTGTCTCTGACTAAGCCACTCCATTACAGGTTCATTTCGTTTCGGGGTAATATTTTTTGTTCATTAATTTTCTACTCCCATTTAGGCTCTATTTGAAAAATGAACATGTAGGAACATCGTAAAGGTAGTGCTTAAATATTACAAGTAACATCAAATAATTAAGCTGTTTATGATTGCTTTTCGGATAAAAATTAGCCTTTGTCTTTTACTGACATAGTTTATATTAAGTATGCACCCTACTAATAAGGAGGCGAATATATATTATATATATGTTAACAAATTGTCATGAAATATATAAGTAGAATACAATTGCGTTGGAAGCTGAGCAAACTCTCGAAGTACGTTTGTATTCAATTTTCGAGATGGCTAGTATGAGAATGTGGAAGGTAATCCGTAGTGTGATAGCACCGGCCGATCGTATCCGCGGGAAGATTAACTGACAAACTAGCCCATCGGGCTACTCGGGTGCCAATTAGAGGAGGCCAGTAGAGACGTGTATACACGCGTGTGACTCTAAGCGATTGGTCATCGAGAGCGCACACGCCGCCGCCACACCGCCGACAACGCGCCGACGCGTGCTCGCCGTCCCCGACTGCGGCCAATCCAATGCATTCTCATTAATTAATTCTGTTCCTATTTGCATCGTGATTATCTAATCCGATATCGCCCGTCGATATGCCGTACCAATTAGAGTTCACACCTAATAGTCTAATAGAACTTTGAACTTTTCTATTACTTATTAGCGATTGCCTTATAGATAACGTGTACGGGTTTCGACACTAATTTGACCTCGTTTATGAAGAGCTATTGTTATTACTACGTTTAATTATTAATGTATTTTCAACTAGAAATAATGTTACTACAGTGGCGATATTCACGTACAATTAAAATAAGGTAATTATTCCATGACTTCGCAGTTAGGTAAGATGTTTTCATATGAAGTAAGCGAGATGTGCGCTAGGGAACGCCGGAGAGCGTGTCTAGATTCGTGTAGACTTAAGGCTGCGGCGGCAATGGACCAAGTCTAGACCGGCCGATAAGCATGATTTGTAATGTCGCGCGTCGTCGGCGCGTGCCCACAAATAAACGTGATTTCAAAGCGCACCTTTCAATAAATTACCTTACCCACTCTTGATATGACAACGCTACAATTTATAATGTTCTCACTTTGGTACAATTTAATCTTACATTTTTGATTTTCTTAATCACATATATTACAAAAAAAGTTAATTTGTATTTATTCGAATAAAATGCTGATATTATTCAAAATACTATTCAAATAAACTTTGGAGAATATTTATAAAAAAATATCAATTATATAAGGTACTTATATATGAAATTGGCATTTCGTATAAGAGGAATACAAAGTCGATTTTTTTTGTAAAATATATTTTATTTACCAAAGTATACACCATTGTTATCCATGCATTTTTGCCATGTCATACGAAGTTCATCGACTCCTTTACTAAAAAAAACATGGGGGCGAGAATCCATAAACTTTCTGAAGGCGGTTTGGACTGCTACATCGGACTTGAATTTATTTCCTTATAAGAAGTTATTCGAATTTCGGAAAAGATGATAATCTGTTGGAGCAAGGTCTGGGGACTCCCCAGACCTTGCTCCAACAGATTATCCACCGTACTCCCCAGCGGGGAGTACGGTGGATGTTGCAGACATTCCAATTGCAGTTTCTGTAGTTTAGCGGCCTAGCTAGCGGTCTAGATCTGTCCTGAAGCAGCAGTGGCCTAGAGGTACTCAAAAAGGGACAATTAGCAATGTATTAGCTGGTTTGATTCACTCGATTCATGAGGTACCCACCTTTCAAGCTTTTCATTTCTTTTCATTCATCACGATTTGCTTCAAGTGGATTAAAACACTTTTATCACTGACACCGTAGCCTGCAGGTAACTCTGTAGAGGTTTGTGATGGAACCTGTTCCACAGTAGCCTTTGATTCTTCATTATCCACTTTGGTCTCCGGCCGTCCACCGAGCTTGTTCTGAAGGTCAAAATTTCCAGAAACAAAACGTTGTTACTAAAAACGTACCTTGTGTTTTTTTGCGACTACACTGCCATACACATTGTTAATCCTTCGAGCTGTTTCTGCAGCACTGGTGCCACAGTAGAACTCATACTCATAAATATAGCGATATTTCATGTTTTCTGTTGTGCGATATGAGCGACGCCAAAGAAAAAACTAATCAGGAAAAAACAAATGAATTACTGTTTTCGAAACACAAATGTACCAGTTAGATGGATTTATTTTTAACCAAAGAGGAGATTTTTAGATCAAAGTGGCCAGAACATACATTTTCATATCTAATCTAGGATCTAATATTAAGGATTTTTGGTTGTTCTGTTGAGTTTGAATGCAATTCATTTTAACGTATACCAAAACGCATTTATGTTTCGTACCGTAAATTTATCCTGAAATTTTCATATAATATACAAAGTTAATTTTCAGTATTAAATTACCACGTATTTTAAGTGAGCACATAGACAATAAACGAAAATAATGTTTTTTTTTATTTCAGTTATTTGTTAATAAAAAGAAATAAAAAGTTCAGACCCTGGATATTATTTAGGATTAGAGTAGGCAAGACGAATTACACGAGCTCACTAGTCAGCTCCGTCATTAGCTAAGACAAATTCAGTTTGCAAAATTTGAGTAGTCTTTAGTCAA
Organism: Calamotropha paludella; assembly: GCA_927399485.1. NCBI lineage: Eukaryota > Metazoa > Arthropoda > Insecta > Lepidoptera > Crambidae > Calamotropha > Calamotropha paludella. The sequence continues at coordinate 15,873,592 of OV656807.1, read as the reverse complement.
GTAGACGGACACCGGGATAGGTGAAAGTAAATTAAATCTTGTAATACCTATTATGTTACTATAATATTAATTAATTAATTATTAGATGATAAAATGAGGTACTTATAAAATGTACATGGTCATGTTATTAACTTTGTTGATTATAACCGGAAACAAAACTAGCATAACATTTGTGCGTTCATTTAGTGAAATCACTAATATACTGGAACAAATAGTTCACAAAAAGACTACTTCTACGTCATTTTGTTTTTGTAGTGAAAACTTTTTTAGCATCGTTGTGATTTGAAAGTCGATGAAACGAAAAAGCGACAGTAAAAAGAGACAGACACATAAATTCATAAGATTTAACGTAGGAGAAAATGAGATAAGAAGCATTATGTACGCGTGTTAATACGTGTTTGTGTGCACATGCGTAGTACAAAGCTTGAGAGAAGGCATCACAACAACTGTGATATTGTGTATACGTGTACGTATTACTCGTATTTTTGAAGGTTTCACTTCTATCACGTGTGAATTGCACACATGCTTTTTTTTTACACAGTAATTTAAAATATTGTATAATGTAGAATTAGCTCATATTCATGATAATTGAGTTCAACATGGACGCCTTACTCGCAAAAATCTTAAGCAATAGCCTTGTAATTTTTATAACATAATATTGTTTTCAGAATCGCTGAATCATTAATTACACAAAGTCGTTAACCTGCCGAGTGGTTGCTCCAGGTCTAGAGAAGGCTTCATCGCGTAGGCGGCGGCCGTCGCGCTCCACCGACCATGAAAAGATTATTCGCTACTAGCAATGCTTTGTGGATCTACCTAAATGGATTCCGATGGTTTATTTCCATAAGCTCGCAGCGCAATCTCGCTTCCCAAGTGATAAACAAACGAAAACAGTCTGAGCCTCTGCGCTGTTGTAAATAAGCTTTGTTACTCTTATAATAGCTACTATTATACAAGGCCTTTTTTATGTTTAGCTATTAAAAATCACTTTGTATAAAATATTGTAATTAATTGAAAGAAAATTGTTAGTGCTACTAAATCTTTTTCTTTTTTATTACAATATGCACCAAATGATGATATTATAAAATTATGCATAATAAAATCAGATATATATGTTTGGAATTAAGTGTAAATAGGTATGCTACATGTGAGCAATCAGTATGTATTTGAATTTCATAGATATGACTTTTATATGACATTCTTTATCTATTGATAGAACAAAAGACATCAACGAGTTTCAAACTAAGACAGTAACATTTCCAAAGTTAAAATTTCAACAGTGGCCTTTCTAAAGCTTTCCATTTTGATAGAACACTACTCTTGGTTGTTGGATGAGTAACAATAATCACGATCAGTAATAGTTTTAAGCGGCACAGAATATTTATTAAACGCATGTCCCGCCTCACAATAAGTTGATTTTTTTCTTGTAATAATTTCTTTAGATATAAAAATCTAAGATTTAAATGCTTTAATAACAAAAGTCTTCTTAAAATATACTTGAAATGATTCTCTGTCAAGGTCTCGATAGCTCAATTGGCAGAGTATTCACTAGGATAGCGCGGGAATATGGGCTCGAGCCCTGCCTGACACTTCAGACAGGTTGTATTTGTTTTTGTAATAATACCTTTAGAAATGTCATCATTTCAGTTACCATAAATTAAGTAATGATAGAGTTGGAATTAGTTTAGTGCCCTTTTAATTAAGGCTTAAGTATATCATAAAAAGCTTAGCTATAATTAAGATCGTATATAAGTGCTCTCTGAACAGTTCATTAAACCAAGGAATCAGCAGTAAACTGTTTACGGGGACGCAGTTAAGGCATAAACGCCATTTTACTTCGAGCTGATGAATTGTCACAAGTCTTATACATACTTGTTCTCTTAGAGCAGATCTCTATCGAGGGCAAATCAATCACATTAAAGCCACGGGGTTACGAACAATGAGATACGAGATGTATTCTGTTATTTAAGGTTTTAACTACTAGATTTTATATTAAAATATTTTTTTTAGTAAAAACTTATGGGAAATAATTTATTAAGTACTTTCTTTTTACTAATTTGGACTTTCGCTTTCTATTTTCAAACCACCACAGACTCGATATAAAAATTTTAGTACTTTTTGTTAAATTACCCAACTTCAAACACAATAATTTGCTTTTCAAAAGATACGACACACTATTAGAAAAAACAATGCGATTTTTTTATATATACATATGGTATCTATTGAAAACTGGGTTAATTATTCATTAGTGCATTTGTCACAACGTTAGGTCCGTTTAGGTTACTTTCGATCAACAATCACATTCGGTCAAACATATTTCAGAATTTTACATCTTCGAGAATTTTACTATTCATTAGGATTTTACTATATTTTATTCATATAAACATTTGGCCCACATCAGTGATCAAATTTTTTATAGAACTATATACTGTGACTGTAAATTCTGTTTTTTTTTTAGCAGCTAAAAATAGTAAACGAAAGTTTTTATAGATGACGAGATAGCAAAAATATAAGGGACAATGGCATATGTATACTGTTATTCAGATCCCATCAAAAACATAAATGCGAAAACAGGAGCCAAGTTATTGAATGATGATTTAGAATATGAGTAGCTTTCCCCGACAAAAGAATTAAGATCGAAATATATATCAAGTTTTTTTTGATAATCCTGAAATCTATTGACCACAAGAACTTATACCATTCTAAAATAAATTTGATATATAAAAGTTTCCATTAATTCTATTAATAAGTTGTTTGATATTTCTTTTGCCTTTCCATTAATTGTAATGGAACAATAACAAAAAGAAAAGAAATTGCCATTTTTCGCAGAATGAGTTTATATATCTCTATTTATTTATTTTTATAAAAAAGTGTTATTACAGCGTAAAATAAGAAGGGTACTGGAAAATTTCGACGTGTGTTCACAAGGCTCGGTAGCTCAATCGAGAGAGCATTGGACTGGACTTCCGGTTGCGGGTTCGATTCTCGTCTGACAATTCACTTGTGAGCCGAGTTGATTTTTTCCAGTATGTTTCTATTAAAATAATTTATCTTATAAGATAGCACTGGAACAATGCACAAAATACCTATACAAAATTATAAAACTAAATGCCTGTTTCATCTTAATCGGTTGCCTAAGCATTTCTAAAAATGTTTCTTTCGAATATGAGAGAATGTTCCTCTCATTGATGAGACAACGCTGGCCTACAGCGTAAAATTAGAAGGGTACTGGAAAATTTCGACGGGTGTTCACAAGGCTCGGTAGCTCGATCGAGAGAGCATTGGACCGGACTTCCAAAGGTTGCGGGTTCGATTCTCGCCTGAGAATTCACTTGTGAGTCGAGTTGATTTTTTCCAGTATGTTCTATTAAAATAATTTATCTTATAAGATAGCATTGAAACAATGCACAACATATATAAAAATATATTACAGTCTCGACTTCATTACGCAATAGTTGCGTTCTCGGGCTGCAATTTAACCTCGTGTACATAGGTTAACTTTACGCATTGCAGTCAATGTGAATGTGTTATTTTTTCATATAAGACACCCATGTCTAATTAGACTTTCAATTTTGTTGTATTTGTAGAAAACTGAAGACTTTGTATGTAAAGATTATCCAACTTATTAATGATATATAATGTTTTAAGTTAATTTAATGATATGCCAACATCATTGAATAAAGTTAAAATTGATATTAAAGAAATATGAATAATCTTAACATAATATATAATACAAATAACATTGACTAAAGACACTACCTATATATAAAAAGGTCACCTTTATTTCGTATATTACCGAGCAAACAAATAACATTGCCTCGCTGGATGGCAAAACTTATTCTTTGTGCCTAATAGTTGCCGGCTATGGGTCCCGAGTAGTTTCAATCAATTTCCTTATGTCCCTTAGGGATAGAATATCTAGATGGGATAGAAATCCCAAAGGATTATAAAATGAAATCTCTACTAAGGTTTTCATATTTGCGCCGTTTAATGTTTTCTGCATGAATCGCAGTAGCACTGACACTGTTTGAAATACTGTCGCTGTGAAACAGGGAAGTGGACTGATACATATTTGTATCTTCTCAGATAAGTGCTCGTCCCTCTCTTGAAGGTACTAAGGTCATTCCGTAGGGTCTCTTGCCGTCATCGCGCACTAGATCAGTGGCTTCTAATGATCGGCACTCTGGCGGGGAGAAGAGCTCGGCGAATGATACAAAGTTATAGATGAATTGATAAGGTTATTTCACAACAGTCTGCAAAGAGGCTCAGCCCAAAACCTCTGGGAAAATGAACTGCGTTCCAGGCTTATTTGGCCTGGGCTAATATGGAACATTATGAGCGCTCCAGTATTTCCAGCGCCTGTTGGAAACGTAAATATGACATACGCTTTTAAACCCATAATAGTAACAGTTATGTCATGAGTATGAAAACTGTTGTAACACATATACGATAAACTCAAGAAACAAATAAAGATGATAAACTCGGCAAGAATCAGTGTTGCAATTATTTTATGGTACATATAAGGAAAACCGTTACATATCATTATATTTGATAAAACATTGCAAAATATGATTTCAAGATAGACGCAATTTTGTACCTTAGGAGCAGTAATATAAGACAGCTCATTAAAATAGTTGTATATTTTCCGCAGAGCTTAGGACAGTTATTATAAAAGGGACTAGCACCAAGAGACAGATCTTATTAAAATCTGAAGGAATACTACCAGTAAAGGGGAATGCCCACACTCCATAGTGTCTTGGGCCCAGGATGGACAGCAAAAATTAGAATAATAATGGAGTGTTTTAAAATCTTATGTGTATCACATATCTAAATGAAATGTTAAAAAGGACGCCATTGTTTAAGAAAGAAAAGAAACTTAAACATTTTTATGTAGTAAATATGTCCTACTGTAAGGCAAATTAAGAATTTCTCCAGGTTCTATGCTCGAGGTAGTGTGTAAAATATAACACGAAACATGTTTTCTTTATATTTTATATAGTTATAGTCATTGGGGTATGTAAAGAATATTTTTTTATTCATTAAGTAGGTATGTATATTTTTTCATTATCATATATGACCAACATATCATCTGAAATCAGTGCATGAGGTTAAATATTCGACTCATATCTAGCCCAACCAATATACCAAAGTACTGTCACAGCCAGTCGTCGTTAATAGTGAGCACAGAGTCCATATAACAATGCTGAGTCGTCAGTAAAGATCAGAATTTAGTCCCTATAAGTTATATTAATATCATTAATATTTAAGTTTAATTATAAAAATTGAGAAACTGTTGATTTTTATGAAAAGCAAGCAAACACAATATATATGTTATTGGCTTAGTCGTCGTTAGTGGGTTAATTTAGAAAAACAAATTATAATCTAATTTTATTGAAGGTTTGGTAATCACACAGAACATAAACGAACGGAGTATTGACATTGTAAGAAGGGATTTAAAGTTAATGAGTCTGGGGATATCTGGAGGGAGCAGGTCATACGACAATTGTTTTGAATTATTAACATGTGATTGACAAGCAAGTGTTGACATTAAAGGAAACCAAAAATATAAAAACATAAAATCGATTAATCGACTTATTTTATTACATTCTTTGTTTTATACAATTAAAACCTTAGCTTAATGTTCATTTATATTTTGTATTATTTGATTTATGAACTACGTTGTTTATGCAAAATCTTCAGTTATTTATTCAGTTGAATGTATTTTCGTCACAAACGATTCGTATCGAAATTTAATGAGAAATTATATCTAAAATGAAATTTACGTGCTGGCAACATTTTGCTACATAACATGACGATTTATAAACAAAAATACTTTTATTTATCGAAATATAGTTAATTTCAGTGGCGCCTGTTTCAATATATGTAAAATTCATAACTTTAAATGACAAAAATAAAGTACAAAATCATTTCCCTGTTTAATAATATCCACGATGGGCCCCAAATGGGCATTCCCCTTTTTGGTATTCCTCTGCGTACCACATTAAATCTACTTTTCACTATTTTTTAATCAGATTACACCTAGTTCACTAAAACGAAATAATAATTAACCGAAATGAGGTTTTCGTCTAGGCGCGATTGATTCTATTGGTGATTGTTCCAAAATAAAAGGATTTTTACCTACAAAAAATAGTATAACTGTATAGTAACGTTATGCACTACCGATTCCATAAATAAATAAACATAAATTTGCCTATGGTAAATCCACCCATTAATATAGGTACATTACGTTATTTAAATATGTGATCTTATTAAGGAGTGATAATAACGGTATATTATGTATAGTTAGAGATATTATACCTTATAATGATACACACCTGTCGCTTTCGCTATCTACTGAACCTTGTGTGGGTTGATTTGTAAGAAAATTAATATCCGTAACACGCAGTTTACTTTTTAAAATGGTCACTCATGATTTACGTAGGACTTATGAATTCCTTCATTGAAATGAGTGACTAAATTTGCAATGTTAAGGGGGTGACTCATAGTTTTGTCGCGCTAACAGCACTGACTATAAAGAAACATTAAGTAACTGCTTAGCATAGCGTTCGTCGCAGTGCAGCCACATTACCAACCAATGTTAATTAGACTTGTCTACGGCCAGACATTATAACATTCTTAATTCGATAAGATGTTAGAAATATCGTGGTGCTATAATTTACTTTATATTAACCATCATCTTCTAATTGAATGTGAACCAATTAGCTGTGGTAGCAAATATGACAAGATTTATACCGTGCACAAATCAAGATTAAATAGATTTTAGATAAACATGTCAGTTCTGCCGACGAGTCTTTCTCGACACTTCATACTTTTATCTATTATAATGCTTTTTAATGTAACCACTTACTGTACTACCCACAATAGATTACTTACTTACTTACTTACCTACGTAGTATTGCGCAGACCGCAGAGCTAAAATACTTTAGTACTCGATTGGACCGACAGGGGATGTAGTTATTCAATTCGGCCTGCTAGCGTCATTACTATAATACACTAACTATCGTATAGTGACAAAAAATCAGAACACGTAAACATAACTGTTGGAAGTTGCCGAATGGAATATATAAATTAAAGTAGCTCATATACATTATTACATTACATTTTTTACATGTTAAAGAGACAATACGATGTAGGAAGCATATAAACGCAGGTATTGTATGTATCTGTGCATGAGTATTTAATTGGAATGTGCAGTATTGATATTTTGAATATGATTTTATGATAAAAAATTAAAACCAAAAATCGATTTGTCTATCAACGTACAATCATCGTACAAATAATAGTCATGATTATTAATAAGTACTTCAGTTTAATATGATGTATTGAACGATTCAGTAACAAATAATTAAGTTGCAAAACCAAAGTGAATAATACACCAGTCCTTCGCTAGTGACTTTTAAAAAACACTTGCGTCAGAGTTCTTCAATCGTATTTATTATTTCTTAGCGTCGAGCTCATTGAGAGGGCGCGGGCGTTAATACAATAATATAGCGTGTATAAAAATTAACCGGTGTAACGGGACGGTGCGTGGGCGCGCACGCGTCTCACCTCCGACCTCCATAGGCGACCGCGCCGACCGCGCGCCGACCGCACACCATCCGCGCCGAATAAACCGACCGTGTGCCGAACGGGTTGCGCCTCAGCCATAATACTGAACCTTGATCGATCGCTGACAGCCTACCTTACTGTTGTACTAATTACTAATATAATAGTAGTAATAACATTTTATAAGCAGTTATGATGCTACGAGTATCAACACGAACTTATCTTATTTGTGTCTCTGGCTTGAATTTGGTTTTAGTATTGTATTTGTACCATTATATAAAGCAATGCCAATATAATAAGATCTTAAAACACTCGTTCTGTTGAAACAAACGTTCCCGACTACAACCCTAGTGAATTTAATGAACGCTTTGATTAGTTACTAATTAATCAACTATACGTCCTCGCCTACGCCAAAGGTATTCCTTAACGTTTGTTTTGTTTAATAATGTTCCAGCAGATTATAATCAACCGTAAATGCCAATTTGTCAAAAGAAAACAGAAATCTTTCGTTTGCGTTGCTCAATCATCTGTTACTCTGTGTGTGTAACTTTTATGTTTGTTTGTATGTTCAATTTTCTTTATTTGCATATTATAAATAAATCTAATTTTTATCCAAATACAGATACAAAACACTTATTGATTACTCCACATTGCGGAAATATCAGAACAAAAAGCATTTTAAAGCAGTGGGCAGTCTTAACGGGATCTCTTCCAGACAACGGTTAAATTAAAGATATCGATATACAAATAAATATCGTATAAATACTACATGTTTGATGAGTACTAATGTAAATACTAATGTGAGTATTAACTGGCTGAGTAGATGAAGTAGTAATTTATTAATTAAAATGTTAATGATAGTAAATTAATTGTATTGAATTAAATTAATAGTTAAATTATATAAGGACTAACAGAGAATTTAAGTAAAATTGTTACCAACATCTTTGGACTATGTCTTTTTATTTTATTTATTTATAAACAATAATTGTCTAGCGTGTTCGCCTAAAATGAAAGCTTATATCGATTTCTAAAAACGCTAACGAATTATGCACTCCTAATAGAGATCGGAGGAAGGTCCCAAAGAGAGGCTTCCAAAAGTGGAACTGTAAACTAAACAACAAAATACGTAGATTAAACAAAAATATATGGAAATTAAATACAAACTATATTAGGCTAAATTCAACTACAAATGTTTAGAATGTTGGAAGCTTAAACGATACTCTTTATAATTATAATAATACGTATTAATTTACATTCAGTGTAAATGTGTAATACTTGATGGTTATTTCACGTTGTATATGAGCATAACATATTATAAGATATACTTATATGTTATGCTATGTTATACTTATAAGATTACCTTATTAATTCTAACGTAAAAGTTATTGAAGGGATCACTTCTTACTGATTTTTTGTAAATGTGAGCGACATTCGGAATACGAAACAACGTGCGCGTTTTATATGAACCCTTACCGAAATTATGTATGTCCTGATTCAATTAATGATCTGAAATAATTCATTGAAACAGCTGGAATCATCGCCGTTATCATTAGTTAAATCATTAAATAACTAAGCCCTTTTTCTTATTTGTCGATTACTCCTAGAAAGTTGGGAGAATGTTCTTTTAATTTGTTAAAAAAGCTTTTTCTGTTGAACAGATTACAGGTTCAGAATAGTTAAGGCTGTATGATTTTGTTATTTAATATTCATTAACATTATTATTTACATACCATTTATATTACGTATGATTAATATTATTGCATTCCTATAATAATGGACTGAATTAACTATATGTTTATTATGCACGTTCAGTTCTTATTTGTAATACGTGTAAACTCTGGCTTTGAAAGTTATTATTTGGTAATTATAAACATGATAAATTATTTAATAGAAAAATATTAGAAAAATCGATTCGGCCCACAAGTAAATTCAATGTAAAAATCATAATAATATTTTTTTATTAGTTTAGTTAATTAACCACACATTGTTATCAAATTCATAAAACATTTCGAAGACTGACTTAGCCACTTACATAATTAAGTCGTGTTCCATGATTAAACAATCTTTATCCAAACCAATCCATATTAATGTTAATATCACAATATTACAATAAAAGATGAGTATAGTACAATCAGTCATTTTCCAAAAGCATCATAACTACTCACCACTTATTTGAAGAAAGCTGAGCCATATTGGTAAATTTTCTTATACTTTCTTTTTTTGAATTATATATCAGCAAAAATATTAAAACGTTAATCATATGCATTAAATTGGCACCGTTCTCTAAAGATGAGATCGTTACAAAAGCACGTTTATAAGGAGAAATCAGCACAAAGATATAGTCTTGTCATTAAAAGTCATTCGTTAAAACCTACAGACGGTAAAATCTGTAACAAGCAACGTAATAAACGCAATAACAATGAATAAAATGGCAATAATAGCAGGTGAAATCGCGACAGGTCCGGGTCTCGGGTCGTCGTCCGTAATTATAAATAAAATACAGCGAGACCGCGCTGGCCGCCCCCGCCCGCCGCCCGCCCGTCACCTCGCCACTCGAGCACATTATTTCGTTCCAGACACATTTACACCACAATGCACCATTATTGTACCTGCTTGTATGGATTTTTCGACGTAAACTTGTAACAGCTCCAATTGTTATTGCGGTCTTATTTTAAATTTTACCTTATTGCAAAAAAGAGAGATGAGGCGCGAACATCATGACTCGTTACTTACTGGAACGCTTTGCGAATGGTAAGAGGTTAGTGCGTTTATAACTTTTTTGGAATGCGGCCTCGTGTAGGCGAAAGAGATCAATGACATGAAATAATAAAACCAATGTTAACAAAACTATAAAATCGAATTTCCTCGCATCTTTTCAGTACACGCTTCGAAATATTTTAAAGTCATTCAAGCACTATATTCTGTATTCGTTTAGGGCAAAAAGTCTAACTTGTAATCAAGTATTTTTTTCAAGCTGAAAATGTTCCTATTTAAGAATGATATAAGATTTTTATTTAATTCGAACATTTACATTGCGTATATATGTATAACGTCAACAGCTACATTTATAATTTTTATATATTTTATGCATTTTCAATGCGATCTTATAAGATAAATTATTATAATAGAAAAATACTAGAAAAAATCGACTCGGGTCACAAGTGAATCTCAGATCCCGCCTGAGATTCACTTGTGACCCGAGTCGATTTTTTCTAGTATTTTTCTATTATAATAATTTGTCAACAGCTACGCCATGACTCCCTAAACGGGAGACTTAATAATGGCCTTTGCGAATTATCATTCTGTAATTTTTAAATATTAAAAAAAATCAATTGTTAATCCAATTACATTTTATGAAACTTTGTTATAAAAAGAAATACCTCCACTTAGAAACAAATCTTGTATTTTTTGAAGCCAGAATGATGGAGCAGCAAATTTATTAATAATAACAAAAGCAAACGTATTTGGAATTACAAATTGAATTACTTGTGTCATAAACTACAGTAACTAAAAACACATACTACCGGTTTGATGATTTTTTACAACACTTATTAAACTGCCCTTCTCTATTACCCAGCCCGCAAATTAATTACATGTCCATGCATGTTAATACTCTATTGAATTGTCTTATCTTTTCCCAACTGTTGTGCACATGACGGTTAGATGAGTGTTAGTATGACTAAAGTAAAAACTGGTAATGTAATGTGACGATAGGGGATGAGGGTGCGGTGCGCCCGGGCGTGGAGAACACGCGCCAGAGCCACGTCCGACACGCACGCGTCATGACGGACTAACTATTTATTTCTATGACCTTTTACTTCACACGGAAGCTCCCATTGGCATTCGTCAACGTACTAGACAATCAATAATATCTTAATATAATACGCAATGCGAGTTGCGTAATCGCTTTTGCATGGTCTCTTATAACCTTTGGCATAAGGCGTAGGCGATCTAGATGTTTATTCGCTTCGGCCACCCAGTGTGTCGATATTATCCTTAATATTTTCGTATCTCCCACTGTGTTCTCATGTTTTATTAGCATTCTTTGTAGACTTTACGACAAAACAGCAAATTGTGATGCCATGCTGTTAGGCAGTTCAATAGACCCCATCTTACAGACAAAATGCTGCAACTATTTTTATCTTGTAGTAAGGAATTACAAAATCTTCCCACGTACAGTCGTAAAATCACTTGCTATCTAATAAAATAATAGGTTGCACCTGTATAAACTCTATCTTTTATCTCGAATAATGTTATTGGTTTTCATGGATTCCAATGATATGAATTTAATACTTTTTTGTTATGTATGCTTTATATTTTCCTAAACTAAATGGTTTTTTATTACCTCATATTATTTACATCGTCACATAAAGCAATTTTACAAGTAGCTCTCCTTGAAGGGCATTATTAATATTTTCTTTATTAACTTAAATTGAGATCAATAAACTATTTTGTTTTTTATGTTTTTAACCCGAAAACAGTGTAATTTTTTTTTCGTAACAACCACTCATAAAAATTGCCAACTTAACAATATATTCAAATTAGATTATGTTCAAATAAAAGGGACAATAATAAATAAAAGAAATATACTCCGTAGTGTTGTCATACTCAGATATATAGGCCTCCTTATAACTTCTTATACCACATGTAGTAACTTTATACATGTAAATAAAAAATATCGAATGATATAAAAAATAGTAGGTAATCGGAAAACTCTTTATTCTAAATATTGTTTGTATAATAACTAGGGCTTGCTATCCAGATAACCGGATATCCGTTTTATCTGGATATCCGTTGAATTTACTGATCATCTCAATTTTCAACACTCTGACGATTCCTTATCCTCTTGTTTAATGCAGTTAAATTTATCAGAGCTTGATCGGTAAGATATTGTATCTACACTTCAATACGCTCAGCCTTTACGATGCTTCGCAATAAAAATGTGCTTCTGTACCCGTTTGACTCGCTGGCGTGGTTGGGCAACCACATCTGCTATTGCTTTAAGTGCCTTTTAGTTCTTATTGCCTATATATTTCTTTGGGCAACAATACTTGAATTGACTCCTCTCACCGCAAATGTAGCACAAGGGGCCAGACCGAGATCTGCCTTAACCCACTATTCCCTGCCGTTGGTGGGCAACAACCATTGCTGTTTCTTTTGGCTGTCTACTTCGTCATTCCATGGTCATGCTGCTTGCTACTCTTTAAAAGGACAAGAAAACCTTATGTGGTATCTTTCACCGCAGACGTAACAAATAGGGGCAAGACGAGGTTTGTCGTGATTAACTATTGCTTCTACTTTCAACATGCGCTTGTACAAGAATGGATTCAACCATTGTCGGCATAGACTTGTAAGCCTCACGAATCAGCTTTTGTATTTCCAGACTCCACTGTAGAAAACTCATTACTATGCTGGACTCGCTTTTGAGTTAAGCTCTGTACACTCGCTCTAAAGGAGAGTCCCCATAGCGTAACTCCAAGCAAAAATGAGGTGCACACATGGTGATCTTTCACCCCGTTGGCTTCTTTAAACTAGCGACGATTAGCTATCCAAGAAGAAGTGCCATCAAAGACCGGTGCCTGCGTTACTGCGTTAAAGGAAACAGTGGAGTAAGTGTCGTACAGACTTGATAGTCTGATAGGCGTAATCGAGCCTGTTCAGCCATGAACTGCTGTAACTAAAGCATAGTGGTATTCTCATTATTAGGTGGTACATGGCTCGTAAAAGTAGGTTATACTTTTTCTTACCAGATTGTGTACCCCGACCGATGAGCATCATGTATTTTATGGCGGTTGATACCACGTTCTGCTTGACTTCTCTCCTGTATACGAGTTGGACCCAATATGCTCTTGTGAGTTTCCTCTCGGAGTTAGTGGTATGACTATCCCACCTCTGCCACCAAAATGTTACAAGCCATGGGTACCGGATAATCAAATCCGAGATTTAGTTATTTAAATATCTTACACACAATATAAAACCTTAAAAGACAAGTCCGCTAATTAACTCCAATTGTCCATTAAATTGCCGAAGTTATCAGATATTATCTCTTGAATACCGTCGCAGAATATCCTAGTCGCGTACGTAAACCACGTCCACTATTGTCCGGTAACTCGCTGAGGTCATTTATTTAATTACCGTTCATGTCGCTCCAAATATTACTTTCAAGTTGCTTCGATCGTTTTCTTAATTAGCACTACTCATTTCGCAGCCGCATTCGGTTTAAATATAACTACTCTATTACACCTCCTTTTTATACCTACGATTTATTCTACACACTCCTTCAATTACCGCGGCTCCATTTCTGTATGTTTTAAGAAACGATCGTGCGCGATACTTCCCTTCCTCCGTTGTAACAATATGTAAATCCGAATCACATAGTAATTAATAAAACTTACGCCTAAATTTTTCTAATGCAAAAGGCCCAGGGGTTTTTGAAAGGATATTCACATTTGTGCTATCTGAATTGTCAATAGATATGGAGATTGAGGACTTACATAGTATAATGTTTAGACAATGCTCTTGGGTTTTGAGGCCTGATAAAACGGAGTTACAATTATTAACAACGGGAGAAGCCTCTGAAATAGGGGTGCTCGATAAAATATTTGGGTTAGTATATATAAACATGAACTCATCTTCTATGCAGTTGAATGAGGTGCAATTTTGTACAACTATTTTGTGTAAAAGTAGCGTCTTAAAAGAGCAACATAAAAAGCTTTTCAAAAAGCGACTGAAGTTTTTTCAATACGGCTTTTATTTCATTTTTAATTGTATAGTATTTATTTTGTCACTTTAAACTGGGTATAATATCTTATTTATAGGAAGATAATTTTAATTCTAAAATGTATATTTCACTAAACATAGTTTAAAGATTAAGAGTACCATTTAAATCATGAGGTTCCTATAAAATCAACTGCAGCTTTTTCTTTGAAAAGAGAAGATGAAAAGTTCAGTTACTACCATGGTCAAAAAACAAAAACAGGAAAAAAACGTATAGACTAATAGATCAGCAGTTACAGAATATTTACTTCTGAAAGGCATAAAAAACTGAATTGAATTTTATTGTCATCATCATTGCCGCATTCATTCGAAAATTGTAAGTACAGTACAGTGGTAATTAAAATAAAAAATATCGGAAGAATTTGAGAGGACAGTTTTAAATTATCGGAAGTATGGGTTCCAGGGTTGGCAAAGGAACTACTTTTTGTTCGCAATTAGTTTTTATCAAAATTAAACCTGTCTGCAAAATGAAGCTAAAATTAGTTATGTGCAGCGATAGTTGGAATATTATGGATTACTCCTTGAGCATAAAGTCATAGCATCGCAGCACCAGCCAACCTATGGCCTCAGCCAAAACATCGCGAATATGTTATCGTTGCCTTCCAAATATTCAAAACCAGATTTAATAAACTTATTTAAAAGTCGACATATGAATTGTCTAATAAGTTTAACATATTTGTTTATTCTTTTCATTATTTGAAAACAACTTTGTAAAAACGTATTCTTATGCACCTGCCTGCATGCTCTTAATATTTTTGTGTCCATGATTAAATAATGCAATACAATTATAAATGTAGAAAAAGTGTATGTGTTAAGTAAATAAGTGATCTAAATTTAGTACTAAAAGTAAGCAAACGACTGCTTGACTTATATGCAGCCAATGAAATCTTGGAGTCGGGTGCCAATGTGCTAGTTTCTGTTTAGCCCGCATCAATCGCAACGACATTTTTGCCATTTAAAACACATAAATGAAGTGTCGTTTGATTTATCGGAAAGTAAATTTTACGCGGCTATATTGAAAATCGAGGTTATAGATAAACTTACATAATATGTTTTACTTTTAATTCAATCTAGTTGATTGATTATCTGACCTCTACAACAATAATAATGATAAAAAACCTTTCTTAAGGTTTATAAAAAAAACACTTAACCTAACTTTTCATAGTTTAGTCATTTGTCCACAAAATTACTTACCGGGTGTTTTCATTGATCAAAAAATACATCCGTAGCTTATTTGAAATTAAATATTATATTCGTAATCTGTATCTATTTAACAACTCTATAATAAATAATAATATAATAAATAATAAATAAATAAATATTTCCTACATTCACACCAATTAACCTAGCCCAAAGTAAGCACTTTTAAGGCTTGTGTTATGGATACTAGGGTAACGGATAGACATACATATATCATACATAAATAAGTAATATTCATAGAAATATATAAAAACATCCATGACTCAGGTACAAATGCTCGTATTCATCATACATCATCTGCCCCTTCCGGGATTCGAACCCAGGACCGTCGGTGCGAAAGGCAGGATCGCTACCGCTGCACCAAACGGTCGTCAAATAATAGTTTTACTTTTGTCGTTAGTGCTACAAGTATAACAACACATTAGGGAAAAGGTTTGTCCGTGCAAAATAGTAAGTTTTGGAGGACAAAATGTAACACAATCCTGTGTCGTAAATAACGAACCCACAAAGTCAACAAATACATTTATTGCATCCCTTAGTTGGCTGCTCGACGTTAAACATGAAATACATATGCCAGTCCATCGCGTTATTCTGCAAAAAATATGAGTATGCAAAATTCTGGTACACTGACAAATATATTATAATTTTGGTGAATTTATTATGTTAACATAATATATTTATGGCGTGAAGGTTTGGTATATCTTTAAGTATCTCAAAGAGTTTTTAATATAACCCTAATAGCATATTGCTACCCACCGAAATTGCCAAATTACACTAAAATTATAATTTTCATGCCTAGTAGGCAAATTAAATTTATTTTTTTGTAATTGAATTGTGATTGAATTATACAGTATACACAATACTTAATATATTATCCTAATGTTTCAACATTTAAAAATATTCAAATAAATCTATACTCTCTCTAAGCAACATACGTATTGTATTACACTACTTATTAAGAAAATTCACCCGTCAGAATGATGTCTACAGGCGGAAGCTAATATTCAAGCTTTCAAAGAAAAATGAGAAGAAAAAAATTCGCAGTGATCTTATAAAATTAGAGGAGATGCGAAGAAGTTAAAGAGAAATATACCATAATAAAAAGATCATAGAAAGAAAGCTAACTAAGCAAGAAAGAAACATAACATAGAACAAGCAAGCTATACATGTAGAACTCTGGCCCATAAGAAGATTCATCTAATATCGCCATTTTCGGCCTTTTCCCTTTGCCAAGTACCTCTCAGATACAGCCTTAGTGTCAGCAGGTGCATAGTTAATGAATTAATGGTCCCAAAAACATATTCCAAAAAAAAAAAGCGAAAGATTCCTTAGTCTTACGTACAGCAGAAGGGGAATTCCTTGATGACGACGGAATTCCAAAATTGGCTCTTCACATCAATGATACCAGTACACCAGTATATCAGCCTTGTTCATGACTAAATTCATCTGATATATATACCATACAATCGCCGCTTCCAAACACAGCACATAATAGTCCAAGATCTGAAGTTTCGGTTTTAACTCTTTTAAGACAAGAATAAAGTACTAAATTAAGAATTAACCAAAAGCAAAAATCTGTGCATACTATTTTAGCACAAACAGAAGAGAACCATTTTAAAAATACAAATATTTTATTAGACCCACAACTAAACAACCCTCAAAATACAGCCACTAAACCAACTGAAATTATGGAAAAATATTAATGAAAAAATTACCCTTTGGTAATTAACAAAGATAATTATGATGAAGATTCTGATGATAGTTTTATAATAGAATAGAATATAATAAGAATGTGCGTCTATTAAAGATGTCTAAAATACCATCTTACTATAACACAAAAGTGCAATACACGCTGACCCAGCAGCCAGCTGGGCATTACCTTTGATATCCCGTAACCATCAACTTTCAGTGTACTCAACAAAGTACTTTTTCATATCTTGTATAAATAAATGGTAGCTTTTCTAGTAACCTATTAAAAGGTTTTTCTTTCTATAATATGACAAAAATAAAAGTGATGGCATTAAAAAAAATGCGCCGTCAAAGTTGCTCACTAAAGCTTGCAAAACATTTGAAACCGATGTGCAAAACGGGACCGAATGGTTATGTCCAATTTCTATGTTAATCAGTGGTTATCAAGTTTACCTACTTTATTCGTGGAATATGGATGTGCCGAGGAGCCCGCGTGCCCTCACGGCGTTCGCTACGCTTGAGGTGTTCTGGTAGTTGGCAGCACCCGGCAGCTTTACCACGCCTACAACGAATGACAGTTTAGATGCTCCTGACGACATAAGACCCTGTGAAAAAAAATCTACAATTTGGTAAAACAATAGTGCAGGCTGGGAAAATTTGACGTAAATTTCAGCATAGTTGTGGCATACCCCAAAAGTCTGAAAAGCCATTGTCAACATAGCAGCAGTGGTTAGGTCAAGTTGCCATGGTAACCAGTGACCGTCAGGTGTTATGTCTCCACGGTGTATGGGTCCACTGAGGAGTCAAGTGCGACCTCGCCACGCTCGAGGTGTGCTGGCAGTTGGCGGCGCCCGCGCAGCACGCGCCGCGCACGCGACAGGTGGACGTCACGCGCCGTTACTCCGCGCCCATGCATTACGATACTTGCATACATACTTAGTCTTATCCTATTTAATTGCTGTTGAAAAGTAACTGACGTAGTGTCTTCTTGAAATTGAATTTAAACAGAACAAATATGTAGATATGGCCTCTTTTCTTTGTATCTATCTGTTTAAAATAGTCGGAAAAATTTTATAAAGCTATTACACTATATTGTACCAAAGTTGTGCACATGATAATTAATATTATACAGGTTATATATTTCCTGCTATAAAAATAAAGTCCTTGAACAAACCAGGAGAAATATCAAACAAGATTTACTTAATAGTCAAAAGACGATCATCCCAAAACATAATTAAACTTGTAACATGAACAACAGATGACCAATATTTGTCCCCAGATTTCGATATTATTTTAAGATTGAACTAGCGGCCCGTCCCGGCTTCGCACGGGTGGACAAAATTCTTTAATTTTTTTCTATTATCAAATATTTTTCCGTTAGCGCCATCTAGCGTCCGGTAGACGAACTACTTGCGGTTAACGCGTTGCTATGGTAACGTTATTGATAGAATGGAAAAAGAGCGGGAAAAGGAGCGGACAGACAAACATCCAAACCACTGTAATCGTAGATTATAGATTAAGATTGAATGATGACAACACAATATTCACTTGGTATGTACCAGTCCTTACCTGATACAGGTATCAAGTAAAAATTGTAAGCTACCACTTAAATATTGTTGTATTATTTGTATTCTATTTTGGTAATTTATCAAGTAAATATTGTAGCTGACAATAGATATAATTACATGAAATTTTAGAAATATTCGCATTGAAGTTAATAATTTTAAGTTTACATTTCAAGTATTATACATCCTGTCATCATTATCAGCCTATTAAAGATTGATGAAAGCATTGAGAAAGACTGCATGGTGCACTCTCTTAATTCTAAATCCCTAGTAAAATAACAGCCTATATAAATTGAACAATAGGTATTTTCAGCGTCTTCATTGCGAAAACATTAATTAAATTATTCACGTTATAATAGTGATTCGTGCTTAAATCAATAATGTTTATGGTGAGTTAATAAGTGAAGCGCAACCTTCTAATTAATTTAAAAAGAGTTCACTATCAGGATAAAACAAGTGTCCGTTGAAGGTATTAGCTATAATCAATCAAAGAACCGGTTTTTGACAATCTATCATCGCCATGCGAGTTGTGAGTCGATGTACGTCGGACGGTAGCCGTTTAACGGGGCGATCATGTTTCATTCTGAAATTAAAATTTAAACACGAGAAAAGTGGAGCAGATCAATTGTGAAGTCACTCGACAAGTATATTTGCGTCGTGAATTTCGACAATTTGATAACAGGTAATATCCATCAATTGACGCGCGGTCAGGAGTTCCAATCACAGTGCTTCGACCTCACGCATACGCAATTTACAGCTTTATCATCCGTTATTAGTCTTAATAACACGCTGCATCGCGACAACATATTAACCTCATAAAAATTCGTAACATTTTTAAAATTAATTACGTTTCCATTTTACACGAGGCAAATCGATCATACGTTAAATGATTCCACTGTCTCTTTTCAATATAAGAATCACGATCACTCACTTGCTGGGATACGGCATTTCTCGACTTAATCGTTTTCGGAATGCGAATATAAATCATATAGTACCTACCTATGTCGAAAACGTTTCTGAGAAAAGGTATCAAGAGCCGCTGCCGATAAGCATGACCAGTAATACTGTATCCGAACATCTCCAATCTTCAGATTAAGATCCCGTGTTTACAAAGTTTTTGAACACGATGGAGCCGAAAAGCTATTTAAAACTCGTTACATAACCGTTATGGGTGGATAAGAGCGTGAAATTTCTGTAATTGGTAATTTTGTGTTACATACAATTTTTAACGATATTTCATAAGAAATGATAAAGATCTTAAATAATTTTCAATCATTTCAATGTAGAGATTTAATAAAAACTACTATATCGGATATTACATGTGTCACACTTCGGAGCGTAGAAAACATGCCTCACTCTGACATGCAAAAACTTAACTGGCAAGCAGTCCTAAGCGACACTATATCGCTAGCTCTGACTGAGTCAAAACTCTTATAGCAAGGTACGAGCTATTACCCAGCTCGGTAGCAAAGCGACAGCTATATTAATGAGACTGATTGGACCACAGACCAAATTGCGCAGATCTATCAAAACTTCACACGTAGAGGCGTTGCTGTATTCTAAAGTTAATTATAAACCTCTTGAATAAGTCAATAGTAAATAAATGTTTATTTTTACATTGTATTGCACTTGAATGTAGGTATACCAAAGTAGCATGAATCTATAATCTAAGATCACAGTGGCTTATGTGTTTGTCTATTCACTCTTTTTCCCCGCTTTTTTCCATCGTATCAATAACGTTACCATAGAAACGCGTTAACCGCAAGTAGTTCGTCTACCGGACGCTAGATGGCGCTAACGGAAAATATTTAATAATTGAATAAATTTAAAGAATTTTGTCCGCCCGTGTGAAGCCGGTACGGGCCTCGGGATATATAAAAAACAGAGTCAATCCAATTGAAGCAATAAGGAAATGCACTTAATCATACATACCAGAGATATCACAACAATCGAAAACGGGCACATCATAAATACAACATTGTCGCATCGGTATTTTGAGTGAGTCGCTGCCATGTGTCGGTGTCCATTACGTTGTAATCAATCATCGTGCACGTTCAGGTTTCAATCTGCGTTTGCGCCGCTTTTGGTCAGGCGAGGCTTTCGACACGGGCGCAATCAATATAGCAGATAAGTGCGATAAGATCCGACGCAGCCCCGCTGCCCTCCGCTTCACATCCTCGACAGTCACCGCGCCTCCGGCAAAACTCCGACATCTTCATTCCCGCCTTTAGTCACGGCCACGACTTATTAAATAGATTTTATAAAAAAGACATGCTCATAATTATCAATCCACATAAATGAAACGATTACAAACCCAACTTACCAAAGCAGAAAAACACGTGCTAAACATAAGTGCATGTCAGTAGCGCCTGTTATATGTGAAGTGCCCTTAACGACTTAAGTGTTTATATGGTGTAGTGGGATAATTTATTATTTTATCTTATTATTGCATCTTGTTTTTACTCATTTCATGTAACAGACAAGTCCAATTCAATATTCATTGGTAATTGTCTTAGCTCTTTTTAATTATGAACTATCATACATACAGTGGCAGGTTTATCATTTAATTATACAAAATAATTTAATCAAATGTAAGTACCCTAATTACTTCAAACATGTTAAAATAAATTTACATATATGATTTTATATAACACCGCTCTCATGACTTTACGTCGCAATCTCACCTACACGTCACAAAGCTTAACTTAAAAAGTAACAACAAAACTCAACTTCCAACGAAGTAAAACTTTCTTAGGACCATTTATGGAAAAGAATAGGTTCATTAGCTCGCGTGTCAGAATAAAAGTTGACCCCAATACAATAAATTGAAACCTGAGCACATATGATGGTAAAGGATAACCATCACGCGGCGTGATCACCATTTACGTGTAGGCGGGCATGCGGGCACAGGTGCGCACGCGCCACTTCTGCACAGGTAGCCCCTATACTGTGCTCGTTATGTCCACCTGTATGCACTAGTCACCGTATCGTTAAAACTAAAGATTTTTTTAACTACCTTATCAACTATTACCGATCAGCACATTAAAAACCTTATCACAAGTGATAAAATTTTGCAGTTTGTTATTAAAACATGTTAGCTACTACTTAAATACTAAGCTACCGCGACAATATGTTGAATTCAGAGCAGTCGCCCAGAGTAGCATCGTGGTATATATATTAATATCTTCTATTAATTTATCTAAGCATGATAAATGCATGAATAAGAAATATAAACAAAGGATATGAGTACTGATTTACGTGCGAGTTATTAGCGAAATGGGATAATTAGCTCTTAAATTACTACGTGAAATGTTGCTTAAAGCCGATTTGTAATGGAAACTATCCATTAAAGAACGACATAAGACGGCCGCTATCGTCGGCAATAAGTTAGTTGAGCATTAGTAAGCTGGAAACTAATTGCGGAGGCGGACCGATTTCCCAGTCTGTACTGAAGCAATTATTACTCACAACGTGATCAACTACTCGACTGTCCCTCAAAAATCATCATGAATGTGATGATCCTTGAAGGACAAACAAATTCATCAATAGTAGATAAAAAACATAGAGCATTTTTTGTATATGATCTCCACCAGGTGATTTTAACACCTCAGTGTGAAACCCAAGGGAGTATCACTTATGGCAACAGTAAAAATTGTAAAAAAAGCAGGAACTAAGGCGATGAGATGACTTGACACATTATTTAAATTTAAAAACGCCCGATTTTTTTTCTCTTGCTTGTTATTTCATTGTTTTGTCGGTTTAACTTCCATGGCGTTTTTGCACATATAAAAATATCGCACCATATGGGGTGCATTTTGAAAGAGATTATCTAACGAACAACATGAGAAAACATATGGCCAATTAATTTCTGCTAGCTCCGCTAAATGAGCATCGTTGAAGCGAACCAAAAAAAAAGCATCTATCAAACCTTAGAACGCGGCCCGCAATTGTAATGATTTGAAATGTTGCCAAGATGTTATCGGTATTGATCTCATTTGAAATGCAGTAATGAAAAATTTGTTAGCTTACCTTTAATTGCGTTTTTGTTTATTACAATAATGAACAGAACATTGAACCGATCGCTCTTTTCTGCTCTTATATAAAAGTTCAAGAACAAAAATCTATCTCATCTAATGCATGAGCCTAATTAATATCCAAAAAAGACACTAAATAAATAAATAAATCTCAGTTGGAAGAAGATTACAAATCACAGGATTTCCTCCTAGGGCTATATAATATTCATATGTATAACTAAGAAATATCCAGCTTATTCAATGGCACATATTATTACGTCTTTGGTTGAACAATGAGAAGCAGACTAAATTGCAACTGCATAAGTATTTACTGCTTACCAAGTGATTAATTACCTTTATCAGTGATCAATTCAATCATTATAATAATTTATTGGTGTGGAAATGCTACCCTCTGAGTCATAAACCCATTATTCATATTGACAGATAGTTTAGATTAATACTACCAATTTGTGATATAGTACCGTGATATCATTTGAAAATCAATAATATGGAAAACGAAATACAGAAATGTATTAGTATAAAAACAGAGCCTCACGATTTCTACATAAAAAAAATATAATTATTATATCTTATAAGAAGGCGTCTGTTAGGCAACGGTAGTGACCCTGTCTTTGCTACAGGCGTCTAGAGTTAGAATCCGGATATGCATATGTTTATGTTTTGAATATAAGCATTTTTATAGAGCCATGTCATTAAAAATACACAATACTGAATAATAGATAATTGTAACTACCAACCACTAAGGATAGGAACTAAATAGCGCCACAATCACATAGCCCCGTACTAAGCATTACTTTGCTTAGTACGTACGTACGTAGAATAAGTGCCAGTAATCGTAATTTTATTAATAAAATGAAATGTTGTAAAATTAAAAAAATGTGCTGATGTCGGAATTAATTAACTTGATTATAAATATTTTATAACTTTCAACAGGAAAATGTTGGTGTAAAAGTACTCTTGTTATTAATTCGATCGTTTTTAGTATGATTTCTTATAGGAAATCTATTAGTTTAATTAATTCAGTTGTAATTATGTACTAATATTTCAGTTATGTCGGATTTAGTTGTAGAGAAACAGTAAGCACGATAATGGACCACAATAGAACTTATTATTCAATTTTTGCCACACTCAAAGGCGCAAATGAATATGCGTGGTAAGTCACAACCTGTTCAAAATCGGGTTTCTCGTCGAGGCGACCATCTGGTGGGCGAGTATTTTTTTATTTTCCAAACGTGTCGTCTCGGATTCTTGTTTTTTGCACTGGCTGGCGCTCATTTTTTTTTATATCGCCAAGTTGCAGTTAACAGGTGGCTGGCTGAATGCAGGTGAGACCTGAGATTTTAACTCCAATCAAGTTCAACTTGCTGTAAAAAGTTACAGTTTGCCTACTTTTGCTCAATTGACTCCTCATTAAAAACTAAATTGAGGGCTAATTTCATTTCAACATTTTTCTTATTTTTTAAAATACTCGTATTTTAATACGAGTACTTCATATTAATTGTTAACTTGATTATGAGTAGTATTTAATAACACAAGAAAATTAAATAGAATAATCGCATAATTTGTTTCTAGCTACAGGTCCAACGAATATTTTATATCAACTTGGAAAAGAAATATCGCTTGTACAAATGCTTAGACTCCCCTTGATGAATGAATTAATATAACTCTTACGAAATTACACCTCAACTTATGTTGTTTATGAACTCGAAACTTTGCTGATGTTTAAAAAAAGGCCGTTTGAACCATGAACTACTTTAGCACTACCATATATGAGAGGTGTAAGCCTAAAATCTAGCTAATTAGGAAAAACCTGTCTTCAAGAAGGGATTGTCTCCAACGAATAGCTTTTAGATTTTAGAATTGTAAGTTTCTCGCGTTCCATTTATTTACAAACGAGGTAATAGAATTTAATGGTGACTCTCAATTATGTACGCTATTGCAAAAGGTTTCTGTATCACATAGACCTTTGACATAGACTTTTGTTATTTTTTTGTGGCTGTGCAGTTGTTATTGTGAAAACAAAATTCTTTAAACAAACTTCAAGCTGGGCGAAATGGGAACTTTTCTAGACGGATCTGAAATATTGTCAAATTCTACAATACTATTCGGTTGATAAACAATAACTATTATAGCATATTATATACTCCCAATCTAGATATAGCCTCATAAATTTTTCATCTTTCCGCTTGTGACGATTATGTAATTAGTGCAATTATTCTAACTACGCATCCATATTTTACAACTTATCACATCATAGATGTTTGGCTTAACAGGTATTAGCGGGGACTTATGTGAAAGCTTGAAAAATTGTACCTATTATAGAGAGTTCACTCAATAGGTTGGCGAACCTGGCACCGTTAGACTCCAGATCACGACGCATCGGATTATTTGAGAACACAAAGAACGAACGGAGCGACGGACGGTCACAATCACTCATAGCCATAGCGTTGCGTTGTCATCGCGGGCGCGCGACAACCGCGCGTCGATCACACACCGACACGCTTTGTCAGCCGTTCCGATTTGTAACTCGCCCGCGTGACAACCGTGCGCAAACACGTCACACAAACTACACGCTCGATAATACCTGTCCACGAGATGCGCTAATGATATAACAGCCGACGGAAATTGCGACTGATTTAACGTCTGTTAGTATTATAACAATCAACTATTTTCCTGTGGATCTATTATTTGAGTTCTTCGGAATATCCTATCCTGTCCCATCTATGGCTGTGTATGTTTATTGGACCAGTGATTTTTAAATGAATAAATTTATATTTTAAGACCTCTTCGTCGGGAATATGCGGAAATTGCATTCATATTTGTGAAACTCAATCTTCCAATCCATTTAAGATTTGTGACAAAGCCTTAGCCAAAGAACTTTTAAAGTAAGGATTTAACGAAGATTACAGTCATGTAGTAGCCCGTGATTGGGAATCCGTTAATTCATATTCTTTTATGTCTCTGAAGCAAGTAAATAAGTTACGCTACTACCGTGCGTCTCAGCAACGATTCGTTGTCCGCTTCCTGTTCCTCATTTTAAAACTTATTTTACTATCTTGGTCCCATTAGAGACTAGCGATGGCCTCGGCAGGTGGACGTCTTCCAAAACACTGCTCAGTTCCTTTAACCTACGATGCATATTCATATATGCGTAGCATGCATGACAACGAATGGAGAAAAAAGTGAAAACGAAGTAATATGTTGATGAAAAGAAGAACATAAAGATGAAATTTATATTTATATAACCTTTGATCATTATTTTCCTTCAAGTAAAGCATAATATTTCAAGCGATAGTATTTATGGTGGTGAGCGACACATAATAATTCATAATAATAAGCTCAAAGATCATTAAAATACAAATTTCTAACTTACATAATTAAGTGCAGTGAACCACACTATGCACCGAATCTAGTTTGGAACAAGAAAAGATATTAAACACAGTTTCACATATTTTGTTCCAATCCAAAATAAAATTAACGCCAAGACACAACCACCCAGATTAGTGAAGCAATGTGTTATTTACACTAACCTGGGCGAGAATCGACTGCGAATTGAGACATTCGGCCACTTAGATCAATAATGTAGTTATACTATAAACAGCAACTCAAGAGAAGACAGTAAGGTCACATTTGGGTCGTTTCGAAATTATTTCAGAAACTTTCTACAGTCATTTGGATTGCCCGCGACGAGGCTGTAAAAATCGTTCACCCATAAAATGAAATATAGGTTAAGACGGTCTCTCTCAAAAATTCATTCAAAGTACCGTAATCTGGTCCTTTTATTTTGTAATTTCTTCTTACCACCAATTTTGAGCAGTCGTTTAACATTTTAGGGCTTGTTTTATGAGCTCGCGTCTGATGAACATCCTCTTTTATTTCTCTTTTTGATTGTTTCAATACAAACCAAAGTTACCGCTATGCAATTCCTATATATGTTATGTCTATATGCTTTTGGTTTATATCTGACACTTGTTTCCCCATAAATTCCATAATATATAGTCTAAATATAAAAAAAAATACAACAAACATTAATCTCAACGTCAATAATATAATATTATGACGTTTTATGTGTTCTAACCTAGCCGTCAATAAATAACAATAAAATGTTAAACAAAATAAATTTACAGAATTAAAAATTCCACTTTTCGAAGGAATATTATATATTGTAATACATTAATAATGTAAAAAATACCGTAGTTAAATATGTACCTATATATTATTTTTTGTTAGTATCATAATGTTGGTACAAAGTAGCTCGTTGAACTCTTTTGTACACACGAAAGTGTTCATCAAATTCGTTTCATAAGCTAGTTTTGGTTTAGTATGAGTTTGCGTAGTAAGTTCAAGTAGTCCTATGCGTCAGCTTGCCTAAAAATCATATGGTCTACTTTGCAACTAGTCTTTATTGTTTTTGCTAATTGCTTTGTTATAAATTCATCCTAAATGCAATTTGTCTGAAAAGCAGGTCGCCTATGAAGCAAGTCGTCTATTTTAAAAATGACTACTAACAAATTCTATTGTGTATTACTAAAAGTGACGAGTTGCGAGTTCTTCCAAATCATGTTAAGACGATAAGCTATGCCGACCGGTTACTCTTCGGAAAACAGTCAATTTGTCCCAATGAGTTATGACGAGTTACATAAAAAGACTAGTTGCAATTTAAACCACATGATTGTTCGATAAGTTGGCGAATAAGACAATTTGTTTTTTTGACCATCTGATACCAACTTCTAGTATTTACTTGAAATAGTTACAACATAGTATTATAGACCATAGAAAATATCAGCAATGACAATCAAAGTATGTTTTTATTAGACATAACTAGTCTGACCATAAATACTGACATTTTTTTTTTCAACTTTTAATTATTTTGAATTTGGAATTCGTTTATTATATTAAAAACTTCTTTCAATTTGTGCCATTTCTCATATTTTTTCGTGTTCAATATCAAATTACAATATGGAATGGGGTGTTAAAGAAAATAGGTTTGTAGTGATTAACAGCTTGGTGTCAGCCGTATGTTCGTATATCGTACTAACAACAGATACAACAAAACTTCCTGTGTCGAAGACCAGAAAAGACAGGGGCGGCCGCGTGCTGTTAGAACTACAAAAATGTTAAATACACATTCGTTGAAATCCCATTAGGAAGCAAACATTTTATCGCTAGAAATGAAGATTCTCACTAGGACTCTGCCGCGTATTATAAAACAAGACTCGCTGCTTATCATCGACATACAGGACATGCCCTAAATCAATCTTGAGAGTGGATCGATCAAAATGGCTTGTGATACGATACGCAGGTGAAAGTACCAGAAATATTTTCTTTACCGATGAAACAATTTTCACGATTGAAGAGCACTACAATAAGCAAAATGTTAAAGTCTACGCTCTTAGTTCTAAAGAGGCTGCTTAAGTGGTCGGAAAGGTACAACGTGGTCATCATCTTGCGTCAGTGATGGTTTGGTGGGCTGTGTCTTATTAAGGAGACATAAAGCTACATTTTTGTGAAAAAGGAGTGAAAACTTCAGCCAAAGTGTATCTTGGATAGTGTTGTGAAATCTCTCATCAATACACTTTTTAAAAATGTACTGTGGACTTTCCAGCAGGACTCTGCACCTGCTCACAAGGCACGAAATATCCAAGCCTGGCTTGAAACCAACGTTCCGGACTTTATAAGAGCTGAAGACTGGCCCTCATCTAGTCCAGACCTCAACCATTTAGACTACAAATTATGGTCAGTTTTAGAGGACATGGCCTGCTCTAAACGACACGGCGACATCAAGTCTCTAAAAAAATCTCTGAAGCAAGCAGTGGCGAAATATCCCATGGAAACAGTGCGTAAATCCATAGATTCGTGGCCAGACAGATTAAACGCCAAAATATTTTTTGCTGAGACTTTAATAAATATGTACATATAAATTTTAGTAATGTTATATTACTTCATAAAAAAAATGCATTTTCATTTGTAACAGAACTTATGGCCGGACTAGGTATATAAATTGTGTAAAGTCCATGACGTGCTTAAACAAAGACTATGAATGTAGAAGAAAGTAGACACCCAAATGAGCTTAATTTGTATGTCAATGTTTAGATGGAACAATGGGTTCGGGTTTTCGCGGTGGCGGGCGGAGGGCGGCGGGCGGCGGCGGCACTGCTCGGCGTATTGTCGGGGCGGCACACGGGAGCCGTGTGCCCACGCCACGCCGTGTCCACGTCAACAGACAACCAACTTAAATATCTTACTTCCACAATTGTAATAAGCTAACGTCAAGAACTCATCATATCGCCCAACAAAAAGGCACGTGTCCGGACTCTTGGTTAACCGCATGCCTCGCGATTTACTTTATATAGATCGGTGCTTGTAATCACGTTACGAGTTCTGTTTCTTGTCATATGAAGATTACCTGTTAATCTCGGAACGTATGAGGTGTCATGTCTGACCCAATTTGTTTGCAGTACTGATGCTCTTATATCTGACTCAGACGTACTTAAACCACGGCCAAGCAATTTAACTTTTTACACACTTGCATACCAGCTATCGTTTATTTACCATCGGATTAAGCCCTTTCAATACCACAATAATACAGATTAATGTTCATTCATATTGTCAGTTGAAAGGAAACTATCACAAAACTTTAAAATAAAATCGTGACTGGTAAGATTCCAAGAAAGGAGATACTCTTTATGGCGAAAGCTTCAGTCAGTGCTATTTCTGTTTACCACTCCGCAACATATATCCGTCATAGTAAATCATAAGTTCCATAAATAAGAATCTAAGTATATGTAGTCATTGTTTAAAAGGTGATAATCGTTAGGAGAGGTGTGCCTATCACTCATATTTCATGCACAATACTTAACGCATCGAGATTGCTGTCTCTATCACGAATTAATGTTTATTACATTATTGTGCTGCAGTCGCCGGCGTGATAACCGTCGCGTTTAAGATATGCAAAATAAAGAACTTTCATTTCATCGCCGGGACAATGGTGATGATTTCGCGGGGGTTTGACTGTTGAAATAATGAATATTTAATAGTGTGAAAGTTCATGAGAGCATGTTCGTTGAATCTTTCACTTGTAAAGGGCTCTATGTATTTGTATTAAGGACCATATCTATAAATTTACAAATATGGTGTTACATTGTACCACAATTTAGTCATAGCTATATTTATTTATATCATTTGTTTATACACACAATAAATGTAACTGTGTACTATCTTAATAAGCAACATAAAAAAGCAAGATTAATAAATCACTTAGAAAAGATGTTAATTTATCAACACGGATCAGCAATTAATATTTCGAATATGAATTCATACTCATACAGACGGAGCCCACAAGTGGTGCAGTGAACGTGGTCTCGCCACGCCCGCTTCCTCCATCGAACAAGTGACTCCACTAATGAAGGCTCGCTCATCTAAATATTCATAAAGGCAGACATCGCATGCGCTTACAACTGGGAGCTGAAAGCACCCACAAGGGCCAAGTTATATGGGTTCTATCAAACATCTACGCATGACTTGACAGAAACAAAGCCTCCTTAATTGTTGTTGTAAGTTTAATCCATAAACAAACCTTGCTATTGTAAAGCACAGGCTTAACTTTGTCCGCCTTGATGAACCTGTCTGAGTTCTTACTGCTGGACTAAATCGGGTGCATCTAATACTAATGGAGTTTACTCACTATTTGGTATATATATATCCAGTGTAAGCACAGGTGTTGGATATAACGTTCCGTTGTCGTGTGAAATGTGTTTCAGTATATCTATTGTGAAAAATATCCGGTAGAGCTTCAGCTAATCAAATGAAAAGATTGAAAGAAAACCTATTAGTACTTTTGATGACCGGTTTGGTCAAGCGTGTGTAGCCCTATCTGCGAAGCTAAACGGTTGTGGGTTAAAGTCTCGATATGGATAGATGTTTAGTATTATAACCCTAGACATCTGAAAACATACAAGTATTTAAACCAAAGGATATTTACTGTAGGAGATTCCAAATGAATCCGTCTACAACACTGGCTGTAATAATGAAGAGTACTGACTCTTTCTTATTTGTAATACTGCTTACTCTTATTTTTCAAAGTACCAACTACTCTATAGAGTATAGACGAACACTCACTGACGTTGTCGTAACAACACTGACTCAACTTGCCATACCAGGCCGTTCGACTGCATGGCGCCATATTTGTTACCGGAAGTTAACATTTTTAAATGAAATTACTTTAGTTCATCAACCGACAATATATTTTTTTAATCAGTGACATTGTAACAAATTACTGTTAAAAGACAATTATGATTGTATAATAATTATTGCAAATAGTTAATATCATGAGAATGTCAAGAATATTACTTTAAAATTACCCTATTAAATATAAATTTGATTAAGATTTTTAAACACTTATTAATGGCGGTTTCGGAGGACAACTCCCTTTATTATAAATGATTGGTAATAAATATAATCACTTAATGTCAACTTTCTGATTGACATTATGTTATCTTTTAATTTAAGTCTAAAAAGATTCCACTCTTTGAAAATACTATATTGTTTTTCTCCGATCAGTAGAAGTTACAACTTTATGTAGTAACACGGGTGGAAACAAGGGTTTTGTAGAAAAACATTTCTACATATAACGTATCTGATTGATGATGGTTCTTGTTTAATAAATATTAGACAACGTCACGTTTATTGTTCTGAACCCAAGTAGCTAAGGAACTTGTTATGGAATTCAGAAACAACAACAAACAACACCCAGCTCGGCCAATATGGAAAAGTTCGTTCTCTACATTGTCGGGACTCGAACTCAGAACCTCGGAATGGTGTTACCACGAAAACCGGTAAGCCACTCGACCACAGAAAAAAGTCAACCAACATAACATCGTGCAATTCTTACTTTTAATTTTAGAATTGAATAGGCATGCAAAAATTGCGGCGAATATAACTTCTTTGAATAACAACTTTTTGAATGTGGTAACTATCAATTATTTTAAAATTCCTTAAATCAAAACCAGCAACCATGTAAAGGATATATTTATATAACTTTTTTTAATATATATCATACTGTCAAATATACCTAAAACGTAAAAAACATACCTTATAAATAAATATCGATGCGCAGACTGACAAAATAAGATGATAGTGATAATGATTTAAAGAAATTTTTGACTATGCTGGATCATATACGATGTGAGTAAATCTTATACGCACTTAGCCTTTACGCTTTCTAGGCACGAGAGGGTAATATCTTCCGGTCAGCTACAGCGGAATTAATACTCAACAAATCTGCGGTGTGCTCAGTAAATCAAGGTGTTTATGAGTCATTCAAGTCAACGGTGCGAGACCGCGCGACCTCCGCACTGATTTGCAATCTCGAAAGCTTAGGCGAGTTATACACTGCACCGCGCTCCGCCGCGAAGGGCGGTGCCGCTGATTTTAACGTGGTATGCAAGTATCTCAGTGTATATAGAAAACTCACCTAGTGCCACACAAAGACTATTATTGCCATTCGAGGCGTGCGGGGGCGCGGAGTGTGCAGCATGCGTGCGTGAGTTCCGCAATAAACATTTCATTTTATGCACAAAGACGCAAGACATTTTTGGTTGAGTGTAAAAAATACAAATGACAATATAACTTCATCTTAAATATTTTCGGTATTAGATATATATACATATACTAGCGGCCCGTCCCGGCTTCGCACGGGTGGACGAAATTCTTTAAATTTTTCTAGGACTAAATATAGCCTATGTTACTCAGCGTGAATATAGCTTTCCAATGGTGAATGAATTTTTAAAATCGGCTTAGTAGTTTTTGAGTTTATTTCAAACATACAAAAATACAAATCTTTCCTCCTTATAATATTAGTGTAGATAACAATGAGATCCCGACACTTGCATGCGTCTTGTCTTGCTTGCACCAAGCGCGCGTGGATTTTCTTAGCAGAGTTATTTTAGAAATGTATTTATTATACTCTTCAAAGATCTTATACTTACAATCATCAACAAATATATTTCGATCAAGATTATTACAGGATTTTATGTTGATAAAAAACGTGGAAATCAGTTCGTTCTGGAGTTATAGCGTCAGGAGGAAAACCCGACTTATCTTTATATAGTAGATATATGAGATACTACAGATAAAAATATTTTGATTCAATACTAGCACTGACAATGCATTCATTGAAACTCATTCTTCTATGCAGGCGCGTCTCATCCTAGATCGCATCGTCACTTACCATTAGGCGAGGTAGCGGTAAAGCGCTTACTTAATCATGATAAAAAAACTTGGTACTAAGAAGAAGCCGCAAGAAACTCGTCTAAGGCTGAACTCCGCGCATTTTTTTTATCTTAATTTTGGCATATTAACCAATGTTTTATACTATCACCACGGCGCCCCTCGCCGGCGGCGACAATAGGCTCCACGCACAGCGACGAGGCGCACTCGCCAGTGTGATGATCGCCTTAATAGGCCCTTTGCTCTGAAATCTATAAAATGTAAAGAGTATATTTTTATCCGACGTGCGTAATATGCTATAGAATTCATATTCTTTTTGTGGCAATTTTTAATTAAATGACGCTGATATAAATTATACATAATATAATATAATATAATATTTCTCACAATCACACCAATTAGCTTAGCTCAAAGTAAGCACTGTAAGGTTTGTGTTATGGATACTAGACTAACGGATAAACATATATATACGATATTTAATATTTATAGAAATAATATAAATATCCATGACTTAGGTACAAATGCTCGTATTCATCACACAAGCATCTGCCCCTTCCGGGACTCGAACCCAATACCTTCGATGAGAAAGGCAGGATCACTACCGTTGCACCAAGCGGTCTCAAAACGACGAGCAGACGCCTCATTATATCAGATAACTAATAATTCAATGATAAAAATTTAGCAATGTACGATAGTATGACTTCGAAGTCGCTATAAACATAAGTCAATTACTTATGTTAGATGAATGCTTCACTGGTTTTCTGTTTGTTTTTTTTCATTTGATTTGTTCGTATATCAATATTTTTATTAAAAATAAGACTTTTATGCATGTATTTGTAAAGGTTTATTTGTTGGGAGTGGAAGTGTATATATATTATATATTACATCACCTTTTAGTTACTGACCTTAATCAGACTGCAAGTATAGCACATAGTCATACATTCAGTGTAGGTAAGTATATCCTACTTAACAATATATTTACTTATCCTTTTCAAAATAGCCCTCCTGGGACGGTATGCATCGCTTATCGTAGTTCCATCGTAGGGTTATCCACTGATTAAGAGAATTTTAATATAGCGAAACAAGTGAATATGAGTGTTCAGCAAAAACTTAGCATAATAATCGCTTCCTCTTAAAGTACTTACGTTATCATGGTACAGCAGCCATGATTTTCATTTATTTAAAATATTGATCATAAATATAAAATGTTACAAAAGGCGGACTTGATGCTAATTGCACTCTTTGCCAGTTAACCTTTGGGAAAAACGAAACTTAAAAGCAGTAGGTACAATGGTTAGGTAGCTATACTTTTTTATCGTGAACAGGTAAGCGCTTGACCGCTATTTCGTCTGATGTTATGCGACGATGAGATCTTTGATGTGTTGTGCTTGCCTAGAAGATAACTATTCACTCGTGACTTGAAGACTCCTAAATTGTATTTATCAGGAGACAGAGTCAGACACTTAAAATTACCAATTTAACATTCTATAATATACAATAAATTAAAGACAATTCAACTTTAATTGATCATTTTACAAATCTAAACGTTTTCAACGGCTACTCTCGCGCATGACGTCTAATATATGTATGTGTTCATCATTTGACTATCTAGAAAAAAAGAGAAATTAGTTAGGGATGTTCTTGGTCCGGGGTATCTGGAAAGTCCAATGGCTCTTGGATATGAAGCTTGGACTCGTTCTATGGTGGTAAGTATTGGTACCTACCAACAGTAAATTCAACGCATCTAAGGCTCGCCCGGGGAAAGGTCTCTTAGTCTTCTTCCCGCGTTAGTTGTGTGGATTCTTATGGGCAGCCTGGACACAGTAGCCTCCAAAAGCCAGGTCTTTATACATCAAGGCCCGTACTAAATTCCCTTTTGGGGTTGAAAATAAAGTATATATTTTTTGTTCTGGGAGTGATCAGTTGTCCAGATCAATAGGTAACTATTTTGCTTTGTTTATGACCTGTTTCATCGCCGTCTGAATTCGACAACTCGTGCAGACAATAATAAAGAAAATAATTTCGTGATTAACATAGTATTAGGGGTTAAAGTATGAAATTGCCGATTTGTACTGAAAATCTATATTTTTTATTTTTTAAATTTTTAACAAATTTATTTAATCAAAATAGTTGCCATTATTATCTATACATTGCTGCCATCTAATGGGAAGGTCATTAATGCCTTTGCGATAGAATTCCGACGATCTAGACTGCACAAACTGTGTGAAAGCATTTTGTACTGCCTCCTGGGAAGAAAACTTCTTGTCACGTAGATAATTGTCCAAATCACGAAAAAAATGGTAGTCCGTTGGAGCAAGGTCTGGTGAATACGGAGGATGACGAATGGTTTCTAACTGCAGTTCCTGAAGGGTCAAAATGGTTTCTCGTGCTGTGTGAGGTCTCGCGTTGTCGTGGAGCAATAATGGTGAAGATCGATTCATGAGTCGGGGCTGTTTTACTGCTAGTTTTGTCAACATGGTTCGGAGTTCGGCACAATAGACATCTGCCGTTATTGCTTGACCAGATCGGAGAAAACTATAGTGAATAACACCATGCTGAGACCACCAAACAGTTACCATTACCTTTTTATTGGTAAGTTTTGCTTTAGGACACTGTTGTGGCATTTGACCTGGGGTCAGCCATTGCATTTTTCTTTTCCGGTTATCATAAAGAATCCACTTTTCATCACATGTTACAATTCGATCCAATATTCCTTCATTTCTGTACCGGTTCAACAAGGCAACACAAGTTTCAACACGCGTTTCTTTCTGCAGATCAGTCAAATCATGAGGCACCCATTTTTCGTATTTTTTTATTTTATTGATTTGACGCAAGTGAGTCAATATTGTGGGTAAGGTAACGTTAAACCATGCCGCTAATTCCTGGGTACTTTGACTAGGATCGGCTTCCACTATCTCTCTTAATTCATCGTTATTTACCTGTGTGGGCGGTCTTCCTCGTGGCTCGTTCTTTAAGTCGAAATTTCCATCACGAAAGCGTTTAAACCAAAATCGCACGGTGCGTTCATTAGTAGACCCCTCTCCAAACGCAGCATTGATATTGCGGGCTGTTTCTGCCGCGTTAGTTCCGCGTCGGAACTCGTATTCAAAAATAACTCGAATTTTCGCAGTATCCATCTTTCTTGTCTAAATTGAATAACAAAAACAATTGAAAGTCGATATTCAAATGTTTTACATTTTTTAAAAAAAGAACATCATAGAAACCATTTAAAAAAAGTTTCATTCGAAAACCTCAAACCATGAAGATTCTATGTCAATTCAAAGAACCTATTGCAATAAAACGGCAATTTCATACTTTAACCCCTATTATTAACAGGAAATTTGCAATAAAATCAACAATCCGGCTCGATGAAAAATGAAAACCCCACTCAGAGTATAGACTCGGAGTGAAGTGTTGCCAAGACCCACGTAGTCGGTCCATGCGATTCGTTTCCAAACGATCAGTCCCCTATGATGAATATGTTGCCTTGTCCGTCTTGGCATTTTTTAAATAAACAATATATTTTCCAAACACGAAAATAGTTTATAATTGTATACTAATACCTTTTTTAATTTTTGTTTCGACGAGAAATGCATCTTATGCTTACTCCGCTGCTTGAGTAGACAGCGGAGTTATGTGGGGCTCTCCTTCAGCCACCCACCCGACAACGACAACGATAAAGCCCAGTGGGTGATCGAAGGTATACCCACTAAAATTCGTCGTGCCTTAATACTGTCCTGCAGCCTCCCTGGGTGGCTGTGGGTCCCTTTGTTGGAAGCACCACTTTGGCTGGACAGCCAGCCCGCTACGGGCCTCTTCTCCGTCGGGCGATGCCTAGGCACAAATTAGGCATCAACCGACACCCTCCGAATGGCGCTGAACAGCGGGTCTACCCACCTACGCCGCAGCGCCTTTCGTCTCGTCCGTTAGGGGTCCTCCCTTCGTTGAGGACTATGACCCCTACAGGTCTAGAATACTAATACCTTGTAATCTGTTATAAGTTATATTTTTAATTACGTTGAGATTGCATAAAGTATTTAGGTGCCAATATTTTCAAACGTATCAAAAATTTATCTAAAAAGAACTGTATAAAATTGAACCATTCGGCAACACATCAATACTACATCAAATAGACCTGCGCGCGCTTAATTTTGGTAGTTTTACGTTTTTTTCTGTCATAAATAATATGCAAAACTGATAATTTTATAGTTTTAAGGTTGAAATTAAATAAATATGTACTTGGAAATTTAAATTTTACTATCGTTGTTTCTATCTTAAAGACCGTTCCTTTTCGCAAAATTCGTAATAAAAATAATATTGAAGTCTTATTTAATTTCATATTACTACAGCAGTTCCCTAATTTCAAAACGACATCATCAATACGAGCTTTCTTCTCTTTTTTTTTACTTCTAATGATACCCCTGTTTCAAAATTTTATTTACCCATTTTGAGGGCAAAACTGTTCGGTAAAGAAATACATTACCTACTATTACTTTTTTTTTCAAATAATAAAGTATTGTTTTTATTTAAGAACTTTAGTCGTAGATTTCGCTTTAATATGACACCATTTCGGATGCTTAAGGACTACTATATCGACAATAGCAGAACAAAATGGTTTGTAATTTAATTGAAATACGACGGATTACTCGTCGTTCGAAAGCACCCGGTATTGAACCACATTATGACTCACAGCAAGCACAGCTACAATTACAATTTATTGTGGAATTCCATAGGTCTGCGATACCGGCCAATTAGCCAATACTAACGAAGTCATCGAGATCTCAGTTTTATTCGTCGGCAACCTATCACCTAAATACTGTTAGAGTGCTAACATAACTTTCATAAAACTGTTACTGTTCCCTGTTATCTTTAGAATGGTTGTATGAATCCTCACCACATTTTGTAGGACAGCTCACATCCTTATTTGGCAACAAAGTAGCTGATTTTGCAGCAAAAATTCTGGATTTAGCAGCAAAAATATATACGAAGTTATATCTTCAAAAGTGGCTCCTCAAAGCAAACATCTCAATTGATGAGCCACCTGAAACTCGTTAAGTAATAGATGAATATTTTTAGAAATTATTTATCATTTAGCAGCTATTATAATTATAGTACCTGCAAAACTTTGGCTTCATTAGTATGCTTGATTTCAAGAAAATACAATGCTCTTGGTATGGCCAATCAATCTATGTATAAGAGGGTGATTTTCATGAAGGTGACTGATCAATTATTATATTCAACAAAGTGATCATGTAGAGGGTGGTGTGTTTGATTTTGCAGTAAGTATATTAATAAAATAGTAAGACCGAGTAAATTTGTTTAATGAACGCATTTTATGTGGCGCCTTAATCCTGACGTTCTGTGTTTAAATAATTGACTGTACCTATCTACCTGCGATTACAACGGAATCAAAAGCCAGAAACATTAACGTTAAGCAGAAATGTTTGCAAATATATCTGTGCAGTTCAGCACTGTATATATTTCGGTCGCTGAAAAATAATAATATATTTCAATATTCCTTATGAATTCGCAAGGCTGGCAACAGCTAAATTTTCACTATGTTGAATATGTTAATGGACACTTTTATGGATATTCACCCTCTTATATTAAGGAGCCGAAAGAATTGTATTTTCTTGAATTCAAGCACTAGTGCCCACCAATTTTTTAGCAGATACTGAACACAATTGGTACTAAATATAACGCACTTTTGAAGTAATATAACTTCGTATATATTTTGCTGCTAAATTCTTAAAAATCAGCTACTTTGCTGCTAAATAAGGGTGTGCCTTATTAATCTGGTAGTTTTATTCAAATGTGTGATGTGCGTGGAAGCATAAAAACTAAATTCATAAATGCTTGTAATGCATAACCTTGTATTGGTCCATGTTGCGACTATACTTCATCGG
Source organism: Calamotropha paludella (assembly GCA_927399485.1). Lineage (NCBI taxonomy): Eukaryota > Metazoa > Arthropoda > Insecta > Lepidoptera > Crambidae > Calamotropha > Calamotropha paludella. The sequence continues at coordinate 15,834,628 of OV656807.1, read as the reverse complement.
AGTGAAAAATACAAGTAATTTAACAATTATTTCAATTTATTTGCATTCCAAAATGTTGCATTTTGGAATGCAATTGAAGAGAGGATAGCTCTATAATACAAAATTACATTATAAATATTATATAATTATGAATTTCATCATTAATGTTTTTTTTACAATTTATCAATGTCTTTTACAAATTTATATTATTATCATTATAGTTGTATGGTATTATAACACTACACATAGATTCAATATTAAATTATTTTATATACTTATTACTATATATACGTATCATATACTTTCATCATGTCCAAAATCAATCCTGTCACATATTTCTTTTTATCAATTATGTTTTGTACATTAAAGTATTTGTATTCTAATATTCAAATAGCCTAACATCTAACTTTTTTATATTCATAAAATCATGGGTGGCACGAGCTGATCAACATAAAGCCTTATCTGTATTATCTCATTGAAAAACGAATGCGAGTAGGTAATACATCTATAAAGAAACATTATTTATGACCGTGATTTATAAATGACATATTTTTTCGTGTCTCACTTTTGAGTAATCTGTCGTAAAAGGCTTTTCGATATCTACTCACAGCATAATAGAACCTTGTACTTTCATATGTTATAAGCTAAAGTGAACTAACAAAAGATACTCGGACAAATCGAAAGCTTTTTTTAGACTAAAATGAGCGTAGATATGTTAGGAGTTCTATTGCGATTAATTTATCATATTGCTTTACAGTAATTTTTATATTAAAATTCTCTGTTTCTCATATTCGAAAGAAAAAAACTATGAAGTGTTATTTTCTAGGACCTAAATATTATATGTAACCATAAAGTTACCACCTACAAAATAAACATAACAAAATTAATCTATTACTGATTTTATTGTGGATTTGCTGCCAATCGACTGTCAAGAATTGCAGTCTCGGGCATTGGCTCTACTTTCGAGGCGCAAATACGTCGCGTCGTTCGTTAGCTTCGCTCGCTCCCGCGTCTGTCGTGCAGTCCACTTGGCTACATTTTTTTATGACACCATCAATCTAAACAAAAGCCAACTTTCCTTTGCCCGTTCACTACGTAATTAATAGAGCAGACAGGCTTCTTAATTTATTGAGACCAATTTACCGTGTTAAGAAAGCCATAGTGTTCCGAATAATTTAAGCCTCGCCATATTTAATTAATATCCTACATAAACAATTTAATGATTTTCAAATGGGCTGATGATATGAACTAGTTTAAGACAGCCTGGGGGTTGTTTTGATGAAGTAAGATAAAAGTAATAAATCTCTTTTATATAACTATATTACGGTATGTAGCAATACCTATAAGGATATAACTATATCACTGCTTTGATCATCTTGCTAGGACTGACCATGTGTAACAGGCAAGTAGTAGGAAGCGGAATCTCAAGTATTTGTTTCTGAGAATAACAAAAATCGCCTTATTCCTGTTAACTGGTTCGATCACTTTTCGGACCCAGAGGCCGAACGTTCGATTTCTACGATGTTACATTTGTTTACCATCTTCATACACTGAGGAACTGGTTCTCGAAATCTATTTCTAACACAACCGTGATGAGAAGAAATGAGCCAAAATATTTTTACTAAATATAAGGATGGAGAGGTACGTTGTTACAGAAGTAAATAGTTACACGCATGTTTACCGCGATTTAGAACCCTATAGAGCTTAGTATTAAGCCCATTTGGTTACTTATAAAATCGCACATTACATAAGAACAACCAGTGACACGCTGAGAATTATGATGGCTGTGTGTATGTACCTCGATTTCAGCCAAGTAAGTATAAAAATCCTTTACGAAAACTATGATTTCCGATTAAAGATACTATAATTGTAGATTATTTTTATATTTTTTTAATGGTCGTTTTGTTTATAACGTTAAAAAATAAAGATAACATTTTGAATTATCTTTGATGATTTTATTTATTTATTTACCGTAACCCCAAAAGTGTTGTTACTGGCATCGAATTGGGGACAAGTGGTGACAATCGATTTTTTTAAATTAAATTGGCCAATGTGAAAACATAATGTAAATTGGAATTCTATTTTCAGTAATATTTTACTAGCTGTATATATTCTCGATTAAAACCACCAAAATGTATAAATTATGTGATAAGCTTTGTTAGGACAATTGACAATTATTTACAATTATCTAAAAACTGTAACAACGTGCCCCTTCGGCCCGTAAACATTTATTTATTACGGACTCCATTTTACAACTGTTTGGAACAAAATAAACTACTTGTACCGGAAAAATATTGTATGCTACTATAATATTTTCAGTATTTCGTGAGAGTCAGGAAACTTTCCGAGCTGCACAATTATATTTTCTGATAGAAAAAAGCTTTTAATATTTAAATATTTTTTACTATTAGATAATGCTTAGAACTACAAATTACAAATCTAGGAAAATTCAAACCGGCTGCCCTTACTGCGAAATATTATTAAGATTTCTTTCTAATTACAGAAATTATGACTTTCTCTTCTTCTAGTCTTAACGCGAACTCGTCAGTTGAGTAATGTTTTCTCGTTGAGCATACATTGTGTAAAAGCATCTGCATTTTTGTTATTACGTATTTATGCACATTACGTTAAATATCAATGGATGCGTACTATATGTTCTTTTCCGCGAATCAATAATTCATGCGCATAATTTAATATACATATTTTCCCCGTAATAACCGCATGATATATTGTGATCGATCGATGTGTTTATAAACTGAAAAGAAATCACAAACTTAACTTTCGTAAAAATTATACATTAATGTGAGATTTAAATGTTGCAATCCTGATAAATATTTAAGGAAAATGAAATCGATCCATATAAAGATTTTTATTTTAATGTTTGTTTATAAATATATGGCTTTTCCAGCAGGTTTTACTCACTAGCAGATTTAACACCTAGAAATCCCATAGAATCCGAAGAATTTGTCACTTCCCTATTGTGATTCGCCTCCAATTTAAAGTAACTGTTATTTATATTATTCGTCATATTTGAGTTCAATGGCAGCTCCACATTATACCTAAATGCCAAAAAAGTCTATTTGATTATTTCCTTATAAGACTTGTATGGGTATCTTTCAGTAAATAAACGAACTCTCTTGCATACTACTACATACTATCTGTATTGTTGTGCATGTTTATATAAATAAGGGTTAAATTAATAAACATGGATAATGTAAGTAATGAATTGGACTTAATCTTTTATTTAAGTCGTGTGAGAAACAAAAATACGTTTAGTGGAATCAAATCAAATTCAAATTTTCAATTGCTCAGTGCTATTATCCATTAACTTTATATTCAGTTGGTATACGTTATTCGACATAATTATGCGCCATAAAATTGTGTGCAATAAATTTACTATTGTTGTACAAGCTGCAACAAACACGAGCCCAATGACGGTAGTTACAGCTTTATTATTGGTATTCGTTAGTTTCTGCCGATGGTTTCGTGCGATATTTGAATATTTGTTAGTTATTCAAAAATATTCGGCCTCGTTATTCAGTGCGGCTGTCTTGCGACGTGAGCCATTATTGCCACTCGCTTAAGGAATTCAACCATAGTGTTTCGATCGACATCTATTTGAGTTCCTAACTTAGAGTAAACACCCATTATTATGCGAACGTGTTCCAAAAACTGAATCGTGAACTTTAGCCATCGCAGTTTATCCGAGACCGTTACAACGATCACGGTCAATTGTCTCAGGGCTATTGAGAACGGCCTATTTGTTTTTATTAATTGTAGAACCTGTTTCGACATTACAGTTACTTATTGTCATGCTGTTACTAATAAACAAACATTCATCTTTGTTACGTGCCCACGAGTAGGTTCTTAATAAACGCCGCTGAAATTTGATTTTATTTGTAATAATTATAATAAAAAATATATAAACAGTTGTCATTAATGATAATATAACCAGATATTATTATAATGGGGACATTATCCCATCCTATTCCTTTCTTACTGAGGCATATCATCCTAAGTTTCTCTATGGCTAATGGCTCTATACTAATTTGTGGGTACTATACCGACTATAGACGACGCAATACTTTTTAGTAAATACTTTGTACATTATTTATATAGAAAAAAGAAAACAAGTGTCATTATATTATTATACAAAAATATATGCCGACCTTTTATTCACTGACGTTGGCAGCTTTTCCGAGAAACAGTTTAAACATTAACACCTAATATTGTATTATTTGCTTTACATTTCTCTAGTAAATATGTCATTTATATAGTGTCGGCGACACTGATATATTATGCAAACATAATATTAGTGTCCCATAACAAATATTAGTGCTTCAGATGCAGCCTCAATTAACAAATTACTTTTTGGTTACCTATCCTTAACGGGCCTTTGCGACAGTTGCCTTATCTCCGTAATCACTGAGCAAATTTCAATTTGACAGGTGTTATTTGAACTGTTGTGTATTATAAACATGTCATATTCAAATCACCTATTTTATTATATTTAAATCATGCTCCGTAACAGTCCGTCTCAGTTTTTGTGCCACACACAAGTTATTTTTAAAGAACTTTCGTGCGACAGTATCCTTTGCAGATGATATCTCTTTAACTTTTAAAACTGATGAAGTCAATATTTGCTCTGATAATGTAAACGATGCTCTCTCGCTTTACTGGTTTACTAGTAATAATCTTAAACTTAAATTAAGTAAAACTAAGCGCGTAAAGTTCTCTGAACCAAATATGAGACAGGTTAATACACAGTAAACGTGATAGTCAAGCTACTGTTTGGCTATCTTCTACTGAATTCTACTGAATTGGTGGAAATTACAAATTTTTGAGTAGAAATCACATTAGACTACAATGGTATCCCCATATTGACGCCTTGTCAAATGCTTTGTTCTGCCGTGTATGCCTTTAAGAAAATAAAGTACCTATGTCGAAATAGCCAAAATGCTTTACTGTAGCTATGCATCGTCTAGCTAGAGATTCTATTAAAATTAAATTTAATTGTTTAAAGAAATTGCTATACTTTGTAAATATATAAACTGTGTGATGCATGTAAAAAATATAGTTACACTTTTCCTAAAATAACCTTGTTTTTCCAAGCTTTAGATTGCAAAGAAAGGAGGTTAATTTTTGGCTAGATATATTGCATTTTATAATAAGATACCACACCATGTAACTGAAATGCCTTTAGAGAAAGTTCAAAATATGATTATGAGCAAAATAATTTACAGAATGGATGATTATATGAATAAATATATAAGCAAAGTCAATGGCTTTTTATAAATATACAGCTTCCTAAATTTATATAAAGTAAATTTTTCAAATGCAGCATTCTTAATTTATAAAACTCTGTCTATCTGAAGTTATATTCTATAAACATAACTTGCGAAATTTTTCTTAGTATAAGGTCTTCCGACGTATGAGGTACGATTGCATAGTTCTAGACTTTCGATGAATGCATTTTGTGTATATATCTATACGAGTATGTATATAAAAATTCCCTGTCACAGTGTTTGACCGCTTTACTCAACTCCTTTTCATGACTTTTTTTCATTTTTCTGGAGTTGTTCCGACTTAAGATATATCATATTAATTTATAACACAGCAACGCGTGGCCGGATCAGCTAGTAGTTATTTTATCTCTATATATAATGAAAGCTATGCAAGTAGGCAAGTAGATAACCTAAGTAGAAAAGCTTTTCCTTAAATTATTTACAAATAAATCTCAAATGAAAATAAATGTCTAGTCTACCATTAAAGGACCGAGGGATGATTTTTATGTCGGTCACTGCACGTTAACTATGATAACGCAATGTTTATCGACCGTAGATTCAGATCAGCCTCCATTAGCACGACTGCATGCGTTTAATTCACTGATTCATTTTAGTACTTATTATTTACTAGTAATAGAGGTCACTTTAGAAAATAACCAATGAGAAATAGTTCACGCAGCCAGTCATTACCGTCTATAACGTAAACACGCTTGTCTAAAAAATGACTATAATTTGTAACATTGACTATGCATCGGTCGGTGTATTGACGTCGAAGAGTAATATAGTACAGTGACAATAACTGATAAATGAAATGGTGTGGGACACAGTTTGGACAATAGAAGTCGTAAATTCTAGTCACCTGTAATTAAGTAGGTAAAAATATACAAACAACAACACAGATTTTAGAATACATAATTATTTTCATTTTGTTTTTAATTAAAGGAATTCAATTGCCAACGTTTCAACTGTGTACCTACTTACTTAATATCTGACTTATACTCTGGATATGGTCACACATTGGGAGCTTCGTTCTACAGTGGACAATGACGATTTTAGAACTTTAAATAGATGCCGCCTAGTTTTGTGACATAAGTTGATAAAAAGTGATATAATATATTTATTGCCTAGAACACAAATATATCACTTAGATGATAAAAATCCATTTAAGTAATGCAAATGAACATGACGAGCTAATTTTAATGAATTTCTAATTTCATTAAAATTAATTTGTCGCGACACACACAAGCACACACACTCAACATAACAATGTTATATTTGCTTATACATATTGAGACACTGCAAACTTAGTGGTCAAATTAGAAGAGGTTAATAGGTCTTACTTGAGACATAATTATTTTTTCAATATCATAAGGGTAGTTTGCTACCTTTACTTTGAATGAATATTTTACATCATTGTATGATGGACTGATTTCAGAAGAACCGTTAATAAAAAGTAAGTAAAAGTATTTATTTAAAGCTTTCATTAATAGACTTTATAATTTACTAGATAACTCTTTGCTCATAAGTAAAAATTACCGACGCAGTTAGAAATATGTAATGTAATGAGTGTCAATTTATTCTTTATTCCTGTCGTTATTTTTTGTATAGATTCTTATATTTTTTATATAATAACTTGTATAAAAATGTAGACTTATAAATTGTGTAGACTCAAGAATCTGAATAGCGTTCAAACTTAAAAAAATAAAAGACTGTAGCAAACCTACCTTCAGCGCCAAAGGTCACGGGTTCCGGGTAGGTCGTACCATATGTTTGTGTACATTTGATACAGGATTATAGTCGCCTATATACTTATTTATGTATTCTAAATGTTATAGATATCTAACCCATATTACAGACTCTGCTTAGTTTAGGTTGGTTGTTGTGAGTTATTCATTATCATCAGACTGCTGGGCGTTCACTAGTAATTCTTAAATGAGCACAGCTAAATGAAAATTTTTCAAATTTGCACCAATCTTTTGCGCCATAGAATTAACTACGAACTTATGCCAAATAGATTCTGGGACCGGGATTTGACCGATAGAAAATAATTGCAATTTGAAACTTTTAAAAAGTAATGGAAGTAACTGCTGAAGCCCGTTACAATTAAATTTTACAGTCGGTCAGTTAAGGAATCCCGTAGCATTTCTCTGCTCAAGTATCAGGAGAAAGCAGTGCAGCCGCGAACCCGACACGTGTCGCGTCGCGGCGTTCAATTAGTGTAGGGTGTCGACTAGCGGGTGCGACCGCAGCATGGCGGTTGTGGCGTGGCGCGGGCGCAGCCGGAACGTAACGCGATCGGACTACGCCACTTCACGTTTTCAAGCATCCTGAATGGTGCCTAGTGAGCTTAACTACACAGAAAAAGCTTCACACCTAGTAATAGAAATTGAAGCAGCTTTTAACTTAATAGTCTGTAAATATCTGGGAATATAGAAATTTATAGTCTTTTTATCAGCATTGTTTGAATTACATATTAATTTATTATTGTAAATATTTGGTAATATGTATTGTTAAATTAGTTTTAGGTAAGTGCTTACCTGATGATAATAATGACTACTAATAATAACGTAAATGATATGAAACGCACTGCTAACCAAAACCTTCAAAGTTTCTGTATAATGTTACCTGTTAATAAGAAAGCTACAAACTACAACCAAAAGAATACCAAAAGGACACCACCGACTAATTAGTTGCAAGGCATGACCCTTTCACGTCTAAATTAATAATCCATGCAGACCTACTTGTATGAGAATAATTATTACCATTGCACAACAGAGTACAAAAGCAATTCATTATATGTTAATTTTTCACCAATGCATATTTTAAAATTAATGATTTTAGATCAGATATCTGGAACTTCTTTGTATCGAATTTGTGGCTACATACCATATTAAGTAACTAAGTTGGCTAAGTCACGTTTAAGTTATCGGAATGGCCTCGCAAAAATTGTGTAAGCAATCCATAGTTCTTCGTAAGTACTTAAAAATTGAGGATTTATGTTCACTGGTGCTGTTTACCCGAACACATCATGCTTACTACAACCCAAGTACATTTGTATTTGTTTACAACTAACTTTAAATAAACATATGCTTTATGACGCAGGCGAAACCGCCTATTTTATGTATTTGACTTATACCTAGTCCGGCCATAAGCTCTGTTACAAATGAAAATGCCATTTTCTTTTTTATAAAGTAATGTAATTTAACTAAAACTTATATGTATTTATTAAAGTCTCAGCAAAAAAAAATATCCTTTTCGAAATGGCCACTTTTGGCTTTAATACAGGCCTTTAATCTGTCTGTCCACGAATCTGGATTTAGGCACTGTTTCCATGGGAAATTTCGCCACTGCTTGTTCCAGATTTTTAGATTTTTTAGATTTTTTAGACTCGATGTGGTCGTGTCGTTTAGAGCAGGCCATGTCCTCTAAAACTGACCAGAATTTGTAGTCTAAAGTGTTGAGGTCTAGGCTAGATGAGGTCTTCAGCTCTTATAAAGTCCGGAACGTTGGTTTCATGACAGGCTTGGGTAGCTCCTGACGAGATACAGAGTCCTGCTGGAAAGTTCAAGGTACATTTTTAAAAAGTGCATTGCTGAGAGGTTTCACCACCCAATCCAAGACTCTCTCTTGATACACTTTGGCTAAAGTTTTCACTCCTTTTTCACAAAAATGTAGCTTTGTGACGGTTTGATTAGACACGCCTCACCAAACCGTCACTGACGCAAGATGATAACCACGTTGTACCTTTCCGACTACTTGAGCAGCTTCATTAGAACTGTGAGCGTACACTTTAACATTTTGCTTATTGTAGTGCTCTTCAATCGTTAAATTTTTTTAATCGGTAAAGAGGAAATTTTTGTGCCTTTCACTGCGTATCGTAACAGAAGCCATTTTGATTGATCCACTCTCTTTAATTGTTATGATTGATTAACGGCATGTTCTGTATATCGACGATAAGCACCGAGCTTCAGGTCTTGTTTTATAATACGCGACAGTAGTTTTTGAAGTGACTGGAATATGACCGACGGCTCCATTCCCACTTCGTGCAAGGCGATCACTGCAATCCTGTTTCCTTTAACACCGTATTCCATATTAGTAATTTGATAATGAACACGAAAAAATATGTGATAAATAACACGAAATCAAAAGAAGTTTTGAAATAATAACGCGTTCCAAATTCAAAATAATTAAAAAGCTGAAATAATTATACTAGATTTAAAAAATCTAAAAATCCCACGTTTTTCAATGTCCTAAAAAGAATAAAATAACCCTGCGGGGCAAAGCGAGGGGCCACTCAATACGTGGGGGCGCATATTACTAAGAGGAGATTTTAAAGAGATGAATGACATGCATTGATGCCGATTATTGTAAAGATGCGCCCCCACGTCTTGAGTGGCCCCTCGCTTTGCCCCGCAGGGTTATTTTATTCTTTTTAGGACATTGAAAAACGTGGGATTTTTAGATTTTTTAAATCTAGTATAATTATTTTATTCTTTTTAATTATTAACTCAACGAAGTAACCATGTGTTACGCAACAATCGGATAAGCCCCATACAAAAGTGAAAGTTGCCGAAAGTGGACCTGAAAGTGCATCTGGAAAGTTGAAAGTTGCTTTAGAGTGCATTGTCATCGGGTTCTGAACTATCCTGAAAGTTTCAGCTTTCTAGCTTATCGGAAAGTGCCTCAAATTTAAGTTGCAAGATTTTGCCCGGACAGACAAACAAACAAATAAGAAAAGTGAGATAAGAAAAACGTGGTAAAAAGAAAAGATTTCATGCATCCCTATTTATGGCCAGACTAGTTATATAAACAATTAAATGGTTGTAAAACTGCGTCCCTAACAAACTGATGAGCTGGTAATAACAAAGGATTTGTAGTTTATCGCTTTCAATTAAATTCTAATTATTTGGTTATAGTTATCAAGTGTTTTATAAAATAGAACAGTTGCCCAAGAACCGCTGAGTACGGTTACAGAAAATGAATTCGCTAATATTTTGATGAATCTTATAAACCATAAACAGGATCTCTGTCTGTGCTCATTGGCAAGGCCTCGTTGTTGCACCATATCACGTGGTCTAGGCAACGATAAAATCTATTAATATACTTATTATTATTATTCGCTATTTTCGTGTTACCTATTTTATATAGTCACGACAATACCTTCAAAGGGGTAACTGAGATTAGATAATAAATAACTTGTTTTTCTGCATCTGCATTTTTATTTATGCCAATAAATTGGTGACGAAAGTATGAAAACAAAACCTGTGTCACAATTTAAAAATCTTGTAACGTGCAAACGCCTTAATCGTCATGATAAACATTTTATTTTGTAATGTTATTTTAGTCGTAAATCACAATGATATCGCAATAATTATATCAATATTTATAGTCTTTGAAGGAACAGCCTAAATAATTCTGTCATGAGCTACTCCATAGCAATTTTTTTCTATTTCCCACATAGCCGGCGGTCCGTACCAAAAGAAATCGAAGGTGGTTAGGCATAAATCGTGGGAAGATCTACATAGTTAGCCGCGCGGGATCTGATCGGGCGTGTAGCTGCGCACGGGGTGAACGTCTCACTTATCTGTTTCCGCACCTGAGCTTCATTCACTTGATCCTCGACTTACGGCAAATCTATCTTGTCAATCCGTTAGGAGTATCTTGTATAGAATCGATAATCCTAGTCTTTTTCTTTGAACATCAGACTGTTGTTCAATAGTTGGTAAAGCCTGGAAGAAAAAACTGCCAATATATTTTGATCAAACATGGTAAGTAAACAAAAAATATTTACGCAGAAAAGATTATTCATTAAGTCCTAATAATCAACATTGTAACGTTAACGTTTAATTTTAAACCTGTTAGCACAATGATCTAAATCTCTGAGAATCGCGCGAGTAAATCCTGTATATTATAGGTATACCAATTTTTAATATATTCGTGTCGGTCACAACAATCAGCTGCGGCGCTTTTAAGGTAACATTCCAAGGGCATTTTGTTAAAATATTTTGGTAATTAACGCTCATGTAATATATTACAACAGACCCATTATTTATAACCCAAATATATATACAAAGTATCTACATAATATACGTGTATAGAGTCTATCTAACCGGACAAAATAAAACGACGAATGTAGGTTATAGTTAGCTATAAAAGCCACGACTCTTTGTTTTGATTCTCAGAATCACCACAGGAACCACTAAGGAACCTAATGCTATTCTCGAACCGAAATTGGCACCATATTTGTAGAATGTTCACATTTGCAATTTGGAAATCAACCAACAACAAATCTATTTTAATATAGGATAGGTCACTTAAGCGTAAAACACAAATGTAGATTCGTACATACAAAGTTAACGATAATAAATAATAATATTTATTATATTCACACCAATTAGCCTAGCTCAAAGTAAGCACTATAAGGCTTGTGTTATGGATTATGGATAGTAAGGATAGGAGGGTAACGGATACACACGTATATGATACATAGATATGTTATATTTATCTTTATATATATAATTCTACTGTACGTGTGTATGTCACTGAAATCCTCCTAAGCGGCTGGACCGATTTGTATGATTTTTTTTGTATGCGTTTGGGTGGCGTCCTGGATGGTTTGGATTCACAAATCAGCCCGGCAGATGGCGCTGCAGTCGGCACAGCAACTCGTGGCCGAGTCAGCTCGTAGAAATATATATAAATATCCATGATTCATGGACACAAACATCTGCCCCTTCCGGGATTCGAACCCAGGACCTTTGGTGCGTAAGGCAGGATCGCTACCGTTGCACCAGACAGATATAATAGAAATTTAACTCAGTCAGCTGGTTTTTTTCAAAGTACCTTTCGCAACGCATAATTTCCATTGTCTAATAAAAAGTCATAGCATACTAATGAAAAGGCATAAAGAGGCGTATTTCTGGCACATTTTTATATATTGTGTTCAATTCTTCTTCAGGATTAAATTTACTTTACAATTCAAAGAGGTTTTTTAAGAAATATCATTGGATTTTCTCAAGTATTTAAGACGCTGTTTTACTAGAAAAATTTCGTGTTAAATTGTATTGATTGGCTTTAATAGTACTTAAAATGAATTGTGACTCTTCAATTTGATTTTTGTAAATTTTGTATTTTTTTTAACATACTCGTCTCGTTCAAATAATATGTACCTAATAAATAATCCATTAAAGAGCACTTACATAAGTGTGCTAATTGTAGACGAGCTTAATAATTTGACGTGCCGTACTTGGATGTTGGGCAAGTGTAATGCACGTCGGAGTGTCGCTGCAGGGCGGCTGGCGGCGCAGTCGTGCGCGCGCGCCGATGATCAAGCCCCGCGGGCGCCCCGACCGCTGACACACGATCTATTTACTATTGATCTACAATTCACTTCGTTTGCATGCTCTGTCCAGTGCCGAAACAATTTTGCTCTCTACAAATGATATCAGTCGGTCTTCCAGAAGTCTTCGCAGTGCCTGCGACAAGAATTCACTCATAAAATTAATCCTTATCTAAATAAGGCCAAGTATAATAAAAAAATAAACCACTTTAAGAATAGATCTTCCTCATGAGACAGTTAAAAACTCATCCCGATTACTACAACATATTTAAATAGTATTACTATTAGAGTTTACTATGTTAATGTGCTTAATAATACCACCAATGACTCTAAACACGACTTAAATGGTAACACATCTAACTAAACGATATCAATTTCTCAAACCGCTCGCTGGACTCTATATTTTATTAGTGAAAGTGTATTTTAGGAACCGAAACAGCAAAAACTTAAAGCGATTTCACACTGACCTTTTCTATTGTTCGTGTTATGAAACAAAGGAGATCGATATGGCCGAGATATAACGACGCAATTAGTGTAGAACGTAGCATAATAATTTATGTTTTATATTTGAAGTATCTCGTGCGGTCGTTCATTCTCTCATTTGGATAAAAATTATACATATGATGTTATCATCAAATTGTGGTAAAGTCCTTTGAAGTCTTTTTTCTTTATTTTAATAAATAACAGCAAGTTTGATAGAATTCGTAGAATAATTTTTATTCGAATCTTTATCTTATTAAGAGAATTCCTATCACTCAAAAAATATTTACCTCACAATAGGAATTTTATATGACAGACCTTTTATATATTCTCAAGTCACAAAAACATCATGTGATACACAAAAATATGTAGTAGATATACTTGACATATAATGCTCCAAATAAGTTGGTAAAAAGGATTAGAAATTTCGTAAAATAAGAAATTTTTTTTGAGATAGATATATTTTATAAGAAAGTGACAGATTATTTATTTTTTGTACTTATACAATTACAATTTATACATATGGCGACTTATACCGTCGTTCAATAGCTACCAATATTGTTTCTTATGCGCAGTCAGTAATTGCAACACGAGTCACTCTTTGACTTCAAGTTACGGAAACAAGGTATTTAAATGAGCAGAACTTAAGTACATTGTGATGAAACATAATTGCCTATTTCATATGAATGTCCGTCTAAGGTGTCCAAATGTAATTACCAAAAGTCAAAATGGTCCCGCCCACGAGTTCTCTCACGCGCCATGAGGTCACCTTCTCTGACAACCTGCTCACAAAAGCAAATTACACCACTATACTTAGTGGACTGCTTTTTTACTATTATCTTTATTATAGGTTTGGGAGTCAATGGCTCATTTTTGTTAGTATTTCCAATAAAAGTCCGGCGTGCACGAATACCCAGATAACGGCTTCGTACAACGCGTGTAACTTATAAAAACTACATCCACATCCAACCAAGTACCAATTTATCGATTCGCTGAGATGTGTAATCTCATATAAAACAAATGTACCGGGCAGGCAGTGCGCGTAACTCCGGCCGAGTGACAAGACAATAATTGCTCTAGGCCATGAGACGACGCCCCGTATACATCTTCACAGACAAATTTACGTTTGCTCCTTTGAAAGACAATTCAACTGTAAACATCAGCATTTATTACACTACGAATCTCTAATAAAACTTCATTTGCGAAGGCACTTCCATTCGTTTGAACAGGTAGATAAAGTACGTTTACAGTTTTATTCTATTGTGAACCTGTTCTAGGACCGCTCCACAGCGCTCTTAATAATTAGAATGAGCATTTAATCGGATAATGGATGACAGATACCTAATAATCTTGGAACCGTTAGAAATATTTTAAGCGTTTCTAAATAATAATAGCTTACATTACACCAGTTTCTGCTGGATGTAAGAACGGTTTAAATTTAGTTTAGAAATTATTGTACCTTTGACAATAAGTTATTTTATGATTGAACAAATAACTTATTAGTATTCTTATTTTAAGAGCTTTTAACTACTTTTGAATGAATATTGAATACCTTCAGTCTTCTTAGACACTATATAACTGCTATAATGTGTTATACCTTTTGTAATTGCACCGCATGTATATAAAATTTCTTAAGGTCAATTAATAGATCATTGTACGTGTAAGTTGTGTTCGTATCTTAGGTAAATGATTTTTTTTAAACTCGTGAAAAAAACGCACCTACAATAAAAGTTTTTTGTTTAACCGTGCCCTAGATTTTATACACGTATAGTTGCAAGATTAATACTACATATTTAACTGACCATTTTACTGTTAACGACTGATTTTTTGGCTAAAGAAGCCAAAACAATAAATCAAGCGTAAATAAACATTTGCTACAATTGCATTGAATCAATTTCGAGATGTTATTAAATAAAAGAGAAACAAATACATTTACTCTTCGTCTTGCGTTAGCAGAATCAATCCTTTGATACTTACCATTTTTTAAACAGTTTTCCCTTTTTGCTACGTGTGCCTGGAAAAACGACAAATAAAACACACAGTTCCGTAAGGAAAGATCACGTAGAAATAATGTGTCATCAATTAATCATGCTTATATATGGGAAATATAATTACTAACTTTTTATTCCATAAAATCAGAAGATGCAAGAAAAATTAACATTCACACCCGGAAGGCATATATATAGACGCAATCAAAGATATAAATTACGTATCTAAAATAACGTAGTTTTGTCTATTAGAAGGAGCTTATTGGTTTTATTTTCTGTTAATAACGTCCCTAATAATAAAGGTCGGCTAATGGCAGCGTAAAACACCGACCATTTACTTTTTAGACCTCAGCTTAAAACATCACGACATTGTCTCAGTTGAAAAGTAGATTGTATCATCGCGGGCACCAGCCTGAGTAGTGCGGAGTGCGCTTGTCACGCACCCTCCGTAGTGATGTCACACAAGCTTACGGGAATTGAATAAAAAATACAATACAAAAAACTGGTTGGTTGCCTGTAAAGTCGGTATACGGGCGAAAGTTTTACGTGACAACGACTTTGAGTGGTAAAATAATTTTAATGTGAATATTCATTCGTATAGTAGGAAGAAGGATGAAATAATAGTAACAATTTAAAACATTTATTTATACAAAGAATTATATTTAAAACATTAATTTATAGGCACGCGTCCCTTCCACTTTTTATGTCTGTCTCTCTCGCTCTTAGGCGGGCTAACCATGCCCGAGTGGAAGGGACGCGTGCCTCTCACTCGCTCTCATTGTAAGCGCATAACGTGAGCGGAGCGTAACGCAGTTTCTTGAAGTGTCACCCGGCAAACCAATTTATAAGACGTTGTCACGTCAAAAAATCTTTTTTTTGCAATGATTTTTGAATGCATTATTAATTTAACTGTTTTCCTTAAAATTTATACAAAAGCACTCGTATAAATGAAACCAAATAAAAATGAAACGAAAAAGCTTATAATTCTGACGACTATACATTAGTCACATTGGTTTCATTGATGAGATGTCAGTACTTTTATGCATTCTATACTTCTTACAGATGTAAAATTTTTAGTCTAGTGATTTGAATATTTGCATTTCTTTTCGACTATTATGAATGAATTATGTTTAGGTACTCATTAGCTTTTGCTAACGAACCTTTTGAGAAAGCGTTTTAATTTTCACTTTCGCTAATAATTATTACTATAATTATTATTAATATTATGCAATTATACTAACATTATACATATAAATTTATTCACAAATCTAAGTAGGCTTACAGATATATCTTTAAAAATAATAATCTTTATGTATAAAAATTTACGTGTCACAGTGTTTGACCACAATGGACTCCGAAACTATTCGATCGATTTTAATGATTCTTTTTTCATTTAGTTTTTTTTAATTATTCCAACTTAGGATATAGGATAGATTTAATTTTATTCATAACCTAAAAAATATGTGGAATATAATTACTGAGCCACAGCGAGTCAGTCAGTTTTAATATATAACTTTATCAAACCTATTTACGTATTACTCAAGCAATTATACCATCGCCCGTAACACATCGGCGATAGGTTTTAATTCAAAAATCGATATAACACCAATCGATAGAATGCACAACTCTCTACTAGCGACAATCGACAAGCGAACGTAATCACTAATTGAATCAACCGATAGTGGCTGCCACTGGCACGGCGCGCACTATATCACTTTCTGTTGATGAAATTATGATCTCAATGAATTTATTGCTATTATAAAATTGTCTGCTGGTCTCGCGACACTTAAACACTTTCATTTTAGTTAGAGTCTTGGAATTTGAAAATAATTCCTTTGACCCTTTATCTCATACGTTTGATCAGCGTGCAAACAATTTTACTTTCTCTTCATTTTAAGTTTTTTTTGTTGATTTTGATAGATTTTTTTATGATAAGCACTTGTTTGACATGGTCGTTTGTATTGTCATCTGTATTTAACTACATGTAATTAAAACATCAACAGGTATTCTGCAATAGTAAATTATTATAGTTATGAAGCATGAATTATGAAGTATTGTTTAGGAATTTTGCGTCTTTATCTCTTTTTCTATATATTTTAGTTTATATAAGCTTTCTGACATCTTTTCTGTCAATTATATTTTAGCAATTAACTGTTAGTTAGCTTCTACTAATATTTATTTTCATCTTAGCTGTATTTTTACTGGATACACTAAATTTATTATTTTTCTCAGTAATTTTAGTTCACATGCTTTTCACAACTGAATTTACACCAAAATGTCTAAATTTCTAAAATTGTTAAAATTTAATATGATATTTTTACGAAAAAAAATAGCAGCTTCTCTTTTCTTAATCTGGAATATACCAATAACATTACGTGATAGTCAGGATCAAGACTCGTGGGTGTCATACGGAACATCAGATGGTACAGGTAGGTAATAAAGTTACCGTCCGTCCTTGTCCGACACAAATAATGGTAAAAAAATAATTTAAGTTGCATTGCAATTTAAGGTTATAAAAACCACCTTAATACAAATATTTATGACATCTGTAAATTGAGTTTTATGATAAGAAATGAGAGGAAAGCGATTCTCGTCATATACCTACCTACGCTTATAGCTGTGGGGCTAAGTAAGTACCGACAAGAGCGTGGATTTGTTACAAGCCGGTGATAATTATTATTGGCCGACAAATCTTCACTTAAGGGAACCGTTACTCGTGTTTTGTTGCAGTGAAAACATTCATTACTTCATTTGCATACAATAGCCTGGTGCCAAAAATATTGGAGTGTAAACGGGTACCGTGAACGCTTTATGAAAGTTCTCTCTCGGTTCGAGATGAGAGATTGCAATCGTTGACATTATCTACCTACATAACGTAGACAAATGAGCGTGTAATTAGATACTTTTACCCATATTACCATTACTACATAATAGGTAGGACTTTAAACTGCTCCGTTTATTACTGTTTTCTTGCAAGCAAGCAAAAGTTTTGTTAATGATAACAAAAAAATTATAATCTTTGTCGAATTTAAAGGATTAATGTAGTTTTTAATTTTTTATTTACTTATCCTTAACTCGATTTTGCTTAAATTATCGAGGTCGAATGTAAGAATATAGATCCCGTGCTTTTACCCGTTCACCGGGGAACCCTTGTATTGCGATTTTATTTTAACTTACAGCCAAATGTCCACTGTGTCACTTTATTCTAGGATTTAGTATTCTTTTTTATTCATTACTTCTTAAATCAGAACTAAACTTTGTTTATTTACTTGTTTTTACCCACTGCTTCGTTTGCGAAAAGAAAGCAGCGGGTAAAACAATCCTTATCCATTTCAATACCTGAGACAACGGATGTGCAAAATTTTATGATTGACTGTTGAGTATTGAAGAGTAATAGGCGTGAAAGCGTCACAAAACTTACTTATGAATTAAAATATCAAGTAGTGAAGATAATACTATGATAAACGATTTATTTACTTACCTCCAATTTCTCTGAAAATTGCACTGAAATCAATCAATCGCAAAGAAGAAATACTGAAACTTAACAAAGTTGCGGCAATTTTCATAGTTTTCAAAGTATAAATGAAATTTCCTTAAGATCATGAATAAAAATACATCAAACCGTTTCTTTTACCTTCCCTTTAAACAAAATATGACCGACCTAATTACAAAATGATATAACATATAAAGCTTACCATACGTCGTAAGTTATAATCATATATTATTTAAATGTTTATAAAAATTGTCTGACATACTCGTATCAATTATGGTGAAAGAATAATTTTGGAAAATTGATGGATGTTTCTTTTTGCTACATATGTAGATGTCATTATTATAAATTACATATAATATATATATTACATAATATATAACAAAGATAACTGACTCTGGTTTCAGTTGTTACCATAGGTGGAAAATTTGAATCCCTTTGCTATATGAACTAAGTAAAATTATGATTGTTTCCAATCAGTTGCCTTACCATGTTGTATTTGTAAACAAATTTATAATAATTTTAAAGTAAATGTAATAAATTTTGAAGTATGGACATTTGATTGGTTCTAATAATATAAAAAATCGCCTATAAACACCCAAACCTTTTTTTATATAGTTAATAGGTAGGCGCTTGACCACTATTTCGCCTGATGGTAAGCGACGATGCGATCTAGGATGTGATGCGCTTACCTAAAAGATACCTATACACTCGTGACTTAAAGACCCCTAAATTGTATTTGTCAGGAAACAGAGATTCAGCAAGGAGTTAAACTCCTTAGCGGTACCTATCATGAAATTGGAACTAGGCCGCTTAGTGCGACTCTTTGGTATATCTATAATATAATGGTGTCGACTATTTGTAAGTACGGTTGTCCGATGAAAAAATGGCGACGGCAGAACAAGGATGTGCAATTCTTGTCCGAAATGTATCATATTAAAAACGAAAAGCCTAGCCTTTCGTCTGTGCTCAAGGATTTTGAGCTTTTTATAAAAAAGATCGTCATTGCCGATGAGCCTCTTGGCCGTCCTCTCAATGGACTCAAGTGCCTGAAGCTGGTATCTGGCGGAACCGTTCCAAAGATGAGAACAGTACTCCATACACGATCGAGCTTGCGCTTGGTAAAGGATGAGCAACTGTTCCGGCATGGAGTACCTTCTCACCAGAATGACAAGTTTTTTCTTCTTCAATCAAGCTTTGTAAAAATACATGGGTTTTGTCTACTCCGAAAAGCACAAGATCATTTTCCATGATCGTATTTGTTACCGTCAAGGACATTAATGAAAATACTGAATGTATCCATACTGCACATCATTTAATAAAATACGAGTATATATATATATATATATATATATATATATATATATATATATATATATATATATATATATATATATATATTTATATATCTTTATATATATAATTCTTCTGTGAGTGTGTATGTCACTGAACTCCTCCTAAACGGCTGGACCGATTTGAATGAAATTTTTTGTCTGTGTTCAAGAGACGGTATCTAGGTTATTTATCTATACTGCAAAAATAACAGGCAGGACAACGTCTGTCGGGTCCACTAGTATATATATAATTAGATAAAAAAAATGGGGGTTGCACTCCAGGAGTGCAGGCAGAAGTGAAAACTTGAACTTATGGCGCGTTGGGCACTTTTTTGGGTGAGCATTTTTAGGTGCGCTCGCGACATGAGAAATTGTACATAAAAAATCAAGTTTATCAAAGCAATGTGGGTACTTTTTGAATGGACATGAAGAATAATAATATAGAAACTATATTCGAAGGAAGTGGTTTTATTTAAATGAGTAAATATTAGTAAATACAAAATTTATCAATTCTCATCCATAATTTCAACAACTCTTACATCATCATTATCAGCATTTTCATCATTATTATCAGGATTTTCATCAAATTCTTAAACTGAAACAATAGGTCTATGGTAACTAAAGTATGAAATGAACAATTTTGATTTAAATCTATTTATATATCTTGTGAATACTGCATCAATAGTAGTTTTGTATTTTGTTGTGCTAAGATTGCGATCATTCGACATCGTTAAATCAAATTCTTCATATAAAAATTCAATTAATGATTGATTTTGGACATCTGCAAAGTTTATGTTGAAATCTCCACTCAAAATCATAGGATAATGATCAAATCTTCTATTAATTTTCATCATAAATAGTGCGGAAGCAGCTTAAGAATAAATGAATAATTTGAATACAAGAACTCTCGAATTGCTTGTAAAGACTGTTTTGGTGAAATATAAACGGTAGCCATTATTATTGTTTGTCTATTAGAATGGCATTGGGAAATACATATAGCACCATTATTCGAAACATTAGTACAATACCATAGCAGCAACACAAGTCAAATGAAATATTTAAATAAATAATTTTTCCGTTTAATATTCATTTATAAAATAAATATAAAAAACTCTCAATCTCGTCTGTCGCGAGGGCACAAACGAATGCCCATGCAAAGACTGCGTATAGCATGCAGCGGCTTAAAATTTAACGAAAATTGGCATAGTAAGATAGTCTCCGGCAAATAAATTGAACATGATTTTGAAATCACGTGACATGCGCAGTAGAAAGTTTAGGTACATTATTTACTACTGCGCATGTCACGTGATTTCAAAATCATGTTCAACTTATTTGCCGGGGACGATAATTTTACTATCACCTTAAAAACAACGAACGGCTTACGGTCTCAATACAGGCTAACAGTATTAAAAAATGAATTTGCAATGATTTGTCTGAATTATTAATACATTGGAAAACAGTGACAACAATTCCAAGATTACCAAGTGAAGAACTGAAATAGTGAATGTTTTTTTAAGTAAGTAGTTAACATTTTGGAATTGTTACAGTAGTGTTCAATGATGATACACTATACTTAAGTGTTTTATGTAAGGCATACTATTTTTTAACGTCCTATTAATTCATACAAAACTGAACCGTAATTAAAACGACCATTGTGGTTGCCTACATGTATGCAAATTAACTTTTTATAACCCGATTCAAACATATCAGTATGGAAACAGATTTGCGATAGATTCACTTAAATACATAAATACACCTACGGTGGCACTGCCTAAAATAAAGGATGTGTGGCTTATTCTATGGAAGGACAACAGCAAATTAATCTATGGCAAACTGTCAAACTTTTCCAATTGGTATTGAATTTATTATATATTGAAACTATCGTTGATTTTTTGGATATATTATCGTATTGTTGACTATATGTAGTGGGTTAGTAGCGTTCAAAAGCAAGCATGATAAATTCGCGTTACATAAATTAGCATTATGATGTGATGTCATATTGTTGGATGTTTATTGGATTGTTAATGTGTTTCAACATAATAATTAATTTACTTAATAAATTAATGGAATATAAGCCGTTTCCATATTCGTTTAGCTCTTAGAGAATTTTCAAGAGTTCGATCCGGCGATGGCCGATAAACATATTTCGGCACCGAGCACTCTTGACGCAGATGGAGTGAACTAACGGAGCTTTTGTAAACGCAATTGTTTTAAACTATTAATTGTACCGATAGTGCCTCGAACAATACACGCACTAGCCAACAATGAAACCGGAAAAAATCTTTTGCATTGATGTAAAATTTCGTAGTCTCTTAAAACACCTAACGATACGATTAATTACCCCCGTGTTTTCTTTCCCACTGTCCTGTAATAGAACTTCTATTATTGCAATAGTAAGAAGCTTCAACATTGTAAAATGGAAGTCAAAGTTTGTTACTTTTATAAGTGATATCGTCTTTTGTTGTGCGTTTACTAATTGAAACATAAAGTTATAACATGCAAGCGATCTGACGTATGCAATGAGAGTGCTGTATCGTTGAGATTAGGAGTGTGGGGCACAATGATTCGGTTTCGCGGGCGGAAACGGGCGCGCCCACACGCTTGGGTCAGAGCAGTGACCCCGGTCTCACCTCGCAGGCGCTAGCGAGTGCTTGATCTGTGCGGCCTCAGCGCATTGTTCCACCTTCGGTACTTGACATCGGCAGTCCCATATGCAACTACGTAATTAATTTAAGTCCTCAGTACGTAGTAGCCGATACGCCAAGTCACCTCCTGACCCCGCGTAGCTATAACAAGTAGTGCGGGACCGCACTAAATTATGAAGGCATAATACAATTAACGGCAAGATGATTTAAACACATTATCTTATTAAGTTGATTCGACATCCAATATTTTTTTCAATTTAAGTAAGTAGGTACTTAGTTAGATCAAGACATGTAAATCAGTGATTTATATTTAAAATCACAAAAATGGGCAAGTACATTAGTTTTAAAATTCAATTGCCAAAAGAGTTAGGGGAACAAATAAAATGTTTAAGGTAAACTGAACATGATGTCAAACAAAAATAATCAACTTATAAGTAGTTGTTTTAAAGTATTTTGATGTAGGTGAACCCGTACAGTTATCGGTTACCCCTTTCAATTAGGGTAGTATCCAAATTAGATTTGAATCACACGTGATTATTGCCACTATTCAGTTCGTGTACCTAATCCAGAATAACACTAGATATGAATCTTGCTACCAAGGTTACATAACTGCACTAATGAAACCCAACTTCTATAAATTCTAAACCACTTACAGCACTGATTCATACACAGCGATTAAAAGATATTCTCCGCGCTCGCGCGATATGAAGCGCTTAAATTAACTTTCGTAATTAGAAACACCAATAAGGCAGAACGCCCATCATACACAAATTACACCTGCGTTACTAATTATGTCCGACTCAGATATATCTTTTCACTTGTAATTCTTTACTCATAACCGTGTTTAAATTGTATTTATTACTCCCATCTGTCACCGCCATAATGACATAATGACTACCGCGCACGATACCCACCTAACGCATCAAACAATCAATTTAAGATCCGTCGCTTAATGACCGTGCGGGAAAAAGTGGCTATGATATCATGAAATACGCATAAGAGAGACGCAAGAAAGCGAAGGAAGAAAGGTAGATGAACAGAGGAACCGTTACCTGCGTCATAAATTTGCCTACTCCGTACAAATTCTGTTACATATAAACATGGTCCTGCGTAAACCAGGGCATTACAATCAATATTTTCGTTTAAGCTACAGTTCAGATCTTGATTTATGGAGGAGCGGTATAAGCTTTCATGGTATTATTAACAAGTTATAAATCATCGGACGGAATTAAGATCCAGCGAATCGAGCAGTGGATTTGTTGATGCACACGTTAGTATGTACTATCCCGTCAAGAATTGGGCAATAGTCAAAATATGTTAAAACGAAACAAAAATAAGTGTGATATTTTTAACCCAGTTACCATTGCAATATTTATAGTATTTAAGTAATATTACCTAAATAAGTATACGTACGTACATTTGTCATCTTCACAAAAGTAATGTTTTTATCTATCCTGTAATATATCTAAACTGATTGTTAAAAATATATCTCGTTGGTACAGATGCACAGTCTCGAAAACACTGTCATTTCTGGATAGCAATTTTAATGTTTCTTTTAGGATTCTTTGGGTGACATCACCTATATGGATATTTATAGCCTACGGATTTAACTGTATTATTGAATACCTATTATTTTTATTCAGTTTTATAGTTTTGAGAATATCGTGAAGTGAAACAATACATAAAAGTAAAACTCTAAAGTTTTAAGTTGATACCCTGTGCTTTCAAGCCAACGATATTTATGATTAAATATTATTAAATATTACAATTCTATGATTTTACCTTAACTACAACGTTGTAGTCCATATAAATATACATATTGTACTAAAATACTCTAGTAAAGATGCAACATATTACCTATTATATATGAAATACATATATGATGTAGGATGTGTACTTTAATTAATTAAAATATTCAGTAATGACTTTTTACCCGTTCATCTATTGCACCGACCAAATACAGCGTAATAAAATAAAGCACGTCTTGGATACACTTATCAAAACCGAAAGTAATAAATTCGTTCTAAAGTAAATTTTGATGACATTAAATAATTTTCAGCTACCGCCGCCTTTTTTAACTCCCACTACTTGCAACATTATAAAATGAAGAATTAATGTCGTAACAAAACAAACTACCATAGTCAGTGAAATTAAAATCATGCTTTTTATGGTTCTACCTGCGCTAGTACGGAGGTGGTTTGGAAAGGTTATCTTTTCATAGCTATTTTAAGGATTTTTTTATTGATTACAAAAGTCATTTACGGATACTTAATACCTAATATATTTTTCTCATATTGCTTACATAACGAACGGTAAATTGCGTGAGACCTGTACGAAACGTAAATGTTTCCTATCCTTACTCCATAACTTCTGTCTCTCTATTCATGAAGTTATGAAATATGCACCTCTCAGATAAGGAATCAGTCAACTAAAACCAAAATTTACCTCTTCGAATCCAGCAAAGAAAGGACTCTTTATTCACAACAATTTACATTCAGTGTAACAATAATACAAGTGTTACAATATTCAATACAAAACTAATACAGCCACATACATGGGTAACTCAGTATGTTTTTATCACATCCGTTTTCCTTATTTATTGTCACCGGTCAAAATTACCATTCCAAATCCGACTCACAGGTTATTTCTCAAACCCATTGATACAATAATTCAGTTCATTGCTAACTCGCATACAGGTTGTGGCATATTCAAATAAATCTTTTAACAATGAGAGCGATTAAAAATTATTAATGTTTTGTCTCTACAATGACACCTACGCGGCAAAAAGTCATATGCAGTGCTTAAGCATACTGTTTCTTATTCTCAGTTGAAACTAAACCATTTATCAAGTTTAAGCATATTATAATAACCTCCCTTAAAACATTTCTAAGTGTCGAAAAACAACTCTAGCTTCATGTGTGCATCATATTGTATTGATTTATTTCTATCAGCATCTTACGTCACTGAAATATTGTCACGGAAAAATAAAACAAAAAAAGCCAGATAGAAATGACGATTTTAAAAGATATTTAAATTCTAGCATCTACTTATTATTATGTAAAGAGTATCCCGGCAAACGTTACTTTATGTCATGAATTTGCCTTTCCATTTTTACTTGTAGTTAATACACTTGTGGTTCTTTCTTTGCCAAGATGTCCATTTAAATAGATTTAAAAGGCATTTAATTATAAACAATAACTTTAGCTGAATACAAACATTTTTTTAAAATAACCATGCCAAACTTAAATTATTTTGAAAAAAGAATCCTGCTAAGAATATAGACGAATGCCTCTGTGAAAAAAAAAAACAGCAGCTAGCTACCCAATGACGTAGTTAACCTGTCGTGAAAACAAAAAACAAGTCTTCAATATACGACACGATATTTACAGAAAAAGGAAATTATACATTATTCATGGAAGAAGCTACGCAGTGTAATATGTTTTGCATATAAAGTGTGTAAAATTTTATTGTTTCAGTTAAGATTTTATAGGATAGGAAATGACTTAATACGTGCACCCATTAACACGGATATATCAAATAAATAACTTACATTAGTAACTCGGTAATTGCACAAATTCTTTTTCCATACCATTTGTTATTAACATACCACTTTAACGTAATATTTAGAACGTATTTAGACTAAAACAAAAACAATATTGAATTTTTACGATTTTATATATTTTTGCATTTTTCTGTCTTATATGATAAATCATTTTGACATTAATCATGACTTTGGTTGGTTGATGAAAGAATATTTTTTAATAGAAAAATACTAGAAAAAATCGACTTGGCTCAAAAGTAAAATTCTAGAACCCGCAACTTTTGGATGCCCAAGTGCTCGGTAGCTCAATCGGGAGAGCATTGAACCGGACATCCAAAGATTGCGGGTTGATTCCCGTCTGAGAATTTATTAGTGAGCCAAGTCGATTTAATCTAGTATTTTTCTATTAAAAAAGTATTCTTTCATCAACCAACCAAAGTCGTCAACCAATATGTTCACTAATAGTTAATAGGTTCACTTGAAAAGTCAACGCGATTTCTAAAGCTTTTTTCTAATGGTATCAAAATCATTGAAATAGAAAAATACTTTGTGAGTTATATAAAAGATTTAAGGTGTAAAAGTAAGTATTGTTACTTACACCTCGATACATGCTATGCTAGATACTGTGTTACAAGATTAACTATTAACCAGCATTATGACCTGCGCACATCCTAGATGTGGATAAATTCGCATTGTTATTTCCGTATTGTCTTGACTTAAAGGAGTTTTGGTGCTTAATAGGCAATAAAATTCTCTATTTAATATTTCAAACAGAATATATTTCTTTACGGATGGCAATAGTTGAACTTTTTGCGCTTCGATCTTCTGACTTTTTCCCCAACTTATAGAAATATTAAAAATAATGGAAAATTCATGTCAAATTAAAGTTGACGTAAAAACGCATTCTTCTTTGCTGAAGTCATAGCAAGTTAGTAAATATACATTCCATACAAAATATAACAAAATAATGTCATTTATGTTTGCAGCAAATGTCTACTCTGCCTTCTGAGTTATGCTTCTATATTTACCGGAGTTTCTTTGCATGTTTTTAAGATAAACGTGTGTTGATTATCACCACATTCGAAAATATTTGGTGCAGGGGCCGCGTCAGGCGGATACAGGCGCAAATGCATCACGAGCGATAATGAACCGACTCGTGTGCACGACTGCGCTTGCGCACTCGCACGTAATGCACTATCTGAGCCACACCGATCGTGCAACAGTTACCTGTTACCATATAACAACACCCCCCTCATGATTTTGACTGTGTGAACGTTACCTTGGGCCCAGTTATATCGGCGATTGTTTACAATTTATTGAATACCGAAGAAACTGAAAGGATCGTGCTGTAACGTTTAACGAAGTTAGGTACTGACTAGTTAGTTGTTAGTGAAGAAACTAAATTTAAATCGTGAACACATATATTTTTTACCTTCTACGTTCCACTGAGAGAGAAGAGACTGACTTTTTGTAAAATTGATGGTTAAAAACAAAAACCGATTAACTTAAATATTTAAGTTCCCAAAATCAGTCTCAGGAACTGCAATTTTGGTATGGTTGGTTAGGGGGCATTCACATGATCGGTGTGCTTAAAGGTTTATAATCTTTGAAAGCACCGAACCTTTATTATAAAGAGATAGATTAGAAAAGAAACTTGACCTCGTACTTGAAAAATGTTCTAATATACATCGATATACCTGACGCCACGGGCGGTAGAGTAGGCCGATGGTGCCATAAAGTCATCACAGGCCAATCTTCTCTACTTACAAAAACGTGCAGACCAATCTAAATTAATGTAGGTTGTTTCAGTAGTTTTGGTAAGCAAAGTGACTGATTTAATAGCGACCGTAGTTTCGAGATTCAAAATCGATACGAGGAGTTTGGTTACACTGAAATTCAACCAATATTTTGACAAGGAGGTATATAATTAGTTGAGCTTAAAATTTAAGTTGAGCTTTAAATTAAAACCGCCGGCAGGAAATATTTGTTAAATGTATTAGATATGATCATGATAATAGTAAAATATAATAGCATAGTGTTCCTATCCTGTCTAATTATTTTAAACTTACGTAATATACGAGTTGTTTGAGTATTTAATCATACAGTAAGTGATCTATAAACATTTTAAGAAATATAATCCACATAAATTTAAGTACCTGTTTAATGCATTTCCAGGACAAAGTTGCAGTGAAAATGGACGCCATTTGTGAACAAGACAGGATCTCGGGTTTCTTAAACTGGCACCTCCCACGTGGTGTCTTGTGCCCTTAACCTTTCAAGCGGCCGTATCGCGGTTTATGCGCCTTATAATGCGCTCCGCTTGCAGACTTATACGGCTGCGGGTTTTGTCTAAATTTGGAGCAATAGCTGCCCACCGTACCATTAAGGTAATATACATTTTTCACATAACGATGGTTCTGAGTTGTCACGATTTGGTCAAAAAGAATAATTAGATTATCATACATTTTTGTTAAAATCTTGCCATTAAACTGTCTTGCTAATTAAAATTATGATTTTACGTATTCATCACGATCATTTTTATTTTTTTATTTCCTAAACAAAATATGCTTTTGATTACAAGGTACCTAGTTGAAACACAAAGAAAACAACCTTAAGCCGGTAGCTTGTCGCTAAGCTTTGAAGCAAAAGACATTTGGTTATAAATTGTGTTGGTTCTCCACATTTTAACAATCAATTTCTGCAAAACGCTCAAGTGTTCACAGTTTCAGCGCATTTATGTTTAATGCTATAGAGTTATCGCTCCAATCCGCGACAAACCAGCGCACCTGCACCGAGCCGGCGCCGACGCCGCTGACGCACTTTCAAAAAAGGCTTAAGCTTGAGTAAGGCGACACTACCTATTTCGTGACTGCTCGTACGCCCGCTTATGTAGACAAAGGGGATAGTACAATGAAAACTTCACCACTGATAGATAACAGTCGTAACTTCACACACTCGCCTAATAAATTGAGTGTTTGACAGACAATACTGACACATTTAAGTCTAACATAAATATGAAGCTGTGCAAATACGACCACCGAGGGAAACTTACTATAACTTTATTACAATTCTAAAACAGTTACGAATAAATGTCATCTCGCAATTGTACATAATAAATGTAAACTACTTCCACTCGATAACTTATGTAAGACTTCAGAATGAGATCTCGAACCGACAAAGAGCTGCGGAGGTTGATTTATTGTGATCCCGGAACTAAATTTAATTTATAAACCTAATCTACCTACAGAAATAGTTGTGACAAGATTAACAATTGCACAGATATGGAATATTTTATTTCGCTATGTTAAGTCTCCCACGCTATAGAATTCAATTATGGAGGAAAGGCAGATAGGTCGGCGCGCGAGTGGTCTGCTCGTGACCCGTAAATTGGAACGGTCCATCGCACGCCCTTGTCGCCGCCCGGACACCACACGACATACTCGCCAACGGCACCCGAAACGCCTTCACAATAGAACCGATATACTCACGCACTTCCAATTTAGGGGCAGCCGTAAAGCTACAAGTGTAGACTTATCCTTTTACAGACTACTATAGCTATCAATGTATAGAAGGCTATTTGGTTAGCAGTACTTACGAACAAACGAAAACAAGTAAATTTATTGAGTAATTTACGTTTTCTCTTATTATTTAACCTTAATTAACATAAACAGAATCAACTACAATAATATTTAGCTAGACGAAGTATCTACTTTCATAAAGTAGGTTAAGTTAGTAAGCTATCAGGTATCGCTAACAGGTGTGCACACATTTGGGGCATAATGTGTAACAAACAATGGCTAGTGTACTGTATCCTTAATAGAAATTCAAATCGTATCTTACACTCCTTGAATAAACTACTTAACATCATTTATATTTCTTATAAATATCGTATATATATTCATATTATATTTTCATTATCATACTTGCAGTATTATTTGTTTACTTGTCCAACTTCTGTCGTTTTGCTGAATATGCATAAAACATAGTTTGACGACTTCTGTGGTCGAGTGTCGAGGTCAGTGTAGAAAACGAACTTTTCTATATTGACTCGGGGTCTGGGTGTTGTGGTACCGCTGTGGTTACTGATTTCCATAAGTGCTTTAGCTACTTAACTTGGATTCAGAACAATGTATGTGATGTGTCAATCGTAATTTCGCCAAAATTCCCCCCACTAAAACGGTATTCGTAAGGATTTAGTACAAAACAGTCAGCTTATGTAACGGTTGTCCCATAATTCACGCAAAATTTAAATTTAGTGCCATTTGATGGAACAATGTTGCCAACGAAAGAAGATAACAACGCTGACAGTTTGGGGTTAGTGAAAATGGAGCGCTATACGTACAACGTATTTTCATTGTTGAGCAATATTTTAAAAATAATGAAGGTTTATCAGCCACAGTTCGCAGTTTTCGTACAAAATATGACCGACATAGTGATTTAAACTGTTAAGAGAATTATTTAAGTATTCACGGAGGTGATTCAATTAGTGATCGTAGACTCTCTGAGCGTCCTGTTACAAGTCGATCAGCAAAAAACATCACAGCAGCTCGCGGGAGTATTGCTGACAGTCCAGGAACATCAATTAGGTACCGTAGTCAAGAATTGGGCAAGAAGCTCTCTACAGCGAATTCTAACAAAAGACTTGCAGCTTCATACTTACAAAGTTCAATTGACTCAAGAACTGAAGCCTACTGACCACGCAGCGTGAAGAGAGTTCTTAGAGAGAGATATTGGAACAACAACAAGTGGATGCTGATTTTGCGAACAAAATCATCTTCATTGAAGAAGCTCATTTTCATCTGCTCATTCTTATCAAGACGTCACAAAGCTTCATTTTTGTGAACAAGGAGTGAAAACTTCAGCCAAATTGTATCAAGCGACAGTCTTGGATCGTGTTATGTAACCTGTTATGACCTCTTTACTTATTGATATGAGCGTGTCAGATGGGAACTGTCTGTCAAGTTGACTATGAAATAAAATATGGTAACAAACATTAGTATTTATTATTTCTAATGAGATATTAAAGTGGCGACGAGGATTTAAAATGGAAAAACTAAAAAAAAACAGAACTACAATCAAAGGACAAATTATCAAGCTACAAAATTTGCTGGAACACGTTACAGAAATTTGTGCAAATGAATACAAGGTACGAGAGATTACGATTACTAAACTACATGATAAATACACTGATATCCAGGATAAAATTGATGAAATTGTCACAAGCGATGAATTAGATACCGAAATTGATACTAGGTTTACATTAGAAGAAGAATTTTTGGCACTAAAAGTCAAATTACAGAATCTGATGACACAAAATACGACAAATTCTAGTAAGCCTTCTACACCTACATCATTAAACTACAATATTCCTTTTCAACCAATGCAGGATAACGAGTCGATAAAGAATTTTCATCGACGTTTTGAATCTTACATGGCATTGAAAGGTGTTGACGGTGTTGACGGTGTTGACGAAAATAAGACGAGATTAAGAATATTATTTACTCTAATCAGCCCTTCATTACATCAAACTATGTATGATGTATGTTATCCGAACGATCCTATTAACCTCGAGTATTCTGAGGTACTTGACAAATTAGAAAATTTTCTGGAACCAAAACCTAATACCTGGACACTTCAACATAAATTCATTTCTAGACTACAAGAACAGGAAGAAAATGTTATACAATACGCTACAGAATTAAAGAAAATGACCGAAAATTGTTACTTTAAATGCAAATGTGGGAACTCAGTCGCAGATTTATTTTTAAATTTACAATTTCTAAGAGGAGTTCAAGACATTGAAATTCGTACAAAACTTCTCCAAGAACGCGACCCTTTACCATTCAGCTCTACAATAGAGAAGGCTCTCGCAATAGAATCTGCAAAGAAGGAGAATTTAGAATGTATTACTAACTCAAACCACAAGCTTTCAAAAAACCTTCCAAATAATTGCGGCAGTTATGAAATACAAAAAAAAAACACCATAGTATCACACTTGAAAGGACGTTGTTACAGATGCGGAAATACTACACACAGGGCAGATAAATGTGCTCATCACAAATCAATGTGTACATTTTGCAAAAAAATTGGACATCTATCTAATGTATGTTTACAGAAAGGACGGGCACAGCAGAGTCATCAAATTTCTAATAACAGTGAACAGGATGATTTCGAACAAGATCCAGAAGAGTCTCCATGTTGCGACATAAATGTAATTACTGCGAGTCCTAGCGGAAAATTCATGATTGACGTCAAAATTGAGAATATTCCCTTAAAAATGGAGCTAGATACCGGAGCGGCGTTAAGTTCAATTTCTCTACGTCAGTTAAACTTATTAGGAATTAGAAAGAAAATTTATAAAACTTCTATACAAATGCGCACGTACACCGGAGAAATTATTAAACCCTATGGCGTTGTTTACACGAAATGCATGTATGAAAACCAGTTGTTTTACGGTAAACTGTATATAATTGAAGGAAATGTAGACGCAATATTTGGAAGAGAATGGTTAAGACAAATTCAGTTAAATTTTCACGTTAACAATGTTGAAACTGCCACTAATACTGTTTTAAATAAATTGTTGGAAAATTATTCAGACTTATTTTCGGATTCCCTTGAGCCTATTCCAAACTACCGATGCACTCTTTACTTGAAAGATAACGTTCAACCCATAGTATAAAGCCTAGGCGATTACCCTATGCATTAGTGGAAAAAGTTGAAAAGGAGCTCGAACGATTAGAACAGTTAAATATAATCACAAAAACAGAAACATCAGAATGGGGTACGCCCATAGTGCCTGTCCCCAAGCCTAATGGGTCTATCAGATTATATGCAGATTATAAAGTAACATTAAATAAGTGCATAAAAGATGACAATTATCCAATTCCTGTAATAGATGACATATTTGCACAAATGAATGGCGGTAATCTATTTTGTAAACTCGATATTACCCAGGCCTATTTACACATGGCAATGGACGATGCAAGTGCTTTACTTCAAACTATTAGTACCCACAAGGGCACGTACAAGATTAATAGAATGATGTTTGGAGTGAAGATTGCACCTAATCAGTGGCAAAGATTCATGGATTCTATATTACAGGGCATAGATGGTGTCATTTGCTTCTTTGACGATATCCTGGTTAAAGGAACAGATGTCACGGATATTACGGAGAGACTACAAAAAGTTTTCGAGAGACTGAGGAAAAATAAATTGACGTTGAATAAAGATAAGTGTGAATTCTTAAAAGAAAACATATCGTATTTAGGACATACAATTGACAGAAATGGCCTACATAAGTGTGAAAAGAAAGTTACAGCAATTTCTAAAGCATCAGCACCTACAAACGTTAGCGAATTGAGAACTTTACTGGGAATGATAAACTTTTACAACAAATTTGTCCCAAATTTAGCAACTCTTTTACATCCCTTGAACCACCCATTGAAGAAAAACGTGAAATTTCTGTGGAGTAAAGCTTGTCAAAAAAGTCTGGACAACATTAAGCAAATATTAACTAGCGAACGAGTACTGACGCATTTTAATCCATCTCTTCCAATCATGCTTGCTACAGATGCCTCGCCAGTGGGACTAGGAGCAGTTCTCTCCCATAAGATGCCGGATGGTTCTGAAAGACCGATTGCCTTTGCTTCCAGGTCCTTGACGTTTAGTGAACGGAAGTATAGTCAAATAGACAAGGAAGCCACTGCAATTTACTGGGGCCTAAAAAAATTTTTCCAATATTGCTATGGTCGAAAATTTACTCTTATTATTACATCCTCACAAGACCTTACCAACTATGAGTGCAATGCGTATATTCAACTATGCACAGTTTTTATCCGGCTTTGATTATGACATTGTTTACCGAAAGACACAAGACCATTGTAATGCTGACTACTTGTCTCGATTTCCTACGGAGGCAACAATGGCAAAGAGAGTAGATCAAACATACATTCACCAAAATAATAATATTAACACATTATCAGTCAATGAGCAATCCATTGCTTCAGAAACGGAAAAGGACACTGATCTAAAAACCATCAAGAACGCCTTAGAAAGAGGAACCCCACTCGAAACAATCGGATACGTAAATACAGAATATACATTACAAGACGGGTGTTTATTAAGAGGAGCGAGAGTTGTCATTCCAAAGGCACTGCGAAAATATGTTCTTAATGAGCTACATACAGGTCATACAGGCATTGTCAAAATGAAAATGTTAGCACGAAATTATTGCTACTGGACAGGAATTGATCGTGACATTGAAAATTTAGCAAAGGGCTGCAGAAGTTGTTGCTTGAAACAGAAAGCACCTCCTAAGGTTGAATTGCATCATTGGGAGACCCCTAATGGTCCATGGCAACGGCTTCATATAGACTTTGCAGGGCCAATTTTAGGAAAGCAATTGTTCATAATTGTGGACGCTTATAGCAAGTGGGTGGAGGTTATACCCACATTGAAAACTACGTCAGATTGGTGCATTACTCAACTTCAAAATTTATTTTGTACATTTGGCCTTCCTTACACAGTAGTTTCTGACAACGGACCTCAGTTTACATCAAGAGTATTTAAGGACTTCTTAAAATCATATAATATCACTCATCGAACGTCAGCACCTTATCATCCAGCGACGAACGGGCAGGCAGAACGCACGGTCCAAACAATTAAGTATGCCCTAAGAGCAGTGGAGAATGAGTCAGGTGACATATACTCTAAATTAAGAAGGATCCTTACACAGCTCCGCAGATTACCGAGCCCGGAGGGGAAGAGTCCATACAGACAAATGTTCAACAGAGATGTAAGAACGAACCTAGACACTATGATACCAAACTTAGAGGCACATAGAAATTTCAACCAACCAAGGGCACGAACATTCTCCGAGGGAGACAATGTACAGTTCATGGTTTTCGCTACGGGTGGTGTTCGGAGTTGGGACTTCGGTAAAATAGTGAAGAGGGTTGGCCAGCTGCATTACATAATCGAGACAGCATCTGGATCATGCTATCGGCGGCATATCGATCAGATTAGGGGAGGAGGACTGTTATGACCTCTTTACTTATTGATATGAGCGTGTCAGATGGGAACTGTCTGTCAAGTTGACTATGAAATAAAATATGGTAACAAGTAGGACTCTGCACCTGGTCACAAGGCACGAACTACCCAAGCCCTGCTTGAAACCAACTTTATAAGAGCTGAAGGCTGGCCTTCATCTAGCCCAGACCTCAACACTTTAGACTACAAATTATGATCAGTTTTAGAGGACTTCAATATATACATATGTAGGTACATATAAGTTTTAGTAATATTATTTTGATTCATAAAAAAATAAATTACATTTTCGTTTATAACAGAACTTATGGCGGGACTAGGTATATATAATAACGGTAATCAAGAAATACATATATGTATATTCGAAAACTTAGCACGAATGTAAAATAGAAATAATTAAATGTACACAACTTTAAATTTTGAAGAATCTCAATCATTTTTAATATCACGCGAATGAACTCTCAAATCACATTTACTAAACTCCACTCTATGTTTATATATCGGAGAACTATTACATATAATATATAATACTTTTTGCTATACTAGTAATACTTATTTGAGTGTATATTTAAATTTTATACTTAGAAAATAATAAAAATAAATGTGTATAAGATAAAAAGATATACTTAACTGTGTTCTTAATGTTAAATTTTAGACTTATTCAATAATCTTTACTTCTACGAACCTTTTTGTTACGGAGGAGCGCTGCCCCCCAATACAGACATTGTTATGTTTAAAAGGGGACACCGGCTACTTACTTTTAAGACTTGTATCGTAAACAAAGATTATCATTTATTAGATTATTATTATTATATATAAACAAGGATTATTATATAAACAAAGATTATTATATAAACAAAGATTATTATTATTAGATTTTATTTGTATTTGTCTAAAAAAGTCTAAAAAAATAGTGCATGTAAATGCAAAACTAAGTATTATATATAGAATAATTGATATATTCAAAGTAAAGTAATTTGTAATTATTTACATATTTACATTCTGCACTTTCAAAGCCACTGGACGAAGTTTTTACGGAAATGTTGTCGAGTTTAAAAGGGTATTTAACGTTAAGTAGACCGTTTTGTTTAAGAATTATGATTGCTTTAATTGCCAGCTCCTGGATTCAGGCGGTTGCCTCGCATGCTTCTAAACTCATTTACCAACAACGCTAATGGTCTGCCATTATATGAGAATGTGACAGGTCGCCGTAGCAAGGAATAGAGACGCGCTCAAACAATGATCCCATTATGATCATATTTAATGAAACGCAGTGCTGGTTGTCAAAGACAACAGCCAAGTTCAAAGGAATGTAATAAAGTCTCCGGCACTTGTTTTGTGGCACAGAATATCAACTCTATTGACTTACTAGCACTTTAACTAAACTCCACTCTATGTTTATATATCGGAGAACTATTATTGAAGAAAAGAAGTGGCTGAAACATTAATAGAAATTTTATTTACTACTTTATAATAGGTAAAATTTATACTTATGTGGAATTGTGCCATTATAATTTACCAAATGACTCGACTTAACCAATCAATATCTCTAATAGGCTTTCATGCATCAGAAGCATGACTTATTGTAGTATATAAGTATACTAATAAGTAACTTCATAATCCAAGTTCTTTTCATTATTAATACATTTTTTGTCCTAATTAAAAAACATTTTTATTTGTCAAAGTAATAACAATCAATAAAAGGAACACAATATACCTTGAGGCGTTCCCAAGGCACTAACGTCCCAAAGGACAGATCTAAGGATGTGTCATTAACATATTTCTTTTGGCACAACAAGTTGGAAACAGAAGTTGTGCAAGGCACTGCTGGTAGTGTCACTGATAAGAAAAGGAAAATAAACTAAATTATTCTGCTAGATAGATATGAAACTATAATATAATTTCACAATTCTTTGATATAATTTTTCTTATGGTGTGGTGTAAGTGTTCTCAATTAGATATAAGTACTCGTTAAATACAAATTGTGCATTATGCATACTGGGGTGTGGTTACAACGCTCCTAGTCTCTTTGTAAACTTGATTCAGGCGAGCTTTTATACACCAATTGATAGATTGTATTATTTCTATAGTTAATGTGAAATCCACGGTGTAATAATATTGTAATAAAAATTGCGTTGTATTTGCTTCCTTATGGTGGATCCACACGATACAAACTTAGGATTTTTTTTTTTTGAGATTTAGTCTGTGCTACTTAGCAGTACTACACAGTTCAACCTACATATGCAAACTGCTTAAAACAGCAACAGTTAAAATATGTATTTATTGCCACACTCTCTTCTTAATTATATTTCAAGGATAAATATATGTATATTCATTATTAGAGACTCTGAAGTCTGAAATATATATTTGAAAATATTTGCGCTTGTCGACGCCATGTTAACAGTTTAGATTTTACCGCCAGGTGACTAAAAATATAAATAAATTTAAATATGGTAGCTATGTTAAAAACTAGCCAGCTGATTGATTGAATGGTTGAATGTCAAAGAGGTCGTTCGTTAAACAGTACCGCTTAGTAAAAAAGCTAGGCTGTTTTTGAAACGCTAATTCCTTAATTAATTGGCTGGGACATTTACATAACGAATACAATCAAAACGAAAAATTTTGAATGTAAGCAAATCTGTACTAAAAATAATCTCTTGTAGTCATACGTCATGATAAATGAATATTCCCGCCTGTCAGTTGGTATAACTAGTCTGGCCACAAATACTGTTACATAAAACCTCTTCGTTTTTCCAACTTTTTAGTTAGTTTGAATTTGGAACGCGTTTATTATTTTAAGAACTTCTTTCGATTCCGTGCCATTTCACATATTTTTTTGTGTTCTTTATCAAATTGCATCATTGAAGTGATCGCCTTGCACAAAGTGGGTAAGGAGCCGTCAGTCATATTCCAGACATTTCAAAAGCTTGGTATCAGCCGTATGTTCGTATATCGTACTATCAACAGATACGGCGGCCGCGTGCTGTTAGAACTACAAAGACTGTTTAATGCTGTTAAAGCCAGAATTCGTCGAAACCCCATTACGTAGCAAAAAAAAATATCGCGAGATATGAAGATTCCTGCTAGGACTCTGGCGCGTATTATAAAACAAAACCTGAAGCTCGGTGCTTATCAACAATATACACTGCATGCCCTAAATCAATCTTTATAATTAAAGACAGTGGATCAATCAAAATGTGTTCTGTCACGATGTGCAGGTGAAAGGTTCAGAAATATCCTCTTAACCAATGAAAAAATTTTCACGATTGAAGAGCACTACAATAAACAAAATGATAAAGTGTACGCCCATAGTTCTAAAGAAGCTGCTCAAGTGGTTAGAAAGGTACAACGTGGTCATCATCCTGCGTCAGTGATGGTTTGGTGGGGCGTGTCTAAAAGAAATAAGAGTGAAAACTTCAGCCGAAGTGTATCTAGAGACCGTCTTGGATCGTGTTGGGAAACCTCTCAGCAATACACTTTTTAAAAATGTTCCGTAGACTTTCCAGCAGGACTCTGCACCTGGTCACAAGGCACGAACTACCCAAACCTGGATTGAAACCAAGGTTTCAGACTTTATGAGAGCTGAAGACTGGCCCTCATCTAGCCCAGACCTCAGCCCTTTAGACTACAAATTATGTCCAGTTTTAGAGAACATTTCATTTGATTCTAGGATAAAACTACTTACTTAAGATTTAATAGGGACAATGTTACTCGTACTATAAAACTTACGTTAAATAATTAGCTCAAAACGCTCATTCAATTCTTAATCAATCATTTATTACTAAAAATTTTGTACGATGGTTTTTATCGTTCAAAGAACGACTAACATTAATCGATAAAAAAGCGAAAATTATAAGTTCGCGGAATCAGCAGGCGTGGCGAACGCCTTCTCGTATCTTATGATACGAGGGCCATTGTTGTCACAAGCATGGACCTACATATAGACCTGTCAACGATTCACATACCATTGTGAAGCTGCTTAAATTAGCTTAACCGTAAGCGGTCCAATCGCGACAAACATAGAACATCACCACAGAGTTGCGCTTACCGCATACGGCGGGCGGCTACAAAACGCTGCAACGCGGAATGAAATAACTGAGCTACGAATTGCAGTTTTCGTGGGTTTTATATGCACTATGCATTTGATCAGCGACAGTCGCACTTACAATATTATCGTAATCGAAGAATTCTTGACAAAATAAGCCCTCAAAAAATGCGTAAAATGCTTCATTAACAAAAAATATAATAATTTGCAACAAGACTTAAAGTTGCGATTGCGATGAACCATAAAAATTAATGATTTTTACGGGATATATCCTATTATAATAATTTATCTTATATCCTATCAAATCATGGAATTGCTAAATTGCGGAACCCAAAAGTTATGATGCCACCAAGTACACGTAAATCACGTAGAAAATATTTTTTGAAAGTATTTAAAATAATTCAACATGCATAATCGCTGTCACACAGTCACTTTCCAATACTGAAACCACCTACCATCATATTATTTACAATCACAAATCATATCCTTTTCACGTCAGACAGGAGAATCACAAAAAATTGACGGAAAAACGTCCGACCTACATTTAGTACAAAAAGCAAACGCAATAACTTACTCATCCGTAAGAAAATTAAAAGTAAGTATCAAAGTAATTGAAAGTATGTATTACTCAAAAGACGCAGCTTACAACGAATATTGTCAAAATAAGAGTCATAATTTA
The DNA here is from genome assembly GCA_927399485.1 of Calamotropha paludella. Lineage (NCBI taxonomy): Eukaryota > Metazoa > Arthropoda > Insecta > Lepidoptera > Crambidae > Calamotropha > Calamotropha paludella. The sequence goes on along the minus strand of OV656807.1, from coordinate 15,794,778 downwards.
TGGAAGTCGAACCCCGAATAATAAATGAATCGTGCAATAAAAAATTATGCACTTCGTCAACTTTCCCTTAGGTAATACTTGTATCATACATATATTAAAATAATCTTCTGAATAAATTTTGGAAAGGGAAATGTCATAATTATTTAGCCTGCATATATAACATATCACTATTTCGCAATTATAACGATAATGGTGTATATCAGGAGATATATTTGTACACTATTACAAAATTAAGGTGGTTCCGTTTGGGGTAGAATCGATTTGTTAGTCCATATAGTAGATAATTTTTTTTTTTATTATTTTTAGGTCAAAAATGAAAGGGGCTGAAAACCTGCCTTATTGACCCTCCTCCTTTAAGCATTCGTCTAAAAAAACCATGTTTTTAATTACATAAATTATACATGTAAATATTTCGCATACAAGAACTTGGTTTCCGTAGTGCTTATATTTAAATCCCCATGATGTCTGCTGAAATAAAGCCCTGATACTATCTGTGCAATTTTTTTTAGACGGGAATCGAACCATACATCTTCTGCTACCGCGACTGGACGTTTGACTACAATATTGTACCTACCTACTACCTATCGATGTGTGAGTTTCCGACAATTAGAGATAAGGTACCAAGTTTGTCAGTGGTTCAAAAATTAATAGTTAAAGTACCGTACCTATACTATGATTTTTTTATTTTCGATGTCATTTTTACTCGTCCACATTGAATTAAAATACAACACCTGCGAATTAAAAAAAATAAAATAAATACAGAAAATGATGGATCGTGGTGGTCTCTGTCTAGAGTTTAAAGCTTAACATTTTTTGAACAACATCATACCAACTATTTCGCACCGAGTTTTTTTGTGTAATAAAATATCATATTGAGTTGTGTTTCTCAATAAGGTCTCCTATTTCGCCTTTGGAATAAGAAGTTTTAGTGGCAATGGACAAGCTATATCCTTAAGGTATATATTCCTTAAGGTATTTTATGATAAAAGAAGACTGAAAATGTACCTATACTAGTAAGAAGAACCCATTTAAATAATTGAAAATAGTAACAATGTGATTTATGCAAATCGATAGCTTGAAGTTCAATTTAAACTGTGAGGCACGTTGTGCCTTCGGCGCGGCGCGGCGGCATCCGTTAGGTCCGCGGGACAGGACCTAAGGCTTGCTGTCGCAGTGCCTGGATGTCATGTTGAGTAGTTAGTTCTTACACTTTCAAGTTGTTCACTCATTGAAATGAAATATTTTTTAACAAACGCTTTTATTTTAATTTTTTTATTAAATCCTCACATTTGGACTCCTTTCGTAGATTCACCGTATTCACAGGTGATTATTTTATTTGCCTATTGTAAGGTACTGGCCCATCATGCATATGTCTCACTTAGATGTAATTGTTACACAGAGTGGGATACAATCATGATCACTGCAATAATAAAATTATAAATAAAACATACCAAATCACATACAGCAATTACGTACTTTATCTGATGTTTTGTAATTTTTCCCAAAAAATAAAGTTTTAATAACTAATTTAAAACATAGAAAACTGATGTTCAACTATATAGCCCTATCTATTATCTAGATATTAGTAGGTACATTGTTGCTTTAATGGAATGAATCATCCCACCGCTAGTGAAAGTTCCAACGTTCAAAGTTCGATCGAGACACTAAAACTGATAGCACCTGACAATGAACAATAAGTCGCATAGGTGTCTGCCTGTCGACATTATAAATAATCATAACTTGTATATGTACGACGAATAATGATTGATTGAGTATCAGATTACACATCATTTTATGTAACACAATGGGGTAACAATGAACCCTATACTTGCTAATCAAAACACTTAAAATTGGTAAAAGAAGGATCGAAACTCGTGTACAAAGGTTAAGTGCTTACGGAACATGTGAGGGTCCTCTTTGTTTGTGGAAAGCACCTACGCCATAGACACGTGCTCAACTGCTATGGACTTTAGAGTGTTCTAAGAAATCATGCCTCTAATGAATACTCCATCGCCTATAGCAGCGAGATCAAATTTAAATCTTTCGTTATTTGTTTCCGTGTTTTTACTACAATAATTAATTGCAGCAAAAAAACGTGTAATTATAGTAACTGAAAGATCATAAAAACATAATGTATTCGGTATTCGGTTTTATAACAACACTTTCAACAAACTATAGAATGAATTATAATTTTTTAAACTAATTAAGAAATACCTGCGATTAGTCAATAACCTTAATATTTAATATATATATATACATATATTTCTTCGCAATAAAATTTCGCTTAATAATATATTTATGATAAATACATTAAGTCAAAATGTAGAAATTACTGTCGATTTACTTTATTTACAATCGATATTCTTTAAGAAAGTGTTTTAATAAATTAATTAATTTCTTTATTTTTAACTTCAAATAAAAAAGTACATACTCACCTAAAGCAATTTAGTTATTATTTTTTTTATGTTTTTTTATCTACCTGGAGAGGCTGGAGATCCAAAAGGAGATAGCTTAAATTAGGTACTATAGAACTTGCCCTATTAGTGCGTGTTCACGAACGGTAAGAAATAAGGGCTATATAAGAAATATTTATTACAATTTATGTCTCTACATACAATCTAATTTAAGTAACTGGTTGTGTTATCTGCATAAATGACAACCTACTGAAATATACGTCAATTTCTTTTTTCATGCACCATTCCATTGTTAACACACCCATTTTTATGGCATTTGCAACGGTAATTATAAAGAAGAATTAGCGTACATCTATTTTTATTCCAGAAATGACGCGGCTCATTCAAAACATGTTATTAAAATGAATAAATGACTGAAAAAAGTATCCGTATTAAAGGTAATCAAAGTGGTTAGCAGCTAATACGAGTTAAGTAAGTACGAAATCGACGAATCGACGAACTGGCGCTTTACAAAAAATCCGAGCAACAAACTTAAAGAATAAAATGCTTTATGGTCATACACATCATAATAGATGTGATGATGTTGCAAGTTTCTGTCCACGAGGCTATTTATCAATTGCATCAGCACACGCGCTAATGTTTACGACTAGATTATATGGGATTGGATTACAATAGCACCTAATAGAGCACCTTGCAATAAACATATGAATGCTTTCTAAGACGCTGATAACAACACGATACGACCTTGTACGTTTAATTGAGTGCCACTTGGACACAGCGTTTATTGGAATATACCAATACCGCCTTGACATGTTAAGAAACCTATTTTTACAGATATCTCAAGATTAAAGTTAACTGACACGCAGTCGTAGCAATATTCACCTTTGAACTTAACGAATCGATATGATGGAGCAGGCCAGATATCTTTAGTAATGTGTGTGATCATTTCGAACGACATCGAGCTCTGACTAGTATTGGAGTTTGTAAATCAAAACGCAAAAGATCTTCAAACATTCCAATTCTCATGGCAAAATAAAGCTACTGACATTTCTCGTAATAAATAAATAGGAATTGCACAACAGCGTCTAAAAAAGGTTTAACTTTTATGAAAGCTAATAAAGAGCTTATTATAATAACATTCTTTAAAGTAAAATTAATGTCAATGTCATATATGATGAAAGTTGATAACAATATACCTGTCTATCGTAACTCGAGAATAGCACTAATATCATAAAGATTGACATTTAACCTAGAACTTGTCATTGAGTCGATGTTATATGAACCAAATGAGAATCATTGAAGAATCACAAACTTTCGACAGATTATTTCAAAATCAATGCATCCTACCTTCTGTTGTGAGCTGCCTTTTGATGACCACTATTTTTTTTAAGTAAATCATTGTTCAATATAATTATATGTCTATAATTATATATATGTCGTCTTAAAAATACGCATTACTACGTAAGGACTAATTTGAGATAAGGTTAAGTTTTACGCTCTTAGATACCTGCCTACCTATTTAATAATATAATACACTTTTGTGTAAACTACTTAGCTTGGTAATATAGCTAAAACACAGTTTATGATGGCTCTCTCTTTTATAATGATACTGTTATAATTTGTAAAATGTTATTGGTAGAATCGAAATATGTACAATTTTTTCGTTAGTTTATTGTATTTGCTTTAATGGATAATAGGAACTTTCACCATTTTACCATTTATCCATATTGTTTGGAAAATAAAGTCAATGAAATACAATGAAGCGTATATAAACTATCCAAAGTCCCCTATCGTTTTTTTTAGATTTTTTTACACATAGAGCTAAATCTGAATTGAATTTGTGGTAGATTCATGACTGTGCTGTTGTCCAGTACATTCGGCATTTACATTCAGCATCTGAAGTCTATAAAGCTACAGAAGGTAGGTACTTTGTCATATTAGATATTATAACTATTGCGTGTATATGTAAAGTTGCAATGCAACGCAATAGTGGGTGTGAGATGTTATTAAAGTTTTAATTAAAGAACTTTTTTTAAATCGTGAATCAGTAAGCGCTTGACCGCTATTTCACGTGATGGAGAAGCGACGATGCTACCTAGGAAGTGACGCACCTGCCTAGAAGATGTCTATTCGTGACTTGAAGACCTAAATTGCGTCTATCAGGAAGCACAGACTCAGGCAAAGAGTTCCACTCTTTAGTAGTACGGATTACAAAATTGGAACCAAAACGCTTAGTACGAGTCTTTGATATATCAACAATATAACGGTGGTGTCTATTTGTTACTCTGGTTGTCCGATGAAAAAAAGGGAACAAGGCTGTACAGTTCTGCTGCACACTCTCTGAAATGTATCTTATAAAAAACGGATAGGCTAACTACCTTCTGTCTATGTTTAAGACTTTTCAGCTTATTACTAAAAAGATCGTCATTGCCGATGAGTTTCTTGGCCCTCCTCAAAATGAACTCAAGCGTCTGGAGTCGATTTCAGGCGGAATCAAAAAAAAGAACGGTACTCCATACACGATCGAACTTGCGCTTTGTAAACATTGAGCAACTGTTCCGGCGTGAAGCACCTTCTCAACTTCAGAACGCCAAAATGCCACGTATTTGAAGCTAATTGAGCTTTACTTAATGAAAGATCCAAAATTGAGAGTTGGTGAAAATTACGTGCCGAGAAGCTTAAGATGGTCAGTGATCGACACGGATGTATGATGTAGTCGGAAAGTATGATGTAAGTAGTCCTTTCAGCGGGGAAAAGACATGCCTGGATATTTGTTGGATTAAACCTTACAAGATTGGCATCGCCCCATTCGGAGACTGCCTGCAGAGATAGGTTCATGCGGCTGACCATCGCTTCCCTATGACGCTGGATCTGTTCAGCACTGGCTCGTGCATCAGTGCTACCATCAATCAATCAAACAACTCGTATCGATCGATCCCTTAGGGAGTCCTAGCGGTAATCTTCATTTCTGGCGATAAAGTTTTTTGTTTCTTAATGGGGTTTCGACGAATTCTGGCTTAAACAGCATTAACAGTCTTTGTAGTTCTAACAGCACACGGCCGCCCCGATCTTTTATGGTTTTCGACAGAGGAAGTGTTTTTGAATCTGTTGATAGTGCGATATACGAACATCTGATACCAATCTTTTAAAGTGCCTGGAATATGACCTTCGGCTCCATACCCACTTTGTGCATGCTATTTTCTTTAACACCCCATTCCATATCATAATTTGATAATAAACACGAAAAAATGTGTGAAACGGCGCGAAATCGAAAGAAGTCTTTAAAATAATAAACGCGTTCCAAATTCAAAATAATAAAAAAAGTTGAAAAAAGAATAGGTTTTATGTAACAGTATTTATGGCCAGACTAGCAGATATACTCGCATATACATAATATACGAGTATATCTGCAAGTTTGCTAACAAAGGTTGTGATCTAGGTAGAATCACAAAATTTGATGATGTAGCAAGGTATGAAACGGGAGGACATATGAGTAGCTCTGAAGCGGCTTGGCCGCTTTATTTTGCTTCCCCATATATGAAAGATACTCCTCTGTAGTTCATCTCTCAGTGCATATCGAGAATGGATAAATATTGTATTTTAATGAAAATAATGTTATTAATAGAATCAACAACCCACCGACTATACTATACTCTTGGCTTTTTTTTTGAGATGTTTGAGTCAACTTTGTTGATTCTTTTGCACGGACTCTTTTATATCACGAAGTGCCTTCTTATAATGTCTGGAAAAGTAATAAATTTCTTTCAAAAAGGGAAAAAAAAAACAAAGTATTAGGTCGAGTCTATATACTGTTCATCCTGTTAGTAACCCTGAGTGCTATTATTTGCGTCTTCTTTTTCATGAGGTTCGAGGTCCTTCATCATTTACTGCTCTATCAGAGTAATACACCCGACGTTACAAACGGCATGCAACGCACTTGGTTTGCTAGAGGATGATGGGCATTAGGATCGGATATTAGAAGAAGCCTCATTAAGTAACTTCTCCCAAAAGCTTCAAGAACTATTTGCTATCATCATAGTTTTTTGTTAATTAGCGGATCCCAAAAATCTGAGGGATAAAGCACCACGAGAGCCTTGCAGAATATATTAAAATCCAATTGGAAAAATAATGTGATAATATATCATTTGTTCAAGAAATAACTTAACAATCAATGTCTTATTTATATTGAGGATACTGTTTAGAACGGGTGGATTTTTAACGCGATCAAAGTCGCGTGTGTAAGCTATGCTAGCAATTATTCAGTAATTATTATTATCAAAACGAAATTATTAATATGAGTACAATTATTAAATGAGTATCACGGTGTTTGAAAGTCACTAAGCGATTTCGTGTAATTGGCGGTGATTAATCGTGTGCTGTGATTGGTTATTTGTCAAAGTAAGGTTTCCCCCCCATCATTTGATGTTATAAAAGGTTTGTCTTGCTGTCAATTGAGGCATTATACTTCGGTTTGTCGACGAGACATAACCTCTTGCTGTTATTCTGCTAGTTTGACTTAGTACGTGATTGCACGTGTAACAGCTAGCTTTTAATGAAACAAAAATATGTAGCTTAATTCCGCAATGAAGTCCATATCAAATTACTATTATTACCTAACCCCAAACTACTTACCTATTAACAGTCTAAATAAATTATGGGGAATTTGTCAAGAAAATTTTATAACATTGGCAAGGGCATAAATTGCAAGTAAGGTTACATTAGGTTTATTAGTATTATAGACCTCGAAGTGGTATTATGAGATATGATATAGTACAGCAAAAATCCATACCACTGCAGAAAGATGCACGCAGTCATAAACAAACAAAGACCAACAAAATAATTTCTTGTGACTTTCTTTCATTCATTAAAAATTTTAAGAAGAAAAATTAAACTAAGTTAACCTGGTCACCGAAGAAGAACTAAGACAATACCTTAAATAAGTTACTGCAATTTAAAGAATAAGCCAAAATTGCCTATTTTATGGAAACTTGTCTTTAATATGTTACTCAAGATTATAAAACCAAACTTAATAACTAGCGTAAAGAAAGAGAAGATACTTTTGTAAAATCAAATTTTATACTATTATCCTACCATGAGAGAAGCCATTTTTTCTTCTAGCCACATCTGAAATTTATTTTTTAAATTAACTTATTTATATATTGATGGCTCTTCCATTAAACAGTAGTGATGCGGCACGCAACTTAACGTGAACCCTGCACTTGCACCGACGGGTGGCAGCGGGACAACGCGCCACCCGCTCCACTACATCGTGTCACCGCTATCGCTTTCACGTCGTGGTTATCGCCCCAGTGATAATCTGCATAGTGCAAACCGTTATTGAAAGCCACAGTACTAGTTTGTGCGTGAAGGCTACAATAGCGGCACTTTAATCTGATATTTATTGACCGAGAGATCGAATGAGGCTGTACTGAGAAGTGGCCTAAATCTGGAGCTAATAATATGTGTAAGTAATGCGTTAATGCTTCGTATTTTATATATGATATGTGTGACATAACTCGCTGGAATAGAAAATAAAGAACGAATAACGCGCTAAGTAAGCTTGTTACCTAAAATGTGAGAAGCGCAAACGATACAAAATACAATACTATAAATCCGATATGGCACTACAGTCATGAAATGCGAGTTCACGACATGCATTGGGTGTTATAAAAATAAATTGCCAATTTTAAGATACAAAGCTCGTGAAATCGAAAGAGTTAAAGATTGTCGCGGGGCGTGGGCTGTGGTGGCAGCGCGGACGCGCGCGCCTCCTATCAATGATCAATTTTGGTTCCAGCGAGATTATCTTTTGATCGGAGCAATTTCTCTTCGGTCTTATTCTTGATAGCATCAGGAGAACAACGGTTTGCATCGTTCTGCATAATTATAAACCTGGAATTAAATTCGAGAATCCCCGTATGAGTGGATTTAGTATGAGCACCCACTAATCTGGCGTTATGTATATGATGACATGGATAACAGCTTGTTATTAATTGTTACTTTTTGTTTAACATTACATTAAATGGATGAAAAACTATCTCCACATCTCTTATTTATTTATAAAAAAGTAGATCTAATGTAACAACAAAATGCATTACATTTAATTACATAGCTACACCCAGACCTGTCCGCTACCCGTCTTCTAATTCTAAATTTCAAAATTTGTTTCATTATTCGACAGGTAAAAATTTAAAAAGAGTTTAGGATTAACAGTACCTATAATACTTCCTACTAGAACTTGTGAAAAAAGGGTGGTGATGAACTAACATCGTCATTAGCTGTTTTATATAACCAATTACATAGAAACGTCGTTTCCGGATTTGCTGAAAATATCAATAGTAAAGTAACTTCTTAAAAGGGACCACTACTATGACCTAATTATTAACTGACTAATAGCTTTGTTATCAAAGACTTCCAAAATATTTTTAACTGCAGTGTCCAAACTTCTCTACTCATACCTACTATGAAAAAATATAAAAAAATAAATCAAAAGATTAAAAAAAAACAATCAACAATTCGTGGTACCTATATACAATTATTATGAGTAATGCATTTATGGTAGAATTCAATTTGATATAGATGCTGCTTTCTAAATTACAGGGCTAAAAAGTGGTTTGCTTCATAATAAAACAATTGAAAAAAAAAACATTACGACAGTTATCAGGTTAAACATCAACCATACGGTCCCAAAAAAAGGAAGTGAAAATGTCAATACTACAGGGAGTTTGCTCTAATGTGTTTAATTATAATTTACATAAAGGACTTACCTAATAAAGGTACCTAATCGAAGTACCTCGCTTTTTGTTGGGTATACCATATCCATAGGAATTTCGTTTAAAAATAACCAAAATTATTATTATAATACAATAAATAATCATCGTACAAAGTAAATGTCTGCATAAATAAGCATAATATACAACGTAAGTTAAAAAAAAAACAATGAAAATTCAGATTTCATCAAAGTAATTCACTAGATATAAATTTTATATACAATATACATAACACGAAAACAGAACAATTCAATAACTTTTTAAATTTTAGTTATAAACATAGTTTCAAATAAAAATTAGCAAGAACTAATAATACCGTTGCGATTAAATTTTCAAAATTATAATATGCATTAAAACAAAACTTCAAAATTAACGAATGCACATTACTGGCTGGGTATAGTATATTGTTATATGGAAATGGTACAGAAGTAGATAAACTATTACGACTGCAAAAAATATGCATATGGATATTAGGAAATTGAAGTGTTATGGATAGCTGCAAAACGTACTTCACTGAATTTAACATTGCTATCTCTACATATTTATGCCACCTGGGAAATCGTACGAAAATACCCTGATTTCTTTCCGTAACATCATCACCCACAAAATTTGAGACCGCGGAATAAATTAGCCCAACCTATCTACAAATTTGAAATGTTTCCAAATGGCCATTTATCAATCTAAGCAATATTGATAATTTAAAATCTTAAATATATAATTAATCTTAAAGAAATACCTACATCACTGAATATATAGAAAAATATATAAAAAAAGTCTTTTGCAGCAAGATTTTTGGATAAATAGTCAAAAATAATGATAATTCATCAAATTTAATAAAACGATAATAAAAATTTATTAAATTATTATAATAGAAAAATACTAGAAAAAATCGACTCGGGTCACAAGTGGATTCTCAGGCGGAAGTTCTAGTATTTTTCTATTATAATAATTTATCTTATAAGATCGCATTGAAAATTCATAAAATATATAAAAATTATAAAACTAAAAATTTGTTGTTGTTAATATAACGTTATTGTAGAAAATTTCTAGACTCTATAAATAATGTAAATCCTAAAGGACTTTTTAACTATGCTCTTATAAGGAGTTGCTGGTCCCTTACATGGTTATGTTTGATCCTTTTCTTTTTACTTTTTAAAATCTGTATGTTTACAACATGAATACAAAATAAGGAACTTTAACTATACCACAGAACATTAATAAAGTTATATAAATGCGTTATTGTGGATAAACGGTCGATTTACAATCGATCGATAATCTACTTACACAAATTGCTCCATCCGAGACTGAATAGTTTTTACTAAGAAAGCCGTCCCCGCTACTGCGTATTTCTCATGAGAATATCTTGGGGCTTTCATTCCACGTGACTTTGATATTTTCTTGTTTTAACAAAAGAGTTGTAGAGCACTAATTTTTGGAATTCAAAGGCAAATACTATTTAACAATGTTATTTTTCGCATTAATGTGCTCACTCTCATACATTTTAGGATAAAACAATTAGTAGTTGCTAATTTCACAGTCTAAAATCTAAATAGTGCATATACTATTCATCGCTTTTCGATCACATTAGGCGAACAGTTAAGAGCGACTGCTCTATCGTCCTGTTTTGTATCTATTTGAGTATTATAAAGAAAAGCCTAATTACAAATTTGACTGGATATTATTTTACGTGTCATTTAGCGTTCATCAAATTCAAAATTTATTGAATTAAAAACACATTGCAGTTCTTACAATCAAAATAAAAATTTATAGACCATTTCTTAGTTTCTGAAAATATATTTAGCGAGCTATGAATAAAAACTAGAACGCGAATGCGGGGGAGGGGGAGTTAAAGCAGAGAGCGAGGCAATCAGAAACAATTTTCTATTACTATTTCTCGTTGGACATATTCCGACAACAAACACGATCGTCCCGAGCCGTGGGAATGCCCCAGTCGAGTAACGGACGGACGGACAAATGATGTTGGGCGATCTATTGCCTGTAATTGATGACGACTATTGTACGCTTTTAAAAGAGCCACGAATGTTTGTCTTCTTTCTGTTACCTTCTGTTTGTATTGCATTGTTAATATGAGGTTGTTGCCTTAATTCGCGTTGCCATTGTACTAATAGAAGCTCGTACTGTAAAATTAATCCTTCGGCCTGTGTAACTGGTACGAGCACTCAGGTGCCGTTAAACCACTTGACACAGTCAACATTTATATAGCAGATGAAGGTACTTAATTTATTGACTCAAGTCGATACGTTTAATACGTATACGTACTCAATACTTATAGAGTGTAACTTATCCACATCTTATTAATTTAATTACATTGATAGTACTAGCTATTCTCCAATAATGCATTTTTTCTTATTATGTTAATTTACATATTACTCTGGGTAAATTCGTAGTAAAGTTATAAAAAAAATCAAAAGTTGGAATCTAAAATGTAGACGCTAATTTGAATTTAACCATAAATAAAGCTCGAAGTGTATATTACTCAGGTGGGAATTATATATGTCTTTATTCAAAAGTGCGGCATAGACACGGTAGGCGAATAGTGATAAATATAGAAAATGGCGCTGGGCGCTGGCGCCTCCGATCGCTATCAGCTACATGAATCAGCAGCGTCGTCGGCCGGCGACCACCCGCGCTCGCCCTGCGCCTCTAACCTCTGCCTAGTCTTTTTAACTTAGGCCTACCTATTTAGTTCAGCCCACACTACCAACATAAAAAAATAAATAAAAATTAATTTAGACTAATAAAGCACTGATTGCGATCAGTATCAGCCAGTTATGTTTACGTAAATTCGAGCTCATTCCTACACATGCTTTAGGCAATAATTTTAAGAATCTCCCTGAGTAAAGGTAACTAGTTTTATGAAGTAACGTCTCAAAAAGGGAATATATCAGCTTGTCTTTCCTTACATAAGTTATGTATAGCAGTTTTTTTTTTTCAAATAAATGGTCTGTTAGAGAAACATTCGAGTGTTCATTTTATATTAAATTGAGGATTAGGAGGCTTGCCCACATCATTACGTATTTATGTCAACATATAAGTTCCATAAAATTTGTTACACAGAGAGAGCATACCTAACAAAATTGGCATCTCCAAACTAAGTTACCGTCTGGTTCTGATATTTGTAAAGTATTACATTAGATGTAGGTATACAGTTAAATAACACACGAAGATGTAGCGCAGCTTAAGAAACATTTGGAAAAATTCGACGGGTCTGTCACGGTGTCGCTAACTCAATTGGAAGAGCATTCGCCTTTTTTTTTTTATAGAAAATAGGCATGCGCTTGACCACCATCTCGCCTGATGGTAAGCGTCGATGTGATCTAGGATGTGACGCGCTTGCCTAGAAGGTACCTATTTACTCGTGACTTGAAGACCCCTAAATTGTATTTGTCAGGAAACACAGACTCAGGCAAAGAGTTCCACTCCTTAGCGGTACGTATCACAAAATTGGAACCAAAACGCTTAGTGCGACTCTTTGGTATATCCACCATATAACGGTGTCGCCAGTTTGTAAGTCTGGTTGTCCGATGATAAAATGGGGATGGCGGAAGAAGATTGTACAATTCAGCTGCACACTCTCCGAAATCCTTAAATAGCGAGAGGATGTGGGTCTTCACTGACTCCTAAGACAAGATGAATTTTTGCTAGTAAAGACATTTCCTTCAGTATATAATTATTATACAGTCAAAACTTATTATTCCAGGTCAAAACACTGCCAGCCAGTGGGGCACAGTACTCACAGTTCTCAACTAACCTTGTTTAATTATATGTTATAACTTATAACACCCTTAGCCACAAATAATTTAAAAATTAGTTACCTACCTAGTTTAAGTTTTTTTTTATCGTAAATAGGTTAGCGCTTGACTGCTATCTGGTCTGATGGTAAGCGATGATGCTATCTAGGATGTGACGCGCTTGCCCTTCTAGGCAAGCGTCTATTCACTCGCGACTTTAAGACCCCTAAAATGTATTTGTCATGAAAAACACACTCAGGCAAAGTGCTCTACTCTTTAGCGGTACGGATCACAATATTAAAACCAAGACATTTAGTGCGACTTTTCAGTATATCGACCATATAATAGTGGCGCCTATTTGTAAGTCTGTTTGTCCGATTAAAAAATAGACGCCGGCGGTACAAGGCTGTGCAATTCTGCTGCACATTCTCCGAAATGTATCCTAAAAAACGGATAGGCTAGCTACCTTCCGTCTATGCTCAAATCTTTTAAGCTTATCATAAAATAGATTGTCATTACCAATGAGCTCCTCTCAAAGGTCTCAAGCGTCTGGAACTGGTATTGGGCGGAACCGTCCCAAAGATGAACAGAATTCCATAAACTATCGAACTACAATCTTGTTAAGATATTTTACATTTAGTGTAAACTTTACAAAAACCCTTAAAGTTAGCTTTCGATAATTTGTGGTAATGGATTGTATAAAATTAGGTAATATTAGGTTATATAGGTATGTATTTTTTATTAACACGCTTCTATTAATTTCACCTGTATGTTTGTATTGGAAACTTCTAACGCGATTAATTTGAAATTTTGCACACTTAACAGGACCGATGAGAATACAATAATAAAAAAAATTACATCCTAGAAGTTTCGAAATAAAACAATATCGTTTCGAAATTGAAGATCTAAAAAGTTATAATAAATAACATGAATTATGAAAAACTTCACCCTTCTAAAGTAGATCGAACTAAAAAATTAAAAATAAATTATAGTTAAAAAAATCAAAAACATGTTTTTATGGTATACAAAACTAAAAGTATAAAAAATTCAATATAACAATTAAGTAATTAACAAGAAAATAAATGTCAATGTAAGAAAAGCGTGGGGTTCTTTGTACGACATTATTCTTACACGAACTCTGCTTTTCGAAATAAAAATAGTAAGGTAATAAATAAAAAAAATACAACAATCGATGTCGAGCACCCCACGCTTTGCTTACCATGACATTAATTTTACTTTACTTGATTATTATATTGAAATTTATTCTTTACTTTATAGTTTGGTTTACCATAAAAGCCTGTTTTTTAACTACAATCTTTTAAGTTATTTTGATTATCTCTTCAAAATATACGAAAAACTTTAATAACTACTACATCTGGCTGGACAACTCACTACTAGTAGTAAAAGCGTATTTTTAAACAATAATTGCATGCAATTAACAATCTCATGGAATCATAGAATGGGCATATAAAAAATATACACGACAAATATCAGACAAATTAAAAAAAAAGCGTAAGTTAATCTTATGGAGCACAAAATATCAAATATATTACGTGAAACCGTTGACATGAAAAAAAGGTAAATTACAAAATAATTAGTAGGCGATATCGCCACGCTATTGGAAATTGCCTAAAAATTATAGATTTTGAATAGTTGTAATGCCACCGTTAATACTGTGTTTTTAGTTTTATTTGTTGATTTATATTTATTACTTTTTTTTTAACTTTGTATTATTTGGCCAACTTAATATCGATCAGTGGCCAATAGTTAAGTGCTACGGTACCAGAAGATGTGATAACATGGCACATTGCACCGAAGATACCATACCTTGTGTAGGTATTATTCATATCACCTTTCGTTTTTTATTTAATATAATATTGCGTTTTAATAACTTTGCACGGCATCTCTCTTCGTGGACTAAGTTCGGAAACCACTCTAAACAAGTTTTTAAATTTGATGTAACATTTTTGTCATTGTCATCATAACGCATATGATGCAGGAAGCGTGAGCACTTAAAATCACATAGCCTCGTCCACATTTAATTTATTCCATGTAGTACGTCTATATCTACGTACTACATCACAATTAGTAACGGTTTTACAGATTGAGAATGCTACATTACTGTCACTTTATAACGTAAACAAGCCATCCACTGACAAACTTTAATGAGCTATTATTGTTTTGTGCCCGTGGAGTCTTCAATGGGTCGGCGTTATAGTCACTGTATAGCCGTTTGTTTTGTATGACTTTTTTATTCATTAACATATAAAGAACAAGTTCAAACACATAGTTCATATGTATCATTTGTTTTAAAGCGTGTATTAATCGTGTTCAAGTATTAATAGTTTTACTTCACTACTAAAATACTCTAAGTGGTTTATTAATACCTAAAAAAATATAAACTTATTTATACATGAATACTAGGAAAAATTAACGATTTAGAATAAGTTAAAACAGCTTTTATCAAATTACTGTATTTTCTAATTTTTATCATTGACATGGTAATTACTTAATCATTAATCACCACTTATATTGAGATAATACTAAATAAAACTTTATAAACACAAAACAAATAAGGGATGCAATTTTATCACTATAAAGTTCAGCAGTAAATAATGTATTAATTAAAAGAGGCTTCAATCATTTCAATTAATTGTTTGATTTTCGTTAAGCGATACGATCTGCTTAAGCCAAAAAGTTATGGAGGAGAGCCCGCAGCCGCTGACCATTGCCCATTAATTTTCCGCTATAAATATTGCCTCAATATTATGCGATTGCTTTGCATTTTACTGTTCACATCCTGCGACCTTTTTAATTTCAAAGAATTAAGCTTCTTAAGTTAAAAAATATTTAGTAAATTAATATTGTATTTGTTTATTGAAAAAATATTTATTACGAATAGTAAGTAATACTGCTACGTCATATTGATAAATTAAAACCGAAGTATTGTTTCAAAAGTTAATTATTGTAATAGGCAAAAAGATGAAGCCCATAAATAATTATATGAAAAAATAAGTAAACAACAGCTTATTAATTTTCCAAACTTTATAACACAAAACATAATTTTCATTACCGGTACTATAAATCGCTAAAACCTTGCATTACACTTAAGTTTACCAACCAAAATTACTGAGAATCGGAGGATTAACTGTAACAGTGAACGTCAATAATTCAACGGGACATGAAACTCCCGTCCGATCCTGTGAACAATTTATCTGAATATCGCGAGCTGTAATTATGGAACTTACATTCGATGGCAGTGTTACAATTAAACTAGCGGTGCATTCGTAAAACAATAAATAAAACAGATTGTATCAACAACATTCATCGCCTTTTTGCGTATAACGTCCTACATTATTGAGTTCAGCGTTTTAAGCCGTCAATTTTGAAACGAAAACATGGTGTACACTTAACCCCTCCACACACTAAGATATATCAAAAAAAGATATTATTACAGTTAAATACCAAATTACAAACTAGTTCGCCAGTCGTGATTCATAAATTACGCCACTGAAAGTTTCCGAATTTACAGCATACTTAATAAATTACCTACTACCAACTTTTAGTTACTTAGTCCAGTGATGCCAGTGATGAAGAAACTCTTGTACCTACCTATTGCCAATAATTTATTTTAAGTCTACAACAAATCAACCAACCCTAAATGAAAAATTTCTCCATGGACTTTCAACTTTAATTATAACTTTTAGAGTTCAATATCAACTTACAAATAGTTTGTAATAATAAATAATGAAGAAATAAATTTAAAATTTCATTTAATCTTAACAATTTGGACACCGATCTAGCGGTAGCGGACCTTGCTCCTTACCATTCAAATATGTGTGAGGTGCTCTGCGGCGACTCCACCTAGAGACTTGAGAATTATACCTACTGGTAATATCGATGGTGAAGTAATGTGTGAATAGCCATAGTACGATTTGTATGAAGTTTGATTTTAATAACGAATGTGCTAGTAACAGCTTAAATTATTTAGCGTGAAGCGACCATAAGCGCGTCAACATGACGACAGACGTAGGACAGTCGTGACTATACCTACATTAAAATATTAAACGAACCAATATAGTTCATTTGTTATTAACAAAGCAGATTCAATATGATCCCTGCTACCTGTGAGTAGAGTTAAAATGTCACTCGTAAAGTTAAATATTTTGGAATCGCTATTTTTATTCAGATTAGCTAGCTAGTTATTTAGACAATACTTCGTTGCATACATAAGTATCTACAAAGAAAATCAGCGTCTGCCGTACGTAGGATTTAACACAACTTTTTTACGTTATAGAATAATACCAGTTAAATGTCAACGAAAATATAAAAAGCAGTTATATAATTAAAGCTAACTTGCCACATTCAGCAACCGACTGGTATACCCTTGTTCTATAATAAATTTTGTTAATACACAAAGTCATTCTACACTCGAAGTTGTTGACGATTAGATCAACTTCTTCAACTGAGATCAATCGTCGAATCAAATTCGGCTGAGCAGCGTTCTTGAAACTTCGCACCATCTTCTCGACCAAAATACCGGAATGTCTCAAAACTAAAGTCTTTGACCAGTTTGTGTTGTCTTTGCCCAAAGGGCGATGGAGCGTGCTATGCTCGGAGTTTCCCTACGTGATCGAATCAGAAATGAGGAAATGCGTAAAACCAAAGTAACCGACATAGCCCGCCGAATTGCCGAAATTTTAATTGGTTTATTTTTAGTACAAGACTAAATATCTATTCTTTTCTTAATATAAAGAGTCGAGGAGTACTGCAAAAAAACAAATAATAACACAAGTCTGCAAAAAAACAAAAATTGAGAGCTGTTTTGATTCTTTTGCGTAATTCTTATGACTTTAGGTGTGCTGAATCCGAAAATGACTTACATTTTGTCATAGAACGTCACGTTTTCTGACAATGTGGGTATCTATGTTAAACAATTTATCATCTTCAAATTAAAAATAAAAGACAATTTTTTTTTAATTAGTAATTGCGTATCAAAATCTTTTTTTTTTAATCTAAAATACATTCATTAGTAAGCACTAAATATCTTTTCCCCAGTGAGAATCCTTTTGGTACATTTTCGCTTGTGGGAAGCATCTGGAATGTCTCTCTGAATCGTCCAACAGTAGTTTGCCATCATTGAGACGCTCCATCTTCCCTGGTATCACAGGACGTTCTTTATTTAGAAAGAAATGATAGTCATGGCCTGTATACATTAAAAACAGTAATCAAAATAAAATTGTACCTATTATTTATGACTTTAAGTTAGCCCAAAAACATCTTTTTTATAATAAAATTTTGCGTTTTGCAAAAAAACCTGACGTTCTGGATTTTTTTTTGTATTTTTTTAGTTTTCAGAACACCTAAACACATAGAAATCAGTTGAAAACATCCAGACAGCAATTTTGTTGCAGACCTGTGTAATTAAATCTTAATCGGTCGACTTGATTTACTTTTGAACCTTGACCCAAACCTTACATAAGACTAATTTTGATTAGCAGTAGTTAATCGGATTTCCGGTTACCTACTTGCATTACTAATTATTTTGACAATAATCCCAAAAGGAATAGTTTAAAAAAACCTCGTGCTTAAAATATTTTAGTCGATTTTTGTGTTTAAAAATCATTGTGACACAAATGATCTTACAAAAGTACTGGTCATGGACATTCTCCTTTTAGATTTGAAAGAAAATCTTTATTTGCTATTCTATCGGCATTCTATCTTTAAAAATATATCGTTATGTGAATCAAAATGAATCTCATGTTTTTCCGCTTTTGATTTGATAATAAATAATGTAGTAATAATGTTAATAATATTTTAAATCGGCGCCGAAACCAAACGTGCGAAGGTGCGAAGATTAACAACTTATTTGAAAAAAATGGTAAAGTTTAAGTTATGTCTATTTATAAACTCACGAGCAGTCAAATCGACTCAACGCGCGCATATAAACGTACTTTTTTCCGTGAAACAAATAACATCCTATATAAATTATACGTTATTTAAAAGTGTGACTCATCATCATCCATTATCCATCATCATCCATTATCCATCATATACCATTATTGCCAATATTCATTAAGTGTATTTTAAATAATGTCCTTCGAATGAGAGCAGTGGCAAAATAAGGATTTATAAAAGCTATCTTTATTTTTATTTCACAACAAAAGTTTTTTTTACAAAAAGTAATAACACATTGTTTTCAATACTTGGTGTTTCTTCCTCTAGCTTTAATTACAGTATGCAAGCAAATTTTCGTTTAACGTATTAACTTCTTCACCGTCTCTTGAGGAATACAGTCCCCTCTTCCAGTAACGATGCCTTCAGCTATTCCACTGTCGAAGAGGCTGGATTTCTGACCCGGACTCTTCGCTTGAGCTCTTCCTACAAGTGCTCCCCCAGGCTCGAAAGCGAGCCCGGTTTTTCCTTCCAACGAAACACTGGGCCACATCATGCCAGAGCTGCCGCCGTATGCTACTGTTTCAGCCTTAACAGCACTGCGCACATCGTTTTTGGAGTGAGCTTCTCTTAGAAGTCTTCTTACTGTCCATTCGCTGACAATCACCTCTCGAACACGTCTCAATTCTTGCTGCACATCAACACCGGTGAGGTGCCGATTTCGCAATGAGATCGTGACAATAAATCGGTCATCTCTTTCTGAAGTGGACCGATGGCAACTGGTTCTTGTTTTACGACTGAAGGCACCAGTCTCTGGATACAGCAGACTGGCTCAAATTGAGCTGGGCAGCAACTGTACGCTGACTCAGCCCTTCTTGCAAAAGAGCAACAACTTGAGCGGCTTCTTCAGGCGTGGTGTACATAATGACGTGAAAACAATGAGTGTAATTTGCGGAGATGTGTAGAGATCAACTTCTGATAAGAGCTTTTATAGGGGATGGTAGTAGCGCAACTCGTTAGTACTGAAGTGAATTATTTTTCTCTACGGGCATTTAAATTGTGGAATTTTGTTTTGTTATTGATATTCATTTAAAGCTTATGTGTTCAGCTTTCAAACGATGTATAAATATTACAAATAGTTTAATATTTTTTGGAAAACACATCGTGATGTGGTAGTGTATGTGTTGAGTCGTGTTGGTTGTTCGCGAGTGTAGTTAAAAATGGCAAAAGACAACAAGCCGGCAAAAAAGTGTTATGAAATAGATAAATTAGCTCTGGAATATGGTCATCGCACATTCTTAGAATCCGTCCGTTACCATTGCCAGTATAATGTAATTGAACTAATCTGGGCTCAAATAAAAGGTAACGGAGCCCACCACTACACAAGATAATGACGAAAACAGAACTTCCTCCACCGATTTGGAATCAAATAAAATATGTTCTTTTTCAAAATATTGTTATATCTTTAGTGAATATTTTTGAATATTATTTTCGCACCTTTATTTTCTTTTTTATTTGAGTTACCTACATTCAGAAATTAATATCCAGACAAACAAGGAAGTAATAAAAATAAAGTTACTTTTATATTGGGTCAGTTAAAAATTAAATAATAGTGTAAATTATTCCCATCACTAGTCATGACCAACAAACAGACGACGTCAGGATAGCATTCTTTTCGGCCGCTTGTGTAGGTTATTGTTTACCAATATAAATTAACTATCAAAAAAAAGGAATGAATTAAAACTATGCGGATGGAATCCAATCGACATTATTATAATTTAATCGTAACCCGCAACTAAATAAAAAATATTTAAGAGCAGCAGTGTAAGGCTACTACACAATTGCAAGTAATAATCGGGTAGGCGTTTGAACATAACCATACATAATAAAGGCTATGCCTTCCAAGGGCGGATCCAGGGGGAGGGTCATGGGGATCATGACCCCCCCCCCCAGGGCTGGGTCCAGGACCTAGGTAGACCACTAATTAAAATTGTTAAACAATGTTTTTATATATTTTTTGTCACAAGATATATTTAATGTAAGCACCATCAATATTTCATTAATTTAATATAATACTTTGTATGATGGCGAATGCATTATTCGGAAACGAACGAATTTAAAATTTTAAATTTACCGCCTCACCTTTCATCTTCGTGTGACACTTACGCGCGCTGTGTTTCGACCTTAGACTATGGATAGCAAAGGACATGAAATACTGCGAAAAATTTGTGTTGGTTCCCTAAGATAGCGGCAAAAACTAGGGACACCGCATCCAAGATTCCACACTTATTATGGTTTTTTTTTATACTATTCATTAAAAAATTCAATGAAAAACATAGAACAGTAAAATGTATTCACAAATAATGCTCACTAACTAATATTTTAGCGCGATCACACGGTGCTTTGTAATGGCAGACTGGACGCAAATCTATTTGTGCCATCCTTACTAATATTATAAATGGGAAAGTGAGTTTGTTTGTTTGTTTGTTTGTTTGTTTGTTTGTTCCGCTTTCACGCCGTAACTACTAAACCGATTGCTTTGAAATTTTGCAGACGTAAAGATAAAAGTCCGGATTAAATAATAGGGTACTTTTTATCCTGGAAAAAATGATATTCCCGAGGGAAAACAAAAATATTGTTTGCTTGATGGATGGATTGTAGATGGCGCTGTATGTCGTTTAAAACAACGTAAAATATTGCAAACGAATATAAACATGTAAATTTAGAAGCTAAATGATACGATAATGAATCCTCGAAAATGAGGAATTCCCGAGGGATGACGTACAATTTGTTTTATCGTCGAAACTGTTTTTTTTACATCAACTTATATGTTGCAAACGAATATGAACATGTAAATTTTGAAGCTAAATGATACGAAAATGAATCCCCGAAAATGAGGAATTCCCGAGGGATGACGTACAATTTGTTTTATCGTCTAAACTGTTTTTTTTACATTTACTTATATGTTGCAAACGAATATGAACATGTAAATTTTCAAGCTAAGTGATACGAAAATGAATCCTCGAAAATGAGGAATTCTCGAGGGATGACGTACAATTTGTTTTATCGTCTAAATTGTTTTTTTTTTTACATCTACTTATCCTGAAATCACTATAGTCAACGAATTACTAATTGGTATAAGTATTAGTTACGTTATTTAGTTCTTGAGGTATGCGATAGATGGCGCTGGGTGTTTTTTAAAACATGGTAACGATGTGTTTTTTTAAATACATAAGAAGTGGAATGATAGCTTACGCTATTTAGTTCTTGAGGTATGCGACAGATGGCGCTGGGTGTTTTTTAAAACATGGTAGCGAAGTGTTTTTTAAAATACATAAGTAGTGGAATGATATCTCGCTCTTTAACCTGTAGCTCATACACTTATTCGGTGCACTTTTCGACTCATTTACTTACTTGCTGTTTTATCTTTATTCACTGTTTTGCGCTTTTTTTGCTTCCTACCATTTTACATTGAATTTTGTATTTTATAGATTTTAGGTTTTAGGCAGTAGCTGTATAATAGTTAGGTTAGGTTAGTTTAGTGCTTTTTTTCTAAGTAGATATCTAAAGTAGTAATTGTTTTTTCGATAGGTAATTACGTCACTTTGTTCGTCGTTTAGATTGTTATAGTTTAGTTTGGGACTTTAGTTTAGTTTAGGTTTATAGTTTACTCATATTTTCACAATGCCTCGCAAACGTAAATCTAATTTGTCGAACACCTCATCTAAAGCTCGGGCAATGAAAATTGCCCGATCTCATGAATCGTCTCTCCATGCTGAATTAAGAAGGCGCGAACAAGCAGAGCGTCAGGCTGCTTCGAGAGCTGCTGAGCTACCATCTCAGCGCCAGCAAAGACTTGAGGAGCAAGCCGCTCGCCAAGCTTCTTTGAGGGCTTCTGAGAATGATATTCGTACTCAAGTCCGTTTATCGCAACAGTCTCAACGTCAGGCAGCACCAAGGGCGTTAGAGTCACCTCTTCAAACGCAGCTACGTTTGGAAGAGCAAGCAGAAAGACAAGCTGTTTTGAGAGCTAACGAGACGTCCCTTGAAACACAGCTTCGATAAGAGGAGCAAGCAGAAAGACAAGCCGTTTTGAGAGCTAACGAGAGGCCCCTTGAAACACAGCTTCGTTTAGAGGAGCAAGCAGAAAGACAAGCTATTTTGAGAGCTAATGAGACGCCTCTTCAAACGCAACAACGTTTAGAGGAGCAAGCTGGGCGACAGGCAGCTTCTAGAATGGCGGAGACTCCAGAAGAGTCTCTGGCGAGAAGAATCGCGCATGCAGAAATGCAAGCTGAACGGCGTCGAGCTTTTATGAGAAATACTTGGTCTGTGTTTAATAATACTGCATTTGAATACGATCCTTTGATCGATTACAAAAACCATTCCTTGGTCGTCATAGGGTTAATGAATAAAAAATGTAGGTTTTGTGATGCCCTTAAATGGAAGGACGAAACGGCAGGTCTCTGTTGCGTCAATGGGAAAGTACGTATTCCTACATTGGATGCACCAGAAGAACCCCTCAAAACTCTTCTTTTATATGACTCCGATGAGTCACGGCGCTTTTTAAATAGGATTCGAAAATATAATTCCTGTTACCAGATGACATCTTTCGGGGTAGACCGGGAAATAATCATGCCCGGATTTTCACCTACTTTTACTATCCAGGGTCAAGTTTACCACAGGATCGGTTCTATGCTTCCCGCGGCCAATGAACAACATAAATTTCTTCAGATATATTTCATGGGAGATGAAGATAATGAAGCAGATCGGCGATGTCAGTACATTCAAGGAGTTGAGAGGGAAATCGTACTAAAAATCCAAAGAATGTTACATGAGCACAATCGACTTATTAATACTTTTAAAACGGCGTTAGACCGCATGCCTCACGAACAATACAAATTGGTTATTCACGCAGATCGCACTCCGCACGGAGAACACGAGAGACGATTCAATGCGCCTCTCATCAATGATGTTGCTGCAGTAGTTTGTGGTGACTTTTCTTCATCACGCGACATCGTTCTCCGAGCGCATGATAATACTTTGACACGCGTACCCGATACTCACAAGTTCTATGACGCCCTTCAGTATCCCTTGATTTTCAGCAAAGGCCAAGAAGGTTATCATTTTGAGCTGCCATTAATCAACCCAACTACAGGTCAACCCATGCCTAATAAAAAAGTATCCTGTATGAACTTTTATGCTTATCACATGATGTTACGTGAGAACGATTTTAACTTGCTGCCCCGTTTCAGGCAAATTTTCCATCAGTTTTTAGTGGACATGTGGGTTAAAACAGAGAGCGAGCGCCTCCGTTATATAACTCTTAACCAAAAAAAATTACGAGCTGAACAATACATTCACCTGCAAGATGCAGTAGGTAACGATGCCAATGTAAATCCCAGTGATTTAGGAAAGATGGTTATTCTCCCATCAACTTTTATCAATAGCCCGCGCTACTTACACGAATATACGCAAGATGCTTTTGCATACGTACGTGCTCACGGCCGTCCCGATCTCTTTGTTACATTTACCTGTAACCCATCTTGGAAGGAGATAACCGATGAGTTAATGCCAGGTCAGAAACCAATTGACAGACACGACTTGATAGCGAGAGTATTCAGATTAAAAGTACAGAAACTTATGGGTGTCATTACCAAAGGTAAAGTATTTGGCGACGTGCAATGTTATATGTACTCCATCGAATGGCAGAAAAGGGGGCTGCCACATGTTCATATTTTGATTTGGCTCAAGGAGAAATTGCGACCTACCCACATTGACAATCTGATTAGCGCTGAAATTCCTGATCCTACAGAAGATAAGGAGTTGCACGACACTGTGGTTAAAAACATGATGCATGGTCCCTGTGGCATTCGTAACTCTACGTCACCGTGTATGAAGGAGAGGAAATGCACAAAAAAGTACCCGCGATCACTTATAAAAGACACTATCCACAATGAACAGGGCTATCCGTTATACAGAAGAAGATCACCTGAAGACGGGGGCCGAACGGTTACTATCAAAACCCGCAGCGGAGCTTTTGAAACTATGGACAATGGTTGGATTGTTGACTCGCCAATTTTATGTAAAATATTTAATGCCCATATAAATGTGGAGGCCTGCGGTTCCGTGCGCGCTATCAAATATATTTGTAAATATATTAACAAAGGAACCGATCAAGCCGTGTTCAATTTTATACAGGAAGCTGGAACGTCTGTCATAAACGAAGTGCAAGCTTTCCAACAGGGGCGTTATGTGAGCAGCAATGAGGCAGCATGGCGACTTTTAGGATTCCCATTACATGAAAGGCACCCTACTGTCACTCATTTGGCCGTGCATTTAGAAAACGGAGAGCGTGTGTATTTTAATGAAAGCAATTTTCATGATAGGATGGCGTCTCCGCCAAAGACAACACTGACCGCATTTTTCCATCTTTGCCAAATCGACCCATTTGCAAAAACCCTTTTGTATTCAGAGGTTCCCCGATACTATACATGGAATGCCTCTAGAAAAGAGTGGAAACGTCGCATTCAAGGCACCCCAGTAGAAAACTGGTCCGGGGTAAAATCAGGGGATGCTCTTGGTCGTGTATATACTGTGCACGTGTGCAATTTTGAGTGTTTTTGTTTAAGAATGCTTCTGCACCATGTTCGTGGACCAACTAGCCACAGGGACCTTAAAATTGTGAACGGTCAAGAGTGCGCAACATACAGAGAGGCATGTGAAGTTCCTGGTCTGTTGGAGAATGATAATCATTGGGAGGAAACCATGATAGAAGCAGTTCAATGCAGATCACCTACAAAAATAAGAGAGTTGTTTGCAACCTTGATCTCAACCTGCGGTGTTTCTAATCCTCAACAGCTATGGGAAAAATATAAAAATGATATGGCAGACGATATTTTAAAAAGATTGCAGATGACACATCCGAACATCACGTACAATGATTTTATTTACAACGAGGCTCTCACTAAAATAGAAAATAAAACTATGGAAATAATCGGTAAAAAATTGAGTGAATTTGGAATGAGTAGCCCACAACGATCAGAAGAAAGCGTAACTGACATCGCCAGAGAGCTAGATTATAATGCTACTATACTACAACAGCAAGTAAATGACATGGTCCCACAATTGTTACCCGAGCAAAAAATGGTATTCGACGAAGTATCACGCTACGTAGAGTCAGGGAACGGCGCACTTTTCTTTCTTGATGCTCCGGGGGGCACTGGGAAAACTTTTTTGCTGAATCTTCTTCTGGCTCATGTCAGAAAGGATAAAAACATTGCAGTAGCCGTTGCTTCCTCTGGAATTGCTGCCACGCTGCTCACTGGAGGACGAACTGCGCACTCCGTTTTGAAACTGCCTCTAAATCTTGCTCAAGAGGAATCCCCAATCTGCAATTTTAGTAAAAATAGTGGTCGGGCCGCGATGCTGCGCCAGTGTAAGTTGTTAGTTTGGGATGAGTGTACCATGTCGCACAAAGGAGCTATTGAAGCTCTCAATAGGACTTTGCAGGATATAAGGGACTGCAAGAGCATAATGGGAGGATTGGTCGTTTTATTAGCAGGTGACTTCCGGCAAACACTGCCAGTCATACAAAGGGGGACTCCAGCAGATGAAATAAAAGCTTGCCTAAAATCGTCCAAGTTGTGGGACCATGTCATAAAGTTTCAATTAACCACAAACATGCGAGTGCGATTATTCAACGACATTCAATCGGGTCATTACGCGGATACATTGTTAAAAATCGGTGATGGAAAAATGACAATAGATGCAGAGGGAATGATAACTTTAACGGAAGAGTTTTGTAATGTTGTGGGCAGCGAATCGGAGTTGGTAGCAAAAGTTTATACTGACTTACACGATCATATAAATGATGACCAATGGATCTGCGAACGCGCAATATTAGCACCAAAAAATGAAACGGTCACTAAAATAAATGAAAATATTTTGAATGAAGTAATGGGAGAAAATACTGAATATTTATCTGTAGACACAGTGATAGAAACAGAATATAGTACCTCATATCCTGTGGAGTTCTTAAATTCTTTGGAATTATCTGGGGTGCCGTCTCATAAATTAAAACTAAAAGTAGGTGTTCCGGTGATGCTCATGCGTAATCTCGATGCCCCTAGACTGTGTAATGGTACTAGGCTGCGTGTCACTCAGCTTGGGCGGAACATTATTACAGCCACTATTTTAACTGGCGCAGCAAAGGGTGAAAGTGTACTCATTCCTCGGATTCCGATTATTCCAACAGACCTCCCATTTCAATTTAGAAGACTACAATTTCCTATAAGGGTTTCATTTGCAATGACCATTAATAAAGCACAAGGCCAAACTCTAAGGGTTGCTGGAGTACACTTGGAAAAACATTGTTTTTCGCATGGTCAGCTCTATGTAGCGTGTTCCCGGGTTTCCAGTGCCCAAAATCTGCATGTTTTTGCTCCACAAGGGAAAACATATAATATAGTGTACCGTTCAGTTTTGGTTTAACAACTAATTGTATCAAACGTTATATCGCGCTTCTTAGATTTTTCTGTGGGAATGAGAAGTTTTCTTATAGTTGTGCTTTATATCGCAATTTAACCGAATTCCACGCGGGCGAAGCCGCGGGCGGAAAGCTAGTAGTTAATACATTGCGAGTCCATTGGTATTGTTAAATACCTGGTGGTAATGATCTGTGAATACTAAAAGGGTTGGGTAATAACAAAAAAAAACCACAAACTGTATTCTGACCTAGCTGGGTCTATTGATCTATATTAAACAAAATTCCAATTGAGACTAAGTACAATGCGCAAACGATCTTGACACCGCCATGTAGGAATGTAATAACAATGACAACGCCATCTATTGAAAACCTTTGGAACTATAACTACGAACAACAACTTTAGTTTTAAATTACAATTAAGTTTTGATTCATTTATTTATCTATTTATGTATGAACTAATATTATTAAAAAGTAATTTATTTATTTATATAAAGTTATATATATACACCCATAAATTTTAATTACCATAAAAAATGGAATGCCAAATTTAGGAAAGCATCAATATTATAAATATGCGAAGATTTTTTTTTTTTAGTAATAATAGTAAAGTTATTCAGTTTTTAAAATTGCGGAAAATATCGCCAAATTTACAGACACAATACATTGTATTCAATGAACTTCCGTCAATGAAAACGTATCACACCATCTCAACTGAAAATGAACTTACTATACATTGCAATAAGGTAGAATATATGCTAGCAAGCCGCCCCACTCCCGCTCAAGAACCAAAAATGAACCGATAGGTAAATACTCAATTGATGAATCAAACTTTTCTTTCATACTTTATCGGGCGTAGAACCGACAAAATTACGTTTAGATAGGTATTAAGTTAACAAAATAACATACAAAAATTTATTAACCAAAATGCAAATAGGTCATTAAATTATTCACGAGTAATTTTGGCGTATTAACATAGTTAGAATTACCATATGTAAAAAGATTATTGTTATGTACATTACCTGTTCACATTAAAGTCACTGTTTTACAAATATTTCATTAATTGTTCAAAGTGTCCTCCTCCATTTTCAACACACACACGAGCCCGTTTTAACAAATTTCCTTTTAAAGAAATTAATACGTTTCTTTGCATTTTCACTTCATTAAAAGCGTCTATTATTCGCTGTTTTAGCACTTCAATAGTGTCAGGTTCACTTACATACACTCTACGCTTTATTTCACTCCATAGGAAAAAGTCTAAAGGTGTAAGGTCTGGTGAGCGCGCGGGCCACGGCACCGGGCCGCCGCGGCCAATCCATCGGTCACCGAACTCTTCGGTGAGGTACTCTCTCACAGCACGATGGTAATGTGGAGGTGCACCGTCTTGTTGAAATCACAACCCTCTCAAGTTCGCCAGTGGAATGTCATCCAACATAGTCGAAACCATCGTGCGGAGTAGATTTAAATAGGTTTCGCCCGTGAGTCGGCTCTCAATAAAATATGGACCGATGATTTCATCGTTCAATATGCCGGCCCAAACGTTTACACTAAACCTATGTTGAAACGAATGCTCTCGCGTGAGCATAGGATTCCTGTATGACCACCAATGTTCATTATGATGGTTAAACAATCCTATTCTGGTGAAAAGGCACTCGTCGGAGAAAAGCACGTTGGCGTTTGGATTACTTATTGCCCAACGACAAAACGTAATCCTCGGCTCTCGGTCAACGGTCGTAAGTTCTTGAACTTTACGATAATGGTACGGATGCATACCAGCCGAGTTTATTATCTTCCAAGCCGAATATTGATTAATACCAAATCGTCGAGCAGCATCATGGGTGCTTCTTCGTGGATCTTCCTCAAAGTACGTCACCACGTCGTCATACAAGTTCTAAGAGATCTGCAGTCTCCCTCGTCCTTGCGCGTGCGATGGCACGTAAAATGAGCCATGGTCTAGGAGCCGTTGATAAGCACTTAATACTGTACTGTAGTTTGGCTGTCGAGCATTCGGGTACAGCTCTTGGTACATCCATAAAGCCGCCGACAAGTTTTCACCGCTCAAAAAATAAGCACGAACCATCATGACATATTCACGAGATGTAAACTGATAAGTCATGATTTTATTATGTATTTAACGAGCGTAACTGATCGATCACAAAAACGTATGCGCACAGGCCGACTGACGAGTGGTAACTAATTAGGTCAAGGTCAAAGAAATGGTTACGTTCCAGTTGAACATGAAATGAAAATGAAATCACGTGACATGCGCAGTAGCAAGTTTAGGTACATTATTCACTACTGCGCATGTCACGTGATTTCAAAATGCCGGGATTATACACGTGCAGAGTGGTGCGGGTTAGGGATATTCGATATACATCGATGCATTGAAAACATCGATGTTTACAATGCCATGCATCGAATCTATTAAATGTTTTGAAATGCTTTCGATATACTCGATGTATCGATGTTTTTTGCATTTACAATGCAATATTTCTATAAGATATAAAATACGTGTGTAAAAAACAACTACGCCTCTGAGCCCTCAGATGGGATTCGAACCCACGACCTTTCGCCATCCGGGCGACTGCTCTGACCGCTGAGCTACCGAGACGCTAGCAAACGTGTCGAATTTTACAAACGTATTTCAACTTCTACTATGAGCTAGTATCGTTCCACCAATGTTGAACGCTAACTACCTTCAACTTCGAAAGTAATATTTTTACAAATATTAAACAATCGATTAAGATGGAACCAGCTATAATTATGTCTTTAATTTAATTTTTTGCATTCATAATGCAATATTTCTATAAGATATAAATTCAAACCCCATCTGAGGGCTTGGAGGCGTAGTTGTTTTTTACACACGTATTTTATATCTTACCAATGAATTTCATAAAAACTCAAGTTTAACCACTAAAATTTTGCCTAATATCTTTTTCCCTATTTGTTTAATTAAAAAAGAAAAGTTGATGATTCAATAGTGGACTGGCATGAGATACAGGCTGGTGACAATCGGACAGCGAAATCTTAGTAATAGGGTTCCATTTATCCACTTGTCAGTCCGTTACCGCGCGCCTTACCCCTCTCAACAGTCCCAGTACTGTGCGAATTATGAAAACGATGTCGGATTCTTAGATAAAAATGCCTATTTCTCGCTTAATAATTAAGCCAGGACCAATCAAAAAATACTACCATAAAGCTGATTAATAAAGAATCCACCACGGAATATTAAGATCTGTGTATCTTTAGGACGGTTCCGTCCAATATCAACTCCAGACGCTGGAGTCGAAGGCGAAGAAACTCATCGGCAATAACGAACTTTTTAATAATAAGCTGAAGGGCCTTGAACATAGACGGAAGTTAGCTAGCCTATCCGTTTTTTATAGGATACTTTTCAGAGGGCGTGCAGCAGAATTGCACAGCCTTGTCCCGCCGCCCCCATTTTTTCATCGGACAACCAGACTTACGAATAGGCACCACCTTTATTTGTTTGATATACCAAAGAGTCGCACTAAAATTTTTAGTTCCAATTTTGTAATACGCACCGCTAAAGAGCGGAACTCTTTGCCTGATAAATACAATTTAGGGTCTTCAAGTCACTAGTGAATAGGTTTCTTCTAGGCAAGCGCGTAACATCCTAGATCGCATCGTCACTTACCATCAGGCGTGATGGCGGTCAAGCGCTTTCCTATTCACGATAAAAAAAAAACTCAAAAATAAATCGTAATTTAAAAAACACAGCAGGCCACACGGTAATTTGAATATGGTAGCAATTGCTACCGGGACTGATGAGGGATGTTGACTGGCAATTACTACCGTGGCTTGACAAGTAGTTATACCCTTTGGGTATGGAACCCTAAAAAAGTACTCGATGCCTACAAAATATCGATGTTTACACCCGATACATCGAGAGACATCGATGTACAGTTCTGATTTATCGAATCGAGAAAAACATCGATGTTTTTTCCAAAGTGGACACCCCTAGTGCGGGGGAAGGGAGCAGCGGGGAGGGGCGCAGCGGGGCAGGGGCACGGCGGCGGGGGTTTTATGTTTGCTCGCGCCAGGATTGGGTCATTGCGCACCGAAACATACCTATGTATAAGTTAGGTACGTATTCAATAAGATAGTAAAATCGTAGTAAATATTTGAGATAGACCATTTCTTAAGTTTTTTAAGGATAAATTAGTTCATGTTTTTTTTTGCGCTTAAACCTAGGTCTATAGTATCAGTAGTCGATACTGATAACGCAGTTTAATTTTTTATGGTAATTATATTTTAATCGTGTATATTTATATTTAAGTTGACCTGAACATACCGCCCACCAAGGACATTTAGTGGCGGAATGTCCTTCTTGAACTTGAACAAACATGTTGAACTAAATAGCAAACAATAATGTACTTAGTACTAAACTTAGACTACTTATAAAATCGGTAATGACGCAGAAATAACATTGAACTTGTAACTTACAAATTAACAATAATTGAACTTATAATAATAAACTTACAAAATATAACAAAATTATTCCTCATTAACGGGCAATATACATAATTTGGAAGTTGGTCTTTTAATAGTAGTGGAGCCTGCGCGTAATGTGACCACACGAGTAATGTTATCATCACCGGAATGTTTCTTTTCGTCACGACCTAACAACCAACGACTTGGAGGCAAGTCGTCTTCTTTAACTAATACGATATCTCCTATCTTTGGTTCCGGTACTTTACTAGTCCATTTATAACGATTCACGAGGTTGGACAAATACTCATGCGACCAGCGCTTCCAAAACGATTGCAACATCCTTTGAACTAATTGCCATCTAGTTAGGCAACTTAAACTTGAACTTTCATAATTATAATCATGGACATTAACTATAGGTTCTCCGATTAAAAAATGTCCTGGCGTTAAAGGCAGGGGCTCCCCAGGATCTTCGGAGTTAATAACACTCATTTGCCGTGAGTTAAGACAAGCTTCCACTTGACAGAGGAGCGTGCTTAACTCTTCGTAAGTTAGGGTGGTATCCCCAATAACACGCTTGAGGTGAAACTTTGTTGCTTTCACCCCAGCTTCCCAAAGTCCACCAAATTTGGGACTATGTGGTGGAATGAAATGCCATTCGGTTCCCTTTGCTTCCAGATGTTCTGCTAAGGTCGACTGAGTAGGCATTAACTGCTTCAACTCTCTGGAGGCGCCTACAAAGGTAGTGCCATTGTCGCTCCACAGTTTTGCACAGTGACCTCGCCTGGCTACAAATCGTCGGAAAGCAGCTAAAAAGGCCTGCGTGGTCATATCACTAACCACTTCTAAGTGCAGCGCCCGGGTGGACATACATACAAATAGGCATATATACCCTTTGTAAGAGTGATGTCCGCGACCTTTGGTTGTTCTAACGTTGATCGGACCTGCATAATCCACACCGCTATGCAGAAATGGCCTAGATGGAGAGCAACGTACAGCTGGTAATGAGCCCATCAGTTGGTTCTTTACGCTTGCTCTTTGTTTAGCGCATATTACACAATTGCGAACATGCTGTTTAATTAGATTTCTAGCTCCTAGAATCCAATAGGCTGATCTAATATAGTTCGACATTAGAAGTGGTCCGCCATGTAATGTCTTTAGATGAGCGTTGGCTACTATAAGTTTAGTTAAGTGACTAGAATTTGGTAAAATAATTGGATGCTTCGTCTGTTCGTCTAATTGCGACTTTTCTAGTCTACCGCGAACTCTTATAATGTCTTTATGATCTAGGTAAGGGCCGAGAGAATTTAATTTGCTAGATTTTAATTGTACATAACCTTTGTCCTTTAACTGTAAATACTCTGTTGTAAATATTTCTCTTTGTGTTTTCTTAATACAGCATTCTAGAGCTGAGTCTAATTCTATCTTTTGTAAATATGTTTTATGTGTTCTGTTCTGTTTCAAAAATCTACGACAAAAAGCAATCACTCTAAGCATTCTGTTTAACGAAGAAAATCTTTCTAATATTGAACTATCAGCCACAACAGATACGTGTACCTTAGTTGACGCTTCTAAATCGGTATCTAAACTATTTGATCTTTCGTATGTTATAATTTTGTTCTTGAGGAAAGGCGGTCCCGAAAACCACAATGAATTATCTATAAACAAGCTAGGTAACATTCCCCTTGACGCACAGTCCGCTGGGTTTTTTGTTGACACATGTGACCACTGAGGCGAACCTAATGTCGTCAAAATTTCTGATGTTCTATTCCCTACGAACGTCTTCCACCTGCTAGGGTGACTGTTTAGCCAAGCCAGCACCACTGTGGAATCTGTGTATGCCCTAATATTGTCCTTTGGTATTAGTAGGATATCTGCTGTGTTCGTTAAAAGTTTAGAAAGGAGGACTGCTCCGCACAACTCTAAACGAGGAATACTTATTTGTTTGATTGGAGCGACTCTGGTCTTTGCAACTAACAATGAAACGATGACGTTACCTACACTATCTAAAGTTCGTAAGTAAATTACAGCTGAGTAAGCAGCCTTCGACGCGTCGCAAAAACCATGAAGCTCTCTTCTGTCGTCTGATCTAGTACCTAACCAACGAGGTATTCTGACTCGGGTAAGTAATAACAGCTCTTCGCGGTAAGTATTCCACTCTTTAATTAGCTCACAATTTAATTGCTCATCCCAACTAACACCTGCAAGCCAGAGCTTTTGTATAAATATTTTAGCTAATACCACGCTGGGAGCCAGCCAACCCAACGGGTCAAATAATCGAGCTATGTCTGAAATAATTGACCTTTTTGTTACAGGTGCAGTCGTCGGCGGCGGTAGATTCACCGAGTACTGAAACGTATCCGTGGACCTGTCCCAGGTAAGTCCTAATATTTTTATAGTACTATTTAATTTAATATCTTTACTATGCATGTCCTGTTGAATGTCTTCTATGTTGCATGTGTCTTTATTTTCTACTTCTGTTGACCTTTGACCTTTACTACTTACTTCTTTGACCTCTTTACTTGATTCTGTTTGTACTAAACTAATTTCTCTGAGAATTTCGTCGTTGTTACTGTTCCATTTTTGTAATGTAAATCCTCCCTTTGATAATAATTCTGTTAGCTGTTTGACAATCTCTATACCTTCTTCTACATAATAACAACCTGACATATAATCGTCCATATAAAAACTATTCAAAACGCTATTCACGGCTAGCTGATATTTCTCTCCTTCATCATATGCAATCTGGTGTAGTGTTCGTACTGCCTGATATGGCGCAGACGCCGTTCCGAAAGTTACCGTGGTTAATTCGTAGTCTTCAATATCCTTGTTTGGACTATCTCGCCATAGAATACGTTGGAACATAACGTCTTCGTTTGCTACCTTAACTTGGCGGTACATTTTAATGATATCTGCCACTAGACCAATTGGATAAATCCTCCATCTTAACACAGTATGCCTTAAATCAGCTTGTAGTGTCGGTCCCACTAATAACGTATCATTAAGTGAAACACCTTTGCTGTTCTTCTCAGAGGCGTTGAACACAACACGAACCTTGGTAGTCGTTTTATCATTTCGAATAATTGCGTGATGTGGTAAGTACACAGCTATCTCCTTCTTATTATCATCTTTCTTTACCTTCCGCAAATGCCCTAATTTTAAATACTCATTAATAACCTCTATATAACTTTCTTTTAACACCTTGTCCTTATCTAATCTTTTCTCCAATGCCTTTAGTCTCCTTTCAGCTATGGCACGTGAATTTCCAGCTTTACAGAGAGGTTCCGTGTCTCGAAATGGTAGTTTGACGATGTATCTACCATCTTCGTCTCTTTTTGTGGTAGCAGTGTAAAGCTCTTCACACCTTTGTTCTTCAGGGGTAAGTAACCTTTTTGTATTAATTTGCTCTTCTATCTCCCAGAATTGTTTTAACATTTGATCTTCACTTAACTGTACGTGCATGACACTAACATTTTGATCTTTATAAAATTTGACCCTTTTATTTTCAGGATTTACTGTACCCGAGAGCACCCACCCTTCTTGCGTCTTGCGCTATGACAGTACTAGAAGGACTTCGTTTAATACCTTCCTTTAGGATACTGCTATAAATATCTGCACCTAACAAAATATCGATTTTATTAGGCGTATTGAACTGTGGATCTGCTAAGCTTAATTGCTTAATGTCTACCCATTCTAATGTAGTAGTATTAATACCTTTTTCAGGTAAGTACGCTGTAATCTTACTTAACACATAAGCGTTAATACTAATTTTGAACTCTGGATCTATTCTCGACTGAATTATTAAGTGTACCATATTATTAGCAATAGCTGACTGGTTTCCACCTACACCCGACATAAATCCACGTATAGGAATCTTCTTCAGGCCGAGATATTGAACCGTAGACTCCGTTATTAAACATGCCTGTGAACCCTGGTCAAGCAAAGCGCGCACTGTTTGAAACCTACCTGTTCTTGACTCTGCATTTATTAGCGCAGTAGCTAATAAAACCTGTCTAGGTTTGTCAACATTTTTTGTTGATAAGCAAGTCACGATATGATTACTACTAGCTTGAGAACTAATACTATCTACTGGTAATCTTGCTGAGCTGTCATTGGCTTTGCTCTCAACTGATTCGCCAAGGTGAAGCAATGAATGATGTCGTTTATGGCAAACTCTACAATTAGTATCTTTCTTACAATTATAAACGGTATGGTTGCTACCTAAACAGTTAAAACAAATTTTGTTTTTTGCCACAAAATCGCGCCTATTATCTATTGATTGTTTAGCAAACTTCTTACAAAAACAAAGTTTATGAGACTCCGAACAAAATTCACATCGGAAACTTGGTGAATTTGTAGCTAACATTGTCCTAGCATTACGAGTATTAAAACTGTTATTAGACTGGTGAGCTAGTGCCTTTTTCGGTTCTATGCACTCTAACGCACGGAAACGATTTTCTATAAAAACTTTAAATTGTTCAAAGGTTGGCAATTCGTTATTGGAATCGTTACTTACGCTTAACTCCCATTGTTTACGTGTCTCGTGATCTAATTTAAATGTAACGATATGAATGATGATAACATCCCATGTGCTCACATCAATTTGCAAATTCCTAAGCGCATTCAAACAATCAGTAGTAGTATCTAATAAATCTTTTAGTAAACCTGACGACTCTGACGCAATACGTTTTTGACCAAACAACCGTTTTAAAATACAATTCGCTAAATATTTCTTATTACTATAGCGCCGTTCTAATTGAGCCCAACACTCACTATAGTTGGCTTCGGTTATTGGCGTATGCCTAATAAGTTGTTCAGCTTCACCGCTGAGATGACTCTTAAGATAATGTAGCTTTTGTACATTATCAAGGGTCTCATTTTTGTGTACTAGAGATGTAAATAAGTCATGAAAGGTAGTCCATTCGCCATATTTGCCCGAAAATATGGGTATGGAAATCTTTGGTAGCTTTACAAGTGAACTAGATGATTTAGAATTTGTACTAGAAGACCCACTACTATTTTGAACTGATTCTTTTGACATATTAATTTTGTTAAGCATGGTCTTCATTAAAGATTTGTATGTTATAAAGATATCTTCCGTTGCATCATAAATATCAACTACCTTTTGCCCTAGATCCTCTGCTTTATACCTTTCATGTAGTTTGCTGTTTGTATCCCTAAATGCAATCCAATCGTTATCCAATAATTCTTGTTTTGTTTCTATATATTCTTGTGTTAACCTTTCCTTCGGACTCTTTTTAAAATTAGTATAACCTCTTTGGATTGCATTTTGGTGACCCTTTAAAACATTAACTAAGCCTTCCATTTTAATTATAACAAGTGAATAAAAGTAGCAAAATAACCTTCCGTATAAATTTAACAATCAATTATAAACTAACAAATAGGTATTTAATTTTAATCTAAACACAACTTTTAATGTACGTGTAGTATAGGTTCCTCCTATAAGTGCACGTATAACATAAAACTTTTGTATAGATAGTCTATACAAAATTTGAATTAATTTTTCTAAGTCGCGGTAAAACACTAAAAAATTTACAAGTGTTTTGCACTTACAAAACCATACAGAAATCGGGCATGGATTCCCCGTTCCGTCGTTTTTAGAGAAATTGAATATGCAATTTCGAAAAGGGCACATATCTGTAAATTAAAAATGTTCAGGAATTGAAAAAAATAAATATTTTCCAAAGCATTGTTTTATATCTAATAGTAGCTATCAAGTTATATTGTGGTGTTCATATGTTTGCAAAAATTACTAAAATTAAATTATTTTTAAATTAATATATATGTGTTACTACATATATTATATTTGTGGGATGTGCCCTTTTCGAAATTAACAGTAATTAAGTACACTCAATTAATAAACAAAACATTAGAAACTTCTGTAACTTTTATTTTAGGCATCTAAAATAAAACATATTACTAAAATTAAACAAAAGTAACACGCATTTAATAAAATCTTCTTCTGCAGCCTCTCTTTCAGTGGTTGTAGGCCATTGAAAAATTTCTTCATAAAAATCTATAAATTCAGCCGGTATATATTGTTTCACCTTTGAAATGTCTGCAATCTTTAGATGATTTATAGGTACTTTACCACTATTTGCTGAGTTTGATTGGGTAGGCAAGTTACTACAAGCACCTTTTACTTTTGAAAGATTGAATATTTCTTGAGAAATGTCACTATCTATATAGCTTTTTGCGATTAATTCTCCAGGTTTTCTTGGGTCAAAAACAAACTCGTAATAAGTCGACACTTGAAAAGTAACTTTTTGATTTTTAGGTACATCTTTTCCATAACTTCTCACTGATAAAGGTTTAGCTTTAAAATTTATTTGAGCCCATTTCTTGAAATCTACCGATTGGGCTAGAAAATATAAGAAGGATTTCAAACTTCGATTTTGCTCATGTAGTTTATGAAAAGCCTATAGTGTTTGATATCAGTTGATTTGTTTATAAACAGAGATTAATTTGATACCAAAACATTTGAAATCGACCACAAAATGGCGGCCAGAATACCACCCGAAGTCGCGCATCAGATAATTGGCTTTTTAAGAATCGGGTGGTCATATTCCGTCATCATCAAGCACTTCAAGAACCTTCCAGAACCCGAAAGAAGATCTCTCTCCCTCTGCAGCATCAACAACTTCAAGAAGAAGTGGTTGAACCCGAAAGAACCAGAAGAAAATGAACCAAAAAGAGGAAGAAAGAGTGTGCTCTCTGAAAGACAACTGACTCAACTGAACAAGATGACCAAAGAAGAAGATCTCCCGTCCCAGAGAGCAATGGCAAAGAAGCTGAAAACGAACAGAGGCGTCATCAGATACCAAATCGAGAACACACTGAAGAAAAAGTTGGTCAAAAAGCCCAAAGGACACTTATCTTACCGAACCGATGATGGAGAAGAGATACCGAAGATCGTGGCCACTATACATGAGACTTCGAGGAGAAAGATGGAAGAAAGTGGTCACAACAGATGAAGCTTGGTTTTACCTGGCTGAAAACAACGGAAAAAGAAGAACTCGGTACATTTCCCGAGGAGAACAAAGTTCAAGTCTTCCGTCATTCACCAAAAAGTCACACCCGAAAGGAGTTATGGTTTGGCTCGGAATTTCGGCCAACGGGTGTACCAAAGTCCGCTTTATCGAGCCAGGAGCGAAGATAATTGCGAACTATTACATCGACAAAGTGTTAAGACCCTTTATCGCCTAAGATATTCATCGGTTATACCCCGATGGTGACTTCTGGTTTCACCAAGATTCCGCCCCCAGTCATTCGGCTAAAATCACTCAAGAATATCTTCGGGAACACGGAATTTCCTTTCTTGAGCCATCGAAGTGGTTACCTAACAGTCCGGATGCTGCTCCGATGGATTTCTTCTTCTGGGGATACCTTAAACACCAAGTTCATCTGCGAAATCCCCAGACGATTCTTGGACTTAAAAAGGTTATTCGGGAGGAGGTTGCAAAAGTACCTCAAGAAATGATCAATCGGGCACTGAAGTCATGGGCGAAGAGATGTCGTCAAATCTATTATAAAAGAGGCTATCATATCGAGAAGAATAATTAAATTATTTAGTTAAATAAAGTTTTTATCGAACATCAAAATCCTTCTTTTCCTTTTTAACCCAACCTGTATAATGTCTTCTGTTTTGACTTTCTCAACGTTAAATTTCTCCGTGTTACTGGATTGGACTATAAGATCAATGTATTGTTCGTGGGTAAACACACGGTCCTCGCGTCTGATTTTCCTTTTGACAATTGAAAAATTTCTGTCGCAATCATTAAAAGAGTGACCTCGTACTGGAAAATATATATGGATCATCATATTTTTTTGTACGGATAATGCCATCAAAAATCGAATCACCGTATTATTCTTGTTCTGTCCGGGGCAACCGACACAAAAAATATGAAGATCAGTTATCGTATCTGGAACGTACATATTCATGTAATGATTTAGGAAAGACGATACTTCGTTTGGACCTTTTAATGCTTGCCCTTCATGATACGAGTAAAATGTTCCTTTGCCAGTCTTCATATTGTGTACACAAAATTCGTAGACCCAAAGTTGTCTGTAGTAAAAAATTTCTTGTACAGGCAGAGTAGGTAAAGGTAAATTTTGCATGTAATCGAAAGATAATCCTAAAACTGTTTCATCACTGGCACATTTTTCTTGTATTTCTTTAACTTTTTTATAAAATTTGCCAGCACGACGCTTGTGTATCATTAATTCTGCAGCTGCTGTTCTTTTAGCGCCATCATTTAAATAAGGATCCCTTATCTTAACATTTAGTTCTTCACACTTACTGCAAACGTCGATTTGTGGTCTCCCAAATGATAATTCAAAATTCAAATTAAAATATTGTCGAAAAAACTGATAGTTAATTTTGTCCGCCATTTCAGGTGTCCGGCTCAAAAACATTTCATGTAATTTTTTTAAATTCAATGACGATGACAAATATTGTTTCGTAATATCGTTAGAATAATGAATTTCTTTTTTATCATCGAAATTGTTTGACGTTTGACCGTGACGTTGATAGTAGAATGAATTATAGAGATGTGCTTTTTTCAATGATAATGGGTGTAGGCAAGCATTTACACCACGTTTATACAAAAAAACCTGTTTGGCAAAATATGCGACATGTGCCCTTTTTGAAATTGCACATTCAATTATTCTAAGTCCTTAACTAACATGCAAATTATTCTAAGTTCTTAAATTAAACTAACACAAAATATTTACAAGTCCCAAAATAAATCGCGCGATATTTTCTAAGTGTTAACTTTAAGCCGCAAACTTTCAAGTTTTGATCTTCAAGGAAATAAAGTCCAAAATTGCTTGAAAATATTGAATTTATTTCTTCATTGACTTGCAAAAATAACTCCACTATTTTTCATATAAAATTGTACTCACGGTTTCAATTCACTCACACATCACTATGGTTGAACTGGAAGTGGCGCCCTCTTGGCGTCTCACCTTGACCTCTGCAAACTCCGTCACTCCTCCTGGAGGACAGCTGCCTCTGTACCTTGCCGCAGCGATCCACTGCGAGTACAGGAACGTGGACTACTACTGGACCCACACTTTGACGTGATACCAAAAATGTACCCAATCCGGCTCGAAGGACCAATGTTAAATACCTGGTGGTAGACATGTGTAAGTAATGGTTATAATATCACTCGAGTAATATTACCTAGCAGTGTAATGCTTTATCACCTATTACTCAAGCATGGCAAGTATCACGCATTACTTCAAACCGTACGCCTGTTCGCAAGTATGCGAAGCGGCCGGTCTCGAACGAAGTACGAACTAAACAAAAAAACGAAAGAGAGAAATGGTTGTGATGCGTGATGTGTAATGCGTGATGTGTAATGCGTGATGCGTGAGTGAATGAGATGATTGATATTTTGGTTCTGATGCGCGTTGCAATCCATCTTTTTTATCAAATTTTGATTGTGTGTTTGTTACCAAATATACAATAAAATAGGTAAAATAAAAATACATTTGTACAGTCCATATAAAAATACAAATACAAAAATAATGAGCAATGTATTGTGTGTGTAAAAATGATAATACTTTACAAGTAGGAAGAAAAGGCTCAATTTCAATTTTTATTGTACTTTATTACTGCTAGAGCGATCGCCTAAAATAATGAAAAGGTCTGGGTTAGATTCCCGTCATTTACGGGGAGTTTTCTTTATTTGTTTCATTATTTCAATAATTGTTTAACTTATTAAGTCAACTTACGTTATCAGCCATTGAACTACCGATATTATAAGTTTATTTATTAATATATTTAACAAAAAACGCCTAAATAAAATTACTTTTAGCCGTCGCAAGCTTTAACCTAAATATCTACCAATCCATCCATAATAAAAATCGATTACTTCTGTACGTGGGATTATATTTCTTATTTCTGTCATCATATATCCTAGTCATAAAGTAAAAAATGCAATTATTTTAGACCTGGTTTTTGGCAATGGTATTATTATGTTACGTACTGTGTAGCCATGTTTATTTCTTTCATTATAATTACATATTAAACTTACTTATAATAATATCATAATACATCATCATCACATTACAGTAGGCGCGGATCTAATACTGTAATGTCTGACTTGAACTAGGTATTAGGGATGGTGCGTATTTACGCGACCAGGTTTTAAAACCAGGTTTCTGCTTCAAAGTGCGTAAACCAGGTTTCAGACCCTAAATACTTGCAATACCTTCAAGGTATTTTTACTCGGACGTACGCGAACCGAGTCTTG
Source organism: Calamotropha paludella (assembly GCA_927399485.1). Classification (NCBI taxonomy): domain Eukaryota; kingdom Metazoa; phylum Arthropoda; class Insecta; order Lepidoptera; family Crambidae; genus Calamotropha; species Calamotropha paludella. The sequence goes on along the minus strand of OV656807.1, from coordinate 15,752,730 downwards.
GTTGGACTGACGTACTGGGTATAAAAATACAATAACTAGAAAATTGAGATTTACTCACATGATTTTAAGGAACATAATCGCAAAAGCAAAGATAAACTTAGAAAACCTTGCAAGTATTTTTTTTTGCCAAATACATTGTAATCATTATTTTGGATACAAATAAGGATTAATTTCCAACAAAATACTTTGAAAGTATTTTACTCTAGCCCGCGAGTCTAGCTCGTTCGAGTCGGCGGGCTTGCTCGGGGCAGCGTCGTGTGTAATCGGCAAGCCACCGCGTGAGCAAGATAGGTAACGTTATGCCTCTTGTTATTTTGTTCGTTCGTTAACTGAATCTAGTCCTTAAATCATTCTCGATAATGAACCCATATTAGTGCATTATATGACCCTTTTAAATTCCTAATGCGCGCGAAATGTTACTTTACAACAACAATATGCTGTTGCTCGCGTATCTGAGCCATTCTACTGCTACTTGAATAAAGTTCATTATTGCGCGTTCAATGTAAATTATTAAACTTGTATAAATATTTTCAAATAATAATATTCTGGCTCGTCCGCGCGTTGCTATCTATCTTTTTTGTTATATTTTGATTTGGTTATGTTGAGTTGACTTTGACTTAATTAATTACTTACTAATATAGAAATAAATTTCAATAAAAATACATTGGTACAGTGCATATAGAAAAAAATATACAAAATAAAAAACAATTAGGTACAGTGCACTGCGTGTGCTATAATGTCAATTAAAAAAAATGTTATACTACAAGTAGGAAAGAAAGGCTTTGTTTCATTTTTTATTTTTCTTTATTACGGGTAGAGCGATCGCCTAAAGTAATAAAAGTTCTGAGTTCGATTCCCGGCATCTACGTGGAGCTTTTTTTATTTGTTTCTTTATTTCAATAATTATTTAACTGATCGAGTTAACTTACCTTACCACCCATTGTACTGCCGATAATATAGGTACATCAATTAATTTATCAAAAAAGCCTGAATAAAATTGTTTTAGCTGTCGCAAATTATGGCCTACAAATCAAACAACTCATAATAAAATATATAAAAATTTAATTTATAGTTTATTAAACTTATTATTCCGCACGTACGATTATGTTTCATATTTCAACGTCGTTATAGTCTATATTCTCGTGAAGTGACAAAAATACTTGCAAGTATTTTGAGACCTGGTTTTTGGCGCTGGTATTTAGTACCTTACGTACCAGGTTGCCCTGGTATTGAAATTTGCAAGTACGACTCATGCCTACTAGGTATGTTTCTGAGTGGGTAATGCAAAGTAATGCGTAATGCTTTTGGGTAATATTACTTCAGCGAGTGATGTGATAAACATCACATCACTTTTTAAAGCACTGTTTTGCGCACCTCTACCTGGTGGTATTGATCTGTGAATACTAGAAGGGTTGGGTAATAACAAAAAAACCACAAACTGTATTCTGACCTAGCTGGGTCTATTGATCTATATTAAACAAAATTCCAATTGAGACTAAGTACAATGCGCAAACGATCTTGACACCGCCATGTAGGAATGTAATAACAATGACAACGCCATCTATTGAAAACCTTTGGAACTATAACTACGAACAACAACTTTAGTTTTAAATTACAATTAAGTTTTGATTCATTTATTTATCTATTTATGTATGAACTAATATTATTAAAAAGTAATTTATTTATTTATATAAAGTTATATATATATTTATATTTAAGTTGACCTGAACAGGTATACTCCGAGGTTTCGGCTTGTGACGGGGTGCAGCCGGAGAAATAAAAGCACTCAAAGTCACTTAAGTTTTGTATTTATGAAATTAAGGCACAACTGAAACAATTATATAAAAAAGGTAAATTACACTGAATACAAAAACAATTTCACATTTATCACTAAAAACATATTATAAAAGGTAGGGCTACTTACAATAGTGCCTTAAAGAAACTTATAGACTTATAAACAGGAACTGGTGGTACAGAATATATATACAGGAAAACTTGTGAATTATGCTTATGAGCTTATGCTATGCGTATGAGAAAAGAAAATATGAAAAATGGCCAGAGAAGAGCGCAATGAAAGCAACGAGTCGCCAATTTAGCTATGGCGCCTCGTTACAGGCTTACTTTTAGCAAGACCTATCTAACCTCAATCGGAACGACTAAACTTACTTCAATCAACTATTAAAGTTAATAAAGTACTTAGTTAAAAAGCTTTCAAAATCACCTGTGTGAACTTGGCACCCGACTTTGGAAAATTTGTTTTTTTTTTCGATAGATTTTTATTAGTAGTGGAGAGTAGTTAAGTTATTTTCGTTAGTAGTAATGTCAAAAAAAAAAAATGTCATCCCCGAAATTAGTAAAATCTGTTTTTTCCGGTTGTTTCTCATAGATAAACGTTAGTAGTGGATTGTAGTGCAATTTTATTCGTTAGTAGTAAAATAGAAAAAAAAATAAAACATGTTTCGGAGTATTTTTTAAAAACGATTTTATGACGTTTATTCTGTTTTAAGGCTTATACAATTACTACTAACGGTAAACATGACAGGGGGAGGCTCGTAGACGTTAGTAGTGAAAGATTTTTTGATAGTAGTAAAGAAAAAAATTACTAGGAGCACTTTAGTAGCATCGAACTTGTTTTGGAGCAATATTTACTGGATAAAATCTGTTTGAAGATGAATACGATTACTAAAAACATTAGAATTGATTAAGAGGGGTTCGTGGAGGTTAGAAGTGGAAGAATTTGACTCAACTAAAGTGCTCCTAGTATTTTTTTATCTTCAAACAGACTTTATCCAGTAAATTTTGCTCCCAAACAAGTTTTACTCAACTAAAGTATTTTTAGTATTTTTTTTTCTTTACTACTATCAAAAAATCTTTCACTACTAACGTTTACGAACTTCCCCTTGTCATGTCTACCGTTACTATCGTGTTCGTATAAGCCTTGAAACAGTAATAACGTCATAAAAATTTTAAAAAAATACTCCTCTGAAACATGTTTTTTTTTTTTTCTATTTTACTACTAACGAATAAAATTGCACTACAGTCCACTACTAACGTTTATCTATGAGAAACAACCGGAAAAAACAGATTTTTTTTTATTTCGGGGATGACATTTTTTTACTATTTTTTTTTATTTTTTTGGCATTACTACTAACAAAATAACTTCACTACTATCCACTACTAATCAAAATCTTTCGTAAAAAAAAAATACAAAATTTCCAAAGTCGGGTGCGAAGTTCACACAGGTTTAAAATTCTAATATAAGGAATAGTGTTCTTAAAAAATTAGGTAGGTAGGTACAGTACTTACATACATTAATAAAATACCTACTTTTTACCTGTATCAATTATTATCAAAATTTAATTATTACTTCTTGTGACTTGATCACGACTATTTGACTCCCCCCCTGGCGCCAAAGCTGGATCCGCCCTTGATGCCTTCAACCGAAAGCTGGTTCCGCGGACAAAGGCAAAGGGCAGATCTTGCTGAAAGCCCTCCTGATCACTCCACTCGCAGTTCTAATATCCTCCACGCATACGATGCCGTCAAGTCCAGGATGAACGGCCACGATTCTTCCCAATCTCCAGTTCTGGGGCGGAAGATTGTCCTCCTTCACTACGACCAAAGTGTCAACCTTCAAATGGTCGTGACACGAATGCCACTTGACGCGGTGTTGCAGCTCTGTAACATATTTCTTGCTCCAACTTGTCCAAAAATGTTAGCGTAGTTGTTCTATGCGTTGATATCGTGTCAAGTGGTTTGTAGTCAGCTATTGGCAATCGTATTGTGGTATGGTAGTTAATGGTCGCCTAATAAGAAAATGGCCTGGTTTCAGTAAAGTAATCAGCAGGATCCGAAGAAACCGGCGTTAAGAGTTGGGTTTTAAAAACAACTTCACTTTGCGTCAATGTGGTGTTAAGCTCTTCATATGTTAAATTTTAACTCTCTCACATTTTTTGTATGTAATACTTACTTGATTTAATACCTTCTTCCCAGAGACCATCGAAATGAGGAGCATATGCCCGGGTGAAATGAAAATTAATGTCCTCGCAGGCAGTACTTTCACCCAACGAATTAAAGCTAGATTTCAAAATTTTTAAAGTTAGTTGTATGCGCCAATAAATGAGATACCGTTAACGGAATAAATACGGGCTTTACTCTCTGTGAGATGAATCGACGTAAAGCAAGTAAATAACAGTTGGTCGTTAATTCACCCACTAACTCAAATTGTATGGCTTTGTTGGCAAAGCAAATAAAAAGTGATATATTATCCTTTACCAGTATACATAATTGGTCGTTCCTTTAGAAGACGTCCCATTAAAGGTCCCATGAAAGTACAAATATGATAACCGCCTATCGGTCAATATTGCTCTCGAACCGATGCAAGCAGTAATCGGGGACCTTTTGTGTTCAAAGTAAAACAATAATTTTGTGAAAATATGAGTGGACTATATAATAAACGGATGTCTTCAGAGACGTTTGAGTTATCAATACGCATTATATTTTTGTCATCTAAAAATACATTACATTTTAAAAGTTAACTTTTGGCAGGCAAGGGTTTTTTTATTTATTAGAAGCTTATATTCTGGAAATGATTCGAACTGAATTACGGGCAAATCCCTGACGTGGTAGGGCTGCTCGCGTTAAACATTACACGAAGTATCGTGTTACGTACACAGAAACGACCATCAGCCAGACGAGTCGTATTCTGAACAAAATGTTCTTCACATAACCTTTCGTCTGGAAAATAATCAAATGATTTGGAATTAATTTCCTCTAACTGCCGGAAACGTGTAAGGTCTATCCGAATATCTTTTAAATCCTGATCTTCATATGAGTCTATGCTATTAAAGGGGAATAGTAAGTACATCATATATTGGGTCGGAAATTATCCGCCCCAGATGTGTTTCACATACGACAGGTTAATTCTGACCCAACTTGTTTGCCTTCCTAACAAATCCCAAAAAAGATCAACTCCAATCAGAATGTCCACTTCCGCTGGCATATAGAATGTAGGGTCCGTCAAATAAATATTAGTGGGAATTTGAACTCCGTGTATATTAATTTCACGACTTGGAACATTACTAGTAGCTGATGGCAAAATGAAGCAACTTAGTTTGGTAGAAGTATAGTTTAATGAATGTCATGTTAACATGTCACATTTTGCATACGCATGGCGTTGCGTTATTTATGCCCAAAATTGACTGATTAACTGGAAGTGTAGACAGATTCGAACGCTGACATAGCCTCACAGCTATGAGACTCGCTGTGCTACCACTACAGCACGTACGACATACTCACGACAAAATTTGAGCAGCAGTAGATAACAATACATCCATTGCTTACCGCTTATATTAACTGATAACGCTATATTGTCAGTAATAGAAGTTTAAGACGACAATGGTATGCTTTCTTATACGTTAGTTTTATCCTTAGGTAAGTGAATCAGAGCATTATGTCCCCGCTTACATACCTTACATCCTGGTTTTTTACACATAAAACTAAAGCAGTTATAACATAACACTCAAAGCTAGAAATTATGGGCAACGAGCTAAGTTATAATAACCCTTGCATTTTGGACAAAGGCGTGGGTTTGATTCCGTAGACCTAGATCCGTGACCACCTTGCACTGAAACCATAGATTTTATCTTAGCAGCAGGTTTATTTCCGTATTTAGAACATCTTGATAACTCGAGCGTTTCGATTAAATCAACTCGATTACGAATAAACTGAAAGAAAATATCAAAACATATTGAATTGTTCTTATCCGTACGTTCCTCGTATTCTTCCCAAAACAGTAATCTTTCTAAAACTGTATATAACATATATACAATGTTAGAGAGATTACTTGATAAAGTTATTATTTTCTTTCTGTGTAAAATTAAAAGTATGTTTCTTAATGTTGTATGTTTTTTGATTAGCAAAATTTTAGGTGTTGAATTTTCTCTGTATTTTTCGGACCACATCTTGTTTATCTCCTTCAGCAACGTTTGAAATTGATGTTCAAACTTAGCATATTACGACTCGTGTGATAAATCCATTCCATTTAGCTCAAGATCGATCTCCCATTGCAGATTATCAATAGCAGACCATCGATTTTCTAAGCGTTTCAGTGAGTCTTCCAATTCCCACTTCTCCATCATTTCGTCTAGTTAAATGTTGGCCACGGTCCTAGCAAATGTTCTAAAATTTTCCTCCTGTTTTTAGTGACTCATTGAATCGACAGATAAAGTCACCCTGATTTTTTCTACTTCTTTCTACGGAATGATGAGCTGCTTGTTACGTAGCTGCAGTGGAAGGCTGTGTTTCTTGACGAGTTCCATGTGTTGCTACAGACTTTTCTTCCGCCCCAGTTGCACTAGAGCTCGATAAAAGTCGTTGATACCCTCGTTAATTAATGTTTTGCAGATATTATAGACTTCTTTCACCCTTTCATATAATTCTTCTACAAAATATTGTTCATTTTAAATCAACTCCATAGTAAGTTGATCATGATTAAATTAAAATTCATTCTATAGTTCTTCTAACTTATTCCAGCACCTTTTGTAATATTCCACATTACTTTTTTTTCAGCCCCATCTTTACGAATATTTCTCAAGTTTTTAGATATTTCTTCAGCCAGCAGATTTTGAGTCTCCACAGGTACCATGATTGATGAGTAAGAAGATGAAAAAAATATAGTAAAAAAGACCTTACTTGTTTTCTCCGGTAACCGTGTTTTGCGTGTGTTGCGTACCCCTTACCAAAACACGCCAGTCAATGTTGTGTTTCGGTTTTTATTGTTCCCTTACAACCCTTCACTCACAAATTCACTTCAATAGTTCAAACACCTCGCCGCTTCGATAAGATACGATACGACGCGCGCGATGTCCTAAGGCCTCGAAGGACCAATATTTGAAGAGCAAGGGTTGTTGGAGGTGAAATATTAAATAAAAACTAAGTAAAGTTTATGTTAAAATAGTATAATGTTCTGTCACGTAACAACTGTTATAAAAATGTTAAGAATAAGTATACGCGCCCCGTACTAGTCCGCGGAAATATAAATACTAAAATTAAAACTATGTCATTTGATGCGCTTGCATCGATGCTTCGATGCTTGCGTCATATGCTATGTTTGGGACATATGTACCAAACACCGATCTCTATAGCTGCCTCGCTTTTTAATGAACTCTTTCCTGGGGCATTCCGAGATTCGGGCATTGTAAACCTGGAATTTATATAAGTACTCAAATACATAAGAGAACGACTTATGATACCTAAATAAAGATAAATCTCAATATTAAATTATTACGACTTTTTATAACATTTTTATCATTTCAAGGAACGAGTATTAATTTTAGTTTAAGCAATTAAACTATAAGATAATAATTATTTAAACTTGAAAAAATCCTTTGTCCATCCATAATAACTAGGTATCTTTTTACAATTCAATGTTAATTATTTACTTTTGAAAGATAACTACTTTTTAATCTTATATTGTATAACAAACATTAAAAAAAATACAACCGAATTGAGAACCTCCTCCTTTTTTGGAGTCGGTTAAAAATAGGTAGGTACAATATTCAACAATAAATCAATAGGCAAAGAATATTTAAACAAAGTTGTTAATAAGGTAACTAGGTATTTTATGCACACTAACTCATTAAATGAATAAGTTAAAAAACGTACTATTGGTTCAAACAATGTAACACTTAGTAATAACTATACTTACTTTAGTACGATTTGGACCTAATTTGTTATTTAAACAGATAAGTACTACTATTCATAATCCTGTGTCCAAGTACAATAATTTCGTGACATACGATAAAAATTTAAACTAAGAAATAAGTTTTACTAACCTTTTGTATATAATATTTATTACTTAGCTACAACTTAATTACCTTTGAGTGCTATTTTCAACTATAAAAGTTTATACTTAACACCACAATTCATGCACTTGATGACACGAAGTAGGATGATTCTATTCCACATCAATAATTATTGATTAGTATTTATAATTTCCGATAGTATTCCATAAAATATGAATACCAGTAATAATAATTTATTAATCCGCTCGGTGGACCATGTGTAGGCTTCGGTTTACCAATATAAATTAATTATAAAAAAAAGGAATGAATTGAAACTACGTGTATGAAAGCCAATCGACATTGTAATAATTTAATCGTAACCCGCAGTTATATAAAAATATATTTCAAAACATCAGTGTAAGAATACTACTACATGCTGCAAACTATGATCGGGTAGGAGTTTGAACACCGCTCTATAATAATAATAAAATGATACAAAAATGTCAACACAGTTCCTATTATAAAATATTTCGATTTAAAAACTATCAACAGAAACTATTGAGTTACAACTTTATTAAGTAGCTATAATAGGACAAAACATTTTGCACATAAGCCTCTATATTTTTTATAACTACTTCCAATACTGTTTTGTATCGCAAAGATTCAGCTTTCAGATTTTATACATTAAAATCACATTAGTATCACATTGTTTTTAAAAATCCTTTGTACCCACATTCTTGATATCTACAAACATAGCAATTCCATTTATTCGAGAGTCATTAGTAAAGATATATGTTAAAGAACAATATTAATTTCGAAACATTCTGTGCTGAAGGTTATACAGGAATTATTTGAGAAAATATTCGTCATGGTAAACTTTTAAAAACTTTATCGATTGGTATATTCAGAGGTAGAAAAATATTAATAAAATTTTCTTTTACAATCCATAATTTTAGTATGCAACATACCTTTTATGGATTATGTATATGTAAATGTCTGTTCAATAATTTCGAGGTTGTAAATTAGGCTCTATTTAAGTTTTGTTGTTGTAATAGTGCCTTATTTTTAAATTGTCCTCAACTGGCCTCGGCCTATCTCTTACGGCATCTGACTCAATAAACGAGAAAACGAGGTTCGAATAAAAAAAAGTTTGCTTTGTACAGTACAACATACTCGCTGGTGAAGATATGAAAATACACACAAATTGTAATTTGATCCTTACATGCTAAATAAGTAAAATTTTATACAAATCATAAATGATAACTGAGTGTATTAAAATTTAATGTCAGTAAACTTCCTTATTCAAAAATATTATGCACAATTCATTGTTTTTCATTATGACTAACAGCTAACAATATTTTATGCTACTTATATTACAATACTGTCATAGGCTACTGTAATAAACTGTATTTCTGACGTTTCCTAGAATCATAACAAAGATGTGGCAGACAATTATAGATTATATTTTTGTCCTAGTTTCCTATAGGCTGGAAATAACGTTCCACATTTCGGTCGACAGTAAGAAATACTTTGGAAACTATACAACAAATATATTTTTTTAATTATACAATTCTCGTAAAAAACATTATTTCTTAATATCTTCCAACATGCATTAAAATAATTAAAACGGCAAAGTATAGATATCATACTATTTCTTGTATTTGGCTCTCGTGAAAAGCTTCAGAAGTATCGTTGTAAGTCATTATATTAATCTTGATTATCAAAAAGAGTATTATAGTTAAACATATACAACGCGACTACATTCAAATAATTAGAAATTCGTATTTTCGCGGTTTTCAGGACTAGAAGTGATTAGTCGAGCAAATTATTGACTATTTTTTACCTGATAAATCCTGTTACTTCACATGTCTCATGCAATTTGATGACATTTAATTTTTATGTTTCTACTCTATTTTTATTATAAAAATTGCCTAAATGACAATCTTTAGGCAAAATAATGTTTTGCCTTTGACAATGACAGAAACATATATATTATAATAGTATGTTGTGTCTAAGAATAACTCAGGCAAGAAAGTGGTTTTGCCAACAGACCTTCAGTTATTTATCAATTATGAAAGACATAAAAATAGAACAAAATAAAAAATAAGGGCCACTCGACTTTTAAATAAATCGATAAAATCAAGGTATTAGAAAATCTATATATATATATAAAAATCTGCGGTCAAACACTGTGACAGGAATGTCACAGTGTTTGACCGCGATGAACTCCGAAATTACTCAACCGATTTTGATGTTTTTTTTTTCGTTTTGCTAGATTTGTTCCAACTTAGACATAGGATAGGTTTTATTTTAATTTATAATAAAGAAAAATGTAAATTATATTAACTAAACTGCAGCAATGCGTGAATGGGTCAACTAGTATATTATGTAATCCATATTATTGAGGAATCTTTAGGTTAACAATATTTAATAGCGCATAAATAATTTGCCGTCATAAATTTTGTGATATTGTGCCTGTTTACAATTAATCATCTTATTAGTACAAAAATGGTAGGTCCCCTTAATACTTGCTCATGATTAAAGTACACTAGTAATATACTAGTAATATTAGAGTTACAATTCCTCGTGCATTTTCTTCAGGAGTGAAGCTTCTACATAGTTTTTGAAGTCTTGCCGTTTCCTTACATGTTCAGCGCACTTTGCGACCAGCCTCAGAAACTCTTCTACGTCAAATGAATAGTTCGTAAACTTGGCGTGAGATCCATTGGGGCCGTGACCCTAAAACAAAAATAAATTATTATAACTAAAGAACCAATCAAACCAACGGTATATAAAGTATAGCAAGCCCGAATAAACAGGATCGTCTTTAACCAATTGGAGGCCTTGGGCATATAAGAATAATGGTGTCCCTATGTCCTTTACAGAGCACTTTTTTATAGCACTAGAATAGACAAAGAAAGTAGATAAATAAAGTTTCAGATTTTTTATTGACAGTCAATAGTAGAATAGATAATCTTTAATGTAAATGGGGCGATTCAGACCTATTTAAAATTATGTAAGCATGCTGAAATTGGATAGCCTTTTTTTGGACGAAAGTAGAGTAGCTTCGCGCATGCAAAAGCTAATAAGCAAGTCGATAATATAGTCCCTAATTGAGGTTCGATTTACTCTAATTAAATAAGTTTTTCAGTAATAAATGTCGGTATTCCTTTAGTAATCTGGCAGGAACTAGGGGGGGGCACGGGGCCCTGGGCATTTGCCCAGAGTGCCCAGTGGGAAAGAGGGGTCTGCGAATAAACTGACTAATGAAAATACTTTAAGATGAATGGGTAATAACCCCACAACGCGGATCCAAAGCTAATTAATGGGACGATGCTAACAATAGCAGATACAGCTGGGTCCAATGAACAACTTAACGTGTCTTCGGAAGTACGGCAGAGTTCGAGATAGTTAATTTGTGGCCACCCAGCTGACATCCGGCCCTCGCGAAGGTTGTTTAACTTCTGCAATCGCAAGCCTAACGCAACATCGAGCTTGTCGTTTATTTATAATAAGGAATCGCAATATAATAATTACATGATCTTATTTCGGAGGCCTTTCTAAAACCGCGTTCACAGTAAGTTTAACGACGCAAAAGAGTTTTTATCGTTTTAAAAAATAATCGCGAAATGCAAGTCAAGTTATTAAAATTGTAGATGTGAAATTAAAAAGCTTCAACTTCGTTTCAGAAACTGTGTTCATCTCTATTCCTCGCAATTCTCGATTACATTAATGATACCTATCTGGATCTCACAGAAGTGCAAATAATTAAGCTTAAGCGACTTTAAAACTTCTGCATGAATCTATATTTGGTTTACGTAAATATGATCTTGTCTCCGATTTTCGGAAAATGTTTAAATGGTTATTCTCTTTCACAGGAACTGACTTATTTTGGCCATTGTCTATTTTGTTCAATTCCCCGATCCATTTTAGTCTTAAATACTAATCCTAGATTAATCGTCTACTTAACATACTACTCGTCCGTGGAAGCTCGAAGTGAAAGCTTTGCACTCAGTTGCTGCCCAGTCTCTCAACATATCATTAAAAACTGAAAGAACATTACTTGACAATATTTTTCTTTATTCGAACTACATGCTACTTTACTATTCACGAGTCGGTATTATATATGTATTATGTTAATGTATTATATTTATTAAAATATATAAGCATTTTATAAGTTTACTGGTCTTTATTCACAGCTAATATTCTACACCTATACACCGTCAAATACCCTCTCATACTTTTTTATTTCTTTTGTCTATGCCAAGCTTACCTGGAAGTATCGCTAGAAGGGATATAGCCGCCATCTCTGTACGTCTCCTTAGATTTGTTTTATCATTCATATATCTCTATTTGTACAATAAATAATATTCATTCATTCATTCATTCAAAGTATGACTAAAGGCATTACTTAATTGAAATAACGCATTAGCTATACGGGGAAAGGACTTAAAATAATTTCAATATGGAACTGCACTTTCAATATAATTTAAATTGATCATATTTAAATTAAATTGAAAAATAAACACAAATGTAAGAAACCGGTCTTGGAATGGTTAAAATCATTAAGTTACACGGAGACAGAATTTTTCCTTAAAAACTAACATATCATTATTTATTACGTATAGGTATGCACTTAAATTAATGTAAGTATCTGAAAATATGTATTATATGCATAACACAAGAACAATACAACACACGCACACGCACTCTCTCACAGACAGACACACACGCATACACACACTGCACACATATTAGCAGTAAGAAAAGATAAATATATTTAATTAAAGCATTATATTACTTGCTTGTTTAGTGTTTACCAGTTGAAATTAAGATGGCTATGTAACTGATTGTTAAAAGAGCGGTTCTTCCTACCACAGGCGATGTTTTGCCGAAAGGGGAGTTCCTACATCTAATATTTTTAATAGACTAAGTTACCGAAATAAAATATTTGAATTTGAATATTTAGATGTAGATGATATTATAAGTCTTTATACTTACTTCATCTTGTTGAACAAGCTTGTCTTTATTTTCCCATGTAACATATTTGAGCCCTCGCAATCTTGCTAAATCATAGTAACAATTAGGATCTTCACAGTTGTAGCTAAAATTTAATATAAAAAACTAGGTAATTTATTATGAATATAAAACTTCTAATAGCACAGAAGATGTTCAGGTTTATTAGAATATATAGATCACTAACAAAAGAATGTACCTAATAGCTTATATAAGCTATAAAAAGTATGCCTGGGAGCTGCACATAAGTGTTAATATTCATTATATGGAAAAGTATTTTTACAAATGTAGTACATAGGTACAAACGCATTCATAGTGACACTTAAGCAGTAACCAGATCATTGCACAGTAAGGCAACCAAGATTTACTAGATAGAATTGCACTAGTGGCTGTCACAGACAGGTCAGCAAATCAATGTGTTTATAACTACTTAAATATTAAATTAAATCTAAGTCACTTACATTTCAAATACCGCAGCCCAATCAGGAAGAAAAAGAAGATGGGTTAACCCTGCTCCGTGTATGCCGATAAACACGTCTGTATTGTGTGTTATCTCCAATTGCTTTACAAATGGCATATTCCTATCATACACCACTCGTTGTACGTGATATCCTTTATCTTTTGACAATGCATTTATAAGCTCCTTTTCATTCAAAATAGATCTATATGTTGTTCCTCTAGAAAGTAATGTAACTCGTACTTTATCATCATTACGAATTTGTAACTTCACATTCAAAGAATGCAAAATGTGTTTTGAAAACGCATGAAACAAACCGCTTCTCTCACATCCATAAATCTAAAAAAATTCAGGTAAATTAAATACCTGTAATGCTTTATCAACTTATAAAAATAATGTAATAGTTGATAGCGTTAGATACTTACTAAAGGTGTATTGTAATACAGACCAAATATCATTCTCGGTAAAAGAGGGAACACTACATTTTTAAAGCATACAACTTTCCCTCTTACTGTTTTTAAATCCCAAATCGGATTCACTGTGAAGGCTTTGAAAGCGTCCTTGAAAGCAGAGTCATAGGTAAATGTTTCCCATATTAATATTTGATTATCTCTTGAAAATGTCGAAGGATGCGTAGAGTTGACGTGTAAAGAAGCATACAGATTGAAAAAATCACAGAAATGATGGTACATATTCACCGCTGAAAAGGAAAAACATGAGATTACATAGACGGTTGAAAGGAAGTTACAACTTTTTCCGCGTTAATTAAGTAAGTTTATTAGTCTCTTATGATAAAATTATGCAAGTTATATTACGCATGACCTAATCTACTATATCTGGAAACCTTCGCAATACGTATTTAATTTTGCAAAGCAAAAAAACTATTCACTTACGTCAACAGTAACAGTTTTGTGGTGGAAAATGGCAATGACGACAAGTTACAAAAATATATTGTGTGCTTCGTTACCAGAACACCTCAGTTGGTATTTTAATGAGGGTAGCATTATATATTATGGGCACGTATTGCTTATGTGCGGCACGATGTAGGTTTCCACACTGATTCGCGATTTTGTATATATGATGTGGATCCTCCACATCATATATACAAAATCGCGTCATCTGTGATGCAAGATATCAATTTAGCTCATCAACTAGTTATTACATAGTAATTGGAATGATCATAAAAACGATTTTTAACGATCTTCAAAAACTACATTTATTTTCCGTTTGATTTGGAGCATAATGTACATATATTAATACCAGTGATTCCCAAAGTGGTCTATGTCGACCCCCATGAATCGGCGAAAACCTGAAAACGGCTCATGTACCGAAAATAAGTGACTAGCACTATACTAGCTGTAAAAATACATTTAAAGTTGATGAATTTACAAAAAATCAATATTAGGTAGACTCTTCTTCCCTAATATTGATTTTTTTTTAATTCATTAAACCCAAAACGGAAATACTTGGCAATGGGGCTACTAGACAAAAAATCTGGGAACCACTTTTATATACAATTCTCACAAATTCAATATTTTGATATAGTTATTTAGTTTTCGAGACATTCATTTCTAAAAATGTTGACAATACTCAACTTACTTGCATCTAATTTCATAATGTATGTTGGTTTTTCTATCACTAAATTACATAATCCATCCGGTATAGGTCTTTCGTTAGTTTTCACAAAGTTGACCAGCTCTGGTGCCCATGATTGCAAGGCACTCATATGATCTGCTTCACTCATTAATCTTTCAGTATAATAATTACAATGTCCACCTAAAAAGAATAGAGGTTGTTCATAATCATAAAGGTAAACAATAGATATTTTCACCTCACACGCTCGGAAAAGTTTGGTTTTCATTCAATTTCTACCTGGAAAATTGCGTTTTATCCGCTTATGTGGTAAAGTGTTTTAAATTTAGCACTTTCTATTCAAAGAAAAGCACACATGGTACGTTCCGAATCGTCATTATAGTCTTTATAAGTCCCAATTTAAATTAATACTATAATACTCCGTTTTGGTTTTATTAAATTAATTTAATTCATTTATTATAATAGCTATAATTAGCAAGAATAAATATTATTAGAATATAATATTTTATGATAAGAATTTTATATTTATGGTGGGTGAGATTTCATAACATATGATTGGATTTCGGACCGCACCCGAAAAAGAACTGTCAAAGGGATTATGGTATTCTTAGTCAAATCACATTAAATAGAAACCAATTAAAAAATTTATATCTACATTACTAATTGTAGCAATTTTACTTTTTATTTAAATAAACCAATTTACCATTTTATTTAAGCTGTTTTTCTTGCACCTAAAAATTTTCCTCGCTGTAGGAAGCCGAAAAATTTTGTGTTCCGCTAAGCAGCTAAATTTTTAGCATCTCGTACCTTTGAAACCCTCGCCACGCTTAGGATCCTATGAATCCTAGAATCCTTCGCTGGCTCGGGTTTCAACTGAGGTAACTCGCGCCAAATCTCAACTTTGCAGCCTTGCGTAACAAATAACTATTGTTATTCGAGGCCGCAAAGTGGAGATTTGGCCGCGAGTTACCTCTATTGAAACCTGATTGAACCGTAGGGAGTGGTTCAAAGATAGAATAAAGGCAGGAATCGAACCCGCAACCTTCACAAGTGAAGTCCGGCCTGAGAATTCACTTATGAGCCGAGTCGATTTTTTGTAGTATTTTTCTATTGTAATAATTTATGGAAGCCATAAAAATAAAAAGTGTTATAGTATTAATTGAAATAAGAATAAAATGTAACTTATAAAGACTATAATGACGATTCGGAGCGCCACAAAGAAAATCTTTGAATAAAGAGGTTCCAATTTTAAAACACTTTTCCACGCTAGCGGACAAATTAAAAGACAAACCAAACTTTTTCCAGCGTCTGAGGTGAAAATATGATTTTATGTAACAAAAGGTAAGATTTTTTTTATAAAAAGATCAAGTATTCCAATAATATTTTTTTAAATATAATATAATATTTAAGTTTTGCATCGACAAAAGGTATTTGAAATACCATCGATATGTAAATCTATACGTGTAAACGCAATGCAGAAATGTGTGTAATAATAAATATACCGCTGGCTTCAGCTGTAATGATTAAACAAGGCTGCTATTAGCAGTCGGTCTCGCACTTATAGTTTGTCCTAATTATACAATTACCCAATATTATACAATAAGACCATGTGGCAAGTAAATGTTGAACAAAGTAAACATAGTACAAAGCTCTAGCACTAATGTGCACTCAGAGGATAACGCCCTGTCCTGGAGTACGACATAATTATTGAAAAGCTTCTGGAGGACTGAGTA
Organism: Calamotropha paludella; assembly: GCA_927399485.1. Classification (NCBI taxonomy): domain Eukaryota; kingdom Metazoa; phylum Arthropoda; class Insecta; order Lepidoptera; family Crambidae; genus Calamotropha; species Calamotropha paludella. Next base: position 15,736,147 of record OV656807.1, on the reverse strand, counting down.
GCTTCCTATCATCCGCTCTAAGAAGCTCTGTTGTGATTCAGTCATCACCCGCCGCCTAGTTAATTTTCTGTTGCTTGAAAGCTAAACTAAGCTTGTTAAGACTGATGTCCGGGATATGTTCGGTAAATTGTCGGGTAAGCTTGGCTTTGAGCTAATTGGCCTTGCTTTCAACATGTGTTTTCGTGGAGTATACTGTCCATAAAAAAAAATATTTTCCCTCATGATTTCAGGCTTGGATTAACTGAAGCTGCCATTGTCTGTTTCGATCATCGTTGATTGGCTCTGCTCAATAGACAAGACTCTCACGAACACTTAGAAGACCTTATTCCGTTCAAAGCCACTTCAATACTAGTCACACTTTTTCATTTATATTTAGGAAAATGCGTTACGCATACTACAGTTTTTATTTATTTATTTTATTTTATTTTAGTCGGAATACCAACAGCGTGTCTTATAAAACTAATTGATTCAAAACTTTGTATAGACTAAGTTATTAACAGGTATGTGGAACTCTCCTCTATCACCCCTCCCGGGTTAGTGTCCGATGAAAGGATGGACCCACTAAAAACCTAAGTATGTTACCCTCACCCTGCCATTGACTACGTGGGGCCGTTTGTTGCCTTTGCCACGGACTGCCCGGCATGTGGCCCGAAAGCCCTATCATGAAAATACTAAGTAACTAGCCGCACTAAATTGACGAGGGTCCAAAGATCGGATCAAATATCTGTTCTTTTAGGTACCTGTCGATGATAATAAGGATCAGCTTGATTCTGTAGCCTTATTTCATGTATCTAATAATTTATTAGAAACCGACATAAAACTGATGACATGATTATTTATTAAAATATGGCACTGATTTAAAGAGGCAGTTGTAAATAACAGTTTTGGTAAGTTAAAAATTATAAATGGCACGTTTAATAACTAGTTCAGCAGTTAAAACTAAGCAGTAAAGTAAACAAAAAGTAGAAATAAAAGATAATGAATTGGATCAGTGAATATATAATTGAGCAGGAAAATAATTAAATGGGCGGTAAAGTTATTGAACGAGCGGTTGCGTGTGGGCAGTAATAAATCGGAATTTGTCGGTAAGAAATCTCATTCTAAGCAATTGTATAACCTAACCGAACCTAACCAACCCTGTGATTGGTCGCTTCCGCCACTTCTCTTCTCAATGAATTTGAGTTCGGGTGTCACCGCTCGCTATGATCTGCCGAATTATTTATCGAACCGCTCATTCCATCATTTTTACCGCTCATTCAGTTATTGGACTGCTCAGTTATTTTTAGAATTGACATTGTATGATAAAATGACCGACTTATTGATTTTTTATTACTGTCCATGTTTTACTGACGCAATAATTAATCAACCGCCATTAAATTAAATACTTGCTCAATATGTTTTCCAACTGATCATAATAACATCTCGAATATTAAAACAACAACTCAAAAAATTAGTTCCCTTAAATTATTTGACTCCGACAACATCAAGATTTGTGGTTACAAGAATGCTTGAAAAACCCAGGACGCTTCTTAAAATCTATTCAGGACAGTTTAGGACATCCTGAAAAACAGAACATATCCTGGGAAACAGGATGATCATGAAGTCTCTTTATGAAACCAGCCTGTTAGCAGACACATAAAAATATAAGTACATTTTTGCACATTTTTACTATTTTTCTATATAGATTTTTAAACAAAATACCTTCAACAACATACCTATATGACCAGGAGCTAAAATATCCATTTTGTAACGTAAGTTATTTCCTCGATTTATTAGCCCAGTAAAATTTAACATAAGATTGCGCCCTCGACAAAACCTGAAATTATAAATAAAAAGTTACAATTAAAGAAATTGACCTACAGAAAAAAATGCTCTAATATTCTATAAAATATAAATGTAATATCACCTGAGGTATTTAGAGCATTCAAGAGAACTGTCATGAGGATATGATGCTTCACAAATGACCATTAATTCATCAATTTGTTCCTTAATGTAACCTGAAAATGAGAAAATATTTTTTGTACTGTATTTTTTACAGCTGATATTTATTTAGTATTTATTTCTCAGATAGATGAAAAGCTTAGGTGTCTAATATTCGAAACTGGCCAGGCCAAAATGTGTCTTGCTTAGATCACCAGTCAAACTTCATCAAAGTTAAGGTTGCCTATGGTTAGTAAGCACTTGCAGTTCCAATAAAAATTATTTACAATTTGAAACGCTTTTGGGATTGTTAAATTACAGTAACTACTCCTTTGGTTTGCCCTGCGGTGTGATAGTTAATTTAACTGGACCTCCATAGAATTATGTTGGATAACTCTGGTAAGAAGTAATGATTTTAATAACTTATTGTAGAGCCAGTTACTTTCAATACCCCATTTTTAATATTATGCTCCTTTAATTATATTAGGCAGTATACGAGTTTTTCTCCACAGTGGTGAAAATACAGGTTGTGACTTTAGCAGAAGTAAACATAGGTACTTGCAGGCCAGCAGAGAATGACCTAATGGTCACCATAATTGGTGTATGAGCGACTAAAGTGGAAAGAATATCCTACTAATAAAAATCCAAACATACGAGTGTAGCTTTAAAATATCGCGCCCTAGTCAAGAAAACATTAAATATAAAAAATTACTTTTAGTTCTTACACTTCCGCCCACATTACAAAATTGAAATAAAACAACTTTTTTACATTTATGTTTAATACTGTCGTTTTCCTTTACAGGAGCCGCGACTGTTGAGCTTTAGCATGTCAAGCGAGTACTACAAGACAACAAGTTGCGAGTACCAAGACTATGTCACAGAGGCCGCACCAAACCAGCCACAGTAAAACGTCAACCTGCTATCCTTCCCTTCATGAAGGATGTTACTGACAACATTGGGAACGTTCTAAAGTGGGTTTCCATTAATACTTTTAACCATCCAGGAAGATTAACCAGGCAGCAGGTGTCTACAAAATTGACTCTGACTGTGGTCTTGCAAACATCGGGCAAACAAAGAGAAGTATAGGGACGAGCATTAAAGAACATGGAGCTGACTTAAAATATACGCGACAATAAGTTTGTATTGTGTGAGCATGTTTTCGAGAGGCCAAACCACTACATTAGATTTGACAAACCTCAAATTCTCGCTAGAGAACAAAGATTTGTTTCTAGAATGGTACGCCAGCCTATTGTAATCAGGAAACATTCTAATTTCAATAGAGTTGAAGATTGGAGCGTTCCACCTGCTTGGGATCCAATAATTAACCAAAGACACACTGCAAAGCTTAGTGATGTACATAGTTAGCACTTTTGCAAATAATAAAAGTAAGATGGAGGTCAGACCCCCTGCCCGACTTTCTTTCGCCAGTTCTTCTCAGAAGTACCTCCCAATTCCGAACTAGTGGTAAACTAGTGTACAATGTAATCGTTGTTAGAATTAAATAACTAAATAAAATGCAAAATAAAACAATTAACAATGTTCACTAATTTTGAATGTTAGCTTTCTGTATTATACGTTGACAACAAAACATACCTATTCGTGAAAGAATTATTTTGATACGTCAATTAGTTTTCAAGATATAGAATTTTAAAGTGAGCGCGCGACGGCCGGCCCGCTTTTAATGTGCATGACGTCATAGTACAACACTCGCTCAGCCTTTCCCGCTCTTCTGTAACGCTACCCAGCGTTATTATGTATTGTGCTTGCGTGTCACTATAATTTGTTAAAAAATAAATTAAAGTTCAAATACTAGGAAATCATGTTTTACGCCAAAACGTACAAATTCAGCCATCAGTGCGCCGGAAAAGTCATTTTTGTCGTTCTAGTGGCATTGGCATTTTGACGGCAAAGAAATCACTATTTTTCGCTAAATACTTAACGGGCAACTATAAGTGGAGATGGACTTTTAAGTAGATTATCTGATTGTTCTTTTTCGAATCCTTCATCATTAAAAAAGTCAACGAAAGCACAGCATTGACAGCTTACTACACCCACTTTCGAAATCTCAATATTTTAACTTTACCTGGCATCTCCATATTGGAAATATGTATATTTATAAAAAAAAAAATACTTGTATGTAAAGGTAGAAGATATGATAATCCACGACCTTGTGCAAAAAAGTCTAAATAAAACCACATAGTTCCGGACCATATTCATCAATGTCTATAAAAGTTTACAAAAATAAATTTACTAATACTTTAAAATAACAATGAAGAAAATTTGAAAGATATATTTTAATGAAAGGTCTGCTCCTCTCTTCCTTATTGGTGTACCTATCAAGGTACATGCGATTGTTTGGAGTCTTGTGCACATTGAGAAATGTATTTAGACTCCTATGTATATCGCATGTAAAGCAATTGCAAATAAATAAATAATTATTAATTCAATTCATACAACTGACAGCCGTAAAAATTTCTGCTACTACAATTCAACTTGACTGTTAGCGAGATACAATATTTATGCGAACTTTAAATGCGTTTTGCAATCATAATCGATACCTAATTGTTAATAATTTAGAAGAGTGGTAATAATGAGACAATCGATCGGGATGTAACTGGCAAATTGATACAGTCAATTGAGTGTTGTGATGAAAACTTCAATAATCTAAAATATTATATCTAAATTAATATTATTCAAACTTAAGCATTAAAATACTCGCATCCAGCTCATATCCATTTCTGTTGATAGATAAAACTTCAAATGTAAATAAAAACCACAAATGAAGAATGATAATTTGCAATATATATTTTTTAATTTTATCTATCGAACTATAGATAACTGTTTTTAATAACACTGAGTATCCTAAAAATATGGTAAAAATCATTATGATACAAAATCATTCAAAGCGATACCAAAGTCCATACTGAAATGTGCATTGTCAGTTATGTTCATTTTGCAAGGAGTTTCATTAGTACTTTCTCAGTCAGCATTAATTCATGATATTTGAGCCAGCACTCAGTAACCCATAAAATGTTGTCATCTATTAAAAATACAAATTCTAAATCTTTGCCAGGAAAGCCTTGTATTAATTATTTAACAAAACATCCCTTTTCTCAGCCTTCTCAAGTTAGTGCAGCAGAAGCACTTTAGATTATGCAACACAATAAAAGGGCAGGTGACAGGGTGGAGGGTAAGGGGTTGACTCTCCCCTCCATGTGGCAAAGTGAGGAGAAGCATACTTTAAAAAAAACTATTTAGATAAGTTTCCATTTCCTCAAAGTAAGAAAAACTTACATAATTGGTCAAGAATAAAGGCAGGGGGAAGACGGAAGGAGATCGAGTTTTCATTTGATATAATTTTAAATATTTACCTAATTTCAGCCTAATTTCTGTAATGAATAATAACCTTGTCTAACCCAAATGATTCACCAACAATATAGGGTCATTGTTCTAACCTAAAATATTTCTAATATATCTATTATGCACTCCATTTTCCCTATGTTCAGAACAGAGTTTAAGTGTCACTAAATTATTTCATTTATGATAGCTTTTTTTCGTAATCTCCTTTTACTAATGCAAAAAGTAAACAAGAATAATGTTGGCTGTGTGGGCAAGGCCTTTACCTTTTTAACTTTTAAAACAAAAACAAAACTTATAGGTTACTTTATGAGTTTCTTCAAAAACATGTATCTCTTAAACTAATATACTCTGCACTTTGATAATTTGATAAATTAGACCTCCTCAGTAACCCTATCTAAAAAATATCAACCTAAAATTTGGTGTTGCATAATCTAAAGCTTAGCCAGTGCAGCAAATTAATGTATATACATATAATACAGTACCGAAATCTGCCTGGGTATAAAAAGTAGAATACTGTGCTTCTTTCGTTGTGACCCAACCTCGATGATCACCAGGGCAGCGAGGCCTAACATGATAAGAGTGCGATTTATTGCAATCATGCTCATAACCCCAGCACGCTTTGATTCCAATAAAGTTTTTATAAGGACACTTTGGATTTGTAGCGCAACCTTCAGCAAAACTTTCAAAAGTGTTAAAGTAATATGGAATATGTTCGACGGGTAAGTTCACTTCACTTAAAAATCCATAGATATTATTAAGTGATAAATAAAAAAATATGCAAATAGGTGTCACCCACATGGTAACACAATAATAACGTCAATTTATAACTAAATAAAACAGAAATCTTCAGGAAAGAAAATATAAATATTCGAGGTTATATTATCAAGCAAACAAACAATTTATGCTTTATTTCTTTGTTAGGTTTTCCCATAAGGGCAGGCAAAGGGTACAAACCCCAATCAGCCTAGTCTTCAGTGATTTTCTTTCTTCATTATATGATGATGAGAGGATCTATGAATAATAGATGATCAATGAATCAACAGTAAAATTATCCTTTCCCTAGGTCTCAGTTAAGGTGTGGGGGTTTTTACTGAAACCTCCCCGTGTGCTTTGTTTCACTTGCCAATTTAGTGATTAATAATAATGGTGGATGATATAATTAAACATTTCTGTTAAATAAAGATTTAATACGTTTTATTTATTAGACAATGACAAGGAAAATATATATTGACAAACAGGACTGTCACATAGCATCCACCGCAAAGGCCACATCCTTGTACTCAAAACTTTCCATCAGGAAATGCAGATAGTTTTGATACTGCTCCCGGAATAATCACAGTAGCGGTAGATCATCAGAAACAGTATATTTCTTTAAAATGAGTCCAAGTCGCCCACACTCTGGGGGAAGTCTTTGATCTTTTATCAAAACCATGTCATCAATCTCAAAGTCCTTTTGAGGAAGCATCCATGCTTGTTGCTGTAATCACGACAAATATTCTGCCTGCCACTTTACCCAAAAATCACGGACCATTCTTGGCGTCAGTTTGCCTTCTTGTCAACCTAGACATGTTAATTTCCTTATAATCTCTTTTGGGTAATGTTATCGTAGGTTCACCGACTAAGAAATGACCAGGTGTAAGATATTCATAGTCGTTATTTGAATGTGTCAAGGGGCGAGAATTTAAACAAGCCTCCACTGGTGTCAGAACTGTGCATAACTCCTCAAAGGTAAACGTGGCATCTCCAAGTATTCGCTTGAGATGCCAGCGTCCCTTAGTCCACCAAAATTTGGAGCGCCTGACGGTATATATTTCCAAGATGTACCTCTCTCGTCTAATAAAACTTTAAGCCTCTCGGGTATTTCAGTTTTTCCATGTTTCCACATCTCTAATATAGTTTTCTCAGCTGAAATAAATGTTGTACCGTTGTCACTCCATAACTCATAACATCGTCCTCTCTGTGACTGTACAATGAACCGTTTGAGACAAGCAATGAAAGCCTTCGTGGTCATGTCGATTATCAACTCCAAATGGATGGCTTTTGTTGACATGAAAAAGAATAGACGTATGTTAGATTTGTATGCTTTTGGTTCCTAGTCTTTTGCTCACTCTACAGAGGAAGGGACCAGCAAAATCTACACAACTTATAGAAAATGGACGTGACGGATTAACTCCTCCGGTGAGTTTCTCATTAATTGGAGCGGAGCGAACGAAGTGAGCGAAGCTCCCATGGATCAGCTTCAATGGCGAAATGTCTGTTACGCCATAACTTCCCGAGTTCATGATTTTAATATTTTTGTGCGGAATCGAATCAACAGGCTTAGGACCAAATTGTGACGGAACCCGAATTTTGAAATTTGCAAAATTTCCCTTCGAAAAATTTTTTTTTTCTCTTTTTAGGTATTACGCTCCGCTCCAATATATGGTGCTAGCGTAGCTTTATGCTTAGTGACTGCATCGCCTAGTTAATTACATTATATCTCGTGCATTTTTTGCACTTACGATAGAATCTATTAATTCTCTGACCACCATTAATAATCCAATATTTATTTTGCAGCGTAGCGTCTCAATATGAAATGCTTTACCATTTATTATTGATCAGTATTTTTTCATAATTTTGAATAAACGCTATAGAGCTTTAGTTATTGTTCTGAGGGTTTCCACATATAATAATGCAAAAGGTATAAAGCCCGTACGGCCTCCCAATGAGTATTTTAATTAGATGACGATAAATGATGATTGATGATATAAGTTTATTCAAAATTATGAAAAAATACTGATCAATAATAAAAAGCATTTCATATTGAGACCGTTCCCTGCGTTTCAGTAAAGGCGTGAGGATTTATTGATACTTCCTCGGACTGTTTGAGAAAATGTGAAAAGATATCTTTTGCGGTTTATTCACTTGCATCTTTACGAATACTTAGTGGGTGGTAAATAATTTCCAATTATTACATACTAATTTCTTCGCTTCTATAAGCGTGGAAACCTTACACGGTGCTTATCAGTGAATATAACCTGTGATTTTTCTATTAGTTTTTAATGTTTTCAATAGATGTCGCCCTAAATTTCGCGCCTTTTCCGGAAATAATACCAGGCTGGATTGGTAGGTAGACCACGTGAACAGCGTCATCCAATCAGCTGGTATAAAACCTATCTAAATTTTGTTGTAGAGCCGCGCCGCGCCGCTGACTTTTGTGAAGTGAAGTGTTTATTCACATAATATTTTGTTAAGTTTTAATTAATTATAATAAGCTTTGTTGTGGAGTACAGACTCTAAATTCTGAAAGTGTTGTGTAGGCATATTTTATTTTGGCGGCGTCCGGCCTTCAATCCTAGTTCAAAATATGTCGCCATTTTGACCATACGTATTCGAGTTGAGTATTATATTTTTGGTCATCACCACGCTAAAGCTTCATAACCCAGATATAACGAATTATTTAAATGGATGCACCATTGAGAGAAATATGGAGAATATATCCCAGAAAAATAGTACAATAAATTTACTTATACACGACGCCAATGGTTAGTAATCGTTTATTACTAGCTTTGTATTAAAACCCGTATTAATTTGACCTTTATACTTAAATGAGATATGTTTTATTTGTTTAATTTTAATTTCTTTAATTATACTATCAAATAAAATTTAATAAATAAATGTCGGCGTCTACGCTTTGACTTCCGCCCCGGTGTTGGTTTTGAGTCTGTTGTTTGAAATGTTATCTGTTTACACGTACATTTTACTTCTTTTACGTTGTTAAAAGTTATTAATTTTAGTAATTTTTTTAGGACAGCCGCAGATGGTTAAAGTAGTCCCAAATAAAACTAATCAAACACTTGCCCAAATCAAAGTAAAGCCTGTAAAATTTATTAAAATACCTAACGTAGAGACGGATAACCAGGTAAATTTTTATACTTAAACAAGTCAGTATTTTGGTATTTCTTATGAAGATTGTTTTTTTTTATAAATTCCTTTTTCAACGCCATTTTCATTTTTTTTATTATAATGCTTATTATGTTGTTTAAAATTACAGAGATCTGTATTTGGTGCCATAAAGTTACCTGACTTTAAATGTCCATCAAGTAAGTTAATATAGACAATCTTTTCCTTATTTAACCAAGTATATTCTTATATCAATGAGTATATAATATACAATAAGGTATTAATTACAAATACATAAAGCTGAGGGTTTCTTCTGTTTCAAATTAAATACTCTTATTTCAGAGCTCTTACAACTACCTATTGAATCTATAGCACAATTACAAAAGCCTGTAAAAACTGAACCTTTGGAAATTGCTGAAGACCAGGTAAAATTTTATACCCATTACCAATAATGTTAGTTAGTATATAAGTTCAGTTAAACTATTTCATAAGTATGTTAATAAATCTACCTTATGGACTGAACCTACCCGTATACATAAACAACTGATAGGAATTTGTTACTTAGTAAACTGATCATCACATAGTGTCAGCAGATGGGAGACATTGGCTTTACCAATGCAAAGATCTAAGCTCAATGGTTCAGAGGCTCCTATCCTACCAACTATTCAGTTAGATGGGGTAAATTTTAAAATTGTCATATACATAGGTACCTATATGACAATTTTGTTTGCATGGCTATAACAGTAATACAATTAAAATGAAGATTTGATTAAATTACCAAGTAAGTCGATTATTTAAGGATCTATTTACTTAGATGGATAAATATTGAAATTGTCATATGTTTGAATAGCAATAATAGAAAAAATATAAATGAAGATTTTTTTCAATCACCAAGGAAGTGAATTATCTAAGTATATATCTAGCCATTTAGTGATTTTTTAGGTAAACATGCATATATAGGTCCACTGCTCTTACGTCCACTAAACACCTAATAAGAAAAAGTAGTTTCTGTCAACATATCTAATTGGACAAATAATAATTGTATCTATTTTACTATAACTAAACAGTCTCCATGATTGAGTGGCCTGCATACCTGGTTTTTATGGTAATACCTCTCTAAGATCACGGTTTCACTACCCATCGGGTTCAATGCAGAAAAAAAACTTTTCTGTGTTGGCTTGGGTCTGTGAGTTGTTCTATAATATTTTCTAAATTCCATTACACAAGTGTGTTAGTGGCTGGAGTTCAGAACAATGTGTATGATGTTGCCTTCTTTTATATTTGTGTTAAGTTTTTTATAGCTCTAGCTTTGATTTTATTTATTCATCCATAAAATCCTATTTTGTTCTGTTTTAAACTTTCGACACTACCTAATTTTCTATAGTTTTAATTTACTGACAGAATTGTGTGAAGATTGCCTTAGAAGCATTAAGTTTTATACTTGAGTTTCTAAATTATTGTAGGTCTGTGTAAGTTTAAAAAAAAAGTTAAGAAGATGCGATGATATTTGTATGGAAGTTTGACTTCAGGCACGCAAATAGCAATCCTCTTTAAATACTTTATTGATTTTATACTAAGTACAAATTATATAAGATTAAAATATGCCTATAAAAAGCAACTATATCTCCGAGCCCTCAAGTAGAAGGTCAGAGATGTGATTATATGTTACAAGTATATTTTTAATCTTATAGAAAACTGGCATTATGAATGCAAATAATAGAAATAAATACATTACAAATACAAAACAAAAGATTTGTTGCTCTGCAATAGAAATACTCAATATTAAATCTCTATTGTGGAATTAAAAAAGAAATAATACTGTACCTCAACTTAGTCATTCCAATAGTCTGATCTAAATAATTTTCTTTTAAATATTCTTTTTTTAAAACAAGCTTTGATTATTACTTGTTAATAAAACAAAATAAAAAGTTGAAACTGCGGTTTCATACGGATCTTAAGTACTCATAAAGACGAATCAAATGAGCCCTAACTCGATGGGGTTGTGTCGTTTTATTGCGGAGTTCCTATGGCCACCTTCCAGCTCTTGTATAAAAGATCAGGTCCATGTAATCATAATATTGCATTGTCACGCGATATACATATGCACGCAAAATTTCGGCGCAATCGAAAATCGGGAAGTTAATCAAATTTAACTTGCGAAATGTCCATTACCAGACACCAGGGCAGGTGAAAGTAAATAAAAGCTTCTAATAAAGCAAAGGTCATCAAAAATTTTAAACGCTCTCCCATCTACAAAAACCTTATTGATTGACTGACCACATGAAATTGTGCAATCTCCATTGTAGAGGTTTTCTTTCCTTTCATTATTTCCCAACATGTTGCAGATTTAATTTAATCCTTATTTTACCTGCCAACATTTTATTAATAGAGATGATTGAAAATTTTATCACCTTTTATTGTATTGTTAAAAGAAGCGATTTAATTACTTAAACAACTTGCACACGGTTAGAAAACCTTCCAACTAAAGTTCTAAAACAAGTCTGCTATCTATTCCAATTGTCCAATAAACTAGCTGTACTTGACAGAAATTAAATCTCAAATCTCAGTCGCGAAAAATACCACAAAAAATCGACTCGGCTCACAAGTGAATTGTCAGGCGGAAAGCGAACCCGCAACCTTTGGAAGTCTGGTCCAATGCTCTCCCAAGTGAGCTACCGAGCCTTGTGAACACCCGTCGAATTTTTAGTTTTTACAATAGTAAAAAATCATTAAAAGTAAAGTTTGGATATCAGTGTAACCAAAGTCGTACATGATTCTGAAAATAAAGTAACACTTGAAAAAATCAATTGATAAGACGAAGTTCAGAACAAAGTTGTTTTAATTATTTATAACATTAGTACAGAGAAACTTTTCTATCTTTGAGGGCTACACAACACGAAAGAAAATAATGATTCTTCTTTAAAATAGATTAGAATGAAATAAGATAACCTGATTTTGAGGGAAGAATAGATTAAACATCACAAAATGTCCAATCTGCCAGATTAATAGTTACTTTCTATAATAAAAACACGAATCAGTGAGTTAATACATAATAGAACAAATGTATTGTGATCATTTTTTTAAAATGCATTTTTGACAGAAACAAAAAATAAATCTTAATAACAATTGTTAACATTTTAATGAAATTATGTTTTGTATACATATTTTGGAAATGTTTATGGTTACTTGTACAGTGTGACCAATATACACTTATATTTCATTACGGTCTGGGGACAATGAGTTGCTAAAGATGTGTACTTAAGTTGATATCATCGGGAAATGTCATAATTCTTATGTATATTATGTTCACTTCTGTTTGAAATATAATTATAGTGATTCGTCTCTGCTAAATAACGTGTAGTGTTGGACAAAGCCCTCCCCCAAGCATCTCTACAATGACAGGTCCTGCACCGCCTGAGTCCAGGTACTTACCGCGACCTTCACCAGATCGTCGGTTCACGGTGGGAGGCCTGCCTACACTTCGTCTTTCAGTCAGCGGTCGCCACTCGAGAACTTCTCTGCTACAACGGCCATCAGTTCTACGAGCTATGTACCCCGCCCATTGCCACTTAAGTTTAACAATTCTGCAGGCTATATAGGTTACTTTGGTTCTCCTACGGATTTCCTCATTTCTGATTCGATCAAGTAGGGAACGTCCGAGCATAGCAGTCTCCATCGCCCTTTGGGTGACCTTGAGCCTTCTTATTAGGCCCATAGTAAGGGACCACGTTACCGTTCCCTACGTCATCACTGGCAACACACTGGTCAAAGACTTTATTCTTGAGACATTGCGGTATTTTGGACGATAAAATGTCGTGAAGTTTCACGAACGCTGTCCAGCCGAATATGATGCGACGGTTGACCTCTTTCTCGAATTTGGAACTATCTTATTGGACTATTTGGTACACATAAGGTTTGGTACACAGGTACACATAATCGTCAACAACTTCAAGTGTCGTGTCTTCAACCTTCAGAGGACACAACACGAACACTTGACATAATTTTCGTCTTGTCAATGTTCATTTTGAGGCTCACTTGCTAAGAGGTTCTACTAAGGCCATCGAGCATTCTGCCTAGGTCTTCCAAGCTAAGAAGCTATGACTACAATATTATCAGCGTCGATATCAATGCCGAGTCCACTCTAGTCCAGAAGCTTGAAAACATCTTACAAGGCGGCGGTGAACAGTTTCGAAGATATGACGTCTTTCTGTCTATCTTTGTATTCGTACAAGCAATTCATCAATATCGATAAATCGATAGTCTTTCTCATAGTCCACAAACGCCAGACAAAGTGGCTGAGTATACTCCTCAGTCTTCTTTGTAATCTGCCGCAGGGTGTGTATGTGGTATATGGTACTGAAACCTTGTCAGAAACGAGCTTGTTCGGGTGGCTAGAGGCCATCAAACCTGCGAGCGAAACGATTCTCAAAAATAGCTTTTAGACAAGACTCAGAAGTGAGATCGGTCTATAATGCTTCAACAAGGTTTTATCGCCTTTTTTAAAGAGAAGTGTGGTTGTACCACACTTCTGTGCCATGCCGTATACGTTTGTCCTTCGAGACGAGTTCGAGTTGACGGAATCTAATAGCTTCTGAAGAGCCTGTACCCGCGTTCCGCCTACTTTCATAAACGCAGCCGTGATTCCATCATCACCCGGTGCCTTATTGTTTTTCTGCTCATTGAGAGCCATTCTAATCTCGAACAGACTGACGTCCGGGATATTTTCGGTCAATCTATCTCTTTGGTCTTCGGCTAAATTACTAACAGGTATGCGTACACTCGTGTATTATCCGTAGAACTTCTCGATCACTTCCAACACTTAAGGCTTTGAAGAAATAATACTGCCGTTCTCGACCTTAAGCTTGGTCAGTTGACTTTGGCCCACAGACTGATCCGTTTTGAGCCCCCTGTTACGCCCAATCGCCTCTTTGATACGGTTTGTATTAAATAGACGTAGGTCACGAGGCAGGGACTTGGAGATCTATCTGTTGAGCTGCCCATACTGAGCAGCATCTTCAGAGGACTGTAGTATCAAGTTGCGCCTTTCTTCCAGGAGCTTGTTGGTAAGCTCAAAAAATTTTTGGGGTTTTTTTGAAGGGCCGTTTTGACAATTGCAGTAGTGATAATAATTATGATTAAGAAAATTTGTCCACGTATAAATTTCATTGCTCATGACTGTTCATGCTATTACCATGAAGATCGTCGTGGAGGGATTTAAGAAGATAATGTTGTAATTAACTTTATAGTCATAGCAATCCTTTCTTCTGCCGAAACGCTCCATCGAATTACTGTATTTTGGCTTAACACTAAATCTTAAAAAACTCATCATTTCATGAAATGTTGCAATCCCGATTCTAAAGCAGTTAAAAAATTAATCTTCGTTGTTTTTTTGTTCCCTGTAGAACTGCATGCTTTGCACCCCCTAAGCGATTTTCCGGAAATAAAGCATAATTCTTCTTCAAATTCTATGTTCAAATTAATGGAGATACTCAGAACGTTTAAAACTATAATAGCAAAATGGGTCTGGTCGCTTGGACTAATTGCCAGTCACTGACACTGTCGACCGCAGTCGCCACTTGTCTACGACGTCATCGACCGAGTGTCGTTCTTCTGTTCGCAGCCTAACTCGCTGAGATCACCAACTTACTTCGATCTTTTCCGGATGTTTTCGGATCATGTATAACATTCAACAACCTGAAAGCTATAGGTCCTGTTTTATTAAAGAGAACATTCTTACTTTAACATTTATATACTGGAAATAACTTTGTTTTAACGTAAACACAAATATATTGAATTTAACAAAAATCCTCGACGTAAGTATAATTTGATCCTCCCAGAACCTAAATGTTAAAAAAGTGCATTATACCGATCCATCTTAATTTATAACAAAATCCCAATTGCAATCAGAGAAGATTCAAATATAAATGCGTTCAAACAAAAACTATAAAATCAAAAAAGCGTTCTACTCCGTTAACGAATTTATGTCAGAAAGATAAATCTCACGACTAGTTATAATCTAACAATAATAATTAAGTGTATTGTTTGCTTGCTATACCCTAACTGGGTAAAATACCCTAAAGGGCCATGTACCTTTCATATAAACAATACTGATAAGAACTAAAATGCATGTGCAATATTAATTAATAATAATAAATTCAAACTCCTATACTCCTACGCGGCCGCATTCTGCTTTAAATATGAGCGAGAGGTAGTCACCGCGACGAGTCGACATAAATGTGTTGACTTTATTCCTCAGTGTTTGGGGCTTTTATAAAAAATTTAATAAATCTCTAGACCAATAAGGTTATCACTTTTTACTGCTGTTCTATAGCAAAAGTATTATCAAAACATTGGGGATGGTAAGCTTGTGAAAATCACGTCATTCTAGCCCGCCGCCGCCGCCGCCGTTGACGTTAGGTTGCTTACTTATTAAACTATAAGAAATGGTATTTCGGAATGTGTTAATGTGTCAAGCTATTAAATTCTTTATCTGCTTCTGTATTCCCGAAAGCTGTCTCTAGAGTGCAGTGAGTGGAGTAGAAGTGAACAATATACGTAACTGTTTAGTAGTCACACACTTGTTGCATATTTTTCATTTCTTAATTTTATACCCCATTGTGTGTATTCTTTTCTCTGTTTGAATAAACACCATAAAATTTATAAGACATTGAGATCCAAGTCTTGTATGGACCTTCTGTACGTGAGTCGTTATTATTAAGAATATTATTTATTAATTAATAAATAATAATATCCTTAAAACTTTATTTTTTTGTAGGAGTCTGCAGCAGAATTACAATTTGTGGAAGCAGTACCTGAATTAGTACCTATACCAACAAGACAAGAACACTGTGTGACTAGTGAAAATCATAAAAAGTCTCACATATCTACAAACATGTCACATGCCTCTAGAAGAAGAAATGATTCTGACAATGATCAGCCTGCTGAATAGTAAGTTTAAATATAGTCTTTGTTATTTCAAACTATTAAAGTTCATATGCTTTAAAGCTACAATAACTAAAATAGGTATTTCCTTTCAATTTCAAAGATATCTTCTAGTAAGCTGCTACTGGGCTACCAAGGCTCTAACCTATTATGACGAAATGAATAATGTTATTAACTTTCTTTGCTCTAAGTACAATCCAAGTGCTTAATATAATCATAATTTGCCATTAACCTATTCACAATGCCTTGACAGATTCTGAAAATCAAAACATAAAATATATTTGTTTCAAGCATTATTCTCTACACCAAAAAGGGGTATGCCTGGTTCTCGGGCAACTAAAATTTTTAATTCGTATCTTACAGTACAACAAAGAAACGCAAGCATGCAGACAAAGTTGGTAAAGGTCTTAGACATTTTTCTATGAAAGTATGTGAAAAAGTAAGAAATAAGGGCTTCACTTCATACAATGAAGTTGCAGATGAATTGGTATTGGAATTTGCTACTGGTATCCATGGATCAGCAGATAGTCAAGTATGTATAAATGTTTAAGTTACTTTATTATCTACATATACCACAAAAAAAACTATTAGTTTTATTTTTCAACCAATAAAACTAACCCTTATTTAATTATTTATTAACGAAAAGAATCAGCACTTACACTACTTATGATATGCCGTCATCTAAACATTGCATTAGCCAAAAAGGAAGATAAAAAATACAAGTCTAATAACTTTTGAATTCAAATTCAATTGTCATTAAATGATAATGATAATGGCGGAGCAATACCCATGTACCATGAGAGATTCGGGTAGGCTATAGTAATAGGTAGTTTGTCCGACGATGTAATTCATAAAGGGGTAAAGTATTTCTCATATATTCATCTGGTTGTGTAAAAGTGTATACAATACAGGAAAATTTTGAAAACAGGATCCAAATTTATATATTACTAGCTGACCCAACCAAGCGTTGCTGTGTTATAAATTAAAATAAAACCTATCCTATCTTTTAAGTTAGATCAAATAACAGATAGTTACGAAGTTTGATGAAAATCGGTTAAGTAGTTTAGGAGTCCATCGCGGACAAACAACGTGACACGTAATTTATATATATATATATTATATTCTTTAAAGAAAATAACGAAACATGTATTTTTTCCTTTAATATCACCCAGTACTAAAATATTAAGTTACGTCTATGCAAAATTATCCAAAATAAACTACATTTGTTGTCACAATCACGCTCCGCACGGTGTCGTCGCAGACGATTACACGACCAAGTATTTCATTGATACATAATGATTTTCATATGTTGCAAATTTTGCCTTCATATTTTTAGGAGCCCTAGCCGTCTAACTGCAGTAGGTATGTGTTGTTTTGTTCTTTTATAAGAACATTATTAATTATTAACAATAACACTTTTAATAACAGATAAAATATTTGAACGTAAAAGTAAATCATACTTTTTTCAATAAGGTGGATTTAAAAAATTTGGAGTTTAGCAAAGGGTGTTTTTAACCACAGAAACTAAAAAAAACGCAGGGATCGCATATGCAATTCGAAAACGGTATAACAAAGGAACAAATTCAATAATACACATACGACATTTCAATGTTTGAAAATTTTCCAAAATTGAAGACGCAGGAAAAAATTAAAGGGTTAAAAGCATTTATTTTTAACCACTTTATCCAACTGCATCAATAAAATCAAGGTTTACGCATTATATATTTTTCATCAAAATTATTTAAAAATTACCGGAAGTAAAAAGTGTTTATTTTTGACTATTTTATCTTAGAGCATCAATAAATTCAAGCTTTACACATGTCATTTTAAGGGGGGACGCTGGTCTATAGCGTGAAAAAATGGGCATAATTTATGAATTTTTTGTGACTCAACAAAAAGATCAATCGAAAATCTGTGAAAGAGGTTTTATAATTTAGGTTTTAATATACATAGGGGCCGTCCATATATTACGTCATTCTAAATTAGGGGGGGGGGGTTGGTCTGCGGATGACGGTAAATGATAGATAGGGGGGGGGGGGGGTGTTTCGAAATTGACGTCATTCTTATTTATTTATTTATAGTTTATTGTTCACGTACAAAAAGATTATTTCTAAAAAGAAATTTCTTCCAGCTCACCTAGTAAGTGAGACTGCAAATGTGAGAGGCGGCTAAGGCGCGTACAATACTAAAATAACTCATAATAAACATACATAATGCAACATAGATGTACACAAATACAGTAATAACTACAGATAAAATACTCTAACAATAATATTACATATAATACTAGCTGCCCGCCCCGGCTTCGCCCGTGGTACTTACATGTATTATACATATAAACCTTCCTTAAGAATCACTCTAACTATAAAAAAAAACCGCATCAAAATCCGTTGCGTAGTTTTGAAGATCTAAGCATACATAGGGACAGACAGCGAAAGCGACTTTGTTTTATACTATGTATTGATAATAAACACAATACTTGAATAATAACTACAACATTACATAATTAATAAAAGTACATAAATACTATACTTATACTTAAATACATGTCTCATACTAAGGAAAGATAGTGTTCTTGTGATATTTTGCAAGTATTTAATGGTATTAATTATTGAACTCATTATTTATTTATTACAAAGTCAAGGCATGTCTACATTATTTTTTAAAACTATAAATAACATCGTACCTATGAAAATAGTTCGTATGCGACACTGTGTTTATTAAACGAAGATTGGCGGCGATTCGGCGAATAAAAGAGTGTGTGTTTTAATCATATAATACCCTATTTTTCTCAAATCTGCAATGTTTTAATTTTGTCAAACTGGTAATGACGTCAATTTTGGGAGAAGGGGGGGGGGGGGGGTCATTAAGAAATGACGATAGGATGATTGTAGGGGGGGGGGGGTCTAAAATCTGAAAAAATCGATGACGTAATTTATGGACGGCCCCAAATACAAATTTTTTCGTGTCAATTAAATTCAAAATGGCGGCTGTCCAGTATTTCTTCGGAGGCGCCTCATTTTTAGACGGGTCCATGGCCAAAGATGTAACCTCCTTAATTTTGGTCCTGGACCAAAATCCCGAAAATTTTTAGTTTCTATATAACAACAGCAAGAGACGTACGTAGGATTTTTTCGATATTTTGTTTTTTCGCGAAATACAGTGCACGTTTGAACAAAACATTAAAATTTTCACTATGAAAAAACGACAAAATTGTTGATTAAAAAAAACTATGCAATATAAAAAAAAAATCCTACGTACGTCTCCGGAGAAAGGTATTTCGAATGTACTGTCAAAATTTCGTATAGATCGGTGATTAAAAAAAGTGATTTCGAGAAAAACGCGTTTAAAGTTTTAAGTACTATAAAATCATATTCTTCTATATACCTTTAATCTGCGATGCCTGCGCCGTACAACCGCCTTTCTGCATCAATCTCTTCGGCTTTCGCTTTAAAAACGCTTCACACATATATATTATTATTCGTGCGCCGGGATCATAAAGGGCGCTCGGGGCATACCTGAGAGGTGCTGCCGCAGAATGGTTAGTTTAGGCATTTAGACATTTTTGCCGGCATCCATCCTTTGGTATGTTATTTTTAAGACCCTAAAGTACCTTTTAAGACAAGAAACAAAATTTCGGTTTTTTTTTAATTCTAGACCAGCGTCCCCCCTTAAGGGTAGATTTTTTGTTAATACTTTGTTTATCATCATCAAGATCATATCATCATGATATACTATACTACAATGATTTGCATGTACATGTTTTATTATGCAGCTGCGCGACTATCAGTCGTCTTTTTTAAAGAAATATAATATATAAAATTGTTTTTTAAGAAATATAATATTAATATACACTGAGTATCGTTTATTCTGTCGATAATAAGAAGTTCTCACAAATCGAACTATCGATTGTGGAAAAGTAATGATTTTTAACATTAATGGATCAAATACTGGTAGTATCTGGTTGACAGACTATAAAATTCACTGTCGTTATTGATGATGATACTGATTCTTCAAATCAGGCTTTGAAAACAGTTAAATTTAATAGAGGTAGAATGGACTATTAAGTAAGATGAATTAAAATCATTGAAAAAAAAACTGCAAGTACTATGGATTTTTTTTTTATATAATCACTAAGACGCGGATGGCCCTCAAAAAAATCATGCCTTCTTTCCATACATTGATTGACCTGTCTAGTCTTTATAGGCGGTGTCTATTTACTATTGGGGCTTTATAAAAAACAGTACAGGTTTACAATAAACGCATAAAACATTGTCTTCCAGTTTGGAGCCGGGGTAAAGAGCCAAGTTAATTTTTGAATCCATTTGTGAATCCTCTCGCCGAAAAAAATTGCTGCGACAATTAATTTATATTGCTCAAATTAGCGCACAGAATATACACGTTACATTTGTGAAAGATTTATTATAAGTTTATTTCGTCTCTAAATAAGAACGGAACGTTGCAGAAACTTCGATTACAGTTCGCTCTACTTGTTTCGATCTAGAACGTCCCACAGGTATCTGATTGAGCGTCGAACCTGTAACGTCGAGCTTTTTGACTCACAATCTTATCACAACTTCACTAGAATATATTTTAGACCATGTAACCTAATCGCAGTGCTAAATAAATAAATTGCCATATTTGTAATGCTTTTACACAGAACGCTGAAACGGAGAAAGACTCCATCGCGTTTCCAAAAACCGAGTTACTAATTCCCGCTGCCCGTACGTGTCCCACCTCAATCCCACATGATGTTCGGAAGCAATGAAATTTTCATAATCCTTTAAGTTATGCCTCTAATTTATAGAATGATAAAGCTTATTGCATGGGAAAAATAATAATTTGAAAATAGTTTCTTGTATTGAATAAAGTATGGGAAAAATGTATAATTTTAAAACAATTTCTTGCATTGAATGAATGAATTTCTCACATGACAATGTTAAAAAAAAATATTCAGAATATTTGCACTTTCTAGCAATACGACCAAAAGAATATCAGAAGACGGGTATATGATGCATTAAATGTTCTTATGGCTATGAATATAATATCAAAAGAAAAAAAGGAAATTCGTTGGCTTGGTTTGCCTACTAACTCGGTGCAGGAGTGCACAACATTAGAAAAAGAAAAACAAACTAAGTTGGAACATATCCAAAAAAAAACACAACAGTTACAAGAGCTTATCTTGCAGGTATGAATGCAAATGCATTTTTCTTAATAATAATAAAATATATAAAGATTATTTATTGTGACTTGATTAGCTCATATCATTAATCTACTTTAATACTTGAAAGATTTGCGTTACAGTTTAATACTAATATGAATGAATGCCTTCATGGCACACAAAAATTATGCTTTATGTTAGATTTTTTTTAATAAAAGATGCTATTATAAATTTGAAAAACTACCTTTAAACCAACTTGATTCATGGAAGATCTAGTTTATTATCGTTATTTTGATTCCAGCATATATCATTCAAAAGTTTAATAAATCGGAATGAAGAAGCAGAGAACAAGGGGGTGAAGCCATCGCCCTCATCAGCCATCCATCTCCCATTTATTGTAGTGAATACTAGTGATAAGTCATTAATAGACTGCAGCATCTCTAATGACAAGTGGGTATAACATTATTTTTAATTAGTTTAATACTGCCTCTGCATCTTTAAATTATATCTTGCCAGTTTATTTTATAAGTACCTACATTATTTAATTTATTAAATTGTACTTGATTACCATATCAACAGTTTCTATAAACATCTACCCATAATGACGTAGTATTCTTCTATATACATTGGATGTGTTGAGATCTAATTAATGTATGTTTGAATATATACCCTTTTCTTTTATTCATCTAGTTACTATTTTCATAACCTAAAAATATATGCTTAAATAAATGTTGTGTTATACTGTAACGCGTGTTATCTAACTTTAAACATTTTTTTATAACATCCCTCGAATGGGGAGTTTTTACTCTAAAAAACGTTGATAAAATTTTGAAAAAGAAATCATTTGGACTTGTAAAAACAAAAAAGCAAGATCATAGTTTGTTAAACATATTTAAAATTTATTTGAAAAACCTAAGACGAAAACTGAGGTTATTAATCCAAGAGAAAAATTGTCTAATCTGTGTTCGCATAGTGTTTGACCGTAAAAGTCTATCAGTTAATTTAATTATTACTTCAATTAAATCGATTATGAATCGAAGACGCATAGGTAATGTACATTAAAAATTCGATAAAATATTAGTTATGGATGTATGGTAAAGATAAATACGAGATAATTATAGCTATGAGTTTATACATATCATTTATACGATCCCAACAATGAATTCGTCAGTGTTGCCAATCTAGCTGTCGGGACATAATAGCTTCTTGTCATGTTATTGGAGATAAAATATCACATGTTGGATTTACTGCTAAAAATTTCACAAAATTCTCAAATATTTCAAAATATATAGTCTCGGGTAAGTTAGGGCTGGCTAACTATGTAACCTTAAGCAAAATTATTCTAGTGAGATTGAAAGCAATAGTTATATAGTTTAGGTAGGCCTCCATAGGAAAAAAATTACCGGTTTTTAAGCCGATAATTACCGGTATTTCATTTAATATAATAATAATATTTGTCATAATCATAAGCAGTGTGACCCTTTTTTGTATATTCGGTACTAAATTGGTATTATTTGGATTCTGATGACAATGATTTTTATTTACTTACTCGAATTGCAAAATATCTTTTAGGTAGCTGCTGCTCTCTACTGATTGTGCACCCTACTATGCTGCTTATCTCCACATCACCCTGCTGAGGTTGACTGGTAAAAAAAGACCAAGAATAATGTTCTTGGTCTTTTTTTACCAGCCCGCCTTTTGCTCTTGATGTGCAATAAAGAATTAAATAAATAAATAAAATGTCATAACCTGTACAAAGCCAAAATCGTACAAATATTTTTACAAAATCTTAAAGCGTTTTTCCAAAACTGCTATGGTAAAAGGATGAGAATTTAATGGGATATAGGTACTGGTGTGTGACGTGACTGACTGACAACTACATGCAGAAGGAAGTCGTTTTCGAGAGTGTTTTAAAACTTCAATAATCTTCCTCTGTACTGGCGTAATAACATTAATTTGTGTTTTTATCGAAAGTGCATGAAAAAAATTATCATAAAATGGTGAAATAAAAGCTTTCAATTGTTAAAACAAAAGTATCGTACTATATCAGTAAAATAATAGTAAAATCCAGTTGAACATAAGGAAACTATAACTCAAGGAAATCATTCTCAACCAATAGCTGTTTGGTGTAGCGAAAACTTAGAAACGGTTAAAATTTCGCTATTTTTTGCCCTGTATGTATAAAGAAACCGTAAATTTTATAAAAAAATTGTTCTACTTGTAATGCATTTAAACATTGCTCATTAGCTACTCCTGGCTTTATGGGAGAACCTAAGGTTTCTTGTCGGTCATTCCAGTGTATCAGCATCGATTTAGTTGGTCCACTGCCTATGTCTAGGCAACAAAATAATTATCTTTTATCGGTGATATATTGTTTCACCAAATACTGTTCCACCTCAAATCTGAAAGTATTCTTTCAGATTGTAATTAGACTTAGCCACTCAGTTGAATTTTTTCTCACTTTTTTTTATTATTTTTTGTCACTAATTAAAGCCATAATAATTGTTTTCTTATTATCCCTGACTGTAATGATTATTTGAAAATAACACTACAATACGTATTATAGGCATTCATTTAAGAACTGTACATTTAGTTAATAATTTAATATAGGAAAGTTAGAACATTTTATGCTATTGGACGTTAAAAAAGTACCGTAGAAATCTCAGGGCTGCCCTTCTTCAGAAAAATATCAGTCCACATCGTCAATACACACCACGTCATGTTTTTTGTGCCAACAATATTCTGCAAGAGTGCGCTGAGCACAAGCTCGCATGAACAAGGCTAATAAAGAACCCTTGAAAATTTTGTCATTTGTCCACGGCTTTTTTCACCGCTCCCGTATGTGAATCATAAAATGTTCTAATTTGCATATTTCTCACTTACAAGCGTTTTTAATCAGAGGAAAAATGAAATTTGTATCCTGAAATATATAAGTAAATATACAAATATATGTATTTGTATCACGGGATACATATTTCATTTATCACGTGTTAGATTGTAATGTGTTTTTGAAAATTGTTTTGTGTAGGTTAATAAAAACCTACCCAAAAATTGTTGACACTTTTTTTCATCTTGTTATTATAGTTTTATAATAACTTTTATTTTCTTTTTATTTAATTAATACTTTATTTCGAAATTGTGTTTTGCCTCGCATTATAAATACTCCTATTTGTATATGGATGCTTAAGTTTTTTGTTCTAATTATTACAGGACAGAATATATGTTTAATTTCAATAAGAGGTTTCAAATCCATGACGACATAGATATATTAAAGAGAATGGGTTTACTTTTTGGTAAGTCAATTTTTTTAAGGCAGCATTAAATTCCTTTAGAGTACGTACACTGTTTACCTTTAATGTTTAATTTTATCTATTTTTAGGTTTAGATAAAGCAGAATGTTCTGAAGAAGACATAGAAAGAGCTAAACAAATGGCCCCTAAGTCTCTGGAATGTTACGTAGAACGTAAGTTTACTTTTTTTATTTTAAATGTTAGATTATAGTCATACCTTGCGTTAACTGTTACACGCGCCCAAACGTGTACCGTTACATTCTAGCTTACCGACCATAGCAGTTCACTAATTGTGTGCAATTGACATAGAACAAGAGCTAAAAGACGCATAATTTCATCAGGCTATGAATTTCGACATTGACACTTAAGCAATTTTATGTTCATAATAACGGTAACAAAACCCTGTACTGATTTAAGATTAATAATTAATTTTAACTGGTCTGAAAATTTTAAATTGTTTCCGAGTTCTGGTTGTAAGTAGTATTTTCTTTAAAAAAAAAGTTTTGTCCTTTTAAAAAGACTACACTTTTCAAATATAACTTGAGATTGGGTTGTTTTTTTTTATAAGCACACTCTTTACAAAAATAGCTCAAGACAGAGTTTCTTAAAAAGAAGTCATGTGAAAGGATCAGAACAAGTCTTTTAACAAATTCTTAAAGAGCGCATGGAAGAAATTAAAAATAATAGTAGTAAAGTGATAAGAACAGATTGTTTTTACTGATTTTTAATTAGCAACAATAATTCCTAAGTTAAATGGGTGCCCGGAAGCCCCAGAATGCGAGGGAACCTGGGATTTAAGACAGAATAAGACAAAACATGCCACAATGTCAACTTTATCAATAGGCTAACTTCATTGAAAGACTATATTGCGGACAAATCACACAAATTACCAAACTAAGCAGTTTATATTATTGATACTAATTAACAAAAATGATACATACGATAGAATATATGACACTTACATTATAATACAATGAAATAAAATCACCCCAGGCGGTTTCGAAGCCGTATCATCTGGCAAGCCTATTATGAAGCTTGCCTTTTATGAAAACAAAATCGTATTTATAATATTAATACATGATGAAATACTATAGTAATTATGTATATGTTAACAACGGAACCGAAAAAAAAATCTTCGGAAACAAATAAAAATACGTCGAGACTTTTTAAAACAGCACAATATAATTTTTTACTAAGCATTTAACTTGCTTATTATATTTTACAAAATAAATTTAGTAGAAAAAATTCAACTTGTCTCCAGTATGAATCGGGTCTAAACCCACAGCTTTTCTCGATCCAATCCAATTAACCTGCCGAGACATTGACAGACCCGTCGTATTATTCTAAGTATTTTTGCGGCTGACATCAGCTAAAGACCTTAAACTTATAGGTTCCTTTGTTTAAATAACACATACCAACACCTCTGTTTAATCTGGATCACTGATTTTTTCCACTTTTATCAAATTTTAATGTTACCAGTTGTGTCATTATTAAGCTTGAAATAGTTATTATTCAGATAACCAATTAAATACTTATCTTAGTAATAGTACACTATGGTACAAGTGTGTAATGTTGGTGATTACCGCTGAGGCGCATTGAGGCCCGAGCCGTCAGGCGAGGGTCTTAAGAACACACTTCTGAATAAAACAATACTTAAATAAAAAACCATTTTACATAGTAGATAAAAAGTTTACTTAGAGAAACAATTAGTAAATGTGCAGTTAGTAAAATTATAATTAACTATTTTTGATGACATAGCGGTCTCATCAGATATTTATTGAAATACTTTCATGTTCTATTGTTATTTGTGATGGTTCATTATTCGTGTAGGTAGGTGAAATCCAATCATTGGGCGTACTTGGTATTTCGCCAGTAGGATGCGTCTCAGAATCAAGTTTAATTCTTTTTGTGATTTTTGCACAAATTTCCTTCTTGTTTTGTATGGAATCTTCTACGTATGATTCTGCTACATTGCTAGATCGCCACCCGCCATGTCGCTTCAAAATCATTATATCAGCTCCTGAATTTGCCAGCAATGTAGCTGAAGTTCTTCTGAAACTATGTCCAGTGTAGCTCTCAGCATCTACTTCTTTAGGCATAGAACCAAATTTGTTTATACCTATAGGCTGACAGGTACATTTACCATTCTGGTAATTTAGAAAGAAACGGTCATTTTTTGTTTTTGGCGAACGCAAACTTTCATACTTCTTAACAATATCATAGAATGGAACGTGTATGGTGAATGACCTAGGTATTTTATTTTTCGTGATAGGTATCTTCAATAAAAGCATCTGGCCATGGTTTTCTATATCTTTTACAGTTATATTTGTTAATTCTTGTATCCTACAGGCACCAGTTACACCAAATATTAAAGCAACCTGAAACAAAAGAAACAATAATTAAGGTCAACACACAACACAAGCTGCTATTAAATATTTAATTAAAATTAATTTAACTAACCTTTGTAGCCAAATATTGGTTATCTGGAGCATCTTTAATAAATTTTTCAATATCATCAGATGATAAAACCTTTGATTTTTTGCTTCTAAATCCATCAGATAGTCTCTTTAGATAAGCTGACAAATTCGAGTATGTTTTTAAGTCCACTCCATTCTTTGTTCGGACTGTACTTTTTAACATTGAGTAAATACACCACAAAGAGCTAGGTTTGTACTTAGAAGATAATTCTTTAAAGTACGCCATGAACACATTTTCTGAAAAAGACTGCGTTTTCTTGTTGTTCTGCCATTGTATAAAATTTTGGTACGCTAATAGATATTTTTCCTTTGAGTTTTCTGGTAGTAAACTTTCCATAACGTTCTGGGCTTCACATCTTATATCGGGCGGTGTACAACATAAATCATTTTCTTCATAAATTGTATTTGCAGACATCTTAATTAAAAACTAACTAAATGACTTCAAAAGAGAAAACGAGACGAGTTGTGAAAAATGTTTCGTAATGGCGGGAAAAATTAATCAGTTTTCCTATGCGCGCGCATCGGCCATAGACTAATAAATTTCATAATGGCGGGAAAAATTAATCAGTTTTCCTATGCGCGCGCATCGGCCATAGACTAAAAAATGAGGTTTCTTTTTTTGGGCTTTTCGCGGATAGCATTTTAGCGCAAGTGTAAGCGTAACTCAACCAATAATATTAAAAAAAAACTATTACTCACTCGTGAATAATAGTAATGAAAAAGTCACAGTTTGATTATAGGTGTCATTATGTGCCTATTTGCCATGGGATTAGAGCCAAGTGTGTTGAAAAATAACTTAATATTATTTTAAACTTTTCAGAAATGGGTCGAGGGGAAATCACCAAACTAACAAGCCTTTTAGAAGATCTCGATAACAACGTTGGCGAAGAGGAAAACTTAGACGGGGAACCGGAAGCGGAGGAAGAACCAGAAGAGGCTGACGGGAACGATTACAGCGACGACAGCAGCGACGTAGACGTGTAGCGAGCGAGACACGCGCCTCCAGCGCGTCTCTAACATGTATATTTACATACATGTTACATAATTACGCCGAAGTTATGCAATGTGTCTTCATAAGCAACATACTTTGAAGGTCCATTCACTCATTTTAACAATCTACTTTATACACGATATGATTGAGTGGTCAAAGACAAAAAATTGAAATAATCTTATATACGAAATTAATGACAAACCCAGTTGATTTAACCAGTAATACAGAAAGTATTTTAAAACACACCAAAGTGTAATAAGGTCATTTCAATCACATCAATACACACTGTTAGTGACTGACGCGAGAAGGATTAATTATAAAAAAGTGCGCATTATTTAAATTCATATCATAGTTGCATCATCGTTGTTCTAATCACAATTCGTGGGCACAACTAAAGTACACAATCATTTTCCCACTCTTTGTCATAGAAATCTATTCGTAAAGATTTTGCAATGCTCTACACCATTTGGAAAAAATCAGCAAATACAAAAAATGAGGGTGTCCCTACTTAATCATATATGAAATAAAGTCTTCTTAAATCCAAGGCGCTCTTTTTTAATAAAAACTTACTTTAATTAATTTATTAAAAGGCACTGAAACATCCTCTTCTGCTATGCTATTAATCAGTAACAGCTCGTCGTCTAAGACAAAATACCTTTTTTTTTAATCTTTGTATTGAACCATTGGTGAAAGACCGTAAAGAAAATTGATTAGTTGACGTTGCCTTTATTAACCCAGATGAGCCTGAAAGACTTTTTCTTTAATCTTTATTATTGAGTATTTATGTGGTTAAAAGAGCATTAGACAATATGTGGAAAATGTTGAAAAAAATCTTTGCTGAAAGGTTTTCAATGAAAATTCTTTCCTATATGTAGAACAGTAGGATAATAGGTTATAGAATTGTGCTCACACGAATGAAAAATCAAGTTTTAATATGATAGATCAACATTATTTTTAATATTACTAATAATTTTCCCACTAAATGTAAAAATAGGGAATTAAAGCTTTTAAGCCAGTTACAGTTACATTCAACTTTTCTTAATGTGTGAAATTATTATTCATCAAACTCAAAGCTAATCACTCTTCTGGATGAGGATTTCACTTTTGGGAGCTGGAAGATTTTTCACTACTTGATATTTAGCTATAGCACTGAACATCATCTTTATTTGAATAATTTATCATTTATTTTCTTAAAAAATAACAAGAATAATTTCATATAATTCTTCTCTTATTTTATATATTGAAACCTGCAATGAATAAAAATATGTAACCCAGTCTCCCCTACATATTTATTTCTTTATGATATTTTTCATTTAAAAATATGATACAACAAACCTTAAAATATATTACAAACACAATAAATAAAAAGAAGATTTTCTAAACATACCTTTTGTTAAACCTCTCCTGTTCGCGCCCATGTACCGCACGGGCGGTGACTAATTAGGCGGTCGACCTGTAGAATGACGTAGGAAGCCGAATAATAATCGTAATTAATAAAAGTTCAATATTTTTTATTAGGTGACCTATATGTAAGACATTAGGCTTTTTTGGGTTAATAACCCTCCGGTTGAGAAGTAACCTAATTTCAAACCTAAACTGGGCAAAGTTTGCTGCGCGTTGTATATCTGTTACGTATAGCTTTAAAGTTAGTATTAAGGGCCTATTCAAGTGATTAAAAACATTAACATGTATTAAAAAGACACATTTTATAATTTGGGCATTGTGAAATAATTTGTTAGTAAAATAGCATTACATGTAAGTTGCTGCACATAAAATTGTCGTTTTCATAGTATTTTATGAAATTGAATGAAATATATTGTTTTACAAACATTCAAATTGGTATTAAAATATTGTTTTTTATTAATAATTACCGAAAAATCTGTATTTACTTTTTTTTTACTTTTTTGGTGATATAAGTTCACACGCCTCGTGCTAAATCCCATTTTCTGTCTTTGTAGTTACAAACATGACTGGACCGCATTCGCTGCAGCGCAGCCACAAAAATATAAGACTGGTGAAATACAAAGACACTTTTTTTCCTCTCGAGTACCAGAAAATAAGCACGCTTACAACTAAACCACTGTCTTTTTTGACGCCGTCGCCGTAGACAGACTTAACACGCTTACACGTGAAGTAAAATCGAAAACCTTAATCCCACAGATTTATTTTGGCGGGAAAAAAACATTGTTATAAAATCTTAGGTTAAATCTTGAATATCGTCAGGTCACCAGGTTGTTCTGATCAATCTGGTTATAAATTACTAAAATAAATAATTACGACGATACTCGAGAGTCGTGAAAACCTAACAGCCATCGTAGTATTGACGACGAATGGTCAGCTGTTAGGCTACAATTATTGAATCGTAGCCTACGTTTTCTAAACTAAAGTACATTAGATGCTATTCAACTGCTTCTGCGAACTTTATAAATAGCTATTTTGTTAACGTTGACAAATAACTGGCCGAACAAATGAAAACGGGAAAAAGCGACACTGAAACTTACAAAGCTTACCATCACTCGTTTGTTCTCTTAAATACAAATTTTGATTTAAGTTTACAATATTTTGAGAAACCTTAAAACAAATAGTGCTTCAGGTTGCAATAACATCCCTGTAGCTTTTCTTAAACTTGCAAACCTCTGCTTTGATAAAGGCGACTTTCCTGCGCCCTTAAAAAAGGCCATTGTTGCTCCTATTTACCACCTTCGTGGTGGTGAAAACTACAGACTAATATCTATATTACCAGCGATTTCAAAGGTTTTGGAAAAGTTACCCAACGCGAGGCTCACTGCTTATTTAAATAGATCATGATCGTCTACGTCGCAGTTTCAGACAAGGAAAATCAACCGAACATACCGTAGCTGCATTGAGGTCGCGGATAGTCCAGAAAATAGTCGAGCATGATAAAGGCTTGGCAGTATATTTAGACCTAACAAAGGCGTTTGACAATATCGTTCTCCATCCCTGACCGCAAAATGGAAGCCATTTGGAGTTCCCCAGGGGAGTGTTCTTGGTCTCACACTCTTTTTAATATACATAAACGATTCGTGTGACAGCAATATTAGAAATGCCAAAACATTTCCCTATGTGTATGATACAGCTATCTTTTTACTGGCAGATTATGGGAAGATACTAGAATGAGTGCAGAGAAAGGGCTAGAACAAATAGGGATTTGGCTCTGGTGTAACCTCTTTAAACTCAACACTGCTAAAAGTAACTATATATGCGTTAGTATTTACAATAATACTCAACCTGATACTAATTTTATGGTAAAATTAAACCATTGCAATTCTCTCATGAAAAGACAAATGTGTCAATGCCACCATTCAAATACTTCGGTGTTCTGGTTGATCAGACTTAGTTTGTACCCATACTCGAATATATATTACACAGAGTACGGAAACTAATATGGATATTCAAGATTCTTCAACATGTAGTACCGGTTACGACAGGGGCCATTCGTTTATTACGTAAGACGATTTAGGGGGGAGGGATCTTATTTTTCTTACAAGGGGGTGGGGGGGGTCTCGATAGTTCTTACGTAAAAAAAGAAAAGGCTATATATTCAAGGCGATGCAAAGAACTTTTGTGCCGCATCGGAGCTGATGTGGAATGTGTGATCGTCGACGACGTCAAAATCCTGAATAACCAACTAGAAACAACACCTATTATTAGAGATGTTCCAGTGTTAGATCCACTTTACGAGTGGATTTTGAGCCCCTGGACTGAAAATCTTATGTAGGTAAAGATGAATGAGTAAAACCAAAATTTATTCTACAAAAAAATAAAAATTATTAGTACTTTTGTAAGTACTAATAAACATTTCAAAAAATTGTTACTTTGAAAAAATAAACATTTAAACAAACCAAATGTGTATTCATTTTTGCCTTTAAATTCTTACGTAATAAATATAAATAGGGGGGGAGGGGGGGGGGGGGTCTGCCTAGTCTTATTTTTTCTTATAATAGGGGAGGAGGGGGCCAAAAACTAGAGAAAATAGTCTTACGTAATAAATGAATGGCGCCACACCAGCCAGTGTGAAAAGAAGCATTCTCAATGACATATACATGTCTCTTGTATATTTATTGTATACCCATATGGGACAATGCTGCGAAAACGCGATTTCACGAGCTCAGCCCAGCTTCATAAAGGTTTTGTATTTAAAGAAATAATGGTTTGCAACTGACTTGCTGAATCAACTTAGTCGAATTAGTTAGAAAATTATTTGTCTTGCAATCAGTTTTAAGAAAACTGAGACAACAATGAATGATCCTACGAATGGTACAAGAAGGCTGAAAATAACTAAACAACTTTACTTATTTTTTATTTGCCTATACTCAATACAATACTTGTTCAGCATATTTGTACAAGGCAGTAAACAACAAACTTGTCACATACACCACAAACTATGTAACAGATATGTTGGAATGGTGTAGAAAATAAAACAGTATAAATTGATTAAACATAAGATGCAGGAAATGGTGCACGGGTTAATAACATTCACACACACCTTATTTTTAATGGATAGCGGGGTCCCCTCTTACAGGCAATCAAGCTTAAAAAGGGACTCCTGCCACTTTTGCAATGTTTGTATTTAAAAGTTATTAAGATTTTATTATTATTATTAAACTTTGCGCAGTGAACTATATAGTAACATATATGATATCATTATACAATAAAAAAAGCTTCACCAATCACCTGGAAATTGTTCACTATGGCAATATAGCTGTAATCCATAGAACCAAAGACATCCAACTAAAAATTGTACTTTTGCAATCAGGGTATGCAGCCAGCTTTATGAGTGTAAATATGATTAAATGGTATAAGATTTGAATTAATAGTCCTCATTGCCATTGAATTAATAATTCCTATTGGTTTCAGTTTATTTACATGAATGAGCTAAATTCACAGTGGTTGCAGCGAATTACTTTAAATCATCATCATCAAATAGGTCTTCAAAATCTGAAAACAAAGTAATAATAAGTTAATAGTTAGACCCATATAAAGTTGTACTCAATGCTCTAAAGCAATTTCTAGAATTCAATGTTTATACATTTCACTTCACCATTAAAAAAATCTGCATGGACAGCTTTTTCATTTGCAGCTAGATCCATAAGTAGATTTGAAGGGCCTCCTGCCTGAAAAAACACATTATTTGAACCTAAATTATATTTTATCAACAATTTAATCTTTATAAGGATGTTGTGATTAATCTACTTCTTCTAAATCCATATATGGCCCGACTCCTTCGGGGAACATTTCATCAGCAGCAACTGTTGGTTTCATTTTGATTAAATGGTCGAAATAGTCAATTTCTACACGATTTCTTTCACAGCTAATAGCAAACAAAAGCTAACCTAATTTTGTTATTATAATTATTATTTTTTTAAGTTTTAAGGCAAAGAGTTCAATGATCATACAGCCAAATCTTCAGTATTTCTTTAAAGTATGTTCCTGAGTTATTGGAAACCGGCGAACGCATTTCAAAAGCACATTTACTTTGAACATAGACAATAACCACTGCCACATGAGCTGCAACTTTTACGTTATCAATAGTCATTCTATCATAAAACGCTTCAGGAAACTCAGATTCAAATTTCTTTGCATTCCGATTTTTATATAAATCACTATAAAGTTATTTTTTAAGTAATTTGTTCCCCAATCAGATTTAACATTCTACCTTGCATTCTACTGATAACAGGTGACATACCCCTGTCAAGGAAGTCACAAAATAATGTTGCCTATTCTCAAACCAAATAAGCTATCAGCTTTCTTTGAATAGATAGATCGATAGTGTTATCCTCCGCTTTAATTACGTTCGCTGAAATTTTATTTAAAAACCGCGCTGAATGGTATTTGGTGAGTCAAATTGTACTCTCTAGCACTCAGCATGTTTAAGAAAAGGTAAGAACACAATACATAATCTATGTTTTGACAGTTTACAGCTCAGAACAATAATTGTTCTGAGGTTTACAGTATAGTGATTATAACTTTGACTGTCAAATGAGAAACTCTGGGAAACTTAATAGCCTAGGACTTTTTGGCGGGAGCGGGAAGCGTCACTATGGTGGTTTTGTTTTTCTTGTTTAAATTTATGTTGTGGCTGATATTAGTGTATAACAATGGTAGGTTATTAACCACTGTGTTTTTGAATATTCATAGTCTTGGCAAGTAAAACAAAAGTGGAAGGTGTTTTTTTGCACTTTCTCAAGAAGTCCGGAAGGTGGTTTTAGTAAAACCTCACACCTTTACTGAAAACTAAGGAAAGAGAAATTTCACTGTTCATTCATCTACTATTCAAAGATCGGCTCTCATCATCATCTAATGAAGAAAAAAATAACTGAAGACTAGGCTTTATGGGTTTTCTACCCTTTGCCTGCCTTCATGGGAAAACAACAAAAATGTAAAGGCTATAACTATTAAATATTATTTATTTATTATAAATAAAGTAATATACCTGTACGTTAGAGTTTTAATTTTTAGGTAATATATTAATATCGTTATGAGTAATTTATTAATGTTTTGTGATTTACAGCACGTGCTTGATGCTTAAATGATATTAGCTGCAACATAAACCACGAGTGAAAATATTTTTATAAAACAAGATAAATTGCGTAAAAATGCTATCGTATGAAAATAAAATAATTTTAGCACCAATGGTAAGAATTGGCACATTACCTATGAGATTGTTAGCTCTGCGTTATGGTGCTGATATTGTGTATACTGAAGAATTAATTGATTGGAAATTCTTGAGGTCAAAACGTAGATATAACGGTAAGAGATAAGCATAATGCTGACATTGAAGATTATCATGGTGTTAATACTTAGTTGCTGTTTTATAATCTAATAATGATAGTTCTTGATTACTTTTTATCAGAGTAATTTATTTAAGGTTTTATGCATAGTATGAAGACGTTTTTAACTTTTCAGCTATACTTGATACAGTTGATTATGTGGATCAAACTGATGGTACAATAGTCTTCCGTACTTGTTCTGAAGAAAAAGATAAAGTTGTATTACAGCTGGGTACTTCAGATGCAACACGAGCTTTAAAAGTAGGAAAATTAGTGTGAGTTAAGTGTTACTAGTGTTACTTGTTATTTAAAAACCACACATTATTTGGCTATAACTTTTATAAAAGCACTATTAAGTAGATATATTTATAGCTATGCATATAAGTATGAATATCAAATTGTATGAATTACTTGTTACAGGCAAAATGATGTGGCAGCAATTGATATTAATATGGGATGCCCAAAAGAATTTTCAATTAAAGGAGGAATGGGTGTAGCCCTTTTGGCAGAACCTGAAAAAGCTCATAACATCTTGTCTACTTTAGTAAATAATTTATCAATTCCAGTCACATGTAAAATAAGGATTTTTGACACACCTGAAGAAACTTTGAGAATTGTAAATATCCTTGTAAGCTCAGGGATCAAGGCTATAGGAATTCATGGCAGGACTAAAAATGAAAGGCCACAGCATGCTGTACATACAGATATAATTAAATATGTTTCTGAGCGGATATCAATTCCAGTTATAGCTAAGTGAGTAAACATCAAATTTTTTTTATTGTTTCTAATGAGTTATAATTTTATTTAAGATTTTCTTCTAGTGGGGGCTCTAAAGAAATAGAGAAGTATAGTGATATAGATAAGTTCAAAAAACTTACCGGTTGCACCAGTGTTATGATAGCTCGAGCTGCTGAATGGAATTGTTCTATATTTAGAAAAGAAGGATTATTAGATATGGATACCGTAATACAAGAGTATCTTAAACTTGCTGTGGATTATGACAACTCCCAATCAAATACAAAGTATTGCATCCAGAACATATTAAGAGATTTACAAGAGACACAAAGAGGACGGCAATTTTTAGAGTGTCAGACTTTAGAACAGATATGGTTTGTATCCACTAACATTCAAATTAATATAAAGTTAGTTTCTTTTGCAATTAAATGGTTGACATTTTAGTGCTATATGGGATTTAAAAACATATTGTCAAGAAAAGCAATCATATTATCAGAAAATGGGTATTCAAGGAAGATGGCAAGTATCTCCTGAGGATTTAGAACCACCTCAAAAAAGGTTAAAAGCAATTGAACCAAATATGAGTGACATTATACAAATGAAGGTAATGAAGATCATAACTATGTTATAATGTAACATTTGTGGTGATTTTATAATAATGCTTTCTTCTAGTATAATCAAATCCACATGACTGTGTTACTTTCTGTGTGTTAGTTAGTTAGTTTTATAAGTCAAGTTTTGCTTAATTGTTATTCAATATTTTTAACTATTTGAGTCTCCGTTTCAAATTCTTATTGGACTCAAATCTTAAAATCAGAAAAATTTTAACTGCTGTGTTGTGTTAATATAATAAATCCTTTTTGTAAACTTACTTCAAAAGCTAACTCTCAATAAAAAAAATGCACATTACCAGACTAGTTAACCAATTTTGGTAACATGTGAAAAAAAGAATTCATTTTATTACAGGTATGTTTCATTAGAGCAAATTTCAATGATTTAAATTTACCAAAATCGCAACTTCATACTTGGGCAGGAAAGAATGGGTTTAAACTACCAGCTTATGAAACTCAGCAAATCGAAAAACTATTTCGGACAATAATTTCATTTAATGGAAAAAAGTATACAACATCATTTTGGGAAAAAAACAAAAAGTTTGCTGAACAAAGTGCAGCTTTAGTTTGTTTATATCATATAGGCTTGGTAACAGAAGAAGATTTAATAAAATTTGGAAGCATAATAAAATAAAAGTAAAATATTTTCTCATATTTTATTATGAACCTTAATTAATTAAGACTCCTGAGTTGAATTTTAAACTAATAAATGCCATCTTATTTGAATGT
Organism: Calamotropha paludella; assembly: GCA_927399485.1. Classification (NCBI taxonomy): domain Eukaryota; kingdom Metazoa; phylum Arthropoda; class Insecta; order Lepidoptera; family Crambidae; genus Calamotropha; species Calamotropha paludella. The sequence goes on along the minus strand of OV656807.1, from coordinate 15,699,258 downwards.
CACAACATTTGCAAAATGTGGAAAAAAGTACGAATATTGGTGTGTAAATAAATATAATACGGTTTGATAATAAAAGATAGTTCCTAAATGATTTTAGTATTAAGGAAATCTACTTATTGTGGGACTTCATATTTTCTATGTTTTCAAGTAGTTTGCTATTGAGATCTTCTAATATAGAATTTAATTCATTCATACTGCTAATATCGTTTTTTAATTGTCTAAAGTTTTGGTGGCAACGCGCAGCAGTTTGTAAGGTTTCATCATCCACTGCTACTGAAGACAATTCCATCTTAGTTGTGTCTGCTGCAGACAAATCTTCTAGTACTTGTAATGCGTTTGGTAACTTTGGGACATTATATTTGCTGAGGTCCATTGTTCTATATTCCGAACTGACTTCAATCCATAAATCGTTCTGATTTTATGGAAAAACCTGTACCTAACATATTAAGAATGGAAATGTCAAAACGTGTGACATAAACAGGACAGGACAGACATTTTTTTGTTAAGTTTTCCCAGGAGGGAAAGCAAAGGTAATGTCACGACCTTCAGAAATTACTTCAGTAATAAAAATTAGAATTGGGATGATGACTGAATTATAATTTTCACGTCTTGTCATAATATATTAAAAAACCGTAGAAAAAGATACAATCCTGTGAAATCAGAATTAAAATCGGCTTAGAAATACATTAGATACAAGCATTTGAAGTTGTTCATTTGGAAGCGATAAGACAGAGAGATCCGACATCAACAGTGATGTCACTCTTTAGTACGGCCATATAAACTCCATGTAAATTTCCGTTTTGCTAGAGAGAGATGGAGCAAAATATTCAAAACCTTATATGTTGCTTGTTTTTTAAGTTTTCGAAAACCGATTTTTTTCTGTCTGTTTATTATAGAAATGAGCTTCTATTAAAGCAAAAAAAAATTTTTGTCATCTAGCCTATTGTTTTATTAATGATAGATAATCAGTGGATGATGAATGAATAATGAAATATCACTTTAACAACACATTATTAGGTGAAAGTCAAAACTACCAAAATGACGCTTTCTGCTCCGGCCAGTCTATCAGACAAGTTAAACTTATGTAAACATAAACAAGAACAAATAACACAAAAAAGATAAACATGGAAGCATTGAAGACTATAAAATCTACTAGCCCTTTAAGAAATAAATTTAGTTTGAAGACAAAAGTCATACAGAGAAGAGAAGTAAAAAAAAGAGCTTACCGACGCCCTACCGTTATCTCTTATCGCGATAGAAGTGCCACTATTAAAGAGAGACGCCACTATAACGGCATCCCACTTTAGCAATTGCACTTGAAGCGCGCTAAAAGATAAGCGTTGAGTTTTTACTAGACGAAAACTAAAAACATAAGCAATAGATATTAAAAAGTGCCTATAGCGCCATCTATGACTGATGACAGCAACAGCGTGAAATAGGTTTACCAATACATTTGCCAGATGTCAGTCATAGTGCCACGGCAATCAGTAATTCCATGATATATTGAGCAACTCCGAGAACCGGCAAAGGACTTTATGACAAAAGTGGATATATAAACGATATCCTAACTAATAATGGCCTTTTGATTTTATCTTTACGATATAATGATGATAATCCATACACACCTATTAACAACTTATGTTACGTACCAAATGATTTAAAAAATATAAAATTAGTATTTTTTCATGTGTTCTAAATAATAAATATGTTTTTATGTTCAGAAAAAGAAACTAAACAGAAACCAAAATGACAATTGTAGCTACTTTCATACATTTTAGAAGTTATTCCTATTATTCAATTGTCTTTGTGTCATATCAAAAGCCCCATATTAAAATGTCACAAAAAAAAAACAAATCTTAGCTTTTAAAGTCAAATATTAATATTAAACATTAGGTAATGTTTAATATATAAATAAATAACGTCCCACTCATTATTGAAATATCAAAAAAAACAACTCTTTTGCAAAAGTTATAACTCAGTTGTATTATCTCCTTTAAATTATAACAGCGAAAAAATATATTTTGTTGACAATAATAAATCAGATTTTGTTTTTTCATACAAATGATTATTCAGGGTCTTTTTTTAAAAAAAAGCTTATTGATTTCACTGTTTCAGATTTTAAAAAAGAATTTGGCTCCTAACATTCTATGTTTCACAGAAAGTTTACACATACATAATTATGATGTCGTAACCCATTTCTTCTGAAACAGAAAAGGAGGGTCTCAGTATAATAAATGACCAAAAAGATCTATAAAAATATGTTTAGATTATCCGGTGTTTACCGAGCCTCCACCGCTACAAAGACATTGTCAGTTTCTTTTAAAAATGATGACTTTCTTAAAAAAGTTGAACTTACATATGGACGCTGTTAAGCATTCGTGTGTTAACCCACAGAAAATCGGGTTTTGAGTTATGAATGCAGTTTTATTCTTTAGATCATAAGGTTTACGATAGTGAAATCCATTTTATTGAAAAAAAATCGCAGAATATTCTAGAGTCCAAAAATCGTTATTGCTTATTTTCTAAATTAAGATTTGTATTTAGCGTTTATGTCATAAGTGCCTTACATTATTAATGCCAAAATCTAATGAGACCACAACAAAAAGGCAATAATGTGTTATACTGCAGTTAACATAAAAATACGTATGTCGGATTGTGGTTTTAAACATAAATCCAAAATTGTTCGAGCGCGGGTAGCTGAGGGCGGTAAGGATTGCGCGGACTTGTTGACCACACCAACACAAGCTTTTTATTAATTTTTGACATAAATCTAATTAGATGTGTTAAGAAATTCATTAAATTCTTATTATAATGACGAAATGATGTAGTGGAAAGAAAAGTTTTGATCATTTCAGCTCTAAATTCAACGAAAAACAGTTTCGGCTAATCTAACCTCAAAACACATTTTGAGTTTGAGGTTAGATTACACACACACTTAAAGTGAGTTTTTAGAAAGTAGGCAATTTTAATTTGTAAGTGCTTGGATACTTTCATTTAAAACCATTTTATCCAGGTACGGCAAAGATAAAAAGGAGGGTTATAATTTTAAACGTGTTCATTTTTACATTTGATTTTAGTTGGTGGACGCCAATGTCGGAGGTTATGGGTTCAACTCCCACACGACAAATATGAATTATATGAACGTATTAAATATTTAAAATTTAACCTATTAAATATTTAGAATTTCTTCATTTCTTTTCTTCATTATACCTTTTTTTTTTGTTTTGTTTTCGCAGTAAATGCGTTACGCATTCGCTCGTGCCGGGAGAGCACGAGACGATATGTGGGACTCTCCTCCATGCCCCTACCCGGCCTAGCGCCCGGTAAAGGCTTGGAGGCCTACCCACTAAAACCCTGCGGCGTCCCGCAACACAGTGGTGGGGGTCGCGTGGCCCCTTACGGCTTCTTCCGCGACCCGAACCAGTGTGGGTTCGCGCTCGTGGGCGGACCTCGCCTATGCTCTGTGAGGGACGGAGCAACGGGGTGAGCCGTGACGCCCTGAACACCCCGCACGCCTGAGGGCCAAGTGCAATGCAGCTGCCGGTCTCCCGCTCCGACACCCGCTGGCCCACTTTTGGTGGGGAGAAGAACTGCCGCACCACTCGCCCGCGCCCGCGCTTCCGGCGTCTTCACGCCCCTCCCGCGAGGGAAGGGTGGAAGAGGCTCTCTCCTCCCCGAGCGTTTTTACGGAGGGGGTTGGGCACCCGATGGGGTGGGTGCCCCTACCTCCATGGGGTCCACCAGTGGTGGAGGGCGCCTCCCTTTCACCACCGGTGGGTCGCATCTGCGACTCCCCATGGCGTGGTCGGCCGGCCGCCCGAAGGCGGCGCACACCGAGCACGCTGGCTCCCGATTACAGGTGGCGGCTGTGTGACCTGGTGCTCCACACCTGAAGCACAAGCCGCTCCTGTCCTCCGCTGCAGGGCACTTGGGTCTCGTGTGCCCGGCCCCCATACACCTGTAGCACCGCAGGGGCCGGGGTCCAAGGACCCTAATCTCTGCAGTGCTCCATCCCACGCGGAGCTTCCCTCCACCATCCTCTAAGGCCTTCGCTGCTACAATCGGCAGCCTCATAAGGGTATGCCCAATTCCGCTTGGGGAGCGCCCAATTGGTTGCGCCTTAATGGCGCCTCTGGCACAGCTCGTCTTGGCCGACACCGCCTCGATCACCTCTTGTAAATCAACCGAGTCGTCCAGGCCTGAGACCCGCACATCCACTGTCCTCTCAGGCCTGCCAATCATCACGACATCTCCTAGTCGGCTCCTCAAGATTTCGGCGAGTGCGTCCGCCTTTGCACCATCTGTCTCCGGCACCTTAATGATGCGCGCCCCCGTCGCTGTGCTCGTCACCGTCACTCCGGATTCAATCCCAACCTCGGAGAGGGACACCACCGTCCTGGCCCTCTTTATAATGTGGGCATATGTCTCACCGCACTCCTCAGCTTCCGGCCGGATTGTTATTGTCACGGCCGTCGTTCGTGGTGGGATGAGCCTCCCTCGCCTCTTCTTCCTCTTGCCGTTCCGGCTTTCTGCCGAGATCGGCTCCACAGCCTTGACCGCCTTCTCAGCAGCACGCTCAGAGGGATTCTCCTGGGGGGGGGGGGGGGCAGTGCATTCACCACTCTTCTACCGTGGGGCCTGGGACCGCCCCTTTTTCCGTGACCGTCCCCTGGTGCGATGGTTTGGAGGGTACGGCAAAGCGTTCCGCCATCGTCTTAAACTTCTCCTCCATTACCTGGTCGATCATCTGTCGCAAGTCCTCTTTTGTTGGCAGCTCTTCTCGTGGCCTGATTTCGGCTTTCATGTTCGCCATCTCCGTCTTCAAGCCGGCCATCTCCTTTCGAAGTTTACGGACTGCCTCTCTTAGGCGCCTATTCTCCTCTTCGAGTTCAAAATACTCGGGATCGTCCTCGAGGGCTCTGGCGGTAAATGCCCTAAAGTCGCTCAGCAAAGACACTTGTTCTCGGCCTATCTCTGCGATTTTTCTTCTCGAGTCCCCGGATAGTCCAGCGGCCTCGAGTTCGGTCTTTAGTCGCTCGTAAGTTTCACGTGCTTTCGCACGGTAACGTTTCAACTCATCCACCTGCTCTTAGTTGATCTGGCGGATATTCGCAGCCGTAGAGTCGTCATCCGTTTCGCACTCATCTCCGTTACTCTCCGGTCTGCACGCAACCGGGAACTTTAACGTCAGCGCCTTCACAGCTGGTTTTGCGAATGGCTGATGCTCCTCCTTAGGTTCCAACTTTTGGCGTTTGCGGTCTCGGGATTGCTCGGCGGTTGCCGGCGATCCTTGCGCCAAATCCCTTCTGGATTCCTCCATCGTTTCCGTCTCCATTTCGCAGCTGTTTTTGCCCGGACACAGTGCTTCGTCCTTTCTCCCTCCTTTTTTATTCATGTTTTTGTTTTTATTCTTTGACATCATTCTGAACCCACGAGAGCGGGAGATCAAATGGCCCACCCAGGCAGAGATCCCGCGATACCTGGGCAACCCTACTACACCTCGGGGGGCGGGAGGTACCCGAGGGGGGTCGCTAACGGGTTGATGCACTCCACCAACCACCCGCGCACGGGCGCCCGACACCGCGTTACACCAGTGCCGCGCCTTCGAGGATTTTTTATAGTGGTTATCTCCACGCAGCCCCCACCGAAGTGGCGGCCCCCACTCCCTGCACCACGTACAGGGCTGCGGGTTGGCCAGAGCTGGTCTTTAGACCAGACACCGCCCCGACTTACTCGCTAGCGCAAGCAGGACTCAAAGGCCCCTACGGGTGATTTTTTAAAGGGGTTGTCTTCCCCGCGGCTCCCACCAGAAGGTGGCGGCCCTCGGCCCTGCACTACGTACAGGGTTACGAGCTCCTGCGACGACACCAGGCGGAACTGGCATCGCCTAGGACTCCCCTGGCTCGGCTACCGCTACCCGGGATACCCAGGACGCCAGCCGAGCTCCCCTTGTTGGCCCGAAGGCCCCCCATGGGTGATTTTTTAGAGGGGTTGTCTTCCCCGCGGCCCCCACCCGAAGATGGCGGCCCTAGGCCCTGCACTACGTACAGGGTTACGAGCTCCTTCGGCGACACCAGGACTGGCATTGCCTAAAACTCCCGTAGCTCGGCTACCGCTACCCGGGATACCCAGGACGCCAGCCGAGCTCACCCCTGCTGGTTTTGGTCCGCGCCGGCTAAGCCGGTGGCCCCCATATCTGGAGGCCCCCCAATCCGCCACCCGGGGGACCGCGCCCGATGGCAGTTCCAGCAACTGCACACGGGCTTCATTATACCTATATTATACCTTTATAATGAAGAAAAGAAATGGAAAAGTATTATTTTGTTTTTTTTTTTATTTAAGTAGAACGTAATGTTCTTAGGAGAAGTTTTAAGTTATAAAAGTAAGCAATAGAGCAAGAGAATAAGACTTACAGTTACTAATTATAATAGATTTGTACCATCTGATGTATACAAAAAAAGTATAATTATATTGATTTTATTTAATATAATTGAAATAATAATAAAAAATAAGTTAACATATTTCTTTAAAATTTTGAAATAATTGAAATAATATAAGTGTTTACTTATTGGATTTCTCATTTTAAGCAGTACTTATAATGTAAATCAAAGCATATTATAGCAATAAAACTTTAAATAAATAAGTACATTAAAATTTTAATATGCTAGAAGTTTATTTTATTACATTTTCTAAAAATGAGTACACTTATTCATTTTAAAATAACAAATCAGAATTTTGCATTAATGTGTTAAGGCACATAACACATGAATGCTAAATATAATAAACCCTTCAGCAATTTAAGCATCAACCATTTTTAAGCTCTTTTTATTTAAAAATTAATTTATTATAATATATAAAGTTATTTTATTAATCTACACATTTCAACAAAAAAAAATGATGCCGCATAACATTATTTTTTTGCTTAACATAAGCTGAAAAAGAAGATTGTTCTCAAAAAAATTTAACAGCTGATTACTCAAAACTAGCTCGGTGTGGGTTAACACACGAATGCTTAACAGCGTCTATATATGTATATAACATAAATAAATATCTTAAATTAGGCTATGCAGTCGCTAAGCATAAAGCTACGCTAGCACCATATATTGGAGCGGAGCGTAATACCTAAAAAAATTTTTTTTTTTTGTTTCGATGGGAATTTTTGCAAATTTCAAAATTCGGGCTCCGTCACAATCTGGTCCTGAACCCGTTGATTCGATTCCACACAAAAAATAGATAAAATCGGTTAAGAACTCGGGTAGTTATGGCGTAACAGACATTGCGCCATTGTAGCTGATCCATGGGAGCTTCGCTCGCTCCGCTCCAATAAAAAAATATATTGTAGGAGATATAAATATAAATACTTTAGTAAATAATAATATTAATACTACAGTTTTTGGTGAATATCGTTAATTTTCAATAATATTTTATATAATACGGCCCTCTTTTTAGATATGGTTGGTCTGGCAATGTAAGCTAACCGAGGAAATGTTCTTAAAAAGGTTTTACGCCGAGATAAGGCGATCAAAAGTTGGTGAAGAAATAAAGAATATTTATATACAAATATTGGGTCTGCTCTTATAATTTATGTTACTTAACATGAACTTCTACCTACGGTTCCACACGCAGCATAGCCCGATTACACGACGGAGATGTGTAAAAAACAACAAAAGAAAATGCTACTGCGCTGGTACTGTGTAGTTATTTAGGTGGATAGTTTGCGGTTTCCTGCGCAGACCGCGACTGATCAGACTCAGTTTCAGATCTGTTCTGTATTCGTGTATTAAAAATATAAGAATTTAATGGGTGTATAAGTACATTAATATATCGAGGGTAAAAGCTAAAATTATGTCAATAATACTTTTGATATCACAGGAACACACATTTTAACTGTTTTCATTAAATCATACAACTGTTAAATAACATGTGCTTGAAATATATAAAAATAATTTTATAGTCATATTATACGAGTGACATGTTTATCGAAAAGCGCAATTTGTTGAGGTTGCAGGTATCTCTATCCTGTCCTCAAAAACAATTTTTTCTCTGTTTTATTTTGCGAAATTTCTATAAATATATCGATAACAGCACTTCCAACATGGTAAGCTGTTCGTCTAATTTCTGTAAACATTTGTTATTTGTGTTAGTTTTACAACTAGACAATAAAAATTAAATGTCTAATACCTGTTAATGTACATCATATTGAATAGTTTCATGAATTACTCTTACTTACACTACTAGCTACTACTACTTGAACACGCATAAGGTTGCAAATTCTCTTCTCAGGCTTAGGGCATCAATGCTGCATAAGCATCAACGACAAGATGATTCATAATAATCATAAATTTAAAACGTATGTGAAAAATAAGCTCATGTCCAAAGGTTATTACAAGGTCAACGACTAATATTTAATAGATCGCGATGCATGGAAGTAATATTTGTCGTTTCAACATAACACTATTTATTATAGGTTGTGTCATACAACATTAGCATTTGTTTATTTTTAAAACTAATTTATTACTGGTAGTTAAAGTATGACATGGTCTCTTAATACATTTCTTGGGTGGTGGCATGTGGTGCGGGTCGTTACGTCCCCTAAGATATGGTTGAGCGAAGCGATTGCTGCATCATGCGTCATGCTCGTGAACGGGTGCTGCCTTGGGAGATGGGTCTGCTGTAAATCAAAGGCTTTAACCTTCAGTATTATTGACTTATAGTAAACTTACATTTTGTTGCTTTCTTAAATTTGTCGTTTATTCCCTGTACCTATGTTATTGCAATGTTCAGGGATACTTACTTAAAACAGATACTTGTTGATTTTGTTGTAGTCAACAAAATAATGATATCATCACACGACTTTTACTGTAATAATAGAATAATTTTGTTCTTTTGTTATTTTGTGGATAATGCACGGTGACGACGTATTATATTGTAAATGTCGTTACTTATGTTAAAGCTGACGAGTTTCTTGCGACCATTCTTCTTGTCAGTTAAAAGACGTCCTGATTAGGTGGTAGGTAAAGATGTTGGACGATTCAAAACAACTTATTTTAAGTGCATTTGAATAAAGTTATTTTCATTTCATTCCATTTCATATGAAGCGTCTGTTATGCGTTTGCTGTATAAAAGGCTTTAGTTAGTCTTGCAAAGCTTTATTCTAAAAATATTGATTTTTAAAACTGACAAATTTATGTATCATATTCGTCGTTAATTACCCACAAGACGAATGGTTTAGTCCAGTCTTTCTCAAAGTGGGCGATAACGCTCCCTTGTGGGCGTTGGAAATCGAGAGGGGGGGAGTTCCAGAAAAAAATGGGGGCGTTGGCGTGGTGTAGGGGGCGATGGTTGATTTGTAATTCCATTTACTTTATATTTTAAATTTCAATAAAATTAAAACCTACCTAACTACTCAATATCGAATAATTATTTTTTATTTCTACGGCGCCATTGATTTATTACGTAAAACTTTTTTCGCTGGATTTTGACCCCCTCCCCCCTAATATATGAAAAAATAAGAATAGGCCGACCCCCGACCCCCCTATTTAATATTTATTACGTAAGATTCTAATGGCAAAAATGAATACACGTTTGGTTTGTTCAAATGTTTATTTTTCATAGTAACAATTTTTATAAATGTTTATTTGTACTTACAAAAGTACTAATAATTTTTATTTTTTTGGTAGAATTAACTTTAATTTTAATTATTCTTCTTTACCTACACAAGATTTATAGTCCAGGGGCTCAAAACCCACTCGGAAAGTGAATCTGAGGCTGGAACATCTCTAATAATAGGTATTGCTTCTAGTTGGTTATTCAGGATTTTGACGTCGTCAACGTTCACCCATTCCACATCCGCTCCGATGCGGCACAAAACTTCTTTTCCTCACCTTGAATATATGGCTAAAGCTTTTTCTTTTTCAATATTTAAAATATGGTCATGTAGTTTTTACCTATACGCATTGGAGCGAACCTGGGCACCAGCGCGGTTGCCCGCGCTTTTTCAAAGTATAATGTTAACTTTACGCATTTTGTGATCTTACGTAAGAACTATTGAAACTCCCTCCCACCCACTTGTAAGAAAAAAAAAAGACATGGTCGACCCCCTCCCCCCCTCAATCGTTTTACGTAATAAATGAATGGCCCCTACCCTGTATGATGGTATAAAAACCATCATACAGGGTAGGATAGCCCGCACGTCGTATGCAATCAAGTTGTAACAAGTTTCTGTTAAATAATGCTATTGGTGCAACCCTGTAGCAATTGGCTGGTTAACCAATACTTGTCCTAACTTGCTCAGTACGATTGAGCGTTGAAAGAGATAAACGAGTTAGTGCTGTTTTCTTATTCCTGTCGGTGCGTGCTCTATAAATCCTATATAAAATCAAGTAATATTTCTTATATTTTATAAATTTTTGAACACAGCCATGTCGGAAGCAAAAAACAAGAAACGGTAATACAGTGCAGAATATATTTTATATGGATTCATAGAAAATTCGACAAATCTATCTTTGCCTTTGTGCCTTCTTTGTTCAAAAGCATTTTCAAACGTTGTGATGAAGCTTTCAAGACTTCAAGATCGTTTGAATAAAACGCATCCAAGTAAGAAGGACAAAAATGTAGCCTTTTTTCTAGATATGGAAATGAAGCATAATCAGCCAAGTGTATTAAAACTTTTTTCGGTGGCTGCTAAGCAAGACGATGACGGACTTCAAGCTTCATATAATATCTCTTAGTTAATTGCTCACACAGGTAAACGTTTATTTTGCCGGCAATAAAAGAAGACTGTGTAAACCGGCGGCAGGTCTATATGAATTGTGGTCTAATGGATCTTTATTTGGTTTAAGTAAAGGGATAACAATCTGCATGTCTCTGGTAGAATTCCATGATCAAAAACGTATTAACCAGCTTTAAGTAATATAGTTTAACTTTTTCAGATGAGTTTATAAGGAACGAGTAAGGAATACCATCAGCCCCGGGAGAAGTATCCTTCAACCCTTTAAGAACCAACTCAAGCTCCTAAAGAGAGAAGGCTCCGTCTAAACTTCCGGAGGGATATATGGGAACCTCAGATTATAAAACAAAAGGCAGATAGACCGCACGGAACAATAATGTGAAGCCACGCTTGTAGACATGTGTGCGTGACAGCACTATAGAAACACGTAGCCTCGGTGTGCGTTACGGTTGCCAGGATAATAACAAAATTACTTAGTTACAGTTACAGAGTTGGTTTTGATTTTTTTTTAACTAACCGACGACCGTTTTCGGTGAAGTAAACATTTTCTTCTTTGAAATGCGTTGAACAGACAACACAAAATTTTGATGGTAGCCAACCGGTATGGGTATGAATAGAAATATTTTGTGGATTTATAGCAGCCATTAGTAAAGTCGTGATGAGTCTTTATTGTTTTTGGCTATATATATATATATATATATATATATATATATATATATATATATATATATATATATATATATTTACTTTATGTTGGCGAATCGACGGATGTACATACCTAATTATTATAAGAGACAAAACATTCAGTAGTTTTAGTAATGAAGTCACATAGAAACGGACACACATACATACAAACACACCAACCAACAAGCGAGACAAACAAACACTATTATCGAAATAAATATTTGTATAAATCGATAATCCTGTTTCCAATACATATTTCCCAACTTAAGGGCAAATGTTTAAAAATAAACTAGCAACACCGGCAGATTTTTGTTAAGGTTTTGTGTTCCAAGAGTTCACTAAAAATAATCACGTAAAATAATATCTAAATAGACAAATAAATCAATATTTACATATGAAAAGATACTCCATCTTCTTTCTTTTGTTTTTGGGATCAATTTTTGCAATGTTTGAAAACACAAGACGGCATTATTCTCAAAAATATGAATATTATCTGTGACGTACTAACGATGCGACGCTTCGTGACGTACTGACTCGAGATTGTATTCGCTTTTGAATTTGTATTTGCTTTGTTGGCTTCACTTTCGGTGTTCCGCACGGTCTATCTGCCTTTTGTTTTATAATCTGAGATGGGAACAAAAAAGTCCTGTGGGAAGCAGTCTCTGTTTAGTGCAGAGGGTGGCGCAAGCTTATCTGCAAGTGGCATAATCCACTCTGTAGGGTCATTAGCCGTATATCTTTTCCAAGATCCAGAGAAAGAATCCCCTGAATCTTTTCATTTGTCTCCAAACCACAGATGAGGGAGTACGGGGTGACATGCTTTCACAAAATTTTCTTATAAATTAAACCAACCAACCTTTTTTCACGCCATCTTTAGCTACATTTAGGATGCGATTTTTTCTTTAAAAATTGTCCAAAGATAATTGGTCGGATAGAGGTACCAGATGCGGGGGTTGTCTTCTCCCTCAACACATGCACTATGAAAGGTCCTTGTTCATAATAACATTTAAGGGATTCAGTCACAGATGGATATATAATCTATCGACTCGATATCGATAAATCGACTGATTTGTTGTTGCGGATGTAGATGGCGAATTTTGAGTATGGTTGGTTATTACTTTTTTTGCAATTGTGATTCAAAAGATTCAGGATCTAGGCGACCGACGTTGCATGGCCATTTGGCTAAATACTGGAGGAGATAACTCCATCGGTTGCGCTGTCAACCCCCTATCCGTGGGGTCAGGTGAATCAGGGGCCCTCTCCATTCACTCATCCATCCACGTCGCCCCGCTAAATCGAGAGATATATTAAGCTATAGCTTTTAAATCTTTTAGTGTACCCTTAACTATTATTTTGACTTTAATGAAATGAAGAATTATTATTTTATCTCGTGTAGTGTCGCCGAAAGAAGATGGAAAAGTTAATCTGTTAAACATAGTTAAAACAACTTTGAGCTGAACTTAATCTTATTTATTGGTTTTTTTCAAGTGTTGTTATATATTCAGAATCATGTATGACTTTTGCTCAAATTGACACCCAAACATTACAAATAATGAATTTTTTACTGTACTCTTTACATTTGCATTCGTATTTATATTGTAGTCCCATATTTCGTCAGTCAGTTTCTTAAATGAAATACGTGCGGTCTCTTTGACTATTTGTCGTCGACTAAAAAGATTAATATAGTACCGATTGACGACATTGTCAATCTTAGGCGACGACGTCGTCGGCAATGTCGTTAATCGAATGTCGTCCGTCTGTTAGTGCCCTTAGATCACTAGCGAAGTGGAAGACAGCCGATACTCAGCGCACGTGTGGTCTCCTATCAACCTATTTTCCAGTCGTCGACAGCCGGCCAATCGATATCGGGTTACATTCATCTTATATCAATATCGATTATCGAGTCAAGTCAATAAATAATTTATTTAGTGATATTGGTTTAGTTAGAATTGAAGAGGTACCCATTTTCAAGTTATTAATAATCAAATCAATAGATACTTAACAAAAGATATCAACGCACAGTCCCTTTGATTTACTATCAGAGTATGCCAATTGTCAGATAAATCCTACATTGATTGTTAATCATATTTTGCGTTGACAACTTCTATCAAGAATCTATTTATTTTCTTATTACACCTGATTCCGTCAATAGCTTTTCCAAAAGAGGATTAAAGTATGTAGTCAAATAATATCCTTATTATTTAGTTATATGTAGCTCAGAACAATTACTAAAGCTTTAGTTATTGGTTTTGACATTAAGACATTGCAGTTTTTTAGCATATTATTTTTGTCTTTAACTATTAAACGTTTTGACGTGTGTTTTGTAGTACCTACAATCGTTATCGTAAAGGTTAATCTCAATTCTTTAAAAACTATTTCTTGTGTCCAGTATTATTGGATTTCAACTTCTTACCACACCTTGCGGTAACTTTTTAAATAACTCGCTAATATTAATGTTACGCATAAAACATTATGTTGCTTTGTACCGGCAAGCGGTGATGACATCTAAACCGCATTACTGAGGACGCGTTCTAATGAGTTTTTTGATTTACAGCCGCATTGGCTGAGAGCGTCCACCACACCACATCCCGGACAAACCGCGAAATTGCCGCCATCATTGCAGCGCGCGTTCGCGTTGGTAACCACAAGCCTTCCACCAACAAAACTTACATCTTACAGACAGTATTTTTTGAAATGCTTTTGATTTTGTTGATGGTTATTGTTCGGCAAAGAAATTGTGGTGTGCAGCAATTTCTTTGCCGAACTGAATGGAATCTTAAGTATATTTTTTTGGCTATGAAGTATATTGCAGCCTACTATTATGAATGTTGACGTTATTTTAAATTGATGTACTTGACTATATTATGCCTTAACTTTAAAAGAAATTCTATTCTAAGCTATGTATTTTTTAATATCAATACAATTTTCTTTCTTCTATTATAATGCTTTTCTTGTACGAGATTGAGGCAAAACCCGGTATATGGATAGTTATGAAGTTATTATTGAAAATTGAATCGATCAGTTTTTTACTTGATTTATTTATTTTCCTAGAAAACCAATAGTAGTATTGTTTATACACAATAAAGAAGCAACATAGGAAACAAGAACCTAAACAGGTATTTTACGTGTTTTGGCCTTACTCCTTATAAATGTCATATTATTCAACATTTCAAATATTAACACACTATGATGCATATGCATGCAGTGTATGCTGCGTGCGTTTTCATACATAAAAGTTAATTCGATTTCATATAATCAGTTTAGACAAAGCTTTTGTGGATTCAATAAGGATAGGTCCTTATTGAATCCACGAAAAGGATAGGTTCTTATTGAATCCACAAAAACTTTGTCTGTAGCTTACTTTTTCTGCTTATTGAGGATTCAAATTTAATCAATCATTTGTATAGGAACCAACGAAACAAAACAGACCGAAATTTGGCTTGGTGATTATAAATGAAATAGGGCATTGAATTTTCAAAGTACATATTTTAAAATTCATAAACGAAACAAATACAGAAATAAAAAATAAAAACGAAGTGTTTGCAAAAATCCTATATTTGATGTCGAGCGATGTATTGTATTGACAACGACAATGGCCCGTCACGATGTGTCACCGATGGCTTTGTGTCATATTTAAATGACAAGCAACGCGACACTCAAATGCCGTCCGATGTGAAATGCATAGGTACTTTTGACAATTCAATGAACGCCTCTTCAAATCTCAACATGTAGCATCTCATTACTGCAGGGTCAGAAAATGAATAAAACTTTTAAGGGACCAACGTATGTTTACACTTCAAAAAATTACTCCCTAGGGTTCGAATAATAAAATAATGTAGAACGGAGTTATAAACGGGGGTACGAATTCACTAAGTTTCGTTTTAGAATATGGTAATAGTCGAAAAATATTTCGATATAACCTTACACGAAACTTATTAAATATTACAATTCTGCAAAGTTGGACAAAATGACGACAATAATAAATTGCCATAGCAAATTATGACTCTCAAATATTCATTGTTTAAGAAGTTATTATTTTACGACAAATCAACCCTAAACTTTACTTTTGCAAGTATTAAAATGATCTTTTATCAGAGCTCGTAATTTTTAGCTGAAGCATTTCAGAAATTTGATACTAAAATATTGTAAAGGTAGTAGAAAATACATGACAACCATTATCTTAGTAATCCTGTGATCACGACTCCTATAAAGGAGCCGAAACGTCAGGAATAAAGATATAATAAATATGCGCATAATCCGTAAAAAAATGTTTTATTCAAATGTCTAATGTGCGCGGAAGTGTATGAAGTAAATGTGTTAACCACAGTACGGGCTGGAAATCGCGAACAAAATTCCCCGGTTAGAAGACCTGACGACTAAGCCTGCAAGAAAAATAACATCTTTAAATTTCTTGAAGAGATGCCGTGATCATGATCTAATCCCGTCCTGTGTCCGAATCACTCCTAAGTGTGACATACGTGAAAGCGCCAGGATCTTACAACAGGCAAGCAAAAAACTAGATACTAATCAGTTTGATTCGGGAACATCGTTTTGATTTAATTACGTGCCCAATTAAAATATTGTGAAGATAGAAGGAAATACATGACGATCACGACTCCTGTAAAGGAGTCGTGATCACAGGATAAATTATGCGCAAAATCCGTAAAAAAGTGGTTTATTTAAATTTGATACTTGCTTTATTTTTATATAAAAACGAATTTAATATTAAAACAAATAATACCTACGGTGTTTTTTTTATTGTAGTCTATTAATTAATGAAAAACATTACAAAAAGTAGACATTGTCAAATAAAAAAAATTACTCGCCGTTAAGAAGTTATTGTTTGCTCTTAAATTATCACTGGGAACTTTGACTGCTCCAAAAATGCTTTAAATTTGACTTTTTACAATTCTTCTACCTCAGTGATGAAGCTGAAGTACCACACATAATCTAAAACATCTCCAGGGCCCACTCAAATATATTATGCAACTCCTCTTTTTGAGACTACCTGGCCTAAATAACTGACTTCCTTCTTGTAAATCTCACTCTTTTTATGGCTAAGTTTCAGGTTTGCTGAACGGATCTTTCACAAAACAAGTTTCATGTTTTGAACATGGTCTTTTCCACAAGCGATGAAGCCAGACTACTTTATAGTTTAGTTTTAGATAGTTTAGCTGGTTTCTACCAGCTAAGACAGTTAACGTAGGAATATAAGGTTATGATGAGGCTGACATAACCTTTAATGTATTAAAAGCCCTTAAATAAAAAGAGTTTCGAATGTGGCTTTCGAAATATTGTTTGCTTAATTGATATTTCAATAATTTCAAAAAGATCTGATGTTATAGCTAAATAATGATGTTTGTTTGGGACTCTATTAAGTAGTTTCTGATGATTGTTTTGAATCATATCGGCCTTATTAATCTATTTATAGCAACTAAGGAGAGAGTTTAAATCATTGAACAGTATTAGGCCGAAACGCGTGCCGAGACATAATCAGATGATCTCATAAATAAATTGTGAGCTTTGTGAAGAAAAACAAAGGGGTTTAACGTATTTGTCGGAAGAGGGCGCGCGTGCCAGCACCGGCGCGGCGTGCGGGTGGCGCGCTCCCGGAGCAAACGAAATAAATTGCTCAGGGAGACAGATGACGATCGGAATGTTGTTTTTGTGCCTTAAACTTCGCAAGCTCCCAAAAAAAGGTCTCTGAGAATTTATTAGTTTCATTTGATAGATTTGTTAAAATATGTATTTTTCAAACAGTTTACATTTAAGTGCCATCTTTTCAATAATGCAGTACAAAAAGATTATAAGAGATAGATTACTTCATAAACACATATTGATTCATAATTGAACTGGTCACTTTTATCTCCCTTGCTTTGCTGTTTTGAAAATATGGGAGCCGGTATTTTTTACGCCCTTGATTCGCAAAAATCATGATAATGAACAATCTTAATATATATGAATTACGTGTCACGTTATGTGTCCGCGATGGCCTCCTAAACTACTGAACCGATTTTGATCAAACTTAGTATTTCTGTTATCTCTTTTATCTGTTATTTGAGCTAACTTGAAAGATAGGATAGGTTTTATTTTAATTTATAACACAGCAACGCTTGGCTGGGTCAGCTAGTCAAATATATTCTTCATAATATCTTGGTAAATATCATTAACTACGTACGCTAAGTATACGATTGTTATATAGAAGTCGGGTAGATATTCTTCATTTCTTCACAAATAAATTCTCAGACTACTACTACTACTGCCTCTTATTTTTATTATTATAACATCGTCGTCCAAGACAACATCCTTTGATTATGTTTAGACACATTTAAAGACAAATGATATATGTGTAACGACATGAGCCAACTGTTCCAGTTGTTCCGAGAATTTACGACAAGAGGAACACGGCAAATACATTTGTTAATAGACGCATTAGCCGTTGAACGAGCTTGCGCCCGCGCTTAATTGCCGGCATATTGTCAGGCTGGCGACGCTCTTCTGCTTTGTTTGTATCCACTTGATATTGACATTACAGCTTATTGGCTTATTGTTATACATATATTTTTATTTTATTAGTCCTACTTTTACTTTACTATTTAATAATGATTACGAAAGATTCTCTACATCAAAGTATTGAAATTTATGACTTATAATCAGAAAATATCTTAGATAAGGCGTCTTCTTAATCTATACTAGTAGTGGACCTATTGGTAAAGAAATGACTTCATGACGAATTGTAAATAAAGTGTTCATAGTTTATTTCTGTTCCTGTTGCTTGGTGTCTCAGTTAAGGCTGACGTTTTTTAAATCATAATAACAATAATTTTTCTTTGTGCAAGAACAAAAGGTACCTATAGGTCAGCGTGCCAATTTGTGTCTGGGTTTTACATGCTTGTTTGACTGCATACTGATCAACTGATGACTAAAGGTGATATTGTAGTATAGAATTATTTAATACAATTTATAAATCAGAACTATTGATTCCTGTCGATTGACTATTGATTTCGTTAAATATTAACAAAAAATATTGGCTAGAATTTTTTGCCTTAATCTATTCTATTCAACGCATTTTTCCTTTGGGTATCGAAACAATGCGACTTCGATTTGGACACCAAGGATTTTTAACAAACTTGCGTGTTGATAGTGGTCCCATCTTCTTACCTATAGTATTTTCGTCCCAGAAAACGCTGCATTAACAACGGATTTGCCTATTATAATATTCTAGTTTCTGAGATTAGCGCACGTTTTATCCAGCATGTTTTTAGTTTGCCCCAAAATCAGCCGGTGAAATGTATCACTACCGCATTGGTATCGTTTCAGCCAGGCGGAGTGACAGCTAGAGTCATTCAAATAATTAGCATTGTTAAAGTACAGTCAATAGCACTTTGAGCTACATACAACAAAAATTAAATGAGATCTGTTACAACGACATAAGGTAGGTTAAACGTTAAAGTGATCTGCTGTCAATTGTTCATACATAAACTGTGAGTATGAAAAAACGAATATAAATTCAACACAAAAAGGTTACCATAAAATATAATAATACAGATAAAATCGACAACTCCCACGCATAAGGTCGTATCGAAAAATATACGATATTTTTTCATGATTTTTAGAAGCTGATATATTTATTGCTTGAAACTTTGGACTTGCCAATCCGTAGCGAGTTATATATTATTAAGTAAATGTATTTATTGAAATAAATATCTTAATTTTGAAATTATAATATTATTAATGTAAATATAATAGGTATAAATCGAATTTTGTATAAAAAATGTTACGACCATTTGCGTTGGAGGTATCGAAATAAGACTAATGTAGAGTTTAAAAAATTATTTTCCATAGGTCTCGATTCTCCGATTGTAATTAGGCATTTATTGTGTTTCTGGAAACTGTTATCTAATTACCCATGGACGATCTTCACTCGTCTAAATAGATCGCGATAGCTATAATCATCAGCTTTGACAAATATAGATTTCAAGTTCACGATGCCACGCTTAAAAAAATATTATTTAAGTGTTTCTATAAAGGAAAAACCTGCGTGTACAAGACGAATTCATAAATATAGGATTGGCCCTTTAGAGTAGGGGCCATTAATTCGATTTTTGTTTGTTTGTTGTCAAAATTAATATATTTGTCGATAAATAAGTAGTTTATCTACACTAATATTATAAAGAGGAAAGATTTGTATTTTTCTATTTTTATGTGTTTGTATGTTTGCAATGAATAAACTTAAAAACTACTAAGCCGATTTCAAAAATTCTTTCACCATTGGAAAGCTACATTCACGCTGAGTAACAGAGGCTATATTAAATGCTAGAAAAATTGTAAGAATTTTGTCCACCCGTGTGAAGCCGGGACGGGCCGCTTGCAAGATATAAAAGGAGGAGAAGGAGCTCGGAGTCGCAGTTTTTTTCTTACAGGCGTATTTTATATCTTATAGAAATATTGCATTGTGAATGCAAAAAAAAATAAAAAATAAAAAGACGATAAATAATTTGTTTCTCGGATTCCATCTTCTGACGGGAATATTTGTTTCATGAGAAAAAAACCGTTGTGTGTAGGTACTCATGTATGCATGTAAGAAGTTATACTTCTTTATCATTACTAAACAAAGATAACTAATATTATAATTTTATATAAATTATTGTTAACTACCATATATAATTTAAAATCACACACACACACATATTCATAATTAGCGGCTTATTTCATCCTGCTGGTTTATTCTACGAGTATGTCGCTTTTGCGGCCAACTTCAACATGATAATTTTGTGTCACAACTTCAACATAACTAATAATTTTGTGTCACATCTTAAAATTTCACTCTCATCATTTTTTGCGCCTAAAGAAGTACCTATATAACTTCAAAAACCTTCGGTCTACTTTCTGATTTCGTAAAATTTTAACTAGAATTGGTTCAACAACTTTGTTATACATGTATTAATAGAGTTCACGTTATTTTTAGAACTCATCTAAAAGAACTTTCAAATCGACTGCTATGACGTAATTCTTTAAATGTACTAAAAGGTAAAAAAAATTACCATTATATGGTCAAGAGCCTAGCGATTCCATCATATGGCTCGGTTTAACAGAACGACAGTTTTTCGAATCCCACCTGAAAGAATTTTTATTAAACATTTTTTTATGTAACAAATTAGTATTGTTGATATAATATCTATAGAAAAAACTATGACGCTAAATAACAAGTATGAAGAAGATTTTAATAGAAAATGTATTATGGTAAATGTAATTGGAATATACATATATAGATATTTATTCATTCAGCTATTATTATAAAGTTTTGCCTTAGTTAAACATAATGTTTTATAAGGTACCCATTACGCGAGTGATATGCTGCTGTCATAAGCATTTGTTCTTTACAAACATTTCCTTGCCGCGAGCCAAATGCCAATTCAGTGTGAGAAACAATACACTATGTGCAATTAGCATAATGGCAACGTGCGTTTCCATTGTTTTAGTTCTTTTTTCTTTATTCTGAATGGTGACGCGACGCTAACGAGGTACGAGAGGCGCGTGCGTGACCCTCCGCCCTTTGAGCTACCTGCACCCTCGCATGTCACTCTATTATTAAAATTCATTCAATATTGAAAAGCTATGGGATATTAACTGTTCATACACTTTCAATTCTTTAACAATAATTTCATATTAATGAATTTAATTGACGACCGTTTGGTGCACCGGTAGCGATTCTGCCTTTTGCAACAACGGTCCTGGGTTCGAATCATGGAAGGGGCAGATGAATACGAGCATTTGTACTGAGTCATGGGTATTTATATGTATTTCTATAAATTTTACATATCTTTGTATCGTATAGTATGTATGTCTATCCGTTACCCTAGTAACCGTAACATAAGTCTTATAGTGCTTACTTTGGGCTATGCTAATTATTACTTGAAATAAAATGTAGTGAAACCCTTAAATTCAAAGCAGGGTTATATAGTAGAGTTAATCCTGTCCAAATACCGATTTTATTCATCAATCTCTTTCTTATTTATTTGACCATTACAGATCTCTTTAGTGTCTCGTAGCTTGAACGAACAAAGCTCAGTTCAACTAGATAGTTAACACAATGAGAGACGTCGCAATGTCTGCGGAGCTCAATAAGTGAAGTGATCCGGTAGAGTGCACTCGATTGAGATGGAGATAACAATGTTGCAATGGATATCTTTCATTGAGAGATCCCTGAAAGACAGCTAAACAGACAAGAATAGTTGAACACCTGAGAACGGCGACCACCGGCGTTGGCGGCGCTTTTGCAGTCGTTGGACCATGAGCGGAGCGCCATCGCGCCAGCGCAGCTAGCGCCTGATATAATTTTATATTGCACTTAATAGCTAATAAAAGGTATTACAACTATTTAAAAAAAAAAAAAAACTAAAAAAAAATTAAGGTTTCCAAAAGTCTGCTAAAATTGTGGATCAGAATGAATCGCATATCTTTTAATATAAGATTCTTAGAAAAGTAGATGTTCGTGAAGTGTAAGTGGAATTAAATATTAATACCTATTTGATTATTGACGTGACAACGTCTTATAAATTGGTTTGCCGGGTGACACTTCAAGAAACTGCGTTACGCTCCGCTCACGTTATGCGCTTACAATGAGAGCGAGTGAGAGGCACGCGTCCCTTCCACTCGGGCATGGTTAGCCCGCCTAAGAGCGAGAGAGACAGACATAAAAAGTGGAAGGGACGCGTGCCTATAAATTAATGTTTTAAATATAATTCTTTGTATAAATAAATGTTTTAAATTGTTACTATTATTTCATCCTTCTTCCTACTATACGAATGAATATTCACATTAAAATTATTTTACCACTCAAAGTCGTTGTCACGTAAAACTTTCGCCCGTATACCGACTTTACAGGCAACCAACCAGTTTTTTACTTTTTACATAGGTTAGGTTACGATATCCCGATATTATATACAAGAAAAACTAAAATTAAAGATTACGCAAGATCTAAACCATTCAACGTAGTTATACCTATATGATACAATTACTCATTTATTAAACATAAGATTCTTTTACAAAAATAATAAAAAAAACTATAAAAAGCATCTACAAAGTGCAGTATTTTAGTACCTATAACTTTAAATATACTTATCTTCGCATCTACAAAGCAGCAAATAGTAGTATTGTCAAACGTCCATTCAACGCTCTCCTATAGAATATCAATCAATACTTGTCTGAAGTTCTCTTGTTAACGCATACTTTAACAAACAACAAACAATATTGTAACTTTGGATCGCACCTCGAAATCTCCAATCGGAATGAATTACTGTAAAATAGACTCTATGTTTGAAGTAATAAAGTTATATTACAAAATATAAATTGTACAGTAAGGAGGCGGCATATCATAACACAAGACGATGTTATTCATACTTAATCTATTGTGTAAGTTCAAGTTTTTATACGTTCTTTTATTGAAATGTTTGGTTCTATTTTAGTAGTAATTCGATAAAAGAGGATTCGATTTTGAATATATTTACAATAGTTTCCTTTTGAAATTATAATCGAGTTTCTAAGCAGCGCTTAAGCTTTGTTCACGCTAATCTTATTTCTTTTCTAATAATTTGACTGTATTTGTTGAGTGATATTCGGTAAACGCCGATTTTAAAATAACAGAAAGTAGAATAAACTGCTGTCGATATTATTTTGGTAGTAGTCCTCATTAAACACGGTAATCATTGTAGCGATGAAAAACAATAGCAATTTGAGGCGGCTGCCGTTGCACATCTGTGGGTAATGTAAAACGTGATGAGGTCGGCGCCGGCGGCATGGCAATTGGCAGACCCGCCTCATCACGTCCGAGAGACGCAACTACAGCTTCTGTTATTTACCTGCAGTAACACCAAATTATCAGTAATATGAATCCCAACAAAAATCATTTGATATCATAACCTTCACCTTTTTTAATTTGAAATCATTATTAAAGAAATAATATTGGTAAGAATAATATGAAATAACTAAAATATAATTAGTAGAGTCCATGTGGAGTCATATGTTTACGTTTAACTAAATGAGGTAACAGAGTCGTTAAAGATCGCTTAACCCGTCAGAGGCATACGCCGCGTCCGCCCCCATTCGGCTATCGGGATTTGGGCCTCAACACGCTATATCATGGCATCGGTCACGCGCTCCTCGCTCCGTTTTATCCCTTTGTAAACGACGCAACTACAGCAAGGGTTGGATTTTAATTACGATATTTTTCTATTATTTCCTCCGCTGTCTTAGTTTCGGGGCAAGGGTCGTGAGATGTAATAAATTCCGCTTTTTTATGAGGTCACGGTTAACCCTCTTGATAACGTTTATCGCACATCTGGTGGAAATGAACTTTTTTATTGTTCATATTTTACTTCAGTTGCAATTTAGTTTATAATACGTTTTCTACGTTTGACGATGTTAACTAACGATTAATAAATTAGTTTTGATATTTTAATTTACATGATATTGTTGTTTAACATCAACAATACGATAACTTTTTAGACAAAGTTAAAATAGTTCGAGCTGTTTTCGAAATTAGGTTTTTCTAATTAAACTTATGTCGTATCCGGCCTCTCACTCACCTTTTCCAATGTATTCTAAACTACTCTCTTTGTTTCGTAGAAAAAGTGGTCTTTAAGTGTCTGACAATATTTACTGATATGTATATACAATACTAATTAAATTTCAGTAATTTAAATTAGTATTAATAAATTAGATGCGCGTTGAAGTATCAGAGCCTCCAAATAAAGCATGACAAATATTTTTTTATATTCTGATATTCTGTCTCGGCCCCCGGGCTTGATTGGAATAAAGAGCGAACCCGTTCAAAATAATTTAAAAAATCGATATATAAATCTAATTATAATACATAATACCTTCTTTTAAAGATGTATTGTTTTAAACTTTCATGGTCACTATTCTTTTAAAGATGTTATTACTTGATTTAGGTCTTCTGTAAGGACCCTTTTCTGTTAACCGTACCTTACGAAGTATTTTTAGAAAAGTACAATTTATGCCACAGTTTAAGTAACCCTTATGTTTCTTTTTATCCGCTAATTAGCAATAATAGTTAAATCTAGTTTAAAAGTTTAATATTTTCAAACTTAGTTTATAACTGATTTAAATAAATATAATCAAATGGTATTCACAAAAAACCAAGCAATAATGCACACAGGTAATAAGTATTATGAGCGGCACTATATTCTGATGAAAAGGTCTGTAAAAAATAATTCCCTCTTTATGTATCAAATGTTAGTTGCGTTGATGAATGCGTGTCTGATCGAGTGGTACGACGTCGGAACACGTCACGGTTCGTCGTGTCGGCTCCGCTCGACATTCGCGAACGATTAAACACGGGAAGCGTGAGTACGTGAAATTTTATTGATCACCCGCCACTGTCTATCAATAAAGAACATTTAAAGGGTTAATCGTTGGTGCTTATCCAACCATTTCGTTTTTAGACAAATGGAGACAACTGGTTAATGTATTTAAAATGAATAAAATGTAACGGTTAAAACTACAATCTGTGGCCTTACCATCACCTCTCTTTGCAGCAGATCAATCAATTGAAGGGAGATGCCACTATAAACCGCCTAAAGCGGTGTCTCACTTTAGCCATCGAACTAACATCGCTCCAACAATAATGTTTTCACCTCACACGCTCGGAAAAGTTTGGTTTGTCATTCGATTTCTGAGTGGAAAATTGCGTTTTATCCGCTAGCGTGGAAAAGTGTTTTAAAAATTAGAACCTTTCTATCCAAAGAAAAACAGACATGATACGTGTATGGTTGGTAAGATTTAATAAAACGTGTATGGTTGGTAAGATTTAATAAAATAAAAACTGTCGAAGTTTCTATTCTTAGACAATTTACAGATATAATAACAAAATCAATTAAAAAAATACATTGAATATTAATAATTGCAGCAATTTCACTTTTAATTAATAATTTAAAACTTTAGTTAATCTGTTTTTCTTGCACCTAAAAATTTTCCTCGCTGTAGTGAGATGATAAATTGTGTTTCGCTCGGCAGCAAAGTTTTTATCGTGACCTACCTTTGAGACGCTACGCTTAGGATTCAATAGAGGTAACTCACGGCCAAAACTAAATTTTCCAGCCTTGCATAACAAATAACTATGTTGTGTTTATAAGTCTGATTTCGAAAATCTTTCGCCAATATTTAGAATGTACTTTCAGGGTAGATAGAGGTGGATAGCGAGTAACATACAAAGTTTCACCATTAAAATAAAAGGCCTCGTCGTGATCTTTTTTACATTTAAAGTCCACGAAAATATGGTTTAGCGAATAATGTAGACAACGGTAAGAGATATTAATTATATTTAATTATTAGTTAAAAAAGTACTTAAAAAGTTCTATGAAAAGCTCGCGCTGATATGTATTATACTAAATATTTTTATATGTTCTGTACGTTTATTTTTTGGAAAAATTTTATTATGAATTTTCGTTTTATGACTCACTGATACCAATTCTACTATTTTTTTTTATTTTGTCTGTATGTACTTCTTTAAATCAAGAACAAGTAAACCAGTTTCGATGAAATTTAGTATTATAGTAAGAATATGTGATTGCGCAAATCATAGGTTATAGCTTATTATATTATATATTATAAATACGGAAGCGAGTTTGTTTGTTACACTTTCATGCCTTACTACTATTTAGTAGTATGATCGATTTCTATCATCATGTTATTTAGCATACACTTTGCGAGAGGTACAGAAAAGTACATAGGGTACCTTTTATCCAGAAAAAAGTACTCTTTCCGAGAGATAGAAATATAAATAACTTTTAATCGGTAGTCTTCGTTAACGCGAGCGAAACCGCAGGTAAAAGCTAGTTAAATATTTTCAGGTAAGTTAATATGTATTTATACACAGTTCGATAAATATAAAAAATAATTATATTGAACATTATTTAATCTATCACTGGTAATTAAGATAGGTAATCTTATATTCTAATCAATATAAATTTGCTAGTTATCGAGAAAATATTATGTAGATTAAAATTTCTTCTTATACAACATTGTTTTGACTAATAGTTTGGATTTTGCTATTAAGCTTTAAAGAAATAAAATAACGTATTTCTTTGTTAGTTTATGTGTGTCGGGTAACACTCGGAGTGGAATCACTTAATCTATTAGAAACATTATTTCACGTTTACTTTTACAAATTAGATTATCCTGATTTGATTTTAACAGATGAAATAATTATTAAAACTTTTAAGACCATAAATACCAAGTACTTTTGCTACAGAATCAAAGATAACGTAAAAGATCTATCTAAGTATCTCATGTAACAAACCACTTTTAGAAGAAAAATATTTCATAAATAAAACAAATATCCCTTTAAAAATAAAAAAGCTTAAAATATGGTCGTCGTCGACCATTATCCAGCATTTAAGTAGTTGTAATAAGAGCCCAGGTTTTGATGGAATACGTGTTTCTATCATTAAAAGTAGGTATATGTGAAGAAATTTCTCCTATTATTACTCATTTAATAAACTTGTGTAAGTGTTACTCAATTAATCACGATAAACTAAAAATTGGCACTATTTGGCAAAGAGGCCTTTATAAAGAGGCTGTCATTAAAATCTGAACAACAATAGACCTATAACAACATTATCTTATATCGACATAAAATTATTGAAAAATATCTAGGTGATCAAATTAGTCAATTTATTTCGCAACATTATATCACACATCAGCGGCAATATGGTTTTTAAAAGCACAAAAATACATCCATAATGAAGTCAACATTCATCTTAATAATAAAAAGCAAGTTTTGGCCCTATTTGTTGATTTATGCAAATGTTTCAACAATTTAAAGTATTCAATTTAATTTTTTAAAATTGTCACAAAATGCTATACAAGGCCCACTCCTGGAATTCTTTAAAAACTATCACGCAAAACGATACACAACGGTAAAAATTAATAACACTTAGAGTGACGGTTCCATCTTAATCGAATGTTTAATATTTGTAAAAATATTACTTTCGATGTTGAAGGTAGTTAGCATTCAACACTGATGGAACGATACTTGCTCATAGTATAAGTTGAAATACGTTTGTAGTCGCTTCTGCTAGCGCCTCGGCAGGTTAGCGGTCAGAGCACTCGCTCGGATAGCGAGAGGTCGTGGGTTCGAATCCTACCTGTGGGCTCGTTTCATATTTAATCGTTTTTTAATTGCGTATTTTATATCTTAATCATATTTATAGTTGATATATATGAGCGATATCAGCGAAACATAAATATTTAAGATTTTTTTGTCGCTGTTACTATTATAATGAAAGATTGTCCTAAGTGTTTTTGAATAATTAAAAAAAATATGATTACATTCTATTTGACCCGGGCCCACTTCGCCCGGGTCAAATAGAATGTAATCATATTTTTTTTTAGAAGTTGATTTATTGTTCATTTAGTTGAAAATAGTATTTATGTAAATATTTTTACTATAGAAAAAGTGCTAGATACGAAACGTGGCTATGTTTTACTAGAATCCTAGGCAAGATCACCTATCAAAGAGTTACACTAATAACTGAACAAAAATACGTAAACTAAAGATAATGTCGTCCGGATGTTTCGAACTGTACCGGTTTGCACAATGCAGGTCTGACTTATACAAGCCCAAGTAACAAATAATGGCAAATGTCATTTACCTAAATTATAGTAGTAAGGTTTGATTAATCAAACATTTTTTTATTTTAACTTATGACCATATTAAATATATGTAAAAAGTGTAGTTATATTGTTAACTGAAATCATTGACCATTAACGCTACATAAACGGGATATTAACAATAAATAATGTATACAGTAAATCGGTGCCATGCTATTATGCATACAGTGTTCGATAGTTCGAAAGGATTGTGCTGTCGCTATCGCCTATGAATAATTATAATTCGTTAGTCGCGAGAATGGATTTGTGTGCTTAAGTGATTAAATTTATTTGAATACGGCTTTGCACTAGGTGTAGTGGGAGCGCCATACGCAAATACAGATGTTCGCACTTAGGGATCATAGTAAAACACGCACAGATCGATTTAATCTTAAAATAAGTCTAATGAAATTAGAAACAAGAGGCGCGACATGAATAGTGAATTAAAGTTACAAAGTTTGAGCCGAAAATGTGTTTAGCTGGCAAAAATATCCCATCCCCGTGGAGGTTGTCCAAAATTATGTGATCGATCAAGCGCCACGTGTTTGCTACATTGGACATTTTTTAGATAAAAAATGAGATTTTCGTTAACAAAAAAAGGTCGAGAATTTAACAAAAGACTCTACATCGCGATAAAAGTGTAGGAGATAAACAAATATTTGAGCGGGGGCGTAGTGTAGCATGAAACTGGAGGACAAAGGCATTAGGCAGGATTAAGAGAGGTATTAATGTTATTTGATTACTTAGACACATACAAAGTTATGCGAACGGTGAACGGATCCTCTTTCTTCGTATAAAAAATGAAGCTTCTCAGATAAGAGGATTGCAGGGATGTTTACATTGTAATATAACTTTTTTGAATGCTTTTAATGTTGCACTTTTAAAAGGTAATACAGTTTTTTTTTCGTTTTTACTTAATACGTCTTTATTTTTATATTGAAACATAATTTTAAATAAAGGGTAATATAAAATGAAAGTAAAAAACGTACGTAAAAATAAAAAATACTAACACAGTTAAAGTCAGAAGCGTCTAGCGTCTTTTAAAACAATCAATTCCTTTAATAATTCTGTGAAATGTAAAGAAATCGAATGGTGACTGCTTATTGAAAAGTTAGTCAAAGTGATTTGCGCGTTTTTCAGATTAATTTAAGTCATATGTAAATAAATAATGTAGACATGTACAATCTAGATCACATCAACCTTGCCAAAATAGTTAAAGTTATACAAATGATTTTGAAATTAAATTTCAGTAGAAAGCATACTATTTAACATTGAAAATATCGATTAAGATACTTTGACATCACATTGTAAGTGGATGTAACTCGTCCTAAGGTATAGAATATAATATTTGTTTTTTTTTAATTTAATTTTTTCGTTTTAATACGAATAATTATGTTTTGATTATATATTAATATATCTACTTATATTGGTAAAGTTTTGTTATTGTGTAGGTATGTAAGTATTACCTACTTATTTTCTAGAATGAAATATGCAAATTTCGTTGAAATTACCAACTGAAATAATTAAAACATTGGCATTTCAAAAGTAAAGTGTCTGATCCGAAATAGTTGCTTTGTTTTGCAAACTATTCGTTGTGATAATTATACATAGGTAGGTACAATCAAGAAAGTAAGTTAAAGTGGACTACTGTCTTTATTACATTTGTGGATCATATTATCTACTCTGAAGGTTCAGGATGTTCGGAAAATGTCGCAATCATATCCAGTACCCACGATGACGCGCTTGCGCGGTACACTCTCCATGTGACTTGCAATCAATATTTGACAAGCATAGGATATTCATTTACCTACTCAATTTTAATCACTGAATAATAACAATAAATTGCTTATCCATCTTTAAAAATCACTAGAAATACTTAGTTCTTGTTTTGAACGTTTAATTCATACACATACAGATCTTCGTATAATTTCCATAATATATCCATGCCATAATAAACCAAATTATTCAAAATTTTTACTAAAGTTACCTGTGCACCAGCCGTTCTTCAAGCATTTTAATACCACTTACATTTTAGAAGACTTTGTCTCCTAAAATGTTTCGCTTTTACTATTGCAACTACATCAAATGATAAAAATATAGCTAACCACTATAAAGTTGTCATTTTTATGCAGCTAAGGAAGTAGACAGTTAAAACAAATTAAATTAGATACAATATGGTTTTTCTTTACATCGCGGTATGACCCAGTTGATGTTGCTTTTTATTAGTTAGTTCGAGTCAAAAACCGCGTTGCAATATTTAACTTTCCGATTAAGCTGTATTCACACGAGCTTTGGGCTACAATAACAATGGTTATTTGACTAAATCGGTAAAATATGGAGCGATAAGGTACCGGCATTAATCATCAGACGCGCGTGAAATCAAATTACCGTTCACCAGTCACAAGCGCAATGAAAGGGTTGCTACTACACCGCGTGACCAATCCGACCCTTTCCAATGCGACTTCATTCATCTCTTTCCTACTGTTCATTATTTTATCAACAAAATAGAGATGCAAGATGTCCCACCATATCAGGATTTATACTACAAATCAAGAATTGTGCAAATCGAAAATGCAAACAAATTTCGTATTGGAATTGGTTTTATGCTGATGATGGAGTATGTTATTATACGTAATGAAAATGTCATGGCCCGGTTATCCCTTTTATTGCAAAGTAATAAAAGTGCAACATTTCTCTGATGGACGATTTTTATTTATATTTTGGTGAACACGGGTATAGCGTTAACAACAATACAATTAAGATAAAGAGCAATAAAACAAATGGTGTCTGCCTGTATGCGCGTCAAGATGGGTGAAAAGCAAAAAAAAATCTTGGAGTAAAAGTGGATGAATATTTCTCTTGATCTGATATATTACCGTCAGATATGAGATAAATATAAAACAATTTAAAAGATCATTGTTTAAATATCTGTATGACGCGATTTTATCAATGAGTTGCTTGATTAATTGATTAGCTTGACTGAATTCTAGTTTGTGAGGATCAATCAGTAATTATTTCATAACGTACCTAATTAATCTAAGTCGTGTACCTAGTAGGTACTATTATGTACTATAGTATGTGCCTCACACAAGTATTTTATTATTATTATTAGTTATTATTATTTTACAATAGTTTACTTCATACTTTCCTTATCATGATCTAGTATTTAGTTCTTACACTTCCGCGCACATTACACATTAGAATAAAACACTTTTTTACGGATTTTTGCGCATGTTTTATTTTATATTTAATCCTGAAGTTTCGACTCCTTTACAGAAGCCGTGATCACAGGATGACTGTCATCTTGTGATCACGGCTCCTGTAAAGGAGGAATAATATAAATAATACAAATATAAAATAAAACATGCCCAAAAATCCGTAAAAAAGTGTTTTATTCTAATAATCTAGAATTGGTAACAATCAATACTAAATAATGAGGAAAGTATGAGGAATAATACAAATTAACATATAAGTATTTTCTAATTACAGCTGTTACAGTTTTATGAAGTACAATATCTTTGGTGAAGGCATATTTTATCATTTTCAATGTTAGAACTGTTTGTGATTACTAAAAGTTTTTTTTTAATTGCTATAGGTATGTATGTAAAATAGCTGTTCTGTGTATTCCTACGGTAATGATAAATCTAAGGTGTAAGCGGTGTACGTTTATTTAAATTGAGTGTGAAAACTGTTACTTACATTTTGTAGGATTTGTATGTCTACATTTCTTCGAACACGAGTGTTACACATTCGTGCTATAAAGAACGTTCTATAATAAAATGAACAGCAGACCAAGTCTTCACACTTAAGTGTGCCGTAAAAGGCTAATAATAATACTGGAGGTGGACCTTCCGTAGACCACAATATGGGCAGCAGCGGTTTTCAAATCAGGTCTCTTACTGTGATCTTCTACCTGTCTGCCAAGCTTGGAGATTATGGTAAATCCCCCTATTGGTCTAACTGTGGACGTCTTTCAGTTCTAAAAAGATGATGATGATGGAATTCTATTACAGTTTATAAAACATTTTTATATCAGTTAGGAAATATTGATGAGTTAGATTTTTTTTAGTATTCAGTTTGGACCAACCCGAAGAATAACGTAGGAGAAAGAGACAGCAGAGGGCTGAAAAAATCATGACAATCAGAATTAAAACCACAAGATGACAATAGCAAAACAGAAACTTTCAACAGAATTTTGCTAAATACGTATCCACCACAGTGTATACAGTACTCAATACATATAGATAGATATTTGAACATAACCTATTGAAAAAAAATGCAAAATCAATTTTATTTCAACCGATAATGAAAAGGGCAGTGATTGAATGTAAAATCTTTCAGATTAAAAAAAAATAATCCTAAAAAATGTTAAAAAAGAATGCCCATTTTCAAAGAGCAAAACATCTCACAGTAAATATATTTGTAACTTAGTTGTTTTATTCGAATATAGTAGTTAATAAATCTCTTAATTATAGTCAGTAATTATATTTTTTTTTACCCGGGTGTTATTTAAATATTACGTTTTCTACGGCACTTTTAAGTCATATTTTAACATAGGTATAACGCGAGTTTTTTGCCTTTGGAAATCTTATGGTTATAAAACTTTATCTTTCATCTTTTAAATCAAAGTAATAAACTAAACGGGCTTGTAATGGAGGGCTTCCCTAAATATATCGCGGGGGTCGGTCACTGAATTCCCCAAACTACCAGGCCTTATTGTTTGGTCACTCACAGCCACATAAAGTACTTGCTGTTAATTTATTGAAGCTTACGATTTAATAAAAAAACCTCACAATAGTTAAGTGAGGTGACCGTCTACTTCTTCAATCAGTACATTTATCTAAACAGAGCTAATAGGTATTTGCAGCTTAAAAGTGTACAATTATTTGGTACACTGTTTTGACTCCATTTGTTACATTTTTCTGACATCAAGCTATTCAGGTACATCCAGTACATTGTAGATGTCAGCCGTAGACGTTTTTTGTAGATGTAGATGATGCCGAGTGAAGGTGTTTCGAGAGTGCGCTTTCCAAATGGTGGGTCAATTAGGGACGCCTCCCAGTCCCCCATCAACCTCTCCTCTGCCTCCCTCCGAACTCGCCGGCCTCCTCGGATGTGCGCCTATCTCCTCGCATCCAAGCCTCCTTCTTTTGAAAGTACACCTCCCGTAGGACCTCCCGCGACATGGTCCTGCACCCTCGTACAAGACGGGTCGCGATCGCCCTTTGGGACCCTTCTGAGGTCTGCCAGCTCGGGGGTCCCGGCGGCTTCTGCCCACACCGGTGCTCCGTAGAGGGCTTCTGTTTACTCCTCCTCACCGGTGGGCCTCTCTTCGGGCAATGGATGTAGATGCACTCAATCTTATCGACCGAGACATCTAGTCCCATGGCCCGGATGCGAGCTATGGCCACCTCCGCCACCTCCCTGGCCCGGCGCCGCGCCTCCAGGTAGATGTGTCATCAGCGTAACACACTATCTCCGCGTGGCGGAGGATCCGCCCTCTGAGGAGCCAGACGTATCCAATTTTCCACAGGAGCGGACCCAGAACCGCCCCCTGTGGAACGCCGCATGACATGCACCTCTCCATTAGGTTCCCACTCGAGTTAGCGTAGAGCATTATCCTGTCCTGCAGGTAATGCTCCATAACGAGTCGGAGATAACGGGGAAGCTGGTGGAACCTCAGCGCATCCCTGATCACTTCGTACGGCAGGGAGTTGAATGTGTTCCTTATGTTTAAGGACTCCCCAAACACTCCCTGCCCCAGCCACTCTGCTGTGTTGATGACGTCCTATAGGGCCAGAACAGTGTCGATAGTGGACCGCCCTTGCCTCAACCCGAGTTGCCTGTCAGACAGGTTCGGGCCCAGGCTCTCCTCAAAGTGCTGCACGACGCGCTCGGCAATGATGCGCTTTAAACCCTTGCCGAGCTCGTCGAACAGCACCACCGGCCTTTAGGCGGAAGGCGAGACCGCCGGGCGCCCCTCCTCCTTCAGTAGACAGAGTCTTTCTTTCTTCCAGGCCCTAGAGAACTCCCCCCTCTCGAGCCAGAGACTGTACGTCACGCAGAGGAGTTCGCCTAGATGCTCCTGGGCAATAGGGATGATTTTGCCTAGCACCCTGTCTGGGCCCGGCGCCTTCCGCTGGCCTTTGAGGTCCGGTCCAGGACCGTATCCATCCCCTCCATGGTCACGATACCACCCTCGCCTGAAGCTCGGGCTCCAGCATCTCCGTCACTGGAGCCTGGCTTTCGCCTGACCATTCGATAGTGGCGGCCCCACATCCGTGGTTCCGCCAGGGATCCCCCTGGCAGGAACCCGGCCCAGGCTACGTCCTTAGCTTGTTGAATAGGGAGGTTGAGCCGTTTCTTAGCCTCCCTGTGGGTGGTGTCCAGAGCCTCTTCCTCGCCCTCCACCAACGGTACCTCTGCTATGCCCTCCGTACCCGAATGCAGGCTGTCCTGTTAGATCCGTATCTTCGGGCCACCGCGTAGCAGTAGACCGCGGTCTTACCGGGTCGCTCTTGCGTGGAGCTCCATCCCGGCATGGAGGCATGGCAGATAGCCGTGAAGGCCTCCCTGATCCTCTCCGTCCGCTCCTCGAGCGTCCATCCCTCCTGAAGGCCAATCTGGGGAAACATAACTGCGTTCCCCCACCAGGTCCACCCCTCAGGACGACTTCAAACCTGATGTAGGGGTGATCAGACAGGAACTCCTCCTTCGACAGGACGCACAATCCGAAGAACTTAGGGGCTAGTGCTGGGGTGGCCAGGGTTACGTCGGGTCAGGGTTACTCATGAGCTTTCCCTTGACCACCGGGGCTTTACAAGCTTTCCCCCCATGGTGCGGTTATGGGAGACTTTTAGCGACAGACAGAGTGCGCAACTCGGGTCTTCCCGCACTTCCTACAGGTTCTTCTACTTGATCATGTGGCGTAATAGACATTATGCAAAACTACGACTCAAGTATATTTGAATAACCAATAAACTAAAATGCAAATTCTCTCTTTAACAACACAAATAACCAAGGAAAACTTCAAGGTTCAACTTCAAGGTTCAAGGTTCAACTTGAAAATTGTCACAGAATACTACGAGTCCAATTCTCTCTCACAAAACAAATAACTTAGAAACTTTTAAGCTTAAGCTCAACTCGAATATTAATGGCCATTGACAATTTGACTTTCTTTTGACTGTGTTTAGCTAAATGTCACACACGAATCTATTTCCGTTTAGGATATATTTGATGTTACCAGTGTAACTTTATTTGAATTAATTCATCGATGTCCTATTGTATTTTTTTTTGTTTCTGACCCAGCAATACTAGGCGATGCAGTCGCTAAGCATAAAGCTACGCTAGCACCATATATTGGAGCGGAGCGTATACCTAAAAAAGAAAAAAAAAATTTTTCGAGTGCAATTTTTGCGAATTTATCTACTATCTGGTCCTAAACCTGTAGATTCGATTCCACACAAAAAATATTGAAATCGGTTAAGAACTCGGGGAGTTATGGCGTAACAGACATTGCGCCATCGAAGCTGATCCATGGGAGCTTCGCTTCGCTCTGCTCCAATAAATAGTCTATCGATATACTACTTGAATATTTTACTTGTGAGCAATATTGTATGTGTAATTATTGTATTTATGTACGTGATCAAACAACAAATATTTCCTCTTTTCTCCTCACATAACTAGGCGATGCAGTCGCTAAGCATAAAGCTACGCTAGCACCATATATTGCAGCGGAGCGAAATACCTAAAAAGAGATATTTTTTTTTCTTTCGATGGGAATTTTTGCGAATTTCAAAATTCGGGCTCCGCCACAATCTGGTCCTAAACATATTAATTCGATTCCACACAAAAATATTAAAATCGGTTAAGAACTCGGGAAGTTATGGCGTAACAGACATTGCGCCATTGAAGCTGATCCATGGGAGCTTCGCTCGCTCCGCTCCAAAAAAATGTGTACTTAGTAATAACTCCTGGTGGCATACCAATTTATAACTTTAGAAAACAGTGATTTAAAACTGGTATTAATCAATTACTTCATAAGTAAAGTTTGTGTTTTCAGACAATATTTATTACTAAAACGGTATCGTATCTTTATTTTTCTTTAAAACCTGTATTGAGACAAATGTGAAATGAATGAAATTTGGAAGATGAAATAAAAAATGAAATATTTCAAAAAGTATCAATAATATTGTTATAAAGAATAATTAAGTTCAATTTAATCATAAATCGAATCTTATTCTGGTGCTCTATATGGCAAAATTTTTAGCAAAATAACTTTATGAACAAGGCGATCGCAGACGTCATTGCTAAATAGTAAATCAATTACGTACTTATTAAAACTGTCTTTATTCCCCGGGTTTGAAAAATAGTTTCATCAATACAGTTTAAATTAAAAATATATTATATTTGTGAATTTTATTTTATTAAGCTTTTGAGGTGAGATCATTTTTGAGCATTCTCTTTTTGGTATGAATGAATACACATCCGAAGAGCTGAATGTGTCAAATTCGGCTATCTATAGTACATAGTAGAAGGACGGATAGCTTAAATATTAATCATTACATGTCGACTATTAGGCAGTAAAGTTATTTATACTGTCTACTCAGCACCTTTGAAGTTCTGTGTGTTTACTCATCATCATCATATTCTAAATTTTGTGGCATGACTGATTATTTAATAAGAACTTAACTACTTACTACGAAATAATCTTTTTTCCCTTAAAATGTAATTTATCGGTCGGTATAAAAAAACATAGAGCTTCTTGCTTGTCACCCGTTTCAATATATTTCTTGTCAGTAAAATTTTCTATTTGGGGTGGATATTTTCTTTTCGAAGACCTTTGATTTAGTCTATTCCATGTATTAATAAAAATTTAGGACTTGCTTAATAATTATTTATTTAACTTTAATACTTTGTGTAAAAGAGTTTAAAAAAAACGCATTTAGGCATTTAATTAATGTAGTTTACAGCAATTAATAATTATTATTTAATGTTAATAATTATTACTATCATGTAACTTATTTTTGTACAGTATATGAACTTAGCTGTCGATAAAGGAATCCTTTTCGTAGGGAAAAAGTGCTCACGTTTTTTGAATATTAAAAATATCAAATGAATTATGGACTTTTATCCTCACCAAGTAGAATTTTATTGGCAGGCATTTGCTATAGCTTTGAGGGGAACAAGACGTTTACAAGTTAATTTAACAACCTAAGGGTAAAAACAATAATTTCAAAAGCACAGTGTATTACCGTTACTTTATTGGTACTTATTTTATGCTTTCTTTTTTATATACTTATTTACATAAAACGAACCAGTAAGCATAAATCATCCTTTGTGTTTCTCAAATCGGTTTTGATTTGATTTAAACTAAACTCTCTTCAAGTCTAGTTAAGCGATGAGTACTCTTTTTTTTAATTATTATACACCACACTTTTTTAATTAAAAATTTTCGCTCCATATTTATAAAATTATATACTTTATGGTTATTTACAGTCAACTATTGAATATGGTAAGAAATGACGAAATATTGCAATATTATTATTGGTACTTTTTTATTTATTTATTTATTTGCATTTATTTATTTATTTGCATTTTCACTAATTAGCCTAGCAAAAATAAGCACTGAACACCCACGCCTCTGGTACTAATACTCATGTTCATCACAGCACACAAACATCTGCCCCTTCCGGGATTCAAACATGTACCATCTGACTTCTAAGGTAAGGTCATTCGCGCTCTGCCAAACCGGTCGCCAAATTTGCAAACGTTATGAATAGTTAGTAGTAGTAGTATTTCATGTCACGGAAAACTTACATAACAATAATTTCTATTAACAAAAGATTTAAAATCTGATTTCTTTTGAAACTAGCTTCTAAAGCAACAGCAGTTTGCAGAGCACAAAAGTGATGTCGAAAACGATATGCGCACGTCAAACATTAATCCCGCGATTGACTTTTAAAAGCGGGGCTCGTTTTTAATTAGGGCAAATGGTCCGGCTGTAGGCGGACGTGGCTCCACAATGTGCTCTACGGTGATTGACACAAATTACCTCTAATCGAGAGTTTCGTACACAACACCCCCAAATCCATAAATTCCAAGCCTTTGTTGATGGTTCCTATTGAAATGTCCAATAATTTACAACAAATTTTACTGTAGACGTTGCTTGGCGTTTTCGAAATTTGACACTAACTACGCAACAAGTGATCGGTACTGTGTCTGCATTGAATTTAACGGCACTGCCGTTTGGTTAAAAGGGTTAACGAAAAATGTTTGTGCTCCATTTGAAATAAAATTTAATTGTATTTTAATCCGAGCGATAAACGTCAATCAAGTCTTTCTGCGACTGTGATACCCAGTATCGAGAGAGCTCAGCGCGTCGCACCCCCATCGCCCGTCGCCATTCAAAAAGGATTTCAAGCAAGGGTGAAATTAAAATGTCAAAATAGTAGCAACATAGTGCGAGGTATTTGTCTCCTAGTGTATCAGAGTCTATTGTATAATCTCTATTCTTAAAACTGCATGAAAAACGATACCTTTTAAACTCTTTATTGATTAAAATGTAAACGGAATTTTACTAATAGAAAGCTTGCCTAATAAAAAAGTCTTTTCATTTTTTAGTCTTCCGGGATCAAGAGTCCTCTGCGTCTTAGTTGTACGTTTATTTCCTACTATGTATTGAATTAATCAGAGTGTTATATTATAAGTTATAGGTATTTTTTGCATTTGTGCAAGTTATTAAATTTATTTTTACCATACTTTTTTCATTGAAAGCACTTTAATTAAAATACTTGAATCAGAAATTCTAAATACTTTTGCTATAAGCTTTCCATAAAAAATATGTGAATAAACATTCTATGCATTGTTTCTGCATTCTTTTTGCAGTTATTTGTTTGAGTATTGAAAAGGCCCAAGCGGGCCTAGCGAGGGCGTGGAGCGCAAATAAATAATTACACGCATTCTGCCGAAGCAGCCCCTGCGGCTCGAGGAGCGGATAGGGTTGTTGCTCCAACTAAAGTTATCATATAAATTGGTGTTACACAGTTTTATGAAAGTGATAGTATATCTAAAACAACTATGGTACATAGTTGTCATATCATAAACCTCTACCAAATGAGAAACCATTCAGTGTGACATAGACAAAGCTCCATGAATGTATATTTAAGGATAGAATTTTAATTGCAGTCGTAATTAATCGGATATAAGTAAGCATTTAGTCCAAACGTTTATATAGAGCATTAAATAAAAAAATTATAGAAATTATACATTTAATGCATAGTTATATGGGACGTTCTCATTTAGGTACAACGTTTTTCGCATATCCTATTAAAAAAGACCTACATTTTTAAAGATGAGCATTAAAAATTCGACACCTTAAATCTTTTAGAAACTAAAAGTTTGCGAGGTGCATTGTGAAAAGGTCAAACTTCAAATGTATTGATTAAATCTCATCTCAGATTAAATATTATTGTTCTGAGGATTAAATAAACATATTTATGTCAAATAATTCAAATACCTTTCAAACATGCATTTTTTTTAAACATGGCGTGGAACAATACTTGTTTATAATTTTATATGTTTTTTCTATGTTTTAAATATTAGACAATTTACATTGAATTTATTTTCTTTAATCGGTATAATAAGTCTGCCCTCAAAAACATTCTCCCAAAATGCCGTTACCATGACTTTTGCGTGTCATGCTTTGAGAAAATTTTTAATGTGGGAGTCCACTGTTAAACTGACTTTATATTTAGATATTTCGGGATACCTTCAAAATGTTATATTGCCTATGCATTTTTGTGGCTTGTCATTAAGTAAGAAGCTATAAATTTGTCTTTTCAAAATGTAATAAATACAATTACAATTGTTTTGTTTTTCACTTGAAGAGCCGGTTCAGGGCTAGAAAAAAACTTTCTTCAGGAACATAGCTGTATATAGTGGGCTTCAATAACTCCGCAACTACTGTTAAAAAACTTGGGCTTATATTAGATGTTGGATGTGTATGGAGATTGATCCATTCAATCATGACTATTGTAAAAAATATACTTAAATATAAGAATTCTGTTCAACCCTAGTCGACTCGTTACCCTGAGCTGGCGAGTGACACTCGCAATCGCAAGGGGCAAGTGCAAAACACTGCTCTACCGGACCCTTATACATTTAATATTCCGTGCTAATGGTGCCCATGTTCTTAATAGGACAAGATCCATCTGGAACACATAGCTACATAGTTTTTTTAAAACCCTCTAAACTCTGTCCAAAAACCTTATGAAACTCTTGTAATAAACAAAATTCTATTTAAACTATATAAGTTCGGAACTTAAAAGAAACCATCGATCTATCACTAAAGGATGTTGCCGATTACACTGAATCAAATCAACTATTAGTCGCAGTATGTAAAGCAGAATTGTAAGGAATATGCCATGTGATATCTTTATAGTACCCTGTTATTGTAATAATTCCGTCTCCCAAGTACGATTAATGGAATTCAGATGTACCTTTATCCATTTTATTATATACATACCAATGGTTGAGATCATTTATATAAACCTCCGTTGTCGAAAACCTACCACATATCGGTTTTCATGTTGACACCACTACAAGGTCCTTGGTTGGATCTCTGGCCGAGTCAACGTAGAAAACGAAGTTTCATATATTAACTCGGGTCTGGGTGTTGTGGTACCTGGATTGTTTCTGATTCTCATAACACAAATGATGCAGCTACTTAATTTGGGTTCAGAACAATGCATACGATCTTGTTTTACATTTATTTGTCATACTAGCGGCCCGTCCCGGCTTCGCACGGGTGGACAAA
Organism: Calamotropha paludella; assembly: GCA_927399485.1. Lineage (NCBI taxonomy): Eukaryota > Metazoa > Arthropoda > Insecta > Lepidoptera > Crambidae > Calamotropha > Calamotropha paludella. Next base: position 15,658,354 of record OV656807.1, on the reverse strand, counting down.
ATTCTTTATTTTATTTTTTTTCTATTATTTTCTGTTAGCGCCATCTAGCGTCCGGTAGACGAACTACTTGCGGTTTACGCGTTGCTATGGTATCGCGTATACAATGGAAAAAGAGCAGCATAAAGAGCGGACAGACAAACAACAAATTTGTGATCTTAGATTATAGATTTCAAAGACTGTTCCCATTACTGCAATAAATACCAAATGAAAGTGTCAAGTGTCATCTATGTAAAAACAAAAAATATAACAATATGCATGTTTTGTAATAATTTGATTTAATAGCTATAAAATATTCATTCAGCTATAATGGAACCCAAGTAACAAAAAGATCGCAGCTTAGTTGTTTCATAACGTTATAAGTCACCTCACCATATTGCATGAATAATAATAATCCATACTTTAAAAATTATTAGTACTGTTGTCATAAAAACAATTTTGTTTGTCATCAGAGTCGTTTCAAGTATAAACAAATGCACAGTTGGGTGCGTTGTTAAAATACTAACGGAAATTTGTATAGAGACTGGGAAATAGGGAGGTTGGCGCTTTTATGGCGTCATGACGTATTTTTGTGTGTCAATTAGAGTTCTGTATAGCCAATGCGCAGCGTGCAGCGCCGCGCCTCGGGCGCCCGGTGGGACGCGCGGCGCCCACTGTTTCAATGGACAAATTGTTCGCGTTCATCCAGAAAATATTATTGTTTCAAAGTGTATCTAATAACACTTAGAAATGTATTATAACTGTTGACATTTCAGTTCTTGTGCTATGTATTAATTAATAAATTAACTTATCAATTTATAAAATCAATTCAGTCGACATCATAGGATAGGAGACCGAAGAGCTGGCAGCTACCTCGGGCAAATTAGCCTAGCTATTCAAAGGGGGAACGCTGCCGTACTTCGGAACCTTGCCTAAAGGAACTCCTTTTAATAGTATATTTTAGCTATTATATATATATATATTTAGGTTTTTATTTTTAGGTTAGTTTAAGTTAAATTATGTTTTTCTTTAGTTTCATAGTTGTGTCTTTTATGATATATTTAAGTTTATTACTAAAAGGGTGTTAATTAATTTATTAGTTGCGTAAAATCAATATAAAAATCATTTTCATGTCGTTGTAGTATTATGAGTGAAACTAAATTAAAGGTATAAAAATGATGACCTAATTTTTAAAATAGTTTCTATACTGTTGAAAAATTACAACAACTCTACATTGACATCCTGCAATTAGTTCTAAATGTAATTTCTTCCCGGAATTTTATTGGCATTTTAACAAAAGGTTTCACAAAGACATTTTAACAGGCTTCCATCAGCTTTAGACGAAAAAGCAATTATGTTTTATTCACAGTCACTACTATTAACGCCCAAGTTACCTGCTGCGCTGCTCTATAATTACGCCACGAGTAACATTTGCAAAGCTTTTGAAAACGATAACACGGAAGCTGCGTCGAAAGTTAAAAAACTAAGTAAGTATTGTTACTGTAATGCATTTGGGAGTAAATATTGAGTAGGTACAAAGCGAGACAGAGCAACCCTTGAATGTAGCCCGCGGGGTGCCATTAGAACGGTTCAAAGAGTTGGGTGTGCACCATTGCGACTTTGTAAATCTAATTAAAATATCAATATGTTTCCTGTACTCCGCGTTGACAATTTGATTTCACGCCTCACGCCCTTCGTGTTATAACTCTGAATATTAAACTTCTAGTAGTTATTTTTCTATGGATGTTTCTAAAAATCTACTTTCCTTCGAATAAAAAATATAGAACTATTATTTTAATATAAAATTGTAAAGCTTTCACGGTTAAGTCTGAATGAAATTCACAGAAAAGAGCATCGATTTTATTTGGCTGACATTATATGTTATCGGATACAATGAAGTCAACGACTCAGCTACGTAACTGTCATCTATCGTCTTTGAGCAGTGTGAAAGAACCGCTCCGTCAACGCAATCCAAACTCCCTTATTTTTTTGGACGTAAAAGGTCCAGGTAGCAATACAAACAGTAATAAAAACGTGACATATCAATTGATGTTTTTGTCAATGTCGCGAATTCGCACAAATCAAATATTGAAGTGTTAAAGTTTCTGGATTACAATGATCTTTGAAAATCACTCCAAGAGAGCCGGCAAAAGAGGCATTGTGTTTGGTGTCATTAGTTAGCAAATGTCATCCCGAAACAGCTCCGGCTGAACTTGCCTTACTTTACAAGAAGGTGAACGCGTAAACATCTTAAAGCATGATTTATTGTATCCTTAAAGCGAACCGATATATTTGTATTTCTTCATCACCTGTGACTATTTGTTTGTTTGCAGATTTAGAGAGTGACACAATTGTGACGAAATAGACAGACGACCTATCAGAAGATGTTAGATTGGGATCATAAATAAATCATAGTAATTAATGAAACGTGGATAGATATAGAGCAAAACGAATTTGATCTAAAAATGATGTCGATAGTAAATAAGTGTTAACCACTTACTTACCTATCTACCTATTTATATTTTAAATTAATTTAAAGTACATTATTAGTGATCAATGATCATACATACATGTAGTTGTTGATCCTTTAATAAATAGATAAAAAAATTAATTACCATTACACAAGTGCTTTAGCTACTTCATTTGGGTTTATAACAGTGTTTGTGATGTTATCTAATATTTAATTTTTTTCTTAATATGCATTTTTTTCTATAAAGTAAGTAGTCGAACATATTTTTAAATAATTGTCAACATCGGTATTTTTTAAATTATGTACTGGTAGGACACTGTAATATGTAAATCGATTTCTACAACATCGGCGGACCATTTTAAATATTTTACAAAGTTATCTATACACTATAATTATAACAAGAATTTTATAAAATATTTTTTTAACTGATTCGTTGCGGATCTTTCATTCTTCTTTCTTTCTTTTGCGTGTGGCGCTAGCCTCTGAAGCCGTGTCATTTTTAAATCGATGATAACTCCTTCAAATTAAGTTTCAGGGAAATCTACCCAGAATAAAACTATCTGCATTTTTCACGCAAATCAAGCACGTAGCCTTCGTTTCTGGTAATTGTATGTAGCAACGAATTGGTTCATAGAAAAATACATACTAGAAAATATCGACTGGAATGCGCTTCTAATTGATGAGACAACGCTGGCCTACAGCGTAAAATTAGAAAAATACTAGAAAATTTGTTCACAAGGCTCGGTAGCTCAATTGGAAGAGCATTGGACCGGACTTCCAAAGGGTGCGGGTTCGATTCCCGCCTGAAAATTCACTTATGAACCAAGTCGATGTTTTCTAGTATTTTTCTATTGAAATAATTTATCTTATAAGATAGCATTGAAAAAATGCAAAAAATGTATAAAATTATGAAATATCATAAGTAGTGCTACTAAATTGTCGTAACACTATTTAACATACGATCACGCATTTAGTCGTAAGCGACAAATGTTACCATGCACGGCTGGAGCAATATTTCATCGCTCAATTGTCATAAAAAGCAAACCCTTTTTTGTTTTCTATAACAATTGTCACCCTTTCACTTGTATTTCAATTAAATAATGTCTGGTCATTTGGGGCGGGCGGGAGCGCAGCGGCAGCGTCGTGTTCGCGCCTCCAGGACCCTTGGCACAAAGTGCGCGTCATCCTGCCTGCACATTAATCACCTCCATTATTAAACTTGTTATTGTGTTCATACGAAGATAACGTTTTATAAACGGTGCCGTCCGCTCCTAACAAAATAAGCTTCTGTAACAGCGTGTAAGCTACTCGCTGGGAGGACGCCGCTGCCTGTGAAAATTTTGATTAATGACTTTTATTTTTTGGCAACAACAACAAATCCGATTACTGTTACTATTTTTTTATTGTATAGTAGGTGTGCAACCTTTGTATTATTTCGATACAAAGAAACATTAGGAAATTCTCATTTAGTAAAATTATTGCTTTAGCATAGACTCGGCATGTAAAAAACATTGGTAAACACTTTGGTAATAGGGCTGTCCAATAGAAATCTAACGCACTGGGCAAAACCCACGCTACGGGTATTTTAACTGCAGTGACGCGTGTCGTCTTTGGCTAGATGGAGGCTCGGCGGTACGGCAGCGTACGTGTGGCTCCGTCCGAGACGACTCTTCGTCATCCGAATAGTCACGATTAGGAATTTCCGATTTCGCGCGATGCGAGTGACGCAACCTTCTATCAAGTTTCGAGGTCTGCCACCCGCGAACCTTCATCTCGGAACCGCGCAAATTTGAATGCACATTTTCCTTATACGATAGAATGATTAGTTCAATGCAATGTTTTGCTAATAAGGAGAGAGCATCAGAGACGTGCTATTTGATATGAAAAAAGTAACTAAACCGTTATAGTTACATCTTATTGATGAGCTCTCATGTCCAAAGAGATTTACAAACCGACCGAAGCATTGGGCATCATTAAAGTTCGTTAGTATTTTTTTATAAATCGCTTGAGCTTTTTACTATTCTGTTCTTATACATTTAGTACATTTTTTCTGTCTGTTCATATAAGACTAAATGGGTCCAGCAACGATAAAACTTCACATGACCTTAATATTTATTTTATTTAAAGAAGAAGAGCAAACTGTATATGCTATTGTAATATTAATCCTTAATCATTCTGAATGCTTATTCTTACAAGCAGTTTCAGTAGTCAATGATTAAATAATACATATCTCAAACGAATTGAACGATTTGATACGTTATAAGTAGGTATGTATCAGCTGTTTGCCGTGTTTTCTATAATTTAATTATGATTAAAAAAGACGTATGTATAATATATCATTATAGATAAGAACTTGTTTAAAAACTGGTGTAGTTTTTAATTAATATACCTTATTCTTAAAGAGCTGTGGGAATCACCTGTTTTTTATGTATTATTTAAAAAGTCAAATATATTCAACGGTATAATTTGTATTGAAATGAGATAAGATAAAAGGATCTTTACTATAATAATAATGTATGTATGTGTTATGCATAAAACACGCGGAACATTTAATTTATTTTTAAAATATTGCGTAAAAGTTAGTAAAAAATTTTATATCACTCTTAATATCAAAATGTTTATATCCTTGTTTTTGTTAAATCGCTAATTTTAAACTTAATAAACTCTACCCTTACATCTATTAATATAATAGCTAAACTTAAGTGCATTAAACTGAATACAAGTTTACTTGCCAGTTACGAAATAATTATATAACCATATTTACATGAACTTTGGTAGTGACTCATATTTAACTGGATTTCCAAATGCTGTTTTAACCTTATTTAACCATGAGTGTGGTTGCCTCACGTAAAAATCACTACATGAACCATCCGTAATCGTTGGGAAATATTCGCGATATCTGCTTGTTACCGATTACACATAGTCAACAGTTGAGTTGATTCAATAAATATCAAAAGTTATAGGCTAACTTGTGTAAGTTGTAAACAAAAACAAAAGTGTAATGCTTAATGTGATATCACATGGGTGGATATTGGGTTCTCTCATGATGTGACAGTTGTCAGTACCGAAATTGAATATGATAGATAGGATAACACACTCTGTCCCAAAACAGTTTAAGTAGGTAAAAATTACAGTTCTGTAATTGTACTTTTTTTAAGCAGAGACAGCCAGATAAGTAAACGCAGTCATGTTTTTCTAAATGCGGTGAAAATTTTTTTTGACATTGATTAAAACATTTGGTGTTATATCTAAGTATAAATACAATTAAAGAGGTAACTAAACATACATAAGTATAATTTATTCAAAATTAAACACTAGTGATTTGTAAGATATCTGAATAAGTGTAATTTATGTTTGACGACCGTTTGGTGCAACGGTAGCGATCCTGCCTTTCGCACCGACGGTCCTGGGTTCGAATCCCGGTAGGGGCAGATGTTTTTATGATGAATACGAACATTTGTACCTGAGTCATGGGTGTTTATATATATTTCTATAAATATTACATATCTATGTTTCATATATGTATGTCTATCCGTTACCCTAGTATCCATAACACAAGCCTTATAGTGCTTACTTTGGGCTAGGCTAATTGGTGTGAATGTAGGAAATATTTATTTATTTATGTATTTTTTTGTTTAGCATAGAAACACACATAATGTATCTTACTCAAATAAATAATTAAAAATTAGTACCTACTAATTACGTAAACAAAACATTGTCCACAGAGTAATATTGTCTTAAAGTATGCACGCTATGCTACTAAATAACAAGTGTGTAGTAAGCAAACATTAACATCAAAAATGTAGACTACAAGATTCGATACGAGAGAAGAAAAAACACTGCAGTGTCACAATGTGTCGGGCCGAGAAAATACATAGGTAGTTTTAATAAATTACATGCTCAAGTTAATAACAAAATATTATTTTATTTAATAATTTTTTTTTGAAGTCGGTAAGGAATGTTATTTTTGAACTAGCTAAGACATTTTAAATAATCTATGGTTTTAGTTAAAATACTATATTTTCCTACGTTTACGGGGTATCATTGTCTTTTTTGTGTTATTTTCTATATTTTCTTGTACCTCTGAAATGTTCGACTGAATTGCCCATTCTGTATCCGGATTTTTTTTACGCGTTTTCTGTTTATACTTAATTGACCATGTTTTGGGGCGGTATAACGTGCGCAGACATGTGTACTCTACAATAGAGCTCTCTTATGCCTTGATCTGATTTGGATCGAAATTAAGTGAAAAATTATAATTAAATGATAAAAAATTACCAACTTCTGATTTATTCCTTTGTATTCACCTAATTACCTATCTGCATGCCAAATTTGAACTTTCTAGGTCATCTGGAACTGAGTTCGAGTTTTGATCTATAGGTAAGTCAGTGATACAAATTACGATTTTTGGACGCTAATATCTAAATAACCATTTGAAATGTATTTATGAAATTTGGAGCACATATATATCTCGCAAGTCTCAATATATGAGTCAAACTTGTATAAGTAAATAGTTTTTGAGTTATGAGGGGATCAAAAGTGACTGCAAATGGTTCGTGTTCGGGCAACACAGTGCTTGCTGCTCGTCAGTTCTGTTCTTGAACTTGGCTTGACACGCTACATACCAGTATCATGTATGAAAATATTTACAAATTATCTTGAATTTTTAGTAACTGTGTTTATCTCTTTTACCGTTGTGCTGATGCCATGTGGTCGGTTATACGTTCCCTAATATATTGTAGAGTGAAGCGATAGATGGCTCATGCTCCAAGGGTGCTACCTGAGGAAATAATTCTGGGTACTTCTGACTATTGGCAATAGTGATTCATCTTTTCCCATTGAATTTATAGCCTATCGTAAAACTGCAATTATTTTTTAACAGCTTGAATAATTAAATTGTAGAACTGTATTTTTTCAGAATTCTGTGACTTCAATAACCAACTTAATATGTAATTTTATAGTTATGGGTTATTTTTTATTTTAACTTCTTTAGGACACATATTTAAAATAAAAATATCTCCAAAAACTCTCTCATAATTTATTTAGGAACCAATAGCGTAGCTTCCTAACCTTCATAAGCTCTTATAATCAGCCTTAAAGATTAGATATTAATAACCTCAGGCGAATATAAGATTTTATGTGTGTTTTTTTGTGGACATCAACAGCAATAAAGATTCACCGATCAGTTTCTTTGAGTATATTATTAAGAAAAATATAAAGCACCCGAAATAATAAAATATTTATTCATAATATTTTTTGATTGACTGACTCGAACACCTATGTCTACGCAAGTAATAAGTATACTGGACAATTGATGACGCATTCGGCTTGACGTATGTACTTTTCTACACTTAACCGGTTCTCAATTATCATTCTATCGCACATCTGTTCATATCAGTATTATGATGACTCAATGACGATAATTCGTACATTATAGATACCCAAGACGTCATGTATTTTCCTGTGACATCATTGTATTCAGAACAACCTTTGGAAATACCTATTAAACGGAAAAATCTTAATTTTATAAAAATGTCATAAAACTATCTGATACACAGGTAGAAAAATATCGTGGATTTTGATATTCGTTAAATTCAATACAAATTAAGATATCATGATTTCGTTTCTTAGATTCTGTTTTAAATTAAGAAAATGTACCCTATATATAAATGGTATATATGTTCTACATCTTATTTTTTAAGTAGGCAAGAACTGTATTCACTATTTTTCAAAAGATTTTTTTATCAGTAAGTTGTAAGTTCAGTACTTAATTATTTTACTATTTTTAAATTATGTTTCATGGTTTTCTTAAAAACTATGATGTAATATTAAGAGTTTTAACCTCCCTTCTAACCGTTGTTATTATATAAACTTAAAAAATAACATTTTTAGGAACTAAGGCGAGAAACTTTTCTAAAATCAGTGGGTAATGGCAGCATGTTTCTTGGATTAGAGTGCTTCATCAATTCGGAACAAACTTTTATAACTTTTTCCAATATCTACGTCTATCGTGACCTGTACTTGACTGATGAAAAGTCCTTGCGTTGAGATTTAAATTTAAAATCATTTAAATCTGAACACAAACATTAAGATTTGAACTTATTATTACGCTATGACCCCTGATGTGAACACAAAAAAAAACCCAACAAACTCTCTGTATGAAAGTCAACCTTGAAGTAACAGTTCTAACGGAATAACCAGTTGCCCATTAGTTCTAATGCTCTTCTGTTAAGTTTGTACCTGGACCAAATAAATATTTTTTAAAAGGAACCGCTTGCTATTGCACCCTCATTATACAACGACAATAGCTTAAATGATATAATACGCCCATAAAACAATAGTTTCAATAGCAGCCGCCGAGCCCCGGACGAATACGTCTGGAACTATGTCTGCAGTTCGAACTTTTACGGTTTCACAAAAGCTAATTTTGTTGCATTTTATTGCTTTGAAATAGGATCAGCAACCATTAGGGTATTTTTTGCCACGCCTTTTATTAGGGTGTCGTCCGAAGGCCACGCGGCAAAAGACAAAGCGCTGACCGGAATCATCCGCATAAACAACGTTTGACGGCTTCTTTGCCGAGTTTACGACCATCCTCATCTTTAACACCCCATCCAAGTCGAAATCAATATTATCGCAAGCGAATCTCCACACCTGCGAATACAAAGGAAATGAATTAAGTCATTACTACAATTATAACCGTGAATTTTCTTATTAAGTATACCGTACCATGACCTAACGACTGACCGAAAAAACATCAATTCATAATACGGTAACAATGAAATAAAACGTGGTAACAAATGAATGTACTGCCCAAATGCGCCTCGCATTACAATAAACGTTAATGGGAACAAGTAACCCTTTCTTTATGTTTAGTTTTTTATTGTTTTATTTAGGGGTCAATGTGTACTTTTTGCTTTACAACTATGAATAGGTTTATGAATCAATTAATTAAATGTCTCGCCGGTCATTGTCACTGTGTAAATATGGAAATGAACCGGTAAGTAACAATGCTTTGATTTATTGTGGGGACTATAAACGTTCACAACCAAGGTGAGAAATGCAAAGCATTATTCTTTAAAGCGTATATGTTGACTAGACATTTGACTTCAAAACAATTCATTATCTGCAAATAATTTTTGGTTATAATTAAGTAGAATACTGTTTCGGCTGTCACAAAGACTAATAACTAAAGAATAATAGCAGTGGGCGACGAAGGGTTAATTTAATAATGATGATTAAATATCTAGATTCAGAGCTAAAATACTTTAAACATATTTTTGATGTTATAAATTCCTATAAAATTGACGAACAAACAACTAATGTTATCGAACAGAAGGATGTGGTTGACCAATACTATTTCCGCATTCGATGTAAAGAAGAATAAATAATTTATACTCATTTATAGAGTCAAAATTATTAATTAATATTGTATGTGACAATAATATTCTGATCCAAAAGTTAGGTTCTCTCCAAACTGCTCTACCTCAACATATTAAAATAGATATGTAACTACGGGTTCAAAATTTTATAATATAATACCTATATATTATTATTTCCTACATTTTTGGCTTGTGTTTTGGATAACGGAAAACGTGAGTAACGGAAAGACACTTGTGAACGATATATAGATATTTAATATTTATAGAAATATATATAAATAGCTATGACTCTGGTACAAATGCTTGTATTGATCACACAAACATCTGCCTCTTCCTGACCCCGAACGTAGGACCGACAGAGGGCAGGATGCATCAAACGGTCATCAAATTATCACTACATACTAATAACTGCACGATATCTTATTTACGGTATATATATTACCCGTGTATATATTACCCGTCCCACACACACTGCAAGACCTGATGATGTAGTTAGCTCTTTTTGCAAATAATTAAACAGTAAGATGGAGGTCGGTCCCCCTGCCCGAGTTTCTTTCGCCAGTTCTTCTCGGAAGGCCCTCCCAATTTCCGAACTGGTAGTAGACTCAGTAGTATACAATGTAATCGTAGTGAGAATTAATTAAATAACTAAATAATGTTTTAAAAATAAAATAAAACAATTTGATTTATATAAAATAATTTAATAATTAGGAACGTGCCCGATTAAAATATTGTGAAGGTAGTAGAAAATACATGACAACCATCATCTTAGTCATCCTGTGATCACGGCTCCTGTAAAGGAGTCGAAACGTCAGGATTAAAATATAAAATAAAATAAAACATGCCCAAAAATCCGTAAAAAAGTGTTTTATTCTGATGTGTTATGTGCGCGGAAGTGTAAGAACTAAATTATAATTTTGTAATTAACTTATAATAATAAATATTTTTATAACAAGATAAACAGAAACTTGTCGATAGTGAAATACATTTTAAACGTTATTCTGTTATCTGAATATAAAACTGCTGTTCTCACGTGCTTCACAGCGGAATTGATGTTGTGGGCGTGGGAGTAATATTTTGTAATAGTTCACAATGTGATAAAAAGTAAAGGACATATTATTTAATACTTACACAAATAAGACAGAGCTTCATTAACTGCTATTTCTTTATTATGCTCGATTTCAAAGCAAACATATTTTAAACATATAACAAATTTCAACAGAAACATATTTATGTTGCTTTTGTATTAGACTGGATACCAGAAAGGGTAAAATCAGCAATAAAAATTATCCATGTTTGTGTGTTAAGTGTTTTATTAGTTATTTTAGCTGGAATTTAATAAAGACATGAAACCTTGGGTAAAGTCTTAAAAAATTATGAATAACTTTCCGTACACAATAATGGGACATACTTTAGTGTAATCATCTCTGATTCACTTATAAAGTGAATATAATACATGCATGAATTATCTATATTGGTTAAAAATATGTTGAAAAAAGTAAATTTTCTTCTTAAATATTTGAAATAGTATCATTATATTTATAATTTTTATATATTTTATGCATTTTCAATGCGATCTTATAAGATAAATGAGATTCACTTGTGACCCGAGTCGATTTTTTCTAGTATTTTTCTATTATTTTAATTTATCTTATAGTATCATTATATTAATAGCAAACTAATCCCTAAAATTAAAAGTAAACTTTAATACTAATATTTTTAATTTATTTCGACATTTTGCGTTAGCAACAACAACAAGCAACTTTAAAATACATATTCATATGAAATAATATTCATCATATATATATGGTTTATCGTGACTTTATGATTACTACAGCTCGTTGCTACAGCTTTTTTTTTAATAATAGGAGTTATAATTTAAAAAAAATATATAGTTGCACCGTAGTAGGTGTAATAAGGGTGCAAACAACTCGCCGCTTGACAATTATGGCGCGCAAAGATCAAACGGCGCGTCCCTTCTTATGACACGTGTCTGCCATCTCCGATCAGCAATGAGTACGTGATTTTGTCAAACGTTTATGTCCTTAGATTTGTAATAAATAATATTTGATTGCTTATATTTCAGACTAGCTTCATTTCCTTTTTTATAACTTTACTTATTTTCCCGTCTACCTACAAAACAAATTAAACTATTGTAACTTCAGATATTCTTGTGTTAAAGATAGAGAAATATATTGCACAAAGTTCAAACAAACTTATTAGCTCCTTTTAAAAATAACCGTAAGTATTTACTTGACTGTGTTGACATGTTGGCTGTTAACATATTTACGATAGTGAAATAGTGTTTATAGAATCCACTTACCCTCCTTTTACTGCATTTTATGTAATATTCTGATGTCTTTATGCTAGGACCTATCATGACTGTCTACCGTTATTTTATTTATTAATCTGTTAAATAAGAGTTGTTAGTCTTCCATATATCTTTATATATATAATTCTTCTGTGAGTGTGTATGTCACTGAACTCCTCCTAAACGGCTGGACCGATTTGAATGAATTTTTTTGTGTGTGTTCAATGGGATCTGAGAATGGTTTAGATTCACAAATCAGTCCGGCAGATGGCACTGCAGTCGGCACAGCAACGCGTGGCCGGGTCAGCTATGTTTAAGTAAAATACTAATGTTGTTCGTTTTAATAATTTTTAAGTAAATTAATACTTATAATTGCACACCTGTATATTGCTTAACTATTTCGTTAAATTGTGTTGTTGCCTTAATTCATAGAAATTTAATACTAAGCAAATTTGTATTTTAATATACTTTTATATTTTCATTTTAAACTAGCTTCTGTTCCTACATTTATGTACCTAATTAATATTGGGCACTCATTTGTCTAAAATTTATGCCAAAATCTTGTGTACATTTTTTTTTGTAATGACTGTTTCGTGCCAGAATAAATGAAAAAAAAAAAAAAGTCACGAGTGAATAGGTATCTTCTGGCTTCACATCCTAGATCGTATCGTCTCTAAAGAGTTAGGAACGTGCCCGATTAAAATATTGTGAAGGTAGCATAGGTAGAATTCTTGCGAATTTCAAAATTCGGGCTCCGCCACAATCTGGTCCTAAACCTGTTGATTCGATTCCACACAAAAATATTAAAATCAGTTATGAACTCTGGAAGTTATGGCGTAACAGACATTGCGCCATTGAAGCTGATCCATCGTTCGCTTCGCTCGCTCCGCTCCAATTAATTGTTCAACATGCAAATAATCGAGATTGACAGTAAATTAATGTTACAGAATCGTTCTTATAACGCATTCGGTTAAAGACTGTTAATGCAAGACGCGCTGACGGTTTATGAAGCTTCAAAACAGCTGGAGATGTTTTCTTTTAGATCATCCAATGACCAAACTTGACAAAAGTGACTAACTTCGTAATAGCAGTCCGAGTCAATAGTTACAACATCGAACTACTTACTTAATAATGAAGCAGGTACGGAGTAGATTAGGACTTAAACTTTTTAAATAAATAAAATCCTCATTATAAAAAAAACAGTAATGGCCTCTTTTCTGTTTGTAAAAATGTGTTACCAGTAAATGCTGTAACATAATACTCTTATCGGCATTAAGAATAAATAACATTTCCCTTAATTTTCACAACAATGCCAACACTTAAAGTGATCACTATCGGCGACCCATCTCTGGCTATGATAGCGATACGTCTCGCCAAGTCGTTTAGCCTATTGTTTGGCTTTAAGAGACACATTAAACCAGCGTACTTTTGATTATAAGGATGTCTTCTTTTACCCGTGTTTTTGCAGGGATCTTATCAACCGGATACAGCTCTTAAATTGAATACCTCGGGAGTTCTTAAATAAAGAAAACTTTTAATATGGATAGTTTTATTTTAGGAACTTACTCTTCAATTGATCATGAAAAAATATTGGTTGTGAATTCATAGTCAGAATCTATTTTAACTCGAAGTTTTAATCTAATTTCGTTTAATAGAATATGTGATTTAGAATTATGTTATGATGCTGCATCATAGCCAACATAGCATTCTCTGTGTGTTGCATAATCCAAGAGAGGAAGCAGCGTTGTTTTAAAAGAAGTTTGCTCTAATTTCAGAAAAATAATAATAAATTACGCTTTATCGCACATACAGATACGATTCAGAGAGAAAAAAACGACATATTTATTCTCAAATTACTTGTAAACTGCACATCATAAATCTGTATATATCGTGCTATACTTATCAAGACTACATTCATCGTTAGATATTCTTTTTTGGAAATTCGGGTTAATTTTAAATGAATTGTAAAAAACACACTGCATGGTAAAACAATAGTTATTTATTATACAAGAGTGGAAAGTTCCTTTTTAACCGCGTGCTCGATTTGGATGACCGAGCAAGCGAAGGATTCTAAAGTTGAATCACGAGCGCAGCGAGTGATTCTAAATTAGAATCCTGAGCGTCAGCGAGGGAAACAAACGAGCACAAGGTGAAAAATCTTTCCACTCGAGTGCAATACGTAACTTTTCATCCCACCTCAGCGAGGAAATGACAAAATGAAAAAGAAAACAATTTATAATGACAAAATATTTTTATTTCAATTAAAACACATTAAGATAATCTATAAATTGAAGAAAATAATAAGAAGTAGAAAATAATTAGGAAATATTAAATGTAACGTTGCTACAGTTACTTATGTTAAGTTTAATATTTTTGTTAGGTAATGTTATGTTGGTGTTTGTGAATTGTGCGCTGTTTTGTGGTAAACTATCAGTAATTTTAAATAGTTGTGCCGATTCATTGGATTCTATTGGCGTAAATGTTGGCGAGAGAGGGCTATTGTTTCCAATCTTATGGGGGCTCATTTTAGATGTAGAAGGGCGAGACCAAGAATCTGACAGAGGTTCTTTCAGCGTTATGGCCTCCACGATACTATTACAAATTTTTGATTTACTTTGGATTGAATCCTCTATGTATCCCTCTACAACCGAATTAGACTTCCAGCCTCCATGGCGCTTAAGCGATAGAAGATCAGCCCCTGATTCGGCCAAAAGTGTGGCTGAGGTTCTTCTAAAACAGTGACCGGTGTATAACGGGGGTTCTAAAAGTCCGAGAAAAGTTGCTATTTCTCGTGGAATACTGCCAATTTTATTCTGACCCATAGGTTGTCGGATACACTTTCCGTTGCGATATTGTAGAAAAAATCGTTCAATTGGGGTGTTAGAAGGACGTAAAGCTTGATATTTCTGAACAATGTTTACATATTCCTTGCGAATAACGAAGTTGCGGTCTTTTTTTGTCTTGGTATTTAGTACATTAATTAATAGCAATTCATCAGAATTATGAGAATATTTTGATACGTTATTGACATTAAGTAGTGTAAGTTCATTTGTTCGACATGCTCCGGTTATACCAATAATAAGAACAACCTGTAACAAAAGAAGTATTTATAATCGTAAATAAATTAATCAAATTAAAAATATTGTAAGTACTATGTACAATTTTATCAACAACAAAAAATTACACGTATTGACTTACTTTTGCCGCTAAATATACGGAATCAGGTGCTTTATTAATAAACTTTGCAATTTCAGATGCTGTGAAAACCTTCGATTTTTTTGGCTTATAACCAGATGAGGCTCTTTTTAAAAATGCCACTAATTTATGATAGGTGTCGATATGAACGTCTTTCTTCATCTTAATTGTTAATTTTAGCATTGAATACGTACTCCATAGCGTGCTTGCTTTCTTGGTCTCAGATAATTCTATAAAATATGCCAGCAAAACGTTTTCGGAGAAAGTTTTTGCTCCTTTAGCTAGTCGCCACATGTTAAATATATCGTACTGTTTCAAATACTTCTCTCGTGATTGCTGAGGGAGAAGGCTCATTTGCGCATTATTAACTGTTTCAGTTAACTCAGTTGGCGTTAGATAAACTTCATCGTCGCTAATGTCACTCATTTTAGTTGATTTTTTTGTACAGTTTTTAGGTTATGTTAATTATATTAAGCAATAAAACGTGAAAAACTAGAATGGCGCGAAGCACGCAAATAAAACAAAGAAACCAAGAAGGTTCAAAATTTAAATTTTTTCACTATTTAAAAAGTTCTTATCATAAATTTGGCACCATAGAGGTTACATTAAATAGGTTTAATGACGTTTTGAATTTACAATTATATTGAGTACTCATTATATGTGATGTTCTAAATTCAAATCTACTTTGCCGCTCAAGCGAATAAAATAGAATTTTCCAGCCAGATTTCGAAGCGCAAAATTACACTTTCCGAGGTGGTGGGATGAAAATATGTTTTATGGGTGTCAGAGCATACAGAAAACAGCAAAATATTCTAACACGTTCTTTGCTATCAATAGTAAGGATAAAATACCGCCGTATAAAAACTTCTTTATTAGAAAATCATACATTTTAACCAACACAGCTTGTAATAAAACGTTGTATAGAACGTTTTATTACAAGCTGTGACAAGTAGACATGTAGCTACAGCACGTCTGCTGTGGAAATCGGACCTGACCAGGATCAAACCCAGTACCTTGGAAATAGCTTAGCAAGACACGTTGTCCTAGCCTCTCGGCCATGAAGGCCGTCAATGGTGCAATGGAGTCATTAGTGGGGAGTTCTTGTCCAGCAATGAACTTTTCTCTTATTCGAAATAATTTAAATTTTTTAAAACCATTTTTTTACTTAGGTGCATTGGTAGTAGTGCAAACGAGCATTGGCAATGCAAGAAATGTTCGTTAATAAAACAAAACAGGTAATTTAAATGTATGTTGGGATTTACATTTGAAAAAATGGTAATAAATAAAGATTTGGAAGAGATTAGAATTAGCTACTAGGTAACTTTTTGAAATATTAGGAGCTCTATGGGATACACCTAGTATGTGTTCATAAGTTTTAGAATAAAATCGGAACTTTGAACGTAAAGAAAAATAGAGCGCTTTTTGTTTGTAACGTGAGAATGTGTTATTTTTTTAATTTGGTATATGAAGAGCGTGAAAAATGATATAAGTAGGTACTACAGAAGGTAATTAGGCTTTTACAAGAAACTACAGTGCAAATATTTTAATAGTTTAAAATTCTAGACGAGAGTTATCATTAATGAGTATTATTACTTTTAAAAGCGCAGACAGAGACACCGAATTTAAAGATACAGGGCATCGCATCTGCTAATGACTACCTTAGACATTTCTATCTGCTTTTGCAGACATATCTCGTAAAACAAAAAAATGTCATATAAATTACGACACATCACATTAACGACGGCATACGTTGCCTCATTCAACTATATTAAGTAAGAAATGTTCCTCGATAAGGTTTTATTTTACTGTTAAGAAAAAAATTATAAAGGGTAAGAAACTTAAATCTCCTTGGAAACAGCAAATGTCACTGTTTGGTGGGATAGCTCTGATGTACCTATGTGACTTGCTTTCCTGCATCTATAAGGTGCTGAAGTGAAATCTAAAGTGGTTACTTTTAGATTTCACTAAATTTGAGTACGAAAATAGTTAAATAGTGAATTGTTGAGAACTAAAATTTTATTTTGTGGTAACAAAAACGCAATGTTTTCATTAGGTGGACGTATAAATAAGACAGTTAATGTAATAAAATCTATGAAGCTTAATATGGCTCACTTTTAGGTCTTGTATATCTACGTAACTAATTACTGTGTATTTTACACGGCCATACAGTAATACTCGTACTTAGCGTCCGGCTTCCTTCGACGTAACTTTTTTAATCTATTACTTTTCCATAAAATATAACATCAGAAAGCCTTTAGTTAAGATTTCAATTGTTTGGAAAACAGAATACAGAGAGTTATAAACGAATTTCTTTGGAAAAAGTTTGTACCGCCACCATAGACGAGAGACCATATCGTCTAAAAGCAATCGAGAACAACTGCGAATAGTTTTATTATTTTCTTTTATCCAAATAATCTATATATATAAAAAAAACCTGTAACAGTGTTTGACCGCGATGGACTCCGGAACTACTCAAACGATTTTGATGATTATTTTCATTTTGCTGGATTTGTTCCGACTTAGGAAATAGGATTTATTTTAATTTATAACACATCAACGCGTGGCCCGGTCAGCTAGTATATTATATTTAATTTAAATTAATCGTTTCTGAATTATTATTTTTTAATTTTCAGTTTCATTGTCTCGGAATATAGGTATGAGAACGAGAATATAATACATATCGGTAAAATAAACATGAAAAGATTTAGCGAGACTTATCAAATTATTGTAAAAAAAAACCGGCCAAGTGCGAGTCGGACTCGCGCACCGAGGGTTCCGTAAAATCTTTTTATTATATGATGTAACAAAAAATTTACGGTTTTCGCAAATTTTCCTTTATCTGTGCTATAAGACGTAGCTTTGTACAAGATTCTGAGTTCACGGGAAGTACCCTGTAGGTTTTGATTCCGCAAATTTGCGGAATTTTGCGGCATAAACGGCTGTATCTTTTATTTGCGTTGGCTTAGAAGTTTGAGTATTGCACAGCTCCAAGGGACAGTAGACCTGAGTATTTGATATAAATTTCAGCTTGATACGTCCACGTGTTCCTGAGAAAAAGGGTCTTGACAGACGGACGGACGGACAACAAACTGATCCCATAAGGGTTCCGTTTTTTCCTTTCGAGGAACGGAACCCTAAAAACAACATTAAAAATTAAAACGTCTTTGATTAGGGCAATGCTAATCAACAATGTAAATTTTTTATTGTTCTGTTCTATGACCGGTTCAAATTGTCGATTAAATATCTAAGAACTACCAAACTTTAATCTTGCAAACATGCAAAAGATATAAGTAAAATAAATAAAAAAGGCTTTTATTATTTCTCATTTTCATGCAGTTTTACAATATTTGTTTACATGCAATAATAGTTATAAATTTAATAATCTATTAACGCGAACTAAAAAACGTTGAAGAGTTGGTCATTAATTAAGTTTTTTGCAGGTTAATTTCTTAACATACGCGTGCGCTTACTGTCTGTAGACGTTGTATCATGCTCTCTGTTATGAAATTGATTCTGAAAATTAGACTATATGATCGGCGAAACGGAGACGGCTAAGGTATTCGTTTTTCCAATTAAGCTTCTTAAATACCGTCGCTAATACGGCAATAAAGATCTTTGGAGATAGTGGATCTCCATGTTTTACTCCTCTTTTGATTTTTATTTCAGGACCATTTGTTTCCAGGTTGATTGTGGTTGTACTTCTCTCATATATTGTTTTTTATTATATTGCGGTAGGTGTTGTCTATGTTCACCTTCGCAGCTTTCCATATTGAGTTGTGTGAAATAGAATCAAATGCCTTCTGATAGTCATTAAAAGCTAAGTAAAGAGGTCTTTAGAATTCTTTGTATTTCACTATAACGCTCTCCAAGGTTTGGATATGGTTGACGGTAGAGAATCCTTCACAAAATTCTGCTTGCCCTACATACTGTTTATTGTTGATTTTTGTAGATATTCGGCTCAAAATACATTGGGATTATATATAGTTTGAAGAGACTCGGTACTACGCTAATGGGACAGTAGTTACCAGTGTCGTTTCGATCGCCTTTCTTGTATAATAACATTATATTTGATTGCGTCCATTGCTCGGGCACTCTCTCCTCTTTGACTATAATATTGAATAAATAGGTTATTAATTATAGGCGTTAGTAGAGTTCGTTCTAACTTTAGTGCCTCGTTTGGAATACCGTCTGGCCCTGATTTTGACCTTATCTAATTTTAACATATTTATTTCTCGATCTATCTCTGTTCCGTTCCATTCGATGGTCGTTTTATTTAGGGTACCTAAAGATATGTTTTCAGAGGTCTTTTTGGTCGTAAAAGTTTGCATAGAAAGTTGCTATTTTTATTATATTTTTCTATTGATTGTGGGGGTACAGTTTTCCAATAAACTTTGTATCCAGGTTTTATATGTACAGAGTTCTTTATAATTATGCCCGTTTGCAACTGCCACTAGTCATCAAGTGCTCTCTATTAATAAGTTGTTTTGTAAATAGAGCTCATTTCGTCGTGACATTTTCCTTTTACATTTTGTAGTTTGTGACGTTGTTTGATGAGACTTAGAGTTTCCTCGGTAAGAATTTTGTTTAATTTAGGTTTATCTATTTGTTTCTTTGTTTTCATGCTGACCAGTATACGTTCTTCTAGTTTATCATATAAAGATTGACCAGAATACGAGACATCTTATTTTAGAGACCTATTTTTTCAATTTTTTAAGGTGGCTTCATTTTTTTTTAGTGTGTACGTAGAATATTCGTACTTTGTTCGGCTTCTTTTCATTTGTTTAAGTGATATTTTTGATCTCACTATTCTGTGGTCTGATGGAAACTTGATGTCATTTAAAAGGCGAAGAAACGTATAAATCTTCGCTAAAGATATATAATATATATATATTAATTCAAGTATCAAATATCGTAGAGTAGACAGAGTAACATGAAAAAAACGCGATTCGGGTAAAAAAAAAAGTCTATTTCAAATAAGTGGACGCTATACTATAAGAACTAAATATATATCACATGCATATCAAACTACCATAAAAAATATTTGGAAAAGGGGCTATTTTAAACTTTAAAGTATAATAGATAAACAAATATTTATATTAGTGACATAAGAAGCTTGTAGTTATTGAAATATTTTAATTAAAATGTACCTCTAATAAGTATACACACTCATGGCCGGTATGGTGCGGACATCCTTGATTTTGATACTACCACTGCGTTGTGCCTTTGAATGAGTTTTTCGAATAAAGTAGATTTTTTTACACTGTCAACAGAATTTATAGAAAGTCACTTTCACTATTTATATCAAGTTTCATAAGTGCTAAAAACTACACGGAGTTCGTAACTTACAAATATTCAGTTTCTAAACGATCAGTATACTATTTGAAATATGTTTATCACGACCCTTTCAAGGCAATACCCTGAATTAACATTTCATTCTGTTTCTTTTATGTTTAGACAGCCAATAAATGCCACTTTCATGGCTGACAAAAATATCACATTTCATTCGTTTTATCAGATCCCAGGATTATGTTCCCCTTTTTAAAGCATCGTTCTATGTAACATGGTTTCATCTGGCAACAAAGGAACAAAAGCCCAAATATAAGTATATAAAACACTCGAAATATCAAGACGATAATACCCGTCATTATAAATTCATGTGCTTTGTCATTTACAGTATTTATTTTGAAACGTGGCAAGGGGGAAAACCCCTCTTTTCGCTTGAAAGCTCCCGAAAGTGCGTGAAGGAGGCGTCAGGCGTCACTGAGGATGACTCCCATTGGTGCAACGGACCCCACTATTGCTGGCTCCGCCCCTGGGGAAATTCGCTCAGGCGACGTCTGTGCCGTCGCTTATTCAGTGACTGAATACCGCGGTGGCTGGCAGTGGTGTCATTATTATCGAACAAATTCAATTTCGTAGTATCTGAATCATCCGTGACGTTGAGTCAACTTGTTGTGTCCGGACTGTGATGTTGGGCTTTACCCTAAAGTGACCGTGGACTTCATGTTATGCACGCGATGAGTGATCCCGCAGCATTAGCTGGCATGCTACCTTTCGACTCTATTGGACTGTACGAGCAGCCTAAACCAAGGTTCATTTTCAAAATGCCACGGGTAGTTCCTGATCAAAAGGGAAAATTTGAATCAGATGATCTCTTCAAAAGACTGAGCAGAGAAAGCGAGGTAATGATCACTTAAGTTTTTCTCTACGTAATTTACATGTTCATCTATACATGCTATTGACTACTATTTGGTAATCCAAACTGACACTTTATAACATTAATTAAGCATAACAAGGAAAATGTATTTAGTGTTGCTACTGATATTAACGTTGTCAAAGGATTTATAATTTTTATATATTTTATGCATTTTCAATGCGATCTTATCAGATAAATTATTATAATAGAAAAATACTAGAAAAAATCGACTCGGGTCACAAGTGAATCTCAGGCGGGAATCGAACCCGCAACCTTTGGAAATCCGGTCCAATGCTCTCCCAATTGAGCTACCGAGCCTTGCGAACACTCGTCGAAATTTTCTAGTACATTCCTGATTTTACGCTGTAGGCCAGCGTTGTTTCATCAATGAGAGGAACATCCTCTCGTATTCGAAAGAAACATTTTTACAAATGTTTGGTCAATCGATTAAGATGAAACAGCCATGTTAGATTTATAATTTTTATATATTTTATGCATTTTCAATGCGATCTTATCAGATAAATTATTATAATAGAAAAATACTAGAAAAAATCGACTCGGGTCACAAGTGAATCTCAGGCGGGAATCGAACCCGCAACCTTTGGAAATCCGGTCCAATGCTCTCCCAATTGAGCTACCGAGCCTTGCGAACACTCGTCGAAATTTTCTAGTACATTCCTGATTTTACGCTGTAGGCCAGCGTTGTTTCATCAATGAGAGGAACATCCTCTCGTATTCGAAAGAAACATTTTTACAAATGTTTGGTCAATCGATTAAGATGAAACAGCCATGTTAGATTTATAATTTTTATATATTTTATGCATTTTCAATGCGATCTTATCAGATAAATTATTATAATAGAAAAATACTAGAAAAAATCGACTCGGGTCACAAGTGAATCTCAGGCGGGAATCGAACCCGCAACCTTTGGAAATCCGGTCCAATGCTCTCCCAATTTTTTTTTTTTTTTTGAGATTCACTTGTGACCCGAGTCGATTTTTTCTAGTATTTTTCTATTATAATAATTTATCTGAAGAACTAAAAAATAAACTAAATAAATTGTCCGAATTTTGTTATTTCATTGATTTGTTATTTTCTATTTTTATAGTATATACCTACCGATAACTAATATTAACTGCAATAGCAGTTTAGTCAAATAAATTAAAGCAAAGTTGCTTTTCATGATATTAAATTTTACAAGCATATGTTATAATTATTAGTTCAAATATAATTATCGAATCCACAAAAGGCTTCGCTTAAGTACCAAGTACTCTACGTATTTACAAATGCGGTAAGCTCGCACGATATGACTCACATTTTCAAGGAAATCCTAACAGGTATACTAATAATATTTAATAAAGTTCCATACGAAATATATATCAGTAACCTCTGAATGAGCAAAATAAAGTTAATAAAAAATATTAAATACAAATCATATTTAGTGCTTCGAGTGTTTCAGATTATAATTAGAATAAAAAAAGATAAGAAGCCATAAATTCAATTTAGTACGATAAGTACCAAATCGTACAGTAGATGTATATACATTAATTATTAGTACAAACTTTATATATTAAACTATTTAGAAACTAAAAAAAGTCAGTGCTGGAGTATTTTTTTACATTACTTTTTGAAAAAGACATATCTTTACAGAATTAACAGAATCTTCGCAAACTTGACGGAGCAAATTAGAGATGTCACTCATTTAGCAACTGCTAATCGGGTTTTAATTATCCACGCCGTAGAAAAACTACATTTCATTAAGTTGTTAATTACCGAATTAATAACCAGGTAAAAAGCAGCTGAAATAAGAGTGCAATGCAAAATGCAATTTAAAAATAAAGACTCGTTCATAAAGAAAGGACTTACAAATAACCTGAATTAGCCACTTCTATTTGGTGTCGTATTTCAGGCGAAGTTAAAGCTAGAAGCCAAAATTATAAAAAATTCTTGTTGTATTTGTTGGATTTCCTAAATTTAAAAAAGGAAGACATAATTATAGGTCCGCTTGTTTATAATAAATAATATTAGGTGACTTCAGAAATATATTGCAACGTGATTGCTATTATAATTATTGTATTTCTTTCCTATGCTTATAAATTATTCTTAAGTAGCTATCTGTAGTTAGTACTGTTCTTGTATGTTCTAGTTTAAGATTAATTAATTAATATGAATTATCGAAAATGTATTATTATTATAATTACCTACCTAAATATATCCATATTATACCTTCTTGTAAATAACATTTGTTCGTTAAAAAAAAACAACTAAAATATTAATATCTTGGTCTATTATGACATAAATTCGGATATTTAATAGCGAACATATTACTAATTATTAACATTAACACTGTTATTAGAAAAC
This sequence comes from Calamotropha paludella, assembly GCA_927399485.1. Lineage (NCBI taxonomy): Eukaryota > Metazoa > Arthropoda > Insecta > Lepidoptera > Crambidae > Calamotropha > Calamotropha paludella. The sequence goes on along the minus strand of OV656807.1, from coordinate 15,634,463 downwards.
AATAAGTACTTAAGTAACAATTCACCACGAGCCACTGCGAGATACGATTATTCAAATGGACTGTCACTGTGACGCACGTAGTTAAGTAACAGCAAATATTATTGAGTAAATTGACTTAAATTCGCCAAGTCTCGTGGGTGTAACACAGTTGCCTTTAGATGAAAGGTGGTTATTATGTCTAACAAATTGTTTTTGTAATAGAACTAATAAAAATAACTAATAAAGAACATTGGTTTGAAGGTGCGATACACGGGGTACCGCGACAGGCCACCAGAAGAGAGGCAAATGAGGTTCACCAGTGGATGTCGCGAGGGACACACAGAGATCGCGTTCACTGCAACCGGAACCAACCTGCAGCTCATGTTCGACCACTCGCCCTATAACAACCGGGGCTGCGATTTTCAGAAGGAAAATGGCAAGGTATGTTGGTCACTAAGTGCACCATAAAATAACTAGTAATACATCCCTGTTTACACTAGTAAAAATTATCTTAAAAGTATTTTGGCTCGGCACTCTCGCATCTGATTAAAAAAAAACTTATATCAAGTTAGCTGTTAGGTATTATTACCTAATTTACTCGAGACCCACATGGAGTAGGTTCTATATAAGCAAATAAACATCACGTAACATTAAAATCATGGATATTTGGTTGTACTTTTTTCAATCATTAATCATCATATACTCAAATATTTAAAAAAACACGTACAATCCTCAATCAATTAAATGAAGAGCTCTATCTAAATCGGGTTCTTCTTATTCGTATCACAAATCGAGTATGCATTATTAAAATAAGTAAGTGTTCTCACAAATACTTTAATAAATAATTCATTAATGACATACCCATAGTTCAATTATTTCTAAACTATGCGTAACCTATATTATTTACGGTGCATTACTTTTTACCTGTACCTACATACCTCATTATCAAACAAAGGCGCTGTCGAATTTTAAAGTTAATGTTAAGACTACTAAGGAGGTAAATACGAGGCGATAAAGAACTGTATTGTATGCTTTCTATATAAATAAATAAATATTTCCTACATTCACACCAATTAACCTAGCCCAAAGTAAGCACTTTAAGGCTTGTGTTATGGATACTAGGTTAACGGATAGACATACATATATCATACATAAATAAGTAATATTCATAGAAATATATACAAACATCCATGACTCAGTTACAAATGCTCGTATTCATCATACAAACATCTGCCCCTTCTGGGATTCGAACCCAGGACCGTCGGTGCGAAAGGCAGGATCGCTACCGTTGCACCAAACGGTCGTCAAATATATTACGGTCATACGGTAACTTTAAAAAATACTAAACATATAAAGTTAGACACTGGTTTAAAAATTATTGCAAACTAGCCCCACGCGCGTCCCGAGCTCCGTAATGCGATATGGAGCTTCAACCGATGCTTATTTGCCACTCATATCAAGAGTGTATCAAATGCGGATAATGTTATGTTTTCGTAGAAATGCGAAAGCGTGAAAAATCTATTTTTAAATTTATTCTTAATACTGACAATATGGTAACAAACACACACACACACATAGTTATTTAGGATAACTCCTAACTTTAGGATAATTAGGATAACTCCTATGACAAAATGACCTAAGATTATAAATATCACTCGTGTCACCGTGGTATGGGACTCAACTGCTGTTTGAGGAAAGAACAGGCATCAAATATCGCTTTTGACTACCCAACTGAATTCGTTAGTAAATAATAAATATCTCAACCATTCTCAACTCATTATGATATAAGGGCGTGGTGGCATTAGTGAAAGACCATCAACAACTACATTCTAGAGATTTGAACTCGACAAGTAATGTTACCATTAAAGTACGACGAAATGAAAACATAAATAAGCCATTTCGGATCCGAAACGGGATAGCACATTTGTCACCGGCAGATAGCGCGTCATCAAGCAAGGGTCCATGCTTCCGGCACACATTTCATAAACAAAATTAAGACATAAATAATTCCAAGCTGCAGTGAAAAAATACAAAGCCGTAACGCCAGTCATAACTCGACGGTCACGCACCGACTCGACACAAGAGAAATGACGTCCATTCTATTCGAACATTTCTAAATATCCTGACACACAATATGGAGCATGGTATTGCATTAATTCAAAAGTGATTATCGTTACGTTGAATATTTGTTACTAGGTGTAACAAATATTCAACGAAACGATAATCACCCCTAAGATAAACCGTCAATAGCCAGTAGTAGCTGTACAGACAAGCTTTTCAGTGTTGTAAACTGATAATATTGATACGAAGTCATTTCTACATTGCAAGACAAGTTTGTAATGGCAGATTTTAATACGTGACATTACTTCATTACGTATATAGTAAAATGAATTCAGTCGTTGCCTCCAGTTGGCTCTTCAATTTATCCCCTTTGCATTCAAATAGACGCCCGCTGCGCTTCTGTGTGAATACTTACATTTATTTACATTCGCTTCATTTAACTATGCGCTTGAGTGTGCTTAAACCCTCGGCTCATATAGTCTGTTTCATGGACATGGAGTTCATTCAAGTCAATTTAATTAAAATTATTATTTCAATAGGCTAAAACTGTTGTGATTTCTGATGTCGTCATGTATCGTATTGTAGGTATGTTGTCGTATGTGTATCTACGAGTATTTTGTTGTATTGATAATGTAGCATGATTTACTTATTACATTATACGTAGGTATGTGCAATTTTAGAATGTTTATGATGATAAAGACAACATTTTGACTGTGACTAAAGCTTTCTTTAGCTCTTAAGTTTTTGCTGTTAAATAATAATTTATGTTGAAGAAACGAAATAGTATTTGTAGAGTAAAAGTAAACTAACACCTTCTCAAATCTGTGGTCATACACGTGATTTGCTTAAATTATAACAGAGCATATAAATTCGTATTAATTTTCAAAAACTACCTAGTACCTATACCTAGGTAAAGTACCTAATAAAAAAAAAATAAGAAGCTACGAGCTCTATTTCTAGGTTTTTTACATCAATTAAAAAAAATTAAGAAGAAAAGCCTTTTTTTTAATTCTTATTTTGAAAAAGATTAACTCTAACTTTAAAACTTTTACTATCAACTCATTACCCAAACTATATGATGTAAAAGCTTGTCGCCAGAATTTTCATTTGTAGACTTATACTGAAAAGTTGAAACAATTTATCAGTCACGTTGTTGATCTCGATTGTACCTACATCCAACGTTAAATCCGAATAAACATATTCGAAATTTCATTGAATTTGCACAAACATTCCGAAAGACAGAAGCGACTAGGGAGCGAGGGTATTAGAACCATTTTCCCTGTAATCGATAAAAGGGAAAGCGCGTTTTCCATTGGAGGGCCATCGGCGCAGCGCGCCCGCCCACACAATCATGGCCGGCGTGCTTTCCACCCTCGCCCCCTTACTAATTATATTATACATATATCTAGGCATTACTTCGTTTATTGATATTTCAAACGATTCATTGCTAATACAATTCAACACATTTACGAAATCGTCCATAAAAAGTTACTATGTTTTAATCATCACAGACAGAAAGTACTGTAATGTCACTGCATCAATTTTGTAAAAAATACTTCTTTACAAACGTATACTGGAGTAAAACCACATAATAAGATACAGATTCGTCAAATTAACAACAGTATCTATGTCAAAACTTTGCCCGTCGATTTCAAAAGCTTTACAGCTTAATTGCAATACCAGTCAAGTATCTTCACAGATAGGTACTTGTAAATTCTGAATTACTTATTGTACACACTTATAATAAAAAACAAGTTTATTAAACATTAATATAACTTGGATGTCCATACAAGAGAAGCTCTCTGTTCCTAGATGGTTAACATGTACTTAATATTTAGAACTAGCTTTTGCCCGCGGCTTCGCTCGCGTTAAATTCGGGTAGCACTGTTCCCCTTTCCTGAACACAGAAGAGAACTCGGAACAGAATTTTACACGTTATTTATTTTAACCCACTACTATAAACTTTATTATATGTCTTTCCATTTGGGGTCGAAAAATTAAATAAATAGTCAATTGACAGAGTATAGGTACCGTATGCACTAAAACCAAAGTGTAGTTTATTCATGATAGGTTTTGCCCTTATACTTTTACATGTAGACAACCATAGCGCGTTGTAAAAACGAACACTGGCATCTGTTATTAATTTTTGAACTAAACAATTAAACCTATCGTGAACATAATATACAATAAGCATATCAGCGCCATCTATCGGAATCCATGAGTTACACTTATTTATGTTTATAATGTTTATTTTCTCAAAAGCTGATTGATTTATGGTAAGATTTAATGTTTTTAATATTGTTTTATTTAATTCGTTTTAATTAAATTATGTTATTATTCGTTTGTATTAAAGAACCTGTTCTAATTTTGCGGAGTCTCACACACATTTCCATCCCCTATTTTAAGGCAGGAAGCTAAAATCGGCACACAGACTCTTTGTTACAAACGAAAATACCTGCCATTTTTTGGAAGTGGGGGGTCAGAAAGGGGCAAAAAGTAGCCTATGTTACTTCAAATTTTTCATCCCTTCAAATATCTCTACTTAAAAATTTACTTCATCGCTTCAAATATCTCTACTTAAAAAATCACGTCAATTCGCCGCTCCGTTTTGCCGTGAAAAAAAGACAAACAGACAGACACACATTTTCTCATTTATAATATTAGTATGGATTACAAAAAGATAATATAAAAATTTACCTATAAAATTGGGAATGTGTTTTTTAATTGGATATGAATTTATTAAATAACGGTACATGAAACTTAAAGAATTATTCTTTTTACTCGTTCCAGTTTTTAACTGAGATTCAGATATGTATAAATGTGATCATCGTATTGTCACCCCATGCACCAAAATCAAATGAAATAACTTACGTGCGACTCTCACAAAGTTTTGGGAAACTGGAAAACCGACTTATTAGGATAAAATATTGTTATTAAACCGTTTCAAATTCTCCCTACAAGTCTTTATTCAAAGTTAAACGCGTTTGAACCAATTTTTGAAACACTTTTTCCAGACCGTTGCAAGAAGTTGTATGGCCTTCTCGAACGTTGTTAGCACATCTTCCGACGATTGAAACTGTACCCTTTTAGTTGATTTTTTATTTCAAGGAATAAAAAGAAATCACAAGGTGCCAGATCAGGACTTTAAGGAGGATGAAACCATGACTTTGACCGGTGTGATGTCTTAAGTCCCTTGTTTTGAGCAGCGATTGCCCGGATGCGGTATCGTTCGACACCAGATCACAATGAAAGTGAAGAAATTATCGATCAAAATTTCTCTTGCACTTCTCGATCGCTTCCCTTAGTAATTTATACGTTGGTTCGTTTTGAAACGGCCAAACTTTCAATGTATGCGACAAAAAGAATGTATAATCTAGTAAACGCTTACCAATTTAATCTGCAATATATGCTGAATTCATACATAATTCGCCTGTTTTTCTTTTTTATTAAACTTTTCGCTGCTAGCACGTTTTCTTTGGTAAAAGCCGTCACAGGACAACCACTTCCCCAAAGTTAAAAGTAAATGCCATTTGAAATCGATTAAACGACTGGACTAGTTTTAGATCTCATTTGAAATCATAAAATATCATGGCTATAATAACGAAAACGTTCCTGAAAGAAAACCCATACCTAGCTCTCAAATTCGAAATTGGAAAGATGGTTTTTTGCTTGGAAATAATATTTTTTAATGATAAAATCTTTCTGAGTGAATGCCAATACCCACTACTTACCTCTAAAATATAAATAAACAGGTATTGAGGTGCCCTTTTAATGTTTTACCATACAGTGAACGTATTACCATACGTTTAACCATACGGTGGATGTATTACGAATGTTACCATACAAATGAGTTTAAAGGCAAGGGAGGTTATTAGTGAAATTGCATCCTTGACGAGTGTCTGCCACAATTAAAGGTTTGTTTGGAGCGGATGTCGGAACAAAGCCTGCTTTGAGCACGCGATCTCGCCTGCCTTCTGTCGCACGTCCTTGCCGTTTTTCTGTTTTTATTGAAACCCTTCCTAAATAAGATATCGTTTCATAATAGGATTAATAGTGTTTAATAAAATCAAGAAAGTACTTTCATCAACAGATACTTAAAAAAAAAAAACTGCATTTAATGTAAAACTTAAGTGGTTTTACATTAAATGCAGTGTATCTACTATTTAAAAAAGCAAACAATCACGATCTTCCTTTGAAAGCAAATCAATACTCAATAAATAATTTTTTTTTTAAATCAGTGATATTATTGTTATATATATAATATACTATTCATACTTGAATGAAACAGTGAAAGAACAGTCTTATCTCAAACGGGAATCAAACTCTCATCAGCCACGCTGCTGTCGAGAGATTGGTTTAACCGCTAAAGCTTTCTACAAATGTGTGTACTTCATTTTCATAGCAAAATTGTCTCAACAAATGTTTAAGATTCGATTGTACCATATTTGCTAATATATTTAAAATTCAACAAAGAATGATATCTTGTTACTCTCCTATATTCATTCCGTATTTATGAAGAAATCTAAATTTACCATTAGTTTATTAATTTGTGTATAACTAAAAAGGCAAAAAATTATTATCGGTCTGCCGTCGAAAACATATTGTGACCGATAAAAAAAACTCTCTACGCGCGGACCCTGCCACCTATGGTGCTCCAATTTCTTATCTTCATTTTTTTTACTTTGCAAGGAGCGAACCATTGATTTCCGGAAACCTAAACAACCTTTTCTGGTATAATTAATGGTTTACTGGAATTCGAAACAACACGATACATTTTGCAACCTATTTTTATACTTAGCCATAAATTCATCTTTTATAATGGTCATAGAGAGTAATTTAAACTGTTTTTTGTCAGGCCCATATAGTGTCCCGGTTCATAATGAATGGCGTCTGCGTCCGATGGCGAGGCTGGATCGACCTGGAAAGGCTAGACGGCGCTGGATGCTTAGAATTGGACGAAGAGCGCGCTGCTATTGAAGACGCAGCGCTACGTGAACAGATAGAACGGTACAACCAGAGGCTGCGTGACTTTGAGGACAAGCAACGGGCGTATCGCGAGCACGGCGACGAGCTGCGCGCTCACTCGCATGCTCACGCGCAACGCTGCCACCAGGGCCGTCCGTCACACGCCGCGCACCCGCCACACCCACATCCAACACACCCTGTTCATATAAAACCACACTCCCAGGGCGCACTCATTTCTTAAGCATTTATTTCAAACGATCACTATGATAAAGGAAAAATGAATTATGTCGGGAATCTGTATAACTTGCGGCTCTTTAGATGGATTTAGGAAAGACTTCCGTAAAACTTCACTGCAATATTCATTGGCGATATTATGTTAATTATTTATGTCATATCATAAATAATAAACAAGTACAACTAGGAAACAAGTGCGAGCCGCACTACCGCCGCACACCGCACACCGCCGCGCCGCACTATGTGGAGATCGAGTCGGTTTCGGGTCATAAATCTATAACTTCCATGTTTTTATAGATATACAGCTGATTTTTTTTAGGTCATCTGAGATAAATGTACTTTAAAATAATATACAGTCTATGCATATAAAAATATATTTAATAATTGTAAAAAATACAAAACATGAAATATGGAAAAATTATCATAAATTTACGACTAATTTTAAACAATGTGACCTAAATGTTATAATTAATACAAAATAAACACATAAAATTACTCTTATTAATTAAATATAATAAGAAAAAGAAAATAACATAGAATTATATTATTCTACTAGCTCTACAGCTTCATCTATAAGTTCCATAGACTTTTTATTGGAAGGTTTTCTTAAACTTGTTATGTAAGGGTCTGAAGTGTACAAAAGTGTATGTAAAACGTCTTCATTTGTAGCTAGCTACTCTAGAGCATTTTCTAGCATGATGAAGTCTGAATCGTTTATAGTCTTTGTTCCTTGATTCCTGGGCATCTTCGGAGAGCTGTCCAAGAGGTAACACTGAATAATGCCGAATTACACTTTCCCCATGAATTAGGACTTTATGGACAGATGATGGCATATAATACCACATATATTTACTAACATATCGTTGTGCTGTATCGAAAGCATACTGTCCAAATTTCGTAGCATTAATTACTTTTCCGCTAGACATAACTTGAAGTAAAACATAAAATCGTTTTATCAATTCCTCAACCACACCGGTAATTTCTGCAGTGCACTGATAATTTTGAAAAAATCGTCTAGCTGTATTACCGTCATTACTGTTACCAGAACCTTGCTTAGGTTTATCTATATTTAAACCAAGTTCTTCTCTGAACCTTCTTTGTCCATATGTCTTCTTTTGTTTTTTCAAATCTTTATTTTCTGTCGTTGTAGCAGACCATTTTTCAAAGCCTACATTATAAGATATATGTAAAATTAGTTCCATAAATCTAATCCAGCAATGTAAAGTCGAAAGAAAGCCCATATTGATAAGAATTTTCGTCAACAGGTTTATTTTGTACTTTTTCTAAATTGTTCATCTCTGTAGGTCTTGCACCACAAATAGTACATACAGCACCTGATGAAGTTTCTGACAAAACTTGAGCCACTTTCCCGTCAACCATTGTCAAAAATAATGTGTGTTTGATTTCAATACTTTCACCATTTTTATTGATTAAGCTTGTTGTGAGAGCTTTTCTTTGAGCTATAATTTCATTAACTACACTTGTAGTTTTCTCTGGTGTCTCTTTTGAAAATTCTATTAAAATGGGCCTGCAAAATCTTACTGATGATGGAACAGGGTTTTCCCACAAAGTTTCATTTGTATTAATATCAACAAGTTTCAGAGGTACTAATGAAGATATAAATAAATTTGTGTCAGAAATTAACTCATCCTCTTCAGTTAAGACTTGCTTGTATTCACTTTGTCCGCTTGAGCCATCACAGCCCCATTTCGAATACAGCATTAAATGTTTTTTGCCAGCTTTGTATACACCATTGATTTTCAAAATTCTTGCAATAGTGTGATCCAGCAGATCTTGCAGTTTTATTTTTGCTGTAATATTATTAATTTCTATGCTTGATCTTGGTGGGTAGCACATTCCTTTAGCTTCCTGAATTGATTTATATGACGGAAATAATACGCAGTTCTTCGCAATTAAGCAATTTCTCATGTTTTCATACTGTGCCATGTTAAGGTCCAACTCTATAAAAATACTGAGAGCTTCATCTTTAGAGTACGCTGTTAAATGTGCCGGTTCATTTAAAAGATTTTGACGTATTTCACTTTTTTTATCTATGGGTAATACTCGTAAAATTTCGACAATGAATGCTTCTTCCGTTTCCCCTTGAGATCTCAATCCTTGAAGATATGAATTCAGTATAAAATCAAGGCCACATGTTTCAAGCAACTCCTTGTTTTTTCGTCTTTGTGTTCTATCGGAACTGTCTTCGTAGGTTTTAGAAGGGCGTCCTCGCTTCCCCGTCGATGTCGAAGGTTCAGATTCACAAGTAGGATCTTCCAGATTTACTGTGAATGTGGCATTCAACCACATGCTATTCTGATTTAAAAAAAATTCTTTATTTCTGCCAGATTTAGTGTAGCGTTGACGAAAGTTCGTAATAAGATTTTTTTGTACACTCGCGACAATTTTAGCGATATTTGCCTCAGAAAAGTTGATAAAATTATTCCGTATATAACTTGTTAAAGCAACAACATAATTCCCGTCACTTTCAATCAAAACAAGACATAGGTCGCGTCTGGTACATTGGAATTCACTCATTGCGAGAGAGTAGGTGGTTAGATACACTTTTAATAACGACAATAACGAACGAAAAACAGTATGTAATTATTCAGTATGCAGATGCTCTATTTTATATTAAATAACTGATTTGAAACGTGTGCAAAGTATGGGAATAAAAACTATTTATCATTATGTGGTTACTCGGTTTCCTATGTGTTTTATTGATAATTTATTTTGTAGGCGAACTAAAAATGGTGAGAAATACTCGATACATTATCAAAACATAAACCGCAATTAATAATATATCACAAGTGTAACCTATATCAACTAATAAAACAAATAGATTCGCCCACGTATTTTTAAGAAATTATTACTATTTCATGTTATGATAGATAGCATAATGTTGTGCAATGAAGTTGCAACTTTTTTTTTCTTCCTGTATAAAAATATTAAATTTCCTATCAAATAACATCATTTACAGACCTTCGGCAAATTTCGGCAACTGTCAAAACTCTAATTGAAAGTTTCAGATACGCAAAAATGAATGTCATGAGATAAATATTTCTAGTAAATATATTTATAAATATATAGCATATTTGTGTATACCAAAAAAAAGTATATATTATAAGCTTTCTAAAATGGTATAATACTTGTATAATTTTGTATAAAATCATCCTGAAAAAAATACAAATTATGATGTTTTCGTGATAATTTTTCAATCATCGTATTTAGATGCTCTTTACTATAAAAAAGTACTAGTTACATACATAATTTATACATAATATAGTAGATCAACTTCTTAGCTATAGTTTGAGGTATAATACAAGTACCTGCGCCGATTTTTACAAAATGTATTTATGGCCAAGCTCTCTTAGGCACCTCCACATAGTGCGCCGGTTCCGTACAAAATTTTAGTGAAGTAAATTATAAAAGTGCCGAACATTGCTCTAACGAAATGAACAACGGATTGAGGGACAAACTTAACTTTGCCGTTGGAAAACTGTTGTCCCCATACATCGACATAGGTCGTGATTAATTTACCAAATTACTTTGTAATCGCAAAAAAAAATTGTGATGCAACTATAAATTTTACGGTTTTTGGATTTTTTCCTCTTTTTTACATGACATCACTTTATGCCAAATTTTTATGATTTTAGGTTAACGGAAAATACCCTTTAAATTTTACGAGCAAAAATATCACTTTTGTTGTATGGGAGCACCCTCAAATATTTATTTTATTCTGTTTTTAGTGTTATAGTGCACCTAAATACATTACCTATGAAAATTTCATCTGTCTAACTATCACGGTTCGTAATATACAACCTGGTGGTAGATGGACAGACAGACGGACGGACGGACAGCGTATTCTTAGCAATAGGGTTACCCGTGTTACCCTTTGAGTACGGAACCTTAAAAGTTACTTAAAAACAATATTTTCGGAGTATAACTATATCTATTATGCTGCCGCACTGTATATCTGTATACTCGTTAGTCTTTTGATAATTTGGCAACACAGTTTATAGTTATAATATATACATATATGACTTTGACGGATATACGACTTCTGACATCATTTGATCGCCAATTAAGAATAACCAATGTAAAGTACCTATGTTCAGCTCATGCCAATGACGTTTTCACCAAAAAAGGACTTTTACCTTCACTATCTACTTAATACTAAGTAAAAAGTCACGTATCTATAAAATGATAACTTACTTAAGAAAGTGTAGTTGCAATGTTAGTCATAAGGAAATCTTGAATTGACGTACATACCATGGACAAATTCCTCCTATCATTTTAACAATTTCTTTATTTGTCGATACTGCAAAAAATTTACCATAAGTAATTAAGTTGAATTTCTAAGACTAACTTTCTGCATTCTAGATTAAATAAATATTCGAGAACCAGATTTGTAATTACATTTTAATGGTCGCTAATGATATACTTAAGTAATATTGCATCCTAGTATCGATTTGACTGAACTTGTATGTCTTCTTAACTTTTGATTAGTGTTTCATTGTGTATTTACTTACATACTAACTTACATACATGTTACTAAAAATATTTAGACCAACTTCAAACTGAAGTGATAACTTAGTACCTACACTCGAAAAACGAATGTACTACAGCATTGACGTTGTCCAGATAAGTTTTGTTCGTAATATTGTTGATTAAACAATTATATTCTTTGTTAGCATAATATAAATACATTACAGTACGTGCGCTATAGGTAACTACTATAGTACGTAATGCAATTAAACTATAATAATATTATAATTTAATCACCAAAATCATGATGTTCTTGTTTCACTCTTATAAAGTGTTATTTAATTTTAAGCTGATTTTATTATATGTACCAACATTCTTACTTTATTTTATGTGTAAAATGATTGTTATAGTAATGTAAATAAACCTCAACAATATTTTACATATATGCTTTCATTACGTACCCGAATATGGTCCTTTTTCGTAATTATAACTAGAATTTACCCACACTTACTGATATAGAAAATAAGTGAGTTTTAATTATTGTTTACTATTAAATAATCTTACTATTATGCATTAAACCAAGGCTAGTTCAGTTATTTTCATTTCTAAAAGCCAGGTGTAGCTGTTAATGTTTAATTGCGTATTTTTAATTCGTATAATTGAAAAAAAACGCATTATATCTTTATTTTTTTTAATGAGATGTACCCAATTGCTAAACAATCGTTATGAAATAGAAACAAAAGAAATATTATTTATTTGATAAGCAAAATTTTGAAATAAAAAATAATTGCTTACTTACCACCAATAATCCTAAACCAAAGTAAGCAATGTGAGGGTAACAGGTAGACATACATATTTCATACAAAAATAAGTAATTAACATGCAAATATATATAACCAGCCGTTTATATTCTTTGATTCTCAGTACCAAAAGCTCGTATTCATTGTATAAACATCTGTCCCTTCGGCATCGCACCGGAACCGGCTTGAACCCGGTACCGTACGGTTTCGAAGGTAGACTCATCGCACTAAGAGAAATCAATCGTCATCGCTATATTTTTATACAAACAAAAAAGAACTCAAACATTAAATAGGCATAGTAGTATCCAATAAGCATCCAAAGAGCCCTATTAAAAGTATAAAATCTCACAGTAATATATTACAATAATAATATTTCTTACAATCACACCAATTGGCCTAGCCCAAAGTAAGCACTTTAAGGCTTGTGTTATGGATACTAGTGTAACGGGTAGACATAATATATCATGAATAAATAAGTAATATCCAAAGAAATATATATAAATACCCATGACTCGGGTATAAATGCTCATATTAATCACACAAATATCTACACCTTCCGGGGCTCGAACCCAGGACAGTCGGTACGAAAGGCAGGATCGCTACCGTCGTACCGAATCGTCGTCAATGTAATTATAATTATACAACTCTCAATAAGTTCAATGTAATGTTTAAATCAAAATTGTACAAGTTGTAAATATTAAATATCTACTTGTTTTAATAAAGGCCATCACCGCAAAGTATGAAAATTATTTGAAAGCATCATCTTACAAAACGCAGTTTAAAGCCTGAGCTTAAACGTAATCGAAAGGGCTGCCTTTTGTATGTTCTAATATTTATTGTCCTAAGGTGAGTTGTCCTAACATGATATCTCTTATATATAGATAAAAATGTCCTAAGATTAATTGTTCCTAATTTTAATATTTTACTCATAGTTCTAAAGGTATTCGGTCCTAATGTTGACGTCCCTCACTCAGCTAATGTGAATGACAAATAAGTATTTAAAAATCTACACATAATCCTAATTTTATCAGTCTTAATTCTCATATCATGGTCTCCGCAACAAAGGTAATAACTATCATTTCTACGAAATTTACATTGCTAAGGGACAATTAAGTCAGCCCCTAATTTGTTTTTTAAATAACAGCGTAATAAACGCCGATAATAAGGATGGGACTTAAACCCAATAGATTTTATATGAAAAACTAATTTTTTTATCAGACTCAAATAATTAACGTCTAAATATAACGATATGAAACGGCTTTGTGAAAATGGAACCATTCCAAAACGTTTCCAAACTTATAAAGATTTACTTGAAATTCGGAGGTTTTAGATACTCTTTTATATAAATTATGGCCCGTCCCGGCTTCGCACGGGTGGACAAAATTCTTTAATTTTTTTCTAGCATTCAATATAGCCTATGACACTCAGCAATAATGTGCCTTTCTATTGGTGAAAGAATTTTTAAAATCGGTTCAGTAGATCCCGAGATTACCCCTTACAATTTAACAAATATACAAATACATAAACTTTACTTCTTTATAATATTAGTATAGATGAGTCTTAAAGCAAATAATTTTGACCGATCTTGAAATAACTTTTGCAGCTAAGATGTGTGATACGCAGGCTTGATAAGAGTTGTATACACAATATTTTGATATTTTTGAGGTGCAATTCTAAGCTTACTTTGAGCTAAAGCTCTGATAGCATTAATATGAAATGACAGGAACTTTCGTTGATTTATAAGAATTTTGTTCTTTAGTTGTTACTTTATAACTTTGTAAACAAAACACTTATGCCATAACATTTGTTGTTTTAAATATTTTTGCTGATAACAGAGTACATATTACAGTAGAAAAGAACATATTACAGAGTTACGACCTTTGTTGCGGAAGGCGTCGATATAGCGACACGCTAAAACAAAAACTCTGGATTATATAGAACAGTATTAGAACAGTGACCAAACGCGCGCGACTTATATACTTTAAAGGATATATTTGATTAAAAAGGTAGATTATCGATTTTAATACTTGTATTCGAGTCAATAATTACAATACATTGGTATACGTCTAACCTTAACAGTTTCTAAAACGAGAGTCACTGTAGGGCTTTCGCCCACACACTTTGTCGTCACTATCACACTGTCACAACACACACACTATGACACCTCCACCCCTACTTCGGAGCCCTTTCTTCTCTTGAGAAAAAGGGTTGTCCACTGATGTCAGCTGTAATCTTTCCTTCCTCTCTCTTATATTTTTCTTCTTTATTTCTTTTCTGTATCTTCTTGTAGATAATAAAAGCTGTGATTATTGTTCCAAGTATGATGTAGGAAGGAATTGTCAAATTATAAATGCTGTAATCTTTTAGTTCATCAAAGTTAAGCAACTTTTCTTTTTCGATCAGGGATTCAAGCCTATAGACATCATCCAACGAAACATTATCTAATAATAATGGCTGGTTTACATTTTTAACAGTTGCATTTTTCAATTGAAATGATAATAGCTTGATAGGCTGACCCTTTAGATGATTTTTATAATTTGTCATATGGTATAATCTGGTGGAAAAGCTGCAACCATCAGGAAGTTCGACTAGATATGTTCCATAACAGGATTAATGAATTTCTTGAGCACATGTAAGGTGTATTTTTGTATTGTTAGTGCAAGATAATATGTAATGTGCATCATCAAGCTTCTGTATCAATTCAGAACGGGTTTTAAAATGTGTATATTCGCATTTGCTAGATACTTCTTGTTTTGCTATTAATAGATATATACAGTCATTGATTGAGTTCAAAGTGGCAGTCAATTCGTATTCTTGACAGTAATAGATTTCTTGAAATCTCTTACACTCTTGGTTTATATAAAGATAATTCTCATTATTTATTGCCAGATAAGGTTTAGGTGGAATTAATATAGTACTGTTAGAAGTAGGAATAGGAATAAGATGATAATATATGTATGTATCCGAATGCATAATAGGGAACTTCAGAGCAAACACAACCTTATTATCTACATAGTAGGATCCACATTCAATAACATCGTAATAGTCCCTCAACTCAGTGTTTTCATCTACCAATAACTCAGATTTTTCATAAAAATCCTTTTAAGTATTTAACATAAATTTAATATTGGATGAGCTAATAACACTGTGGTGAGTCACACCTAGCTTAGAGAAACTAATAGCATTTTCTAGGGAAACTAAATAGTCAAGAATTGTCTGCAAATTAATTTTTAACAAATTAAATAAGCTGTTAATTGTTATATAATCGTCTAATCTATAATTAGTCATATTAATCTGTTGTATAATTTCATTAAATTTTATCTGTATTTTATATTCATTGGCGGTAATGGTGGACAGAGTTGAATTAAGTACTTCCAAAAATTGTTTATTTAAACTAACACCAGAATTTACCTTATCTTTTAACTTGTCCTGATTCTTTTGCAATACATTTATGACTCAATTGTAATACAAGGCATCCTCATGATCAAGATTACCAGTTACCGCTTTTATGATTGAACCCAAACCATCAATTAGTCCGCGTTTTTGATATGATCTTTTAGTCAGTGAATTATTTTTTTCATATATAGAATTTAGCATGCTATTAAGTACCTGATTTGATACGACCAAAGTGTCACTGAAATAAGTGGGATCAGAAGACTTAATGTAATCTAGATAACTACCTAAATATGCTTCTTTATTCTTAATACTATCTTTTACTTTATCTAACTCAAAATAGTGAAGGAATACATGTTCCATTTTCTTAAATTTAACACTGCCTAACTTAAATGGGAGTATCCCTGGATTGTCCACTAATTCGGTCATCTGAATTTGATGGGCCTGCAACGTCCCTGAGATCCTGTAACAATTTATGTTGTTATTTCAGAGGTTTTCTCAGAATTCGTTTATGATGGACAATATCCTTATCATCTAAGACCTTAAGCTCTAAGATTTTCCTAACTCTACGTCCTAAATATCTAGGTTTCGTCTTGTGACGAACTGCTAAGGGGTTCTTAACATAAAGAGCTGTGCCAGCTTCATAGGTGATAGGTTCGTGTCTATCTTTATTAGCATCAGATATTGTTCGTTCCTGATAAGAAAGCATTTTTTCATTATTTAGTTTATATAGTTCGATGCTGACGTCTTTATGTCTATTTATATAGTGCTGCATATAAATACTTTCTAAATTTATGTCAAATGGTTCATGACTACTAGTATGGCCATTAATAATTTCAAAAGGTTTTTTATTAGTTACTGAGTGAGTGCTATTATTGTATCCAATTATTGCATAAAGCATTAGTTCAGTAGTATTTAATTCCTTTTGTGTAATAGATAAGATCCGAATATGCTCTAAAATGGTTGAATGAAACCTTTCAATTGCTCCGTTCGATTGAGGGTTGTTTACACTAATGAAGTGCAATTTTATTTTATGTAAACTAGCAAATTCTTTGATGAGTAAGTTATTGAATTCCGTCCCTTGGTCTGCTACAATACTCAAGGGTACTCCATGGTGACAAATGAAAATACATAGAGAGTTTACTACGCTTACTCCTGTTAATGACTCTAATGGGTATGCTTGTGCATATTTGGAAAATACATCGATAATTGTTAAGAATTTTTGCCGATTTACAGTCAAAGTATCTATATGTAGAACTTGAAATGGTTTGTCAGGTAATGGTACTATTTGCAGATTTTGTTTACAAGGGTTCCTTTCGTACTTGCTTGTCTGACAAGTACTGCAATTATTTATATATTCAGTGATACCTTTTTTTATATTAGGCCAATAATAATGCAGTTTTATCCTTCTTTCTAATTCTAAAATTCCACGATGATTGGTGTTATCGTCATGAAAACTTTTTATAATCTGAAATTGTTTTTCTTTGCAGTTTACATCCTCAACTTTAGATTTAGAGATAGTTATATTA
The DNA here is from genome assembly GCA_927399485.1 of Calamotropha paludella. Lineage (NCBI taxonomy): Eukaryota > Metazoa > Arthropoda > Insecta > Lepidoptera > Crambidae > Calamotropha > Calamotropha paludella. The sequence continues at coordinate 15,617,014 of OV656807.1, read as the reverse complement.
TACGCAGAATTACTATAATGTTTTTGCAAAGTAGATGTAATTAATGGGATAAGATTATCAAAGATATTAATGTGTTTTTCAGAGATAGGTATTTCTAATACAGGATTTTCCAACTCAGTATGGATTGTACTACCTCCGGTAGACATATTTTCATCAACAGGTATTCTGGATTGGTTTACTATCATTGATAATGGTAAGTCATCTTCGGAACTAAAGGACATATCGTCAATTTCATTATTATTTATTTGCAGCCTTGATAAAGCATCAGCATTAGAGTTACTTTTCCCTTTTTGATAAATAATTTTATAATCATACTCTTCCAATCGTAGTCGCCATCTTGTGAGACGACTGTTTGGTTCTTTAACATTCATTAAATATTGAAGTGGTTTATGATCAGTGATAATATTGAATCTGCGACCGTATATATAAGGCCTAAAATATTTAGTTGCCCACACAATTGCAAGCAACTCTCTTTCTATAGTGCTGTATTTCATTTCGGTATCATTTAGCGTACGGGACGCATAGGCTATCGGTTTATCATTGCCTATAGAACCTTGCGATAGAATCGCACCTAAAGCGAAGTTTGATGCATCGGTTCGTAAGTTAAAATCTTTCTCGAAATTAGGGTACTGCAAAATAGGGTCATTTATTAGCAAATTTTTACAGTGTTCGAAACAACTGATGTACTCGGGGGTCATGTTAATTGTAGCACCTTTTTTTAAGCAAGATGTCATAGGTTTAGTGATATGAGCAAAATTTGGAATGAATTTCCTGTAGTAACCAAGTATACCTAGGAATGACTTTATTTCTTTAGTAGTTCGTGGAATGGGATATTTCTGAATTATACTTATTTTTTCTGGGTCAGGCTTAACGCCTTTATCTGTAACTACGTGGCCTAAAAATGGTGTTTCTCTTTTTAGAAATTCTGTTTTATCTAGTTGAATTTTGAAATTAGACTCTCGGAGTCTCTGAAATACTGCTTCTAAGTCCTGAATATGGCTCTGCAGCGAAGAATTGTACGTTATTATGTAATCCATATACACAGTAACGTTTTTAAGACCTCGCAGCACATTGTCCATGACACGCTGAAAGGTCGATGGCGCATTTTTTAACCCGAAGGGCATTCTAAGAAACTCATAATGCCCTCGAAATCCGTCGTCAATACTAAACGCAGTTTTAGGGATGTCCTTGGGATTTAATTCAATTTGGTGGAATCCAGATTTCAGGTCTAAAACTGTAAAATATTGACACCTACCCAATTTATCCAAAATATCGTTTATGTTTGGAATTGGGTACCTGTCACTCACAGTTTTCTCATTTAATTTGCGAAAATCAATGACAAGGCGCCATTTAATTTCACCAGATGCATCCTTTTTTTTTTGGTACTATCCACACCGGGGACGACCACGGACTATTAGAAGGACGTATAATTTTCTTAGCGAGCATTTCTTTTATTTGCTTTTCTATTTCAGGCTTATGCACATGTGGATATCTATAAGTTCGCGCAAACACTGGTACTTCATCAGTGGTGTTTATTTGGTGCTTTATTTGGTTAGTAAAGGACAACTTAGTGCCAGGTGTATAAAAAATGTCACTATAATTTTTACACAAATTTAATAAATTATGTCTTTCCTCTTCATTTAAGTGATCTGTTCTGATAAGAGACTCTATATTGAAATTTTTCTCCGCGACTGTATCAAAACTAAAGATATTAAAATTATTATACAATGTATGCACTGTAAGTGGAGAGCATAAGCTTACGATAATGTCATTATTCGTCGGATTAATTATCTCCAGGTGTGCATAGCCTGACTGAGCTTTGCTTATCGTCGCAGGTATGCGACACTTATTCAGCGAGTCTATACCGGGAATAAAAATATCGCCATCCTGAACTGTGACTGGAATGTTGACTAATTTAGTTGATTTCGATCTCACCAAAGCTTCAAAAAGATTATTAATTCCGGAATCGAAAATTTGAATTGGTATGACGGCGTTGGGCGTTATTAATTTTTTATTATGAAGGTCAACATTGGCTTTCAATTTTTCTAACATTTCGTATCCAATCAAACCGTCAAAAACATTATGAAATTTATACAAATAAAATTTTGAAAACGTGTTTTGTTTAAACTCGGAAAACAATGGTATTTGTATAGAGTAGTTATTACTCGTTGTAATATGTATATTGGTTACAGTAAAAGGTTCGAAGTTCAAAGGTGAATGGGGGTAAAAAAATTTTATTATGTCTGGTGATAAAAACGATTGATTTACACCAGTATCAATTAAAAGTTTAATAGGTGGTTCTTTAATCTCTAAATAAGGTAATTGTCTTTTAATGTGAGCATTGACACTCATGTACAAGTTCCTGGGTTCGGGTCCTGGTAAAAATTTTGATTTTCATTTTGTGACTCGGTTTGATATTCCGTTTCAATTTGCTCGACATAATTATTTGGTTCTGTCTGCCCTATATAATTACTGGGATCGAGATCGCCAACTTGGGTGATATTGTTATCAGTTTCGTACGACTCGCAGCTGCACGGTGCGTGGGCGCCGCAGTCATAACAATAATTATGTGACTGAGCTTCTCCGTACTGATAATCTGCGCATTGAATACTGTGATAATTATTGAGCAGAGGCCTTAAAGGAATATTTGCCGAACTATAAGATATTCCGCTCATAGGTTGAGGTTTCGGAAATGAATTATTATTATAACTATTAGACGGTAATCTAGGCCAAAACTGAGGTTGTTGAAATCGATTTATATTATAATTAGGTTTTTGGAAAGTTTGATTTTGGGGACGAAAGTTGTTATTTCGTTGAAAGTAAGGTGACGTAAATCTATTTTGATGCATAAAATTTGGTCTCTGAGGTTGTAATGGTTTGTTTAAATTGGGAAAAGGGAGTTTAGAGTTATTCAAATAATTAAAATTTGGTTTATTAGAATCTGATTTTGTGTAAAATTGGGGGTTATTATTTTTTCGAATATATTGTATGTTTTGCTCTTCTTTAATGTAATTAAGGGCAGTTGCCAAATCTATGGGCCGCATTGCTCTTATGGTTATGCCCAGCGGTTCTTTTAGGCCCGCCAAAAATGTTTTTAATGTTTGGGCTTGGAAACACTCCCTTTTACAGACTATTACAGCCTCATTGGTTTCGTGCAATTGAATATAGTTCATAATAGTATTAAGAATATGTATACACCTATTATAATATTCTTGTGGTGTTTCATTTTCTTGTTTCATGTTAACTAAATCTCTATTTAAGCAATTTTCGTCTCTCTGATCGCCAAAATTTTTAAGTAGAACATTTTTTAATTGTTCCCATGAGGAAACTCCGTTAATATTAACAATTTCCTCCGCTTTACCTTGAAGCCTATTCAAAATATTGTGTAAAATGAGGGAATTATTAAAACAATTTGGGTTTTCTGTATCATAGAACTGTGATAAAATCGTTTCACAAGTGGTAATAAATCGATTAAGTTGGTTGGGGTTTCCATCATATTGAGGTATGATTTGTAATGAACTTTTAATCAAAGATAATTTATTTCCGGGATCGTGAGATATAACACTAGATGGTACTGAAGTATTCATTTTGTAATTCGATAAAACAATTTTAAAACACAGAACAAAAAAAAACAACATAAATAAGAAATAAAAAAAATCAGACAGTAAAATGCAAGTTAAGGATAACTTTTTCTTTTTGCTTTTACTTAAAATAATTATAGAAGTAATTTATTTTTTGTACCTACTCTCGTTTATCATAAACAGGTAGAAAATCACACAATCGTAATAACTATCATGAATATGTCAATAATAATTAAGAATTTTACTCAATAATATCAATAAAACACAACATTAATAATTAATTATTTTTGTTCTGAAGTTCTCTATAATTAATCGTATATTATTCCACATAAACTTAGAAGAAACTGGACTTACATAGTCATCAGGAACCAGCAGATCCTCAGCATCTTCATTTGCCACTTTGATATATAATTATACACAATATAAACAACAGAAGCTCGGTAATCGTTGCGAAAGAATTACTTTTGATTTTTGAAAAGTTCCTAATGCAACTCGATCCTGTCGACTGCGCCACTTATATACTTTAAAGGATATATTTGATTAAAAAGGTAGATTATCGATTTTAATACTTGTATTTGAGTCAATAATTACAATACATTGGTATACGTCTAACCTTAACAGTTTCTAAAACGAGAGTCACTGTAGGGCTTTCGCCCACACACTTTGTCGTCACTATCACACTGTCACAACACACACACTATGACACGCGTGTCAAGCGAGCAGACCGACTTATTTGCCTCAGGAATAATTAATGTTTGGACGACAGACTTTATAACTTATCACAATAAATAATGTAGGGTAATGAATCATAAGGATAATCGTAACCTAACACTAAAATGGTTCGGATAATACAAATTAGATAAACCAATTTAAGAATATACGATCGAGGTCCAAAGGATTTTTTTTTAGCAGATTTTTTGGAAAAATATTAATAAAACACTTTTCTTTCTTACTTGGTTTTGTTTTCATTGTTGTTCTTGTGATTTCGAATGTTATCTATACTAAAGTTTTTTATTTTGTTATGGTGATAATATCTTCAATATTTCGAGCCCGAATTTGTAAATCGTTGGATAGTCGTAATTGGCCTACAAAATTAAATGTAAAAATTACTATAAGCAATGCTATTTGTGTTGTGTGCTATCCCTATTACAAATAAATAAATAAAACTAATTTCTAACGAGTCACAATGGTACAAGTTGGGACAACTTTTTATGTTACCAACGAGTAACATCACATACCTGAACTTTATCTGTTTCTGAAATATATAAAAGAATATTTATTTTAACAGATACGATATTTACTAAACCTTAAAAATACAACAGGCGTCAAGTTTTTTTGAAAAGATGAGGTGGAAGCCACGTTAAGTCAGTGTTTTTAAGATATCGAGACATCTTTTCGATAAATCATAACGGATAACCTGGAAACCATAAAGATGCGTAAATGTTTCATTGAATATTAAAACTAATTTATAAATGTTATTTTGTTTCTTTAACAAGAACGCAACCTATTCGTACCATACTTGTAAGTTATAAAATAAAAAAGTAGTTGTCTTAAATCTCGCAATGTTGGGTATAATAAACTCTTTAACAATACAAAATTAATATAGTAAACGCAGGGGGTATTAAATTGAGAAATAAACTTGCAAAAAAAAACAATTGAAAAGGAAAAAGTATTGAATGTCATTTGCCATGATAGTAAAAAAAATACTTAAATATACATTGTATCATAACAGTATCATAACTTTTTATGTCTATCTATATTATATAGTATTTAAAAAACGCGCTCATAATGAGTATTTCATTGAATCTATCTTTGAAATCGATTGACATTGACAAGGTTTCGGCGCAACCAATTAGAAAAATAAGGGTAGCGACCCCTCTCGTGACATGCTACTGTAATTAAATGCAATTAATGTTCATTTTATTATTGTGCGTACAAACTAATGCAGGTACACAAGAAGTGTATTAAGGAGAACGAAAGAAATTATAACTAATAAATAATTCAACATTTTACTGTCATAGTCCACACACAACCGATAAATGGGACCAATGTTCGCCCCATTTTTTTATCACTGATTTTGTGTTCGACTCGATTATTAGCTCTAGAAACAAAAGCATGTCATGAATTCACAGATTATTGTGAACAATCGAACGTACAGGTTCGATTGATCAACATCTTCTGCATGTCACATAATCAACGATAAAGTCGCTCCTAAGTCGGTCGTGAGCGGGAACGTTAAACCTTATACAGCAAGGCGACAGATTATTTGACATCCATTTAAATTGATTTACATCCTTTAAGACATTGGAGAATAGCCAAAGATTCGAATTCGACTGGAATCTAAATAGTTACTTCACCGTGATATGAGTTCCGACTGATGAAATGACGGACAGCAACGGAGTGCACGCGCGCCGCACCTGTGACTGCAGGCTGCGTGCGCCGCCCCTCGCCGCCCTCACTCATTATACGCAATTTACCCGACTAAAGGAAATGTTCACATTCATGCTCGTTGAACACAACTCATGCCTGATTGCCCCCATTAAACGTCGTAATTTTAAATGTTACCGTTGTAAGTAATTAGTACAAATATCTACTAATTTTATTGCTGTTGCTGACACGCTCTTGTTTATAGATGTTTAAAATCGTAAAGTCTTAATAGAAACTGATTTTAAACAAGATAACTAAAATTACCGTAGTAAATTTAATTCAGATATCTTGTGTAGGTCCTTTCCAATATAGCTGTTCTTCTAGTAAAATAACCCACAATGAAAATTTACAAATGAAACCCTTTTCCTATTTAAACAGGCTTGTTAAAGTAGATACCTACTCAAAAGTTTTACTGGTTGCAATAACAATCAATGAAACTTACAAAAATTAATACTAACCTAAACGACTGACATAATTAAGAATTAGTAGCGGTTATTCGAAGTTATCACACTTATATCCTTCCTTAAAATTCTTATCTCATTTTTTTTACAAGGTTTTTTTGTTGACTTAGCATCCGTAGGTAATAATCCTAGTGAGCATTCACGTTGTCATATTCAAACAAAAAAAAACTTAAGATGCAGAATAAAATAACATTTTATGCGGAACTAAACATTGTGATGTTATCACAGCTTATATTATGATGACGTACGGCACCTTGACCGTCAAATCTGAGCAGGTACCTTCTTCATTGGATATCGATTTTGATCGATACCGGCAAAAAACCTGAACTCGAACGAGGCAAAAATCGTGAATTGTATCCAGATCTCGTACACAATGAACCCGTGATTTATCGAGCCATTCTTTTTGCGCAAAAAGCGCAGGTCAGTGTTGGAGCGAAGCACCGAAAGGGCATTTCGTGTAATCCGCGTACAAACCGTGGGAACGATGCAGGCTACGCACTTGATTATATACACACTGTATAAGTAGTATCTTAAACACAACTAATATAGAAATACAATCAGTACCAGCAGAAATAAAGTATTATTATGTAACGATTCAGGTTCTTACAATTAAAGTCCTCTCGTTGAAATTATATGATATTGACGATTAACTAAGTCAGCAAAAAAAAACATCAGGAAAAAGAGAATGGATAGCTTGCCAGGTGCAGCTAGTTTCTAATAAATTTGATATACCCATTATGTGTACTAATTTAAAAAAATGGTTATATCAACGGTAATCTGACAAATTAACGTTAAATAAATAGGTTTATTAATATTGAGATAACATTACCCTTTTAATACATACATACATATCACGCCTTTTTTCCACAGGGATCCTGACGTGCACATATATAGGTACCTCTTTCGCTTCCACAACTTTCATCTGATTTTTCATAAATTAATTAAATATATAAGTAAATGACAGTATCTACATACGTCATATTGTATTCTTCAACCTTACATACTATTTCCACAGTTATATACGATAAATATTTATAACTTGTCGTGAGACTATTATTGACTGTCATTTATAAGGCTGTTAAATTTCTTAGTAAATAAATCAGTTGTTATTTTAAATTTATACCCTACGTCCTCTACAACTTATATTATTTAAGCACTCATGAGAACAGTAAAAACAGGTGTCAGTAGACATTTATTAATATTATTTATTTATTTCCGATAACAATGATCCCTATTTGTTGGTAACAATTTTGGTACTTACAAACAATGTTAGTATTTAATTGGATAATAGCTTGTAAAATACTTCGCTTGCTAAATACAACCATAATATCCAAAAATGAGTCTGGTTCAGATCACTATTGACCGCAACATAATATAATATGGTGAGAATAAAAAGTAGTTTCAACGCGATACCAGTAAACCGAAGCCTTTATAGGGTTTCTTGGAGAAGCTTGCACGTTGCACCGAAAACGTCTTGGCTCACACATGAGTGGCGCGGGCGCACACTTTATGAGGCTTCAATTCTCAACCCTCCTGTATTATTTTAATAACTTTAACATTACAACAGTCTTGATTGAACACGCTTAAGAACTATTTATACAAATTTGTAGGTTAATGATATAATTAAGTCACTTTGTTTATATTTACGTGTAACCTACGTTTAATTATAAAAGTTGAATAAAGCTGTTTGTTTATTTTACAGGCTCTAACTGCCGATCTGCAGAGCGCACATCAAATGGGAGCTTTTATAGCCGAGAAGCTCTGCTAGTCGGCACTTTGAAACCGAGTAGCGCCATTGCATCCATATGGTTCCTCGAAATAACGTCTGTTTTCTACGAACAAAACGTCTATCATAAAACACATTATGGATTACAACGTAGGTACATAAAACAATATTAACTACTTGTTTGTAATAAAGTAAACGTACTGTGAGGAAACAAATGCCATTAATTTTGTTAAGACGCGCTTATCAAACAAGGCAGAATATCCGCCAGTGCAGGTCTTTAACTTACAATTAAGGCATCGAAACAATTCCATGGTAGCACACCGGTGTTCTAGAGCAACGATCTATAAGCATGCAGCCGATTCACTATTTAATAAGATGATCAAACAGATTTGAGTAATACGAATTATTTTCTGTGAATCAACAGCTTTTGTAAATAAGAGCGCAGCCCTCTTCCCTAACATATTCCCTACATATGCTAAAGATTACGTTATGTCAACAAGGGCACATTTTGATAGCAAAACAGCTCCTGAGCACACTCTCCATAGTACAGTCTGTAGTCCTGAGTTGAATAAAAGATTACTCCTGAGTTGAATAAAAAAATTCTTAATAAACTGGACCGCCTTATCAAAAACGCTATCTGTATAGTTCTTGGCTGCGCAAATATGATCATATTTACTCTTAACAATTCCAACTCATATGGCCACCAATTCGCCACCGCAGGCAGTCGAGACAACTTTGCACCCCAATCCCAAGAGTACTTGAAATGCAAAATTTCAGTATTTGTATGATTCCTATGAACGCAAACATCACTCTGCTGATTCTCTTGCTCTTTTTATTCCTCATTACCGTTTTGTTATACTTAAGTCCAATTCTTTCACCCTCGAGACTACACGTCTCAGGAATGATTAGTATAATATTTGTAAGTTTTTAGTATATTAATACCCGCTGTATACCGTTTTTAAATCTCGCTTTTACCAAAGGTTAACTTGCAGAGAATGCATCTAGCATTAAGTCCACCTGTTTAACCAATTCTATAATTATCATCAGCATGTTAATAAAGCTTTTTAAATAAACAAATAATATTGTACCACGTCTTGTATTATCTGCTGCATCTTCATTTAAAAGCGTAGATACCTGCTATGTAGTTTATTATGTAGACAGTAAATACATTAGAGTGCGTTCATTAGGGAATGTAGTGTTCTCCTAAACAGTAACTATTGTAGCTATTCCAGAACTCTAAGTATCCTAGATTATCCCGTGGCACATATGGACTATTAGGCCAGTTTTTGTAGTTCAAATATTCTTGCCATAAGTTGATCCAAATACAGTGACGATAATACCCACCATTAAATAATAATTTAATAAAAATATTTATAATTATAAAAAGTATTTCAAAACTTGTATTATATTTATGTGTCATAATAAATAGCAAATATGTAGATAGATTAAGAGTAGGTAGGTATGATTACTAAAAGTAGTACGAGTTTTATTGTGTACGATCAATCTCCGAGACACGTGCGGGATAATCTCTGCTAATTGAGAGCACGAATCTTTAATCCCTGGATCATCAGGTGCTTTCCCTCATTCATCTCGTCGTGCGTCAGCCGGCGTAGTGTGGCGCATCATGCAGCCGTCGCATCGATCGTATTGTAGAGGTACTTATGCAATAATAAATCAATAACGGTAAAGTCTACAAACAATATCTGGGTGTTTATGATATTTTTTATTACACAAGCAATTAAATGCTAGGTATAATATTTATTATTTTTTTTTTATCTGCCTTAGATTACCTAGGCATTTACATTATATTAAAACGATTGTCAAACCTCTCCTTTTGATACGAACTATCTTTCGATGAAGGTAATATGTATTTATTTGATTGTTAAGTTACAATAACTAGGCCGATGCAGTTAGTCCAGTCAACAAGTTGAAAAACGTGAAAAATAGAGATAAAGCTCCTAAAAATATGAGCAATAGCTCATTGGATTCGGAATAACCTCTGGAAAAATGAGTTGTTGCTGCACGTAAAAAATTGCAATTGTTATTAAAAAATTAGAGGTATTTAGTTTTTTGTTAATAACTCATAAACTATTAATATTTACGATATTTGAAAAAAGATCCTTAGAGTAGAAAAGAGTTCCAACCCCCGGAACTCTACCTCTATTATTAATAATTTTAATTTAACGCTAAAAATAGGGCTCCGAGCAGCCATTACGACATGGGTGCACTGCCGTTCAAGACAGCTTCTTACATAAAATATTTTTTTATAGTAACAAATATGAATTCAAAAAGTTGAATAAATTATGGTATCATCCAGATACTTAAAAGAATATACCTATACCCGTTGGATTTTTTCTTAAATTAAGTTTTCTGAAAGTTATGCAATTGTTAGTTAGCTAATACTGGTAATCCGAACTGGTACTAGTATAGACTCAGTAGTATACAATGTAATCGAAGTGAGAATTTAATAACTAAATAATATGTAAAAATAAAAATAAAACAATTTGATTTATATAAAATAACTAGCTGCCCCGGCCACGCGTTGCTGTGTTATAAATTAAAATCAAATCTATCCTATCTTTTAAGTTGGATCAAATAACAGATAGTTACGAAGTTTGATCAAAATTGGTTAAGTAGTTTAGGAGTCCATTGAGGACAAACATTGTGACACGAGATTTATATATATTAAGATTTAATAATTAGAAACGTGCCCGATTAAAATATTGTGAAGGTAGTAGAAAATACATGACAACCATCATCTTAGTCATCCTGTGATCACGGCTCCTGTAAAGAAGTCGAAACGTCAGGATTAAATATAAAATAAAACATGCGCAGAAATCCGTAAAAAAGTGTTTTATTCTAAAAAAATGAAAAGTTTAAGAATTGATATTAAAATTGTTTTTTAAGCAAATGTATATTATTGCTGTTTTCGTATTCAACAATGGCATTAAGTAACATTGAGAAAAAATATTACACCATTTGTTAAGAAATTGTAAATAAACAAAGACAGTTTTATTTTTTAATAATTTTTTTTTCCTTATATTGTCTTGGCAAAAAAGATATATAAAAAAATTCTTAAATATTTTTTTATTGTTTATAAAAAAAAATCGATTTTTAATAATTAGCTAGTACATGCATTTGTTTATAAAATTTTGAGATTTATTTAACTTTTTCGTATCTTTTATGATTTACAACTTAATAAATAAGAACACATGAAATGTGATCCCATCTTGTTTTTTTTATTTTTCCAACTGCATTCTCCCAGGTGGGTTAGGGTATTTGACAGATTTTCGTAAAGCACTTCAAAATGTTCTAAAGCCGCTAAAGATACGCTTGACAAATCTTTTTCTTATATTTAGAGCCATTTTAATAACAAAAAGATAGTTTTAATAATTACATTTTGTATTTCCCGCTGAAACGCTAGGTCACGTGACAAATCAATAGCGTGACGTCACGATGTAATAGTCTTTATGTAAACAATACGCGAGAGGTTAGTTTTTCGTTCATGATTCTTTAAAAAATTGGCTTCAAAGACATTTTGTTTATTACATCGTGACGTCACGTGCTCTGATTGGTCGTTGAGACGTTTCGTGTAAATGATGCACAGATTCAAAAACTAATTTTTATTTACGAAAATAAAATATTTAATCATTTTTATTTGTAATTTAAGTAAAATATTATTAATTAGGACCTTAAATTCTATAGTGTTCAATACAATACTTATTTATTTGTCAACTATGTCAAATACCCTATTAAAAACTGATAGAATTTTTCAGACGTAGGTACGTCACACGGTGGTCACAGACAGACTAGTCTTCCAAATTTCAAACTACTCTCTTTTAGAGTAGTTTGTGTAGCTTCAGTAAAAGGCGCGTTGGTTGTTAATTGGTTTGTTATGTATACCGTGAAAAATATATAATAACAGTCATCACGTAGACTATACATTACACACTGTATAGCCATCCCACAAGACTATACATAAAAATCTTACACTTTTTGTTTAATGCTACGGACGTTTTTTCCCGGCTAGGGTACCCCTCCGCAACGCCCCCATAAGGAACTTCGTTCCGATTAGGCAAGCATTTGCGTACCTACTATTATTGTCATATAACAGAATAATATTGTTTTGTGAATTATGTATGATAAAGTGACGTATAATAATGTAAATGTCATTACTTATACGCTTCGTTCTTCTTGTCAGTTAAAAGAGGTCCTGAATGGGTGGCAGGAATGTTGAACGATTCAAAGAAACTTATTTTAAGTGCATTAGAATAAAGGACACGGTCTAAAATTGTAAGGGAGGTGGTACTGAGAATTAATCAGCTTCGAAATTTTGGTAGCACAAAGGTTAAATTATTCTAGACCATCTGGTAAAAAATTACATTTTAAATATCTCCCGTTTTGTTGTAATAATTGATTGAAATTATTTAATTCTGGCAACATAGACGAATTGAATTAATACTATTTAACACTTGTCACACCCCTATCGGCTGCAACTCAAGGTATGTGAGAAAGTTAACGATTATTGTAATAATCGATTATATTTACAAACACAATTTCAATTAACTTTAATTGATTCCAACAATCGATTTCGTTTATTTTATATCCAAACCAATAGTTTTTTTTATTTTGCAGCATAAATTAAGTTCAAAAGTGTTTCATTTCGTGGTGTAGGCATCGAAGGTCCAATTCTGCTAATAAGTTACCGCCGAATCGAAATAAACCACTAAGCATTCTACTTACTTTACCTAATAAATACTTCTTAGAACTTTTTGAGATTTGTTAATTCTCTCGTTGAATTTTTTGTCCGTTCTTGTACCTCCATCGCATGAATTTCTATTTCTACTGCTTCAGTAGTTTTCTACTTTTACAGTAGATTTTGAATGCAATTTTTCGTTAAATTACTTAGGTGCAAAAAAAATGTTTTCTTGTGAAAAGTCGGTTAATTCACAAAAACCATATTTTCCTTAATCGATATTTTCTAAGTAGAAATAGTTTATTATTTATAAATAAACAGATTTTTACGGAAGTCACATCCCAAGTTAAATCAATTCCCTCAAACACGAGTATGAACATTATGTTACAGAAATACGTTTTTCTTTAAACATTAAACTAAAACTCTTTTTTATATTTTGTTTTTCATCTCCGGTAAATTGAAACTGGTGGTAAATAAACAGACACAAGAAGTATATAATCCGTCAGCGCACAGCCAGCAGTTAAAAATTAAATGTCACTCGAGTAAATTCAAGTACATAGAATTTGTCAAGCCAAGTCTTGTGTCCTTGCCCTCTCGGGCGTGTTAATAATTTTATGGTTTTTAACCGAACAGAAACACTGATTATTACATATTAATTTAAAAATCGATGTCTTTAGACTGAAATATCGATTCTTCGATATCAGATCATCATCCCTAATGTCATGTCAGTGTCACATTGACAATGTCACAGACTAAATATAATAATTCAGGGTGTCGAGCAATTAAGTCTTTACTTATCAAAAATTAAGTTGAATTTATTGTTATTTAATTGATTACATTTTATTATTTAATTCTGTAGCTAAATTAAATTAACATTATATAAAAAAATTACAAGTTACCTTTGAATAATCTAATAGCACTTTAATGATGTTTTCTTTTATATTGTGTCAATATTCAAATATTAATAAAAAAAACGGGAGATATTTAAAAATTAAAATACATTGGATCTGATAGCCCTTATCATAAGCTTTCCAATGATATGAATCTCGTCACTGACTAAGATATAGTATTTAATAATTATACTTTTTGTCCATGACCTTTATATTCATTTCATTGTTCATAATCTGCAGCGACTGATTCAGATTCTGAGGAATCATACTTTTTTTTAATAAATTATTAACCTTTCTCAAAGGTTTGAAATTTTTTGGCCCTTTTTGTAAAACTCGATTTATGCATATTAAGCCCTTTTCAGCCTCGTAGTTAGTCCACATACAATTAGTAAGGTGGCAACACCGCGCACAATGACGTTCGAGACCACTGGATGGATAGATAGGATTGTTTATTTCAAGTTATTTAACTTTTGTTGTAAAATTGTTGATTGTGGCATAAATGCAACAGATAGTCTTGAACGACTAATAATTTGCACAAAATAATAATTTTAAGCTGTTAAGACAATTATGAGTGAAGAATCCAATAACAATGTCAAAGAAGTCAGAGAGTTATACTCAATGTTTCATCAAGAGTATATTATTATGGCTGAATAGTAAGCATTACCTACCTATTTTCAAACCTAAAATTACTTTTCATTTGATACCCGCCTTCACCCACACACTATATATATTATATTTAGATACTCTTGAACCAATCAGGAAAAAAGCTAATGATATAAACTTATTACTTCTTGTATTTTCAGCCGTATGCTTCAAACTGAAAATTTACAAGGAATTTATGTTATTCCATCATATGAAAACTCATTTCGTAAGTGGAAATGTCTACTGTTTTTTTTAATAGCTTAAAATTTGATTGTATTTATTGTAATGCCTACAATTTATTTACAGTGTGGTTTGGAGTGATGTTTGTAAGGGCAGGATATTATGAAGGAGGCATTTTTAGATTTATACTTACATTACCCGATAAGTTTCCAGATGAGGAAGTACCAGTCAGTATAAAGTAAATTATGTCATAGTGTTTTGTAGGTTTGTAAGAGAATAACTAATGAACAATAATAATTGTTTACAGGAGTTGACTTTTACCCCAAGTTTATATCATCCTGCTATTGATGCTAATACAGGAGTGCTTAATCTAAGTGCAGTTTTTCCACAATGGGACAGAAAAAGGAATCACATATGGCAGATCCTAAAGTATTTGCAGTGCATATTTTATAATTTAAATATGAAAGTCCCTTCCAACATTGAAGCTTCAGTAGCGTAAGTGTACATTCAGAATTATAAATGAGTTGGGAATCCATCACTTTAACAATCCAATTAAATATAACATTCATTTTCCATAACACGATTTGTAGATATTTTAAAACTGAACATCTTGAATTTTTATTTTGCTTCTATATTTTCTTGAAGAAATTGTATGAACTTGTTTCCCATAATTTTTTGTATACATATTTCAGTTAATATTTCACTAAAGTCACTGTACATCAAAAAAATACTTAAATGTTCAATAACTCTTTGTTAAGAGTTAATAATTACTTGCATGTCTGCTAGCATGGTTACTTGCAAGCATGATTGAGTTGTGAATTATTCACAATAGATATCCTCTTTAGCAAGAAATCATTTGGGTTAGGTTAAAACAGAGACCATTAAATCCAAAGGCAGCAGCTACCAAATACCAACTTCTGATAATATTGAAGAGAATAAAAAGATAACAAGGATAATAAAAAAATGTTTCTAATAATGTTACTGTGATTGAGTTGTTTCATGAAATATTACAATGTGTATTGTTAAATATTTTTAACTTTTTCGATAAACAGTTTCATCAATAAAATCAAACTAATAGATATAAAATAAGAATTTAATGGACTTCTTTTGTTTTTCTGGTTCTTTTGGTAACCAAATCCAGTTTGAAGGAAATTTTTCCAAATAAAATTTTAAAAACAAAATTTGATTGTATGAAACAGTAATTAACAGTTATTAGGTAAAATCAGGTTAAATAGATATTAAAAATGTGTTTTTAAGTACCCATAAGGGTTGCATATTTATTGCAGTCAAATGTTTTTTTTTCAGCTATAAAACTAACAGGAAGTTGTATCTGGAAAAGGTTAAAGAATGCATTGTTTCCAGTATTGATCATTTATATGATGACCCACCTACAGAAGATAAACATTATATAACATTCAAACCTTATGATCCAGAAATTCATGAAAGTGCTAAAAATATCATGCTTAGGCCACAACACCTAAATGAAGAACAAAATCATGGAATTTCGTGGGTTCAATCAGGATCATATCAACCATTTTCAAAAGAAGAAACTACATAGTTTTGTAAACATACTTATGATAAACCACCAATCCTCTTTATTATTATGTAAAGCCAACAAACATAAATTGCCATATTTATATTCAACTGTGATAGATGTTATGACAGATTGGTTCCTGAGCTTCAACTGATTATCATTATATGGTGTTAAAGTGTGCTAACTTTTTAAGTCTTCATGGTTAATTTAAAGTAAGAATAATAATTTATAGATTTTATTTAATTAATGTTTATACAAACTTATATTATTTGGATGTATTATAGTAAAATTATTTACTTTAATTGGGATTCATATTTACTTTAATATCATATTTCTTAATACTATCTTTAAACCAGTCTTGACAAAGGTCATAAATATTTTCTTTCCATCTAAAACGTGTTGGTGGTTCATTCTCACCATTATGAAACTCGAAATTTTTACTAAGTTCAATAGCGAGTTTTGATCTTATTAACCCGATCCCTCCAAACTTATCTTCAGCAGGATGGTACACTCTACCTGTGTCTGGTAGCATAAATATTTTATTAGGTATAAATTTGGTTTTTAATAAATCACCTGCATAGCCATAAGTCAAAAAATCATAATCCAAAATAACTAGATGTGTGTAAACAATAGGGACATCATCGCATCTTATGTAATTTCTTTCTCGTCCACATAATGATACAAAAGGAAATTCATTTTCATATCTCCCAGTTCTGTTAATTCGTATTCGTTTGAAGAAAAACTCTAAAAACTTTTTCTCTTTAAAGCATGATGTAAAGTTTTTCATCTTAGAGTCGTCCAAAAATAACTGAAAATAGAAACATTTCTTGTTATTAATAAAACAAAGATTTCCCCTTACCATTTACAAATTTTGAAGTGATAAAGCAGTAAGTATATGATCTGAATTAGTAATTCAATATACAACAACAGCACAAGTTAAGTACCATAAACTGTGAAAAACTTGCAACTGATATTGAACTCTTTGGGTAATAATTACTGGCAAAAGTTTTGCCAGTAATTATTCAGTTTTTTCTAGAACTACGCTATTTTGATTTCACAGGTGGATTTTCTGGACGGAGTAGTATCATCATAGCTACAGGACAATTGTATTAGGTGGCTATCCACAATTTATTAAAGAATTTTTATCCATTCACAGATTTTCAAAAAATCTACAGTCATCAAGAAAATAGGCATTAATGATCTAGACATTTTTTATGGTGCAATAAACATTTGAGATACCACCTGTGATATAGTGTGATATACATGTAGATTTTTCTTGGTTGTTACTGAACGCTATGTAGAACTTAAAGTTAATATTTTGAGCAGATTGATGAGCTATATTGAAGGATAAATCAAGATAATGTCACATCATCGAGTTCTTAACGTCCTCAGCTGAGTTGTCTTTTTAAAAGTTTAATTGTTGTTATAAACGCAAAAACTTTAAAGCTACATCAGAAGTGGTATCTATCTTTGTTTCCACTGTTGTATATTATGAAATAAATATAAATAAATGATGATCCTTATATTATCATGTACTTTCTTTCGCATTTGAATTGCCTACAATTGCGAATTAGGTCTACCACACTAATTACCAAAACCAAGTAAAAAATTTTGTATTTAATAACTGGTCAAAGGTCTTTCTTACCATACCCTGGTGGTCGATGTAGTAAAAATATTCTCGAATTTTTGGTTCCGATTCTTGTCCTTGAACATAATTAAGGCATCGACTATAATTTAGTAAACAATGTCTTAATTTTGGTAGGTAATTTAATTGCTTTATGTTAAACATACTATAACTATTCAATTATAGTACATCCAACGAAGGAATGCGATCCTGACATCTGTCAGTTGGTCATGATTAGTGATGTGAAAAAATTAATTGTTATTTACTTTCATGACCCAATAAAAAGTAATCCAAGTTTTATTACCTACTTATTTGTCTGGATTCTAATTTCTGAACGTAACTAAATTAATAAATAAAACAAAAATGCGATTATAATATTAAGGAATATTAACTAAAAAATATTACAATATCTCGAAAACGAGTTGTGACTGCCAAACGAACCAATCATATATTGGCGTTTAGCCATGTCTCGTCAATGAATACGACCTTATCCCAGTTATCGATTTTTATAGCTTCCCTTAATAATGTTACTCGTTTTAAAATTATATCATATCGTTCTAAAATAACTTCTCTTTTGTCAGTGTTTTTTATCCTGAAAACTAATATCTTTTCAAATTTTGTATAAATTAGTTATACCTCTCTTGAACAAATCGGCTGCTTTCCAAATGCCAAAATCTTGGTCCTGTTAATGTTTCATTATTCGAATAATAACCGTATATGATTCCTTATTGGAGCGGCGCGGCGCCTTTGTTGCAGTGAAATATCACTTTCTCTAGGTTTCATTAAAGGTGTGGGGTTTTACTGAAACTTCCTCGTAGACTTTGGAGAGTTTTTTTTTTATAGTAAATAGGCAGGCGCTGGACGACTATCTCACCTGATGGTAAGCGACGATGTGATCTAGGATGTGACGGGCTTGCCTATAAAATAAATATTCACTCGTGACATGAAGATCCCTAAATTGTATTTGTCAAAAAACATAGACTCAGGCGAAGAGTTCCACTCCTTAGTGGTGCGTCTCATAAAGTTGGAACCAAAACACTTAGTGCGACTCTTACAACCTTACCAATAATATACCAATCATATAATGGTGGCGCCTATTTGTAAGTTTCGTTATCCGATGATAAAATGAGGATGGCGGAACAAAGTTGTGCAATTCTGCTGCACACTTTCTGAAATGTATCCTATAAAATACCAATAGGCTAGCTACCTTTCGTATATGCTTAAGGCTTAGAGAGAGCTGGAAAAGACAACTTCCGCTGCTTCGTTTCACTTACCATCACTCTTGCATGTTCACAAACACTTAGTGGTTAATAATCCACCATTATTACATACTAATATCCACCACAACATAAATTTTAACAAAGAAAACAAAACCACCATAGTGACTTCCTGCTCCCGCCAAAAAGTCTGAAAATTGTGAAAACACTAGCGATAGTGTTACTATTCCTATCGGAGCTATCAAAACTATTGATACTATCGCTCGCTCCAATCAATACTACTTTATAGTACTGTCGATAGTCATACTATACGTTCTGTTATCGAAAGGCGACTAACACTAATGTGTGTGTCAATAGATCAATGTCAAACATGGCGAGTAATAAAATCATGGATTTTGGTCTCATTTCTGATTGAATCTTAAATTACAGTGAATTGTGTTATTATTGCTTAAATCTTACAAATTGAAACGGGACATTTTCTTACTTATGTTCTCGATTTTTAATTTCTGTTTCATTTACATGAAAAGAAATTATGCTATTGAGAGGGTAACTCAACTTAAAGCTGCTCTAAATTCACGAGGTTCTTTGGAATGGGTTATTAACTAAAAGAAATAATGGAAACTTTACGAAGATCATGGAAGTTGCGTATGTAATAACGTGATTTATAGTCAGTATTTTTACTACTATACTTTTTGCTTCATAACACATTTCCTTTTCTACAGAGGAATTTGTTGCCCACAAGGCAAATGTCAACTGTTTGGCGATGGGTCACAAATCGAACCAAGTTTTAGCAACTGGGGGTGATGATAAAAAAGTCAATTTATGGGCTATAGGGAGACAGAGTTGCTTGATGGTTTGTATTCAGCAGAACACTATTTATCATGTATTCACATCCTGTGATTAAATGAAGTTCATTTTTGTATTATGAATGAAATTAAAGGGTTATTACTTAAATTATTATGTTAAACAATTACAGAGCTTGAGTGGTCACACTACTCCTGTGGAATGTGTTTGCTTTGGACATTCAGAAGATTTGGTGTGTGCCGGCTCACAAACAGGAGCATTGAAAATTTGGGATCTGGAAGCAGCTAAACTGTTAAGAACCTTTACTGGTCACAAGGGTGCTATAAAATGTATGGACTTTCACCCTTATGGTGATTACTTAACAACAGGGTCTTGTGACAGCAATATCAAATTATGGGACACAAGGAAAAGAGGCTGCATTGTAACTTACTCTAGTCACCAACTGCCAGTAAACAGTTTACAGTTTAGTCCAGATGGGCAATGGATTGCTTCAGCTTGTGAAGATGGTAATATTTTTTAGATGTATTTAAAATTATTTGTTTTCTTTCTGACCATGACAAGGTGAATTTTGTAGTATGTACATTAAATACTTTGTGCATTTCTGGTTTTGAGGTTTATTTTTGCTATAGACAGATACAGAACAGATTTATAAAAATGAGTGGCTATTGTTTCAGGATTAGTGAAAGTTTGGGATGTGCGAGTTGGCAAAGTACTCCAAGAATTTATGGAACATACATCTGCAGTAACATGTGTAAAATTCCACCCACATGAATTTTTACTTGCCAGCTGTGGCACAGATAGAACTGTAAATTTTTGGGATATGGAAAAATTCCAATTAGTTTCAAAATTTGAAAAAGACAACACATCTATTAGGTATTGTGTGAAAATTATTACCAATGTGTAGATTATGTGTTTTTTATTTAATTTTTTGCATTCATAATGCAATGTTTCTATAAGATACAAAATATGTGTGTAAAAAACAACTACACCTCTGAGCCCTCAGGTGGGATTCGAACCCATGACCTTTTGCTATCTGGGTGAGTGCTCTGACCGCTGAGCTACCGAGACGCTGGCAAACGTGCGGAATTTTACAAACGTATTTCAACTTCTACTATGAGCTAGTATCATTCAGTAGAGCTGTTGAATGCTAACTGCCTTCAACATCAAAAGTAATATTTTTACAAATATTAAACAATCGATTAAGATGGAACTAGCTATAATTATGTGGTTTTTTTTTAATTTCTTGCATTCACAATGCAATTTTTCTAAAAGATATAAAATACGTGTGTAAATAAAAAGCTGTAGCTCAGCGGTCAGAGCACTAGTCCGGATAGCGAAAGGTCGTGGGTTCGAATCCCACCTGAGGGCTAGGAGGCGTAGTTGTTTTTTACACACATATTTTATATCTTATAGAAATATGTAGATTGTTATGTTATACACATAATGAGAAAAAGAAATAGACTGCCTACTGTAATGTTAATACAAAAATAGTTTTCCTTTTACAATATCTGAGAGAAAAAGGCGCAACGTGTTTATTTTATTTTTTGCATTTACAATGCCATATTTCTATTACATTTAAAATACGCTTGTAAAAAACAACCACATCTCTCACCTATAATAATGATTTCAAATCTTAATGAAATGCACAGTCATACATTTTAGATTTAAATTATTAATAAAATGGTCTTGTTGTTGTGAAGTGTAATATCTTATTACAGGCATATGGCGTTTAGTGATGATGGAACAAATTTATTGGGTTGTGGTAATGATGGACTACATGTAATTGGTTGGGAGCCAGCAAGAGTACTTGATACAGTTCCCGGACATTGGGGACAAATACATGATATTACTGTAGCACAAACACAACTTGTAAGTTATTTTACTTAAACATGCATTAAATTATCAATTTCTTACTTTAGGAAATGAAGTTCTTAATGAAATGCTTAAACCACTATCTTTCTCAAAATCAAATTACTACTGAAACTTCACAAACTCCACCTTCCACCTGTTGCCATAGGCGACTTCCTTCAATACTTTTCGAAATTTTGGTCATTAAAAATTTTCGAAAATATCACCAAGTTAAAAAGTTTAACTCAATACTAAGTTGGGTGCGCGATGAAGAATTTTGTGTACGCGCATCCGACCTTAGGTAAACTTTTTGACTCAAATCGCTAACTTCAAATTTTTCAAAAATTCATAATAAATCCAATCTTTATCCGATTTGCTTCTTGTAAACCATTTTAGATAACAGGACCCCTAAGGTATATTTAAAGTATATTTAATAGTAAATATCACAACAACTTCTAACCACATAATAAAAGTAGTTAGGTTTTATCTTCAAAAATTTTAGTTACCGGTACAAAGTTTTTATTTTTAACATAAATTTACTTTATTAACAAGAAATCTCACTTATTAACGTTAGACTACTTCTAACACATTGAAAAAATAGCTACCGACAATACTAAACTACTGCGTATAACAACACAAACAACCTACAAAAAATAATTTATGTTCAAAAAAAAAATCCTTGAATTAACATTTCCGTCACCTTCCTTACCAACAACGAGAACAGTGAATAACCGGCGCAAACAAAGCCAAAAATAAACCGGCCTCCCCAACTTCCACAACATCCAAAACCAAACCAAAACCGCACAAAACTCCACAAACCGAGAAACCAGGAATTACTAGCTCAGTCTCCACCTTTGGCATCAACTCCGTCTAATTCTGCTACATCCGTTAACACACTTGAAAACATTTACCTACCAAAAAATCTTAGCACTCTAAGAAACCGAGCACTCAGACTGTCCATAGACATTATCGATAACTCCGCATGAGAGATTCTACAAACCATCAAGGCTGTCGAAGACTTCGGTAACGATGATATCAGAACTAAATTTAGAAACATAATTCTTGATGTCACCTCACCTGACATGAACCAAACCATCAATCCATAACAAACCAACCATGAATGTAGCTTCGACTGCAATACAATCAAACAGCCACACTTATCAAAATTGCCCACAGAAATCAAAATTAGAAACTGCCACCTGCATTAACTGTCAAAAGAATAACAAAAGCAAAAAACTAACCCTAACCACTACTGAAAGACAGATTAGACTACGACACTAAATAAAACCTTACAAGACACAAAATCTACGATAGCCTACCATGTAATAACTCAATCAACATATTAACCAAAAACCTGAAACAACAAAAATCATAACACCAAATAAAATAAATAAAATACATCAAATATGTATATGATGGCTGAGGCTATAATCATTGCTGTGAATCATAATTTGTTCAAATAATTTCTGGGAATACAGCGTGGTAACCGCTGGTATCATGGAAACTTTTATGGCGGTAGTTTTAATAAAAAAAATATATTAAACAAAAAACAATATTATGAAACAACTGAACTGTACGTTTTTAGCTTATCATCTATTTCTGACATATTTTTAACATTTCAATAAAAAAATTACAGATTGCGGGCTCTTTCCATTCAACTTATGTAGTACTGTCAGTGGTTGATCTCAATAAAGTACATCCATTTGGCGGACCACCTCCTGTGGTTCCCACCGTTGTTCGAGATCTGTCACCATTCCAAAAGGGCCATTCAGTAAGAAAAAGCTTTTCAAAAGAAAAACCACCAAAAGAAGGTATATAATGATTAAACAGAATTAGTGTTAGTTTAATGTATTAGTTTAACATTAAAACTATTGAATCATTCTAGTACTCCATCAAAGAACACTTCTAGATGAAAAAACTGCTGAAGAATCTACATCGGGAACGGAAGCAGATGAGGATTCAGGTGCAATTATACCTAATATTAATGACTACACTGAAATTTTCCGACCTTCTAGATCATGTGAGTAGCTACACGACATACATTTGGTTACGTATAGGCTTGTTCACAATCTGCCACAGAATTATTATACATAACATTACATCACATTTTAAATCTTACAGTGACGCGTACACCACCACCAGCCACCAGTTTATCATCTGAAGACTATTCCTTTTCAAGTAATGTCACCCAAATTTTGATTCATATAATTATAACTCTGAACAAGTTTTTATTTATCTTATGCTTTCCAGTACAAGATTCAACAAATAAATTAGAAAACGGGATGAGTACGTCTTTGCGGGACTTAATGTTGGAGGAGCCAGTGCCTCTAACACGACCGACGCCTCAACCCTCCCCACCGCAGCGTCAACGATCAGAACATTACTCGCGGATACCCACTTCTACTAAAGAACATTATACTGTACTGGAAAAGAAATCTGAAATCATCACAAGTGAGAATATTATTTCTTAACAATTTTTCAATTCCTGTTCGCGCCCACTAATGAAATCATATGGTATCATTGCTTCTAATATATTAATAATTGTCAATTTGTACCTTTCTGCATAATTACCTCTATGCTTCTTTGCTTGACTCAGAGGCGATAGATAACGCTAAGGAAGATAACACATTTACCACAGCACAAACTTGTGCTATACGAGATTATGCTGCTAGCCCTCAATCAGCAAATACCCTTAATCGTCACAATTCATATAAGGAAACAAAATCTACAACACAATTGAGTGAGTAGCTGTGATCTAAAAGTGATGTGTTTTGTGTTATTTTATCAATCTTTTTACTTATCTCTCTTTTTGCAGCCAACAGTAATCTTAGACAGAGCAATAGTGAAATATCTTTAGGACCACCGTCATTGGGTCCGAGATCTTTATCTTTCACTAGGACAACAGATTCAAGGTAATATTTTGGCCTTTCTTTTTTAATATGTCAACTAATTTATATCAATTATTAATAATCACTACGTCTAATCAGAAGGAGAGTGGAGAATGTCGTGAGAGATAGCATACCAGTGTCACGGAATGAACCAGCTGAAAGAGAACCGGAACCGGAGTTTGTTCCTTTTGCAACTGATCGCCCTGTTGGTCTTGATCTTGATGAATTCTTACCAGTAAGTACAGAAGAAAAAGCTTTAAATTCGAGACGTTGAGTCTTCGCTCGTAGCCACGACTCAAGTCAACTCCATCAATCAAATAATAATCATTATAATTATATATATACACTGTGTTAATAAGACCCTGTACACACTGCGTCTTCTTGCAGCGCATCTTCATGATTAAACGCTTTACGATTTAACGCGTTACGGTTAGCGAATTTCCATCGGTTATAATTCCACAAGGTTAATAGGCATGATGACAGTCACAAAAAAACACTGTTATTATGATTTAAAATAATTGTATAGAATAGAGAGATTCTATTATAGTTAGTTATTAATACAAAACTATTAACTGCTATATCGATCATCATGAAATTTTGCATACCCTTTGCCAGGGGTACAGAGGACAGAGAGAGTACATAGGATACCATTTATCTATAAAACAGTGCTGTTCCCAAGGGATAGAAATATAGCTTTTAAATCAGTAGCCACGGGTTTAAGATAGTATATAATAATATGTTAATAATGTTTGTTATTAGCATAATGTTACCTGCTACTTGTTTATTTTTATTAATATTACTATATTATACCAGATGTTTATACTTTGATAATGGTGCTTTCTTTTAGATACTTCTTCTTCTTCTTTTGGTTAATGACTTGTTTTGTGACTTCACAATTCCGCCAATGTCACGTGAGTAGCCTTTACACGTGCGGGAATATTCTGCATTAAATTATAAATAAGAGTAGAGACTTTATGTAAGCTCTTAGCGCAGGTTTACCTAAAACAAAGATATAACAGCACTGGACATCACAAAGCATCACATATAAGAAATTTAGTAAAATCCAAAATTCGACAGTTAAATGAGGCAGGGTTATCAGGCTTGTAAGGAGGTCATGATGGTACACCTTTTCGTAGACTAAAGACCCGTTAGTGATTGCCTGTTTGGCGCATGAGTCTGCAGTTTCATTTCCTGAAATGCCACAATGCCCGGGGATCCAAACCAGAACGATATTTAATGATCTGAGCTTGCAACGGTACAACGCTTGTCTTATTTTAAAGATGATTGGGAACCTATTTTTTGACCTAAATGGATTAGAGAGAATGGCCTGTAAGGAGCTCTGAGAATCTGTGAAGATAATAGTGTTGTTAATACTATGGGATTCAGCAAATAAAATTGCCTCAAGGAGTGCAACTGCTTCCCCTGTAAATAAAGAGGATGCCGGGGGTAGTTTGAAATTCAACACCAGTCTATAGGCAGGTATCCATGCGGCTGATCCTACCGGGCCCCTATCCTGTAATTTAGAGGCATCAGTGTAGTTCGCGAGCCAGCTTTGAAAATCCGACGCTAAAATTTTTTGGAGGTTTTTAGAAGCGTATTGAGTGCTTTTGTTAATTCCTATGTTGAGGATGACTTTTGGAGTGAAGGTTAATGATTCAAAATTGTTTATAAAAAGGGGCAGGCGGGGAAATCGCTCTATAGGCAAAGAAGGTTTGTTAAATTTATAGTAGCTATGTAGAATACATGGGGTATTTGATACAGAATCGGAGGCTGGCTTTGTTATACTAGACAGTTCTTTCAATCTATCAAAAATAGGGTGCGAAGCATGCTGTGTAGCTTTAATTAGGAACCGGTCACTCAAATACTGTCTGCGAAGGTATAGGGGTGGGTCGACACACTCGATTTGAAGACCATTGATCGTTTTAGATACTTAGCAAAGGGTGTACCAGGTCGTCCAAATTATACCCAAAAGAAAAATTATTACTAATTCTCTTACAATGAGTGATTTAATCTATCGAATTTATGACATGTCTGATAATCACTAAATATTATAAAACAAAGTCGCTTTCTCTGTCCCTATATCCCTATGTAAGATTAAATCTTTAAAACTACGCAACGGATTTTGATGCGGTTTTTTTTTAATAGATAGAGTAATTCAAGAGGAAGGTTTATATGTATAATACATGGATAATATAGTAGAGCATTGCATCCGTGTGAAACCGGGGCGGGTCGCTAGTAAATAATAATATAATAATAATATTTCTTACATATTATACCAATTAGCCTAGCCCACAGTAAGCACTATAAGGCTTGTGTTATGGTTACTAGGGTAACAGATAGACATATATAATATATAGATATGTAATATCAATAGAAATATATATAAATACCCATGACACAGGTACAAATGCTCGTATTCATCACACAAACATATGTCCCTTCCGGGATTCGAACCCAGGACCGTCGGAGCGAAAGGCAGGATCGCTACCGTTGCACCAAACGGTCGTCGGTCGTTCGGTCTGATGTTCGGATTTAATATATTTTTCTTTTTTTTTCTTTAATAAATTACTAGTCTATCTTCATTTCATTTTTGTTTATATGTATATACCATTTTATATTTATAATACCAATGTGAAAGTTACTACATATATGGTAAATTTTTGTATAAGCATCATATTTTTCATAAAGTATCAAATGTACAGTATCAAAGACTTTGTACTATAAGCTAAGAGTAACATTATCAAAGTTAGCAATATCCGTTGAAGTTTATTTAAAAACAGCAATGTCTATAAAGTAGGTATAAAAAGAAAGTCCATTATCATTTCGTATTTTTCAATTTTAGAGTTTTTGCTTTTTCATAATGATTGGTACCGGTATATTCATTAATCGGTTTACAATTTAGTTAAATTATACGTATTGTAATTAAATTGTAAATTCAATTTCAACGTCAACGTCGGGCTTTGTTGTTTTTATACCCTTCATTTGCATTTCTGAGATCCCTACCAGAAAGCTTACGTTTGCAGCGCGGTATGGGGCCGGGCGGGGTGCGGCGCGGCGCGCGGGGAGCGGGCGCGGAGCCCAGCGAGCAGGAGGTGCTGGGCGTCATGATGCGCGGCCACGACTCCATGATGGCGGTGCTAACCGCACGGCAGCGAGCCCTGCAGGTGCACTTCGCACAATACTTGTACTCTACATACCTAGTATAGGTCGGGCAATGTTCCTTGAGCCATATCAATAACATTAAACTTACGCAGAAATAGGCCGATGTACCTGAATTTGCTACTGTGCATGAAGCCTGATTCCGAAAATGATATGCCCATTATGCCCATATGCCTTTATCGCAAAAAATGTGAGAGTTCGTTTTCGATTGACGTGCTATAGTCTGCATCTGTGCTAGGTCAAGCACATCGAGCTCTTCGCGTTATAATTCTTCTTTCTTCTGAAATATTTTATTTTTACACAAGACTGATTTCAATATTATATATATGGTACACTATATTTACAATACATTTGACGTCCCTATATAGCTATCTAGTGAGGTCAATTTGACGTAGAGTGTACCATATTAAACTTGGGACAGTCATGCATTGGTTTATTAAAATTAAAGATCCATATATGTACCTCATATTACTGGTTTGTCGAACTTATTAGTAATTATTAAATGTATTTATTGAAAATCTTTTTCAGATATTTCATTCAGTTCGTATCAATAAAAGCTTGAAAGCGGCTTTGGAATCGATCATCGCGCTTGAGGACACTTCTGTTATTTTAGATATCCTCAATGTTATGGCTCATAAACCGTAAGTAAATATTTTAATTAGCACACTGCTATAAATTTAATTCTGACCTTAAAAGTTCGTTTACCGTTAAATCCGATTAAACTTAAACATCTATTTTCCCGAAAATGCAATTCTTCAGCATTGCGTAAGAGAGTTAATATGAAAGCATATATTATCTGACATATACAATTTTAAAGCACATCTCCTAATAATTGATATATATATAAAGGCCTAACTTGCCTAATCAGGCGTTCGTCTAACGGCCTGAATTACAGTCAGCCATTAATTTAAATGAATAAGCAAAACGACTGATTATTTACCGACTTGGCCTGCATTTAAATTTAGTTTCCATTTTCTATTATCTGGTGCTGAAATGAAGCTATCAACATGGCTTCGGCATATGATGCATTATTTCTAGTGACTATCACAAACTATATATGTTTACCCAAGAAGTCGCATTTAATATTATAAATGCGAAAGCAACTCTGTCTGTTACATTTTCGCGACGAAATAGCTTAACCAATTTTCATGAAATTTGGTATGAGTATTGCTTGAACTCTGAGGAAGGATACAGACCACATTACCCGCGGATTTTCGGATTATCTTTTTAGCGTGAGGTAAGCGCTTGATCGCTATCTCGCCTGATGATAAGCGACGATGCAATCGAGGGTGTGACGCGCTTACCTAGAAGGACACCTATGCACTCGTGACTTGAAGACCACTAAATTGTATTTGTCAGGAAACACAGACTCAGGCAAAGAGTTCCACTCCTTAGCGGTACGTATCAATTGGGACCAATACGCTTAGTGCGTATTGGTCCCGCTACGAGGTGGATCGACGATCTGATTAAGGTCGCGGGAAAACGCTGGATGCGGGCAGCACAGGACCGATCGTTGTGGAGATCCTTGGGCCTATGTCCAGCAGTGGGCGTCGTACGGCTGATATGATGATGATGATGATGACGCTTAGTGCTACTCTTTGACCTATCAACCATACATCAACGGTGGCGCCTATTTATAAGTCTGGTTATCCGATGAAAAAATAGTGAATTCGGAACAAGGCTGTGCAATTCTGCTGCACACTCCGAAATGTAACCTATAAAAACGGATAGGCTAGGTACCTTCCGTCTATGCTCAAAGCTATTGAGATTTTTATAAAAAAGATCGTCATTGCCGATGAGCTTCTTGGCCCTCATCTCAAATGACTGGAGCGTCTGGAGCTGGTACTTTGCGGAACCGTCCCAAAGATGAGAACAATCATGATCGAACTTGCGCTTGTTTAAGATTAAGTTACTGTTCCAGCGTGATGTACCTTCTCAACTTCGCCAGAATGCTGTTTTTTTTAAGCTTATTGAGCCTTACTCTCAATGTAAGAGTCGAAATTGAGAGTTAGTGAATGACTAGCTGAGAACTCTATGATCGACACGGATACACCTCGGAAAGTAGGAGTCAAGTTGAAAGGACTACTCTTAGCGGGGAAAAGACACGCCCGAGGCTTTCATGAATTGAACCTTACCAGATTGCCAGTGCCCCATTCGGAGACTGCCTGCGGGGATAGGTTCATGCGGCTGACCATCAATTCCCTCTGATGCTGGATCAGTTCAGCCCTGGCTTGTGTATCAGATATACAGCTGTCTACAACCGCACTGTGGCAGCACTGTCATCTGCGTACCCTAAAATACCGGGCATAAACAAGCATTAATATGAAGTAGATAAAGTGTTGCAGAGAGGACGGAACCCGTAAGGACGCCGGCATTGATAGCCAAATGGTCCGACAAGCTACCATCAATGACAACTCGTATCGACCGATCTCTCAGGTCTCCAGCCCTATCACAAGCCTTCGAGATATCGAAAGAGACGGTAAGCGCCTCACTATGCCTCTCAATGGCTTCGCTCAATTTGTAAGTGGCTTATGCCAAAAGATCTCCAGTAGACCGGTTTCGGCGAAACCCATATTGTCAGTCAGAAGGTCATTTTCTTCTAGATACAACAGGAGCCTATGCTTCAAATCACGCACTGCTTTTCTTACTTCAGTTTGTCAAATACGGATTTCAGACATAAAAGTTCCACGACTTGAAAAACCGTAAGGTACAGCACTGCCAGGATCCAAACGTGAATATTCGGCAAATAAATCTGCCTTTTCCTAGGCAGTATGTTCCAATGATCCGTCAGGTTTCAGCAAAGGAGGCAATGAGGTGACAGAAGTTACCCTCGACCGACTTAGCCAGGGACAAAAACGCATTACTACCGGACGGGTACTTTTTCTCTATTCAGCTTATGTGGTCGAAGCGAGCTCTTTTCAACCTTTTTGCTTGTAAAAGGCTTTCTTCTTTTCGTGCTTTGCGAGCTCCAGGGCAGGCTAATTTAGCCTTATATGTTGACGCCACCGCATCACGACATTTGGCATTAAACCACGAGCGAACTTTGCCGGCAAGTAATACGTCAGAGATGGGGATAAAGTGCTCCGGATAAACGGAGCAGCGGAGCCATCCGTCACGCTCTGAACGCCTCGCACGCCTCGCACGCCTGAAGACCAAGTGCAATGCGGATGCCGGACACCCGCTAGCCCCCCTTCGGTGGAGTGGAGGAATACCGCACTTCTTAACCACCCCCAAACCACCGGAAACGGAGTTTAGTCTTTTAGCACCGCTTAGGGGCCATAGAGGGGTGTGAAACATCGAAGGGAAAATCCCAGGACGCGTGTAAACTTGGACTCCCAAAAATTAAGTAAGTTAATTTAAGTAGGCGTGATATTATCTAATTCCTCTCGAGGGAAGTTGCGGGGCAATCACTTCAACTTTTGTAGCCTCATCAGTTTACGTTTACTGCCTAATTATCGGTCCGGTCGTATTGAATTAAGATTTTACAAATATCATTCAGGGCCTTTGATTTTACGGCACCATTCATATAAAAAGAAAGGCTGTCAATGGAACGTCTGATTTAACAAGTTGGCTGCGACATACTTGTATATACAAAGTTCGATTTACATTGGTCTGACAAAAAATCACCTAGCCCATCTTTTAAAGTGGTTATTTACACGTAGATTTCTCTATATGCCAAATCAAATATTTGGTAATTAGTAATATGTAAAGTCACCCTAAAACAAAAGGTTGGATATGACACAAGGGTCCTATAGGAAATACCGAGTGTAGTTAAAAGTTATTGTAGTTTACCTATCTAAGGCATAGAAACAATTAGGCAAATAATTTATTTGTACATTAACTTTTGCTTCCAATTTTTAAACATTAGTTAAAACCGTTTAGCAGTCGTGTAAGAGATGGTAATTAGGTATGGTCAAGTGGCCATACCTAACTACCATGTGAATAATTAGGTGACAACGGTTAGTAAGACCAGTAGTAGTCCAGTTTAAATGGAGCATTCACACAATGCGTGCTATGCGCAAACAAATAACTGAGATTGGGTAAATAATTCTAGGCTACGTAAAGGTCAAGCTCATTGGTACTATGTTTTATTTGCAGATCTCTATGGAATTTAGACATCTGTTTGTTGATGTTGCCAAAAATATATGAATTGCTGCAGAGTAAATATGAATCGTATGTATTTCCTTTTTATTATTTGACTACATCTGTTATTTTTAGTTTTTACTAGTCTCATGATTAAATTTGTTTGTATCATCGCAGCCGTAAAACGACCACTGCTGCAAAATCTATTGGGCCTATTTCATTTTAATAATCAATTTGAAAAATTTCATTGCCATTATAATTTTACCGAAATCTAATAATTATACATAAACATATAAGAAAGTTTCATGATAATATTTTTCAGATATATGCAATGTGGATGTAATGCGTTAAGACTGATTGTACGAAACTTCTCATCGGTTGTTCGAGCGAACGTGAGCGCTCCGGTGCGTACCCTTGGAGTGGATATACCTCGTGAGGAGCGCTATGCCAAGTGCGTGCAAATTCACCGGCTGTTGCTTGACGTTCGGGCTTTCCTGCTTAAACGACAGACTCTCCAGGGCCGCCTGGGCGCCGCCTTCCGCGATCTCCATACTCTCATGCAGCAAGGCCTTGACTGACACCTTTAATTCAAAACAATAAACTAAAATGAATACTAAACCTTAAAATAATAACATTATCCCTCTAAGACTAAAACTAAATAATGTAATAAACAAAATAAAAAATGTAAACAACAACTAATATTATATAAACTTCTGTAAATGTTTAACATAAAGGTATATATATTTTTTAAGATCAATTGTAGTGCCTTATTAATAATTTACTTGCAAAAGAGGTACAAGCTCTTTAGTTTTACCCTATCTCTTACACTTTTTTACAAAAGGGCACATTTCCTTAACTTATTAGTTATCTAAATACGTAATGAGCTGTCCGGGTCCATGCCCCACCATGATTCTCCACCTGGGTGAAGCACAGACTATTCATATTGATTTAAACTTTATAAATTTATAACCACAGAACAGTAAAAAAGAGTAAAAATTCCAAGTGGGCGGTACCCGCGTAACTTCAAATATGTGTATCTCCGCGCACTTAGACCTTCTGCTTACTCAGTCGGGATTACAAACTCTACTCGAGACAACATAAAACATAGAAAAATGCAGTTTTGGGGTGTAAAAATGATAGTCGAAGGACTTATTAATCCAAAGTAGGCATAACGTACCATCGGTTATTTATATTTTCAGTTATTTTCATTAAAATTGTAAATTGATAAACTTTTAAATCGGCCTTATTTTTGAGAAATTAAAGTGTTCAATTAATGTTTCAATGTGCAGTTTGGTTTTTTTTTGAAGTTTCTAAAGCACCTACAAATTACTGAAAGCATGCTTTCCGTCATACATAACTTGGCCGCTACTTAATTAGTAATGCATCTGATTACGTGTAAATAATAGATATCAATTTATTGAAGGGATATAAATTGCAACCAATGTAGCATATTGGTTGCAACTAAATTCATGGAATTGTTATTTAATTAAAATATTTTTATTAGTGAATTTTGTAAAAGTTAATTATTTTTGTACACAAATAAGGTTGTAAATTTAAAAAAGTTGATTTAATGGATATGATTTCAAAAACTATGTTGGAAAGCAAAACCATATTGACTGTCATAAAATTGTAATGAAAACGATAAAAATATTAAAGGTTTAGAAGGCGCGTTTTTGTTTTTTTTTTATATAACATTAAATTTAATTAAGTTGTGTACGAAGATAGGTTTTTTATTACAGCTTATGTAAAGATCCTTACATAAAAGAAAAGCTATGGCGTAGCTTTAAAGTTCAATACACGCATTGTAAATGGTCATATTGAATGAAATCATTTTATCTTTATCTTATACTAGCTTTCCGCCCGCGGCTTCGCCCGCGTGGAATTCGGTTATATTGCGGTATAAAGCACAACTATAAGAAAACTTCTCATTCCCACGGAAAAATCTAAGAAGCGCGATGTAACGCTGGGTACAATTAGTTGTTAAACCAAAACTGAATGGTACTCTATATTATATGTTTTCCCTTGTGGAGCAAAAACATGCATATTTTGGGCACTGGAAACCCGGGAACACGCTACATAGAGTTGACCATGCGAAAAACAATGTTTTTCCAAGTGTACTCCAGCAACCCTTAGAGTTTGGCCTTGTGCTTTATTAATGGTCATTGCAAATGAAACCCTTATAGGAAATTGTAGACTTTTAAATTGAAATGGGAGGTCTGTTGGAATAATCGGATTCCGAGGAATGAGTCATTTAGTGAATCATTTAGCTTCAAAATTTACATGTTCATATTCGTTTGCAACATATAAGTAGATGTAAAAAAACAGTTTAGACAATAAAACAAATTGTACGTCATCCTTCGGGAATTCCTCATTTTCGGGGATTCATTATCGTATCATTTAGCTTCTAAATTTACATGTTTATATTCGTTTGCAATATTACCTTACTTTAAACGACACACAGCGCCATCTACAATCCATCCATCAAGCAAACAATATTTTTGTTTTTCCTCGGGAATATCAATTTTTTTCAGGATAAAAAGTACCCTATTATTTAATCCGGACTTTTATCTTTACGTCTGCAAGATTTCAAAGCAATCGGTTCAGTAGTTACGGCGTGAAAGCGGAACAAACAAACAAACTCACTTTCCGATTTATAATATTAGTAAGGATTATTGCCTGCGTTATTTTCATTGAAACTTTAAACCTTTATTGATAATATCAATATTAATAATTTTTGCAACCCTCGTAACTTGTTCAACATGAAGCATCTCTAGCGTGTAGTTGCAGTGTACAGTATGCTTAAAGCAATGCTACTAATAGCATAACTGTATAGCCATCTTGTACCAAAAAGCCATACTAGAATAAAGAAATCAGCTGTTATTTATTAAAGACCATAATTATGTGCGAAAAGGACAGAATATGATATAATTCATTTTGTTATATTTACTCTAACGTTTTCAGTTTTTCTAACCAATCGGAATATTATCGCGATTTAAAGATGTGTGAATACTGTTACGCAGGTTTGCTTAAAAAGATCGCGTCTTACTACTTCTACTCTTTTTTACTGTTCTGTGTTTATAATAGTAGTACTGTATAGCATACAGGATGTTTGTTTATGTTATAAATTCACCCTTTAACCTATTCGTGGCCAATGACGCACCTTTTGCGTCATGAAGAAAGCTTTAGGAAGGCCAGTGACGCACAAACGCGTCATTTGAAAATTCTTGTAAACACACAGAATGACTTAAGGATTTCCTCGAATGGACAGTTAACAAGAAAATGAACAAAACATTGTCTGGGGCCCTTGACGCGAAAGCGCGTCAACTTTCAGCTAGGCCAATGACGCGATAGCGCGTCATTCGATTATTGTTAGGGCCTGCGTAAAAAAGTTATGAAAATGAGGGTGGCAATGAATCGGTTAAGGTATTGGGATATAAAGGTCTATTAACTAAAGATTAAAACTAAATAATGTAACTTAAAGAAAAAAATAATAAAAATTCAACTCTTGACAATTATTTTAATTTTTTTTACATAAATAATAACACTGGTCAACAAAAATTTTACCCAGAGACGTGAGTATACTTTTCCAAAGGATTTTGGTGTGCTGAACCCAAATCCGGGTTCCAAAATAGCAGAATTGCTCTATCACGTCAGGTTTTTGAGATATTCCAACCTAAAAGTGCAAAAAACGCCGTTTTCGCCCATTTTTTGAGGTTATGTGATCCTTCAGTTTTTAGTATACCTAAAAAACTACAGGAGTCTTCTTAAAGTACAAGTCTTGAACTTTCAAATGGCGTTGAGTTTTTTTACAAATTCTTCTTTTTTTTGCTGAGATATCGTATTTTTAATGTTCATTTTTCTCAATTTTGTTTCATGCTACCTATACTGTCTTCAGTTTAGTTTAGATCAGTTTCACCAGGATTCAGCACACCAAAATCCTTCGGGAAAATATACTCAGGTGTCTGGGTAAGAAACTTTGTCAAATTTTGTTGGCTTGTGTAATTAACAAATAGGTATATTTGGAAAAAATCTCTTTATTGCCAGGAATGCAATGTTACCATTTACATTCAAAATATCCTTTCATGTTGTAAAAGATTTGGCTATTAATTTATTTTTCAGTTTATTTAAAATGTACTGTCTTCTAGGGCTTTGAAATTATTTGTTATGTGATTATATACTTTAATAGCCATTATAATGCATGATAATACGCATTATTCTTCTATAAGACTTACTGCTGGTACAACTAAATGTTGAACGCTAACTACCTTCAACATCGAAAGTAATATTTTTACAAATATTAAACAATCGATTAAGATGGAACCAGCTATAATTATGTTTTTAATTTTAATTTTTTGCATTCACAATGCAATATTTCTATAAGATATAAAAACATAATTATAGCTGGTTCCATCTTAATCGATTGTTTAATATTTGTAAAAATATTACTTTCGATGTTGAAGGTAGTTAGCGTACAACATTGGTGGAACTATACTAGCTCATAGTAGAAGTTGAAATACGTTTGTAAAATTCGACACGTTTGCCAGCGTCTCGGTAGCTCAGCGGTCAGAGCACTCGCCCGGATTGCGAAAGGTCGTGGGTTCGAATCCCACCTGAGGGCTCGGAGGCGTCGTTGTTTTTTACACACGTATTTTATATCTTAAATGTTAAATATGTTCCATAAATCTGATCCAACAATGCAAAGTAGAAAGGCGATATTGATAGGAGGTTTAATCGACAGGTTTATTTTGCACTTTTTCTAAATTGTTCATCTCTGTAGGTCTTGCACAGCAAATGGTATATTTATTTATTTATTTTCACACCAACTTACAACTACCATTACAGGTTTCCCCAATGCGACAGAAGAAGCAATTTTAATATTTCAACATTAAAAACATGTTATTTAAAACAAATTTTCCATAATGCTATTTTTGTGAATTCGCTCAGTGTACAACAGAACAAATCTATGTCCTTATCAATGAGGTTGAGTGTGCGCAGTGCGCGCGTCAGTGGCGTTTCCTGCAGTAAATTCGTACGGCTTGTTGGAATGACCAATAGGTTCGGTTTTCGCCGTCGCCATATGTATCTATCTGGTACACACACACCGATTAAACATAATACATCTGGATTAGATATGTTACCTCTTAACACCCTCAATAGATATATAACTAAACTTAATTCCCTTCTGACTCTTAGTTGATTATATCCTACCATGCCCAGGACAAATAAGGTAGGATACTGCAAAGGGTAAAAGGGGTAGACGCCATATAACTTTAAATACAAATATCTTATAAATTTGTTCTGTACTCTTTCCAACATGAGGTTATACTTTTTTTCGTGAGGGGCCCATATCATTGCGTTATATTCTAAATGACTCCTCACTAATGTATTATATAAGGCTATAATAGCTTGTATGTTAGTGAAATTATTTACCGTTCTCAAAGTAAAACCTAATGTTCTAAACGCTTTTCTGCAAATATCAGTAATATGATCTTTAAATGTTAAGTCCGATGAGAATTTTACTCCTAAATCCTTAATTTGTTTTACCCTACCTAATGAAATTCCGTTAACTTTATAGGAGCATTCTATCGGTGATTGCTTACGAGTGAAAGTGATGGTAAAGCACTTGGATGTATTAAATTCCAATAAATTATCTTTGCTCCATTTAACAACCCTATCAATGTCTTCCTGCAGTTTAACAACGTCGCCTTCGTTTTCTATTTTCAATGACAACTTTAGGTCATCTGCAAACAGAAGACACTTTGAGTTGTTTACTACATTGGGTAAGTCATTTATCACAATTAAAAATTCCAAAGGCCCCAGGTTCGAACCCTGACTTACGCCAGACCATGTGAAATACATTTCTGATTTGTGACCCTCATATTCCACATACTGCTGTCTATCTCTCATATAACTAGCAAAAAAATTCAATAAATGCGGGGTGAAACCGAAGCCTGCCATTTTTCTTAGAAGTATATCATTATTTACGAGATCGAAAGCTTTTTTATAATCGAAATATGCAACATCGGTTTGACCTCCACTATCCACTGTTGGTAGTACATCCGTCACGAGCGAAAGAAGGTTGCTCGTAGTGTTGC
The DNA here is from genome assembly GCA_927399485.1 of Calamotropha paludella. NCBI lineage: Eukaryota > Metazoa > Arthropoda > Insecta > Lepidoptera > Crambidae > Calamotropha > Calamotropha paludella. Next base: position 15,579,159 of record OV656807.1, on the reverse strand, counting down.
GGCTCGGTCTAAACCCGTGCTGTGAGTCTGACAATTGTGACTTTATTTGCTGATATAACCTAATGTATATAGCGGATTCAAACACCTTCCCCGGAGTTGATAGCACTGCAACCGGTCTATGATCTTCGATGCTTGCCCCTGAACTTACTTTTGGCACAGGAACAACCTTTGTAATTTTCCATCTATCCGGAAATGTAGCTAAACTCAAACACTGATTGAAAATGTGAAGCAGTGGCTTGGCAAGTGCTGATCGACAATCTTTAAAAATATATGGTGGAATTCCGTCAGGCCCTGTAGATCTTTTTGCTTTGAGTTGTTTTAACGCATTTAGTACGTCATTAAATTCAAAATGATCTAAATGAACTCGAGCTGCCCCGTTACTACTGCCAGCGTCTAATATAGCTGTTTTCACATTTAAATCAGCTCTCTGTCCGCTATACACAGAATGAAAATACCTAGCAAACTCCGTCACACTCTGTTTATGAGTCAAAACTTCCCCATTCAATGTTACTTTAATTTTATTTCTACGACATCTTTTTGAATTCATGTAGTTCCAAAACGATTTTGGGTCCCTTTTGAGATTATTTTGTAAGCACTCCCTATACTGACTATGAGTAGTTTCTACTAATATTTTTATTTTACTGCGTAACTCGGAGAATTTTTCATAGTCATCGTCTAATTTAGTTGTTTTGTATTTTTTATGAAGAAATGCCTTCTGTTCTATTAATTTAATTATTTCTCTAGTGTACCATTCGGGATACATACGAGCTGGGCTTACCCGAAAACTATTTTTTTTTGGGACACACCTCTCTAAAATTTTGTAAATTTCTTTATAAAAATAATCTAAACTTTGTTCTAGATCTAACAAATAAATTGGGGTCCAATCAATACCATACAATAATGAATATAATAAATAAAAATTCGCTTTATAAAAGTTCCACTTAACGTTACCTGTGCTTATGTTCGTTGATTCAGAGATACCTGCTGGAGTGTCGTGATTCTCAGCGAGCGATAGCGACACTTCCAGTGGCGGGTGTTGTTTATCTACTACGGCCACTAAACTGCTCTCTGACGCACGCACCTTCACCAACCCATCCCCATCGAACGAACACAACACTAAGTCCAACGTTCGATTGTTACAGTTGCCGATTTTGTTATACTGAGCGAATCCACAAAACGATTTAAAGTATTCAAAATAATTTGTTATTTCTGATGTACAAGAATAAAGGTTAAAATCTCCTACCACAATTATTTTTTTGTATTGAACTACTACCAGGTGGAATATATAATACACACAATAAAAACAAAAATCGATTTTTTAGATACCCGGAAGCACTGACTAATTCAAAGACATGTTTATCAATGTTTACGTCACTCGGTCCGTGCACCCGCCGTAGCTCAAAGCGCGGTGTGGCCACGAGACACGCGCCACCCTGTTTGCGACCGTCCGCTCGGTCACACCGTAGGATGGTGAAGCATGGGGAAACTAATTCTGAGTCTAGGATAGAACAGTTACATCCGGTTTCCGTTATGGCGTATAGATCTGCATTTAGTACTAATATGCCTGTACTAAACTCTTCTGTTTTGGTCCTCAACCCTCTTACATTTTGATAATATATATATCAATGGATTGAATTGTTTTCTTGTTCTGTGTTTTCTTTTTGTTTTTGAGATCCGTTTCTTGGTTTCCGAAACCAGAACCATTCGCAGAATTCTACGTTCACTGGCCAACTTTCAGGATTACATATTCTATCATATTGGCTTTCCGGTACTCCAATGATAAAGGAAGCGTAGTCCCTTTCTGTCCTATGCTTTATTTTCTCTATTTTCACTTGTATTTCTTCGTTATATAAGCTTTTAAGATACTTTTCTAAATTTATTTCTGTAGTGTCTTTATTCAGACGCCACACATGTAAGTATTTTTTCCGTTCGGTTCCCTTTATCTCATTCACGCTCGTCATCCTCCCTTTTTTTACCTCCCTGTCGGGGTATCTTCCTCTTCTCTTATTGTTGGTTACAATTTTCCAATCTTCTTCTTTTCTAGGGTTTTCTTCAGTAGTTTTTCCACTAAACATTGTATCCCTTTGTTTCACTTCGTTACTCCGAACCGTAGCCTGCTTCGTGGCCACACATTCCTTGTCTTGTACTTCAGTGGTAGACTGCACTTTCGTATTTTGTTTTACCACATCCACAAAAGATGTTTTTGGATTTTTCGATGTTGAATTCTGAGTATTTGTCAACGGTTTTACATAGCTTTTCTTTATGGTTGCTTCTAACTTCATATTTATACTTGTAAGTTCTATAATTTTGTTTTCTAAACTATCAACTTTATTCACCTTTTCTTGCACTACCCTCACCATATTTTTCACATCTTGTAGTTCTTTTTCTGTTTTTATGAATTTTATTTGCAGTGTTGCATATTCTTTCTGTTGTTCTTCAAACTTCCTGTTCATCTCCTGTCGGAACTCCCTTAGCTCTTCAATCCATCTATTCTCAGTGGACAAAGCGATGCCTTCGTTGCTATTGCAACGAGTACCACGCTCTGTATTTACAAAATTACTCGGGGTAAAAGTTGTATTCATAGCGACTTTGCTTCGAACTGGTGTCCCCGAGTTGTCCTTCTTTGGAATATTTCGGAAACATTCAGGACATATCCATGTCTCCTTGTATTCTTTCGTATAAGATTCAAAGGTATCCACCGTGAGAGCGAGGCACTTTAGATGATACAACTTCTTACAGGATTGTTGTGAACACTCCATGTATAAAACATCGTATATTGGGGCCACGCAGCCAGAACATTTTGTCACCATTTGCGTTAAATGATTCCGAACTTAAAACGGTTGGTAGGAACTAGCTATCACACGTAAACACGTCCTTGCGCTACGACGTCGCGCGGTATTTTTATTTATATAGCACTTGATGAAGTTTCTGACAAAACTTGAGCCACTTTACCGTCAATCATAGTCAAGTATAATGTGTGTTTTATTTCAATACCTTCGCACTATGATTGATAATAAGGGAAGGATTAAAAGTTACAATAAAATTTGAGCGTTAATGTCATCGACTACCGCTTTTGTTTTACCAGGTGTTTCCTTTAAAAATTCTATTAAATTGGTCGGCCCAATCTCACTGATGATGGAACATGGTTATTCCATAATACTTCATTCGTATTCGTATCAATAATTCTCAGGGTCCCTAATGATGATATAAATAAATTTAAATCGGAAATTATATCACTCTCTTCAGGCAAGACTTGCTTGTATTCGCTTTTTCCACTTGATCCATCACAACCCCTTTCGGAATATAACATTGAGTGGGTAGAACCAACTTTATAAACGTCATTAATTTTTAGAAGTCTGGCTGAAGTGTGATCCAAAAGATCTTGTTTCATGTTAGTAATTTCTATGCTTGATTTTAACGGTTAGCAAAGTTTAGCTTCACGAATAAACTTGTATGAAGGAAACAATAAGCAAATCTTTGCTATCAAACAGTTCTTCATATCACTCCCTGCACCACGTACAGGGTCGCGGGTAGGCTGGAGCTGGTCCTGGGACCAGACACCGCCCCGACTTGGTTGCTGCCGCGAGCTGGGCTCGAAGGCCCCCACGGCTGATTTTCAGAGGGGTTGTCTTCCCCACAGCACGTACAGGGTTACTCTTCTGGGCGACCTGCCCCAACGGGGTAATTTTTTAGAGGGGTTGTTTTCCCCGCGGCTCCTTCCCGAAGGTAGCGGCTCTCGGCCCTGCACTGCGTATAGGGTTACGAGCTCCTACGACGACACCAGACAGAACTGGCATAGCCTCCAGCTCGGCTGAGCTCGGCTACCGCTACCCGGGATACCCAGGACGCCAGTCGAGCTCCCCCCGTTGCTAGTTTTGGTCTGCGCCGGTAAACCGGCGGTAACCCCCAATTCTGGAGGCCGTTCCCCAACCCGGCCACCCAGGGGACGCGTCTGATGGCAGACTAGCAACTGCACATGGACCCAGGTGGAGAACCTAAGTAGAGCATAGACCCGGACAAGTAATGGCTACACCAGCAGCCATCAGACATCACATCACACAAAAAACAAATTTGACATAGTAATTTTCGAAAATGAATAAATGAATCTCAAACTTCTTGTTTTTATTCCACCTGTATTAGATGTTTTTGTTTGTACTTAAATATGAAATTAAACAATTAGTTATAAATTTTAAACTTTACATCTTTGCAGTAATCTTAATCTATCCTAATATCCTGTTTTTTTCTACTAGTGCGTGTGTGTGTGTTTGTGTACGTGCGTGCGTGCGTTTCCGCGCCTAGCGTGAAGAACTTGATAACTCGACTTAAACGATTTTTTTTTATCATTGCAATGGCTTCCTGGGACTGTTTTGTAGGAAAAAAATTGACAAACGTCAAGCAGAGAGCAGCGAGCCTCCATAGTGGTTTTATAGATGGACGGCATCTCCCTTGACGTAGTGTCCGAACCAGCATCTCTAGCCGGGAAGGGAGCACAGGGTGTCATAGGGCGCCTTTAAAGGCTCGGACCTGGGCTATGGTACGCCGTGTCGTGGGGAGAGAAGCACCCAGGTACGTACCTGGTAAAGAATTACGTACGTACGTAAATTGAATAGACCGTGTCTTCACATCTGGACCTACGGGTGCGGTGTACAGACACTAAATGAGTGTTTGTATGGTGAGTCACTGGACTGTGTCTGTTCTGTGTGGGAGGAATCGGAGGGGCTCGAGTGATCGGGTCATTGGGCGCGTCTAGGACATGCCGTGGACGTCGAAAGTGAAGTCGTCGTGGGGCTGTGAAGGTCTGAGATAGGGATTGATAGTTGCACGCCTTGACAACAAGGGGGTTCTGGTGGTGGGGGGCTTTTTCGAAGTATCGCATGGAAGCATCTTTCATAATCTTGACTATATTAGAGTCAAGTTTGAAGTCGCAATGGCGATCTTCATTGCAAATGTACCAAAGGCAACCCGAGGCACCGCGCAGAAATCGGTTTCGAAGGGTCTGTAGCAGGTGCAAAGCGCACCCTGGCGTAAGTCATGATACACGCTTTGCAAATGGTCAATTTATGTCTCAGTGACATTTTACTACGTTTCCCTATGAGATAATAAAGCCTACCGAGTACAACGCGGCGCGGTTCCGAACGACTTTGAGATGAGGTACAAACAGTTACCTGTATGTACCTGTTGTTCCTTACAAGAGATGTATTGGTCAGAAAGATGAATTTTGGGGAGAGAACTAGGGTTGCAGTGCTGGCGAGTGAAGAGGATAGCAGCGCTTTTGTCGGGATTGACCTCGATACGTCATTTTTCCTACGCAATATATCCTTATATTAACTTTCACTTTTAATCTACATACATAGGTACCTCAGTTAAAGGCATTATCTATTGTTACTGAAGATCAGCCACTAATATGTAGATCTAAATGAATTCTCAATACCTATTTTGTAGGCAGATAAAAGTACTAATTTATTTTAAATTTATAAAATTGTTCTAAATCAATATTTTGACGTCCAATATTATATATATTATATTATATGTATCTCCAGTATTCGAGGAAAATGCAGTAATAAAAGTAGAAAGGCGAATTGATTTATCAAACCATCCTCACGAAAAGAAGCACGTAATATTATTGATTTCATCACATTATTTAATAAAATTATTGTTTGAACGTTAACATTTTATTTGTGTGTATGTCCAGGCAGAGTAGGAATTAGGATTATCTAAGAAAGCTTGTAGGTATACCTAATGACTTTTTGCTGATTCGTATCACGTCGCGGCAAGCGAGCGGAGATATATATTTTTAATGGGTTCGCTCTAGATTCCAATCAAGACCGGGGGCCAAGACAGGATCAACGATGGAACGAGCTAACCCAGAAGGTGCCTATTCACCCTAGCTTTAAAAACGGATATATTCAGATAATGGCAAAAAATATGTGGCAGATCAATTAGTAAGGTACGATTCAGACCGAGCGGCCCGCATAGGCTCGGCCCGGAACGGATGCGGACGCATTCTGCGGCAGCCGTATGCGTGCTGCGACAGCCGACAGCGCTCGCGGCATGCGTAAACACCCTGAGCGCCCAGAAGTACTGCTTGCATTACGCTGTGTAGACGCCATAGAACTATAATAGTACGAACTAACGTATTGTGTTGTTATTTTAACACGGCTTCTATAGCTTTAGTTATTGTTCTGACCGTTCGACAGCCGCACGGCTCCTAATTGACCCGACGCATACCGATGGAGCTGTCGCGGTCGCGGTATCCGTCGGGAGCCGCTCGTATCCGAACGGCGCCGACAGGAGCCGACGGGCCGTCGCGGAATGTATATGTGGCAGAAATATAAACTGTAATTTCTTGTAAGAAGTTTCAATTTCCTTTACCGCATTGTGAAATACCTTCCGGGCCGGTCGATTGAATCGTACCTAAGTCTGTCTCAAGAACAAGGTAAATTTCATTTATTTCGGATTACGCGACCCATTTTATTGAAATAGTGAAATCCATAAAATATTTCATAAGGGTACCTAATGAGAATTATACATCTTTTTTTTAAGAATTTATGGTACATTTTTAGCACAAGAAGAGGCAAGTTTAAATAGCTTTGCCCTAATGTCGTCCTCGCCAGCTAATTTCCTTGACCTAGCTCAAGGGCTCTTTTTTCTTCTAAAACCTTTACATGAAGTTTAGTAAAAACAGTGCACTTGCATTCCTGAATGATTGAATTTTGATTATGAACGCTTATTACATTTTTTTTATTACGAACGATATTGATATCCAATTCTATGGTGAATAAGTTTATAAGTCATCGGTGAACAAGTTGATAAGTTTTTTATAATAAGAAAGAAGATCTAACTATATTTGAAAAACCACCTAAAAACTACTCTAAAATCTATAATTACACTAAAAAACCGATTTTTAGGAATTAAACATTGTTTTCATTGGTTTAAGCACTAATGTATGGGGAATAAGTTGATGAGTCTCTGGGCAGTATGTTGGTAAGTCTAATATCTTACAAAATAACATTTTACAAGAATATGTGAAATTATTTGAAAGATCACATAAAATTATCCATAAAGCTAGCTATAACGATGAGTTCAAAATGAAAACAGATTTTGGAGAAATAGGCCAAAGTTTGAAATTGCTTTTTTGGAATTATCAAGGTCTTCACACCATTTATATGTAATTCTGATTTGTACCTCTAATCTTGCTAAAATAGAAGTAATTTGTAGCTAGGCTGAACAGTATATGCTGCAGCCTGGCTACATGTGTATTATCTCTGCTTTATGTTCTTTATATTTCGATATGTAGCCATAATTATAATAAACTTGATTTGTGGGTATAATAATTATAATTATATACTTCAAAATCTACAAAGAAATGTAGATCTTGAAGTTCAACCACACCCAGTTCAACCATTGCATGTTTTATCTCTTTTAGTTAAAATAGGCAATCATTGCAATTGATGTTATGCAAAAAGCCTAAGAAGTAGCTCTTTACTGGATATCATGACTGTTAAGTTTCGCTGTTTATTTATCTAGAAACAGGTGACTGATATCATCTAGTCCCAATCCCAATCAGGGGTGCAAGTTGCAAACACTGGAATATACTTTTAGCAAATTTAGTTTTATGCTAACCTGACTTTGTTTACGCTGGAAAAAAATCTTGTCGTAAATCAAAAGCATCAAAGTGCAGTCACTGGTCATACAAACAATATCTTGGATTGAATATAGACATATTTTATTTGTCTTAAACATTTATTTTACAGTAATAACAGCTAAAATCACTTATTTTTTTTCTTTTTCAGCACAGGATGTTTACTTGGTGTACAAGTAGGCCTATTCCTCCTTTTATTAAACTTGTTCATTTCTTCAACAAAGATTTCATCAGAGACGTCTTTCTGCATTTCACCATCTACTTCCGATCTTTTGGCTTCTTGTTCCATTAGTCTCTCTATTTCTGGGTTCATTCCTTTGAATGATAATCTGCCTTCTAGCAAATCTTCACAGAAAACAAAACTAGACTCGGATATGTAATTACCTGACGCATGCCTCATTTCACTAGTAATAATATTAGCATATAAACCATGATGATCTTGAGTGTTTTCTATTTCTCTTTGCTTCCGTTCTTTCGCTTTTCTCATGAATTTCATGTCTAGTACCGATTTCGGCAGTTCAAGTTTTCTCTTTGTCATGTTTGGACTTAAAGAAATGAATGTAATGAAATCAAAATGCACTTTATAAAGCGTATGTGTGGGGTATGTGTCTACCCCAAAAGGTACTATTCCAAGAAATTAGTTATTTTTCAAGCTAAAATGGAAATGGACTGATTATTGACAGTATTGACACAGGGTAGGCTCTAGGGAGAGTAGAGAGTAATGTCAAACAGAGTAGTCTAGGAATGCTTGATATATCGATAATAGTCGTTGCTTTACGAAATATCGATATATTTTATTCAATGCAACGACTAACCACACATATTTATACGTTATCTATAACAGTCATTGACAATTTCAATAATAATGAAATTACATCACGTCAGGGCATTTGCGCAGACGGGCTGTATATGATTTTATTACTTTGTCAGTGAATATGTGCTATAGACTAAAAACAAAATGTATGTATGGTTGATTCAGCCAACTGCGTTCGTTAGAGGAAAATTATGTGCGTTTTCCATTTAGAAAAAAAAGTCGAAACTGTGTTGCACTGTGTCGACCACACTATAGCAAAAACCTATTGGCACACACACACACACATAAACAAAAAGTTGACACAGTGCAACACAGTGTCGACTTTTTTTTCTAAATGGAAAACGCTCTATATTATCTACTTTGTGATCAGACCCAAAAATGCATAAATCTAATTCTGTTACCTTTATGCACTATGTATCATTAGAGTCATTAAACAGTAGCAACTTTATTTTTTAACTCATTCATTTGACTTGAATTAATTATTGTTAAAATAAAATATAATCATGAAAAAGTCTTTTGTCATTCCTTGTGGGGCAACTAAAAAAAAAGTATGTCCTGAATGATATGTCACATTGACAGAAGGAATCAAAGAGTGCTTTATGATAAGGAATTGTCTCAGGGAATATTTGATTAAAATGACTAGCTATACCCGCTCGTAGAGTACTTTTATACTACTCGCAGCTATTGAAGTCTATATATTTGGATTATATAAGATAATTTAAATTATTTTTCATTTGTTGGAAGATAGACACCTTTGTCACCGTAATCACTGGGTAATTAACCAATTACTCATAATCAGTAAGCAGCGACTGCAGCCAAAATAGCGAAATCAGTTTCAGTGGCATCAGTGTTTATGCAGCTCGGAAGAATGGAATGTGACATGTATTAATTACGATGTAATGAGAATATCATTACAATAATTCCTACCCTTTTATGATATTGCTGCATGTCTAGGATGATTGCTTACTTTGCCTTATGTGTACCTGTCTGCGATAAAATGCCGCGCATTTGACAAATCTCCATACTTACCTATTGTGCAAGTGGATCTCTCGCAAAACACTTCGGAGTTAGCTACAGGCTTCAGTGTGAGGATAAACTTTTTGAATCCACTTGTAGCAAATCGGGAAAGTAAAAAAGCTTGAAAGGTTTTTTACTTTCCCGATTTGCCTGATGATCCTATTTAAAATCCCTTCATTATTTTGTCGGTTGAGCAATGTAACGCAGCAGTCGACCATTGTTTGCTTTTTTATTAGCTTGCTTATCGAATCGGAAGCGCTCCTCGCAATAGACAAACCCTGGAGAACTAGCCCAACCCTGCCCTAAGCGAAAATTGACCCAGAAAAGTTACACGTGAGTGTTTGGTGAATTAGTGCTGGTGTCGTTTACTACAGCTTTTTAAAATCTGACCAAACGATTACGGCAGATATTTTTTGTCAGCAACTGCAGATCATGATGGAAGAACTAGCTGCTAAATAACCTTGGTCACTGCACAGGAATCTCATATAGGCATCTCGAATATTTCTACTCATACACGTTGTCGATATCTCTGTCAAAATATAAAAGCTATATTTGAAAGCCATAAAAGTTAAATAAAGAATCATTGATAGACCAAAGATTTTTCAGGCAAATCTACTACATATATAATGATGCTACGGAATTTAATGATGTAGCTGGAAGTGACACTGGTGATGTTGGTTTACTTATTAAAATTTATTTTGTTGTGTGACTGTGAATAATAATGGTAGATTATTAACCACTAAGTATTTGTGAACATGCATGAATCACCCTTTTTCAAGAAGTCTAGTTTCAGTAAAACCCTTTTTACTGAAACGTAGGTAAATAGCATTTCATTATTGATTCATCATCCAGTAATCATTTATTATTCATAAATCAATTGTCATCATCATTCATCATGATCCAAATAAGGAAAATATTGCTGTATGGGCTTTTCACCTTTTTCAATCCATTATGTGAAAATAAACACTATGGGACATTTTTGCGGGAGCAGAGAGCGTCACTTTGGTGGTTTTGTTTTTCTTGTTAAAATTTGTATTGTGGTACATATTACTGTGTAATAATGGTGGACTATAAATCACTTAGTGTTTGTTAACATGCCAGTGAAACAAAGCAGTGAAAGTTCTTTTCCTGCTCTCTAAAAAAGAAGATTCACAGGAAAACCTCACACCTTTACTGAAACCTAGCAAAATGGAAATTTTACTGTTCATTCATCATTTATTAGTCATCTATAATTCATAGATCGAGTCTCATTATCAAATAAGAAAAAAAAAACTAAATACGAGGCTGTATGGATTTTACACTTTTTGCCTACCTTTATAAGAAAACAACAACAAAAAAAAGATAAAATGTCTCTTAAAATGTCACTTGCATGCCTTGGACATATACAATAATCTGTGCTTGCATATTTGTTGTGGGTTGACTTTCGTTTATCATAGGTATGTTCGTACAATTCAATTCATCATCATAGTTTTAATGATTGAGTGACGATGATTGCCGTGCATTGAAATTATTGATGTATATTCTTTCTTCAATTGCCATATAGATAGCGCAAGCAATAAAATGCAACTATTCGAAATAGACAACGTTAAGATTTATAACCTTAGTGCAGGAAAATCTCTCCCAGATGTAAGTTCACTAACAATTATTTGGAATTTTGAACCTCTAACATTCACAAATACGTCATTTGAGCACTAATGATCCTAACGTTTTATTTCAGTGGTTGTCAGAGAGAAAGAAACGTGCTCTTTTAAAAAAAAATGTAGATTTACGAAGGAGAGTCGAGTTAATCCAGGAATTTGACATGCCCGGTGTGAGCACCACAATTAGAACATCGAAAGATGGGCAATATATCATGGCAACTGGAATCTATAAACCAAGGATTAAATGCTTTGATGTTAATAATTTATCTCTAAAGTTTGAAAGGTGTTTGGATTCAGAAGTAGTTACATTTGAAATTTTAAGTGATGATTATTCAAAGGTACATATTTTTTATTTTACACAAACAATCAAGTATCTACCTGTCAAGTAAGGTTAGGATTACTGACGTACATATTTTTATTCCGTCTTTCAGATAGTATTTCTGGAATGTGACCGCTATGTAGAGCTTCATGCAGGCCACGGGCGACATTATCGTTTAAGGGTTCCACGGTTTGGCCGAGATTTATCATATCATAAACCTTCTTGTGATCTTTTTGTAGTTGGAGCCTCTGCGGTATGTTTCTCTTCCTTTACATTTATTTATTGCAATTTTAGAGGGTTGTTTCATTATATATGTCAATGCCTATCTAGCAGTGTTGGCCCAATATTAAACTGATTAACAATTAAAAATTAAGGACTAAAAATCATAATGAAGAATTTTGATTTTGATTAATTATTTATTATCAAATTAAAAATACTTAATTTCTTTCTTTTTAAATTAGTTTAATTAACTATGTCCTAAAAGAATTCCTAATGAAACAATAAAATCATAAAATCAAATAAAAAATCTGTGTATTTGATTGTTAGAAATATATATATATATAGTTTTTGAATAATTTATAAAAATGTTGTAAAACAACTGTGTCATGATTTTCTATAATAATATTAATTAATGTAAATGACTAAGTGTCTCTTCATTGAGAAAACTAATGATTATAAGAGAATTAATAATTTTCATCCAATTATTTTACTGTCTCGAACCATGTTTATTTGATTACTTGTTATTATTTCACATTTCTAGAAACTTCATATCGTAAACGTCTCTAACCATGCTATAAGAAAAGGACTATAATTACACTTAGATAAGCATAATCATGCAATTAGGCATGTCATGTCTGTAAAAATATGTTAAAGAATAAATATATAATTTTAGGAAGTCTACAGACTAAATTTGGAATTAGGCCAGTTTTTAGCACCATATGTTACAAAATCAAATGGAATAAATGTATCTGCTGTAAATGAAGATCATGGCTTACTCATACTTGGTACTGAGAGTGGTCATGTTGAAGCTTGGGATCCTCGCACAAAGATTAGACAAGGAATATTAGACTGCGCATTACATTGCACAGATTCTGAATATAGGTTAGTATAATTACAATTTAAGTAAATTATAATTAGTGATGTTAAAACTTTTAGTAGATTTTGGTGATTATATAATATTTTGTTATTTGTGCATTTCACGGTTAAATGCCTTTATAATAAAAATATAGTTATTACATTGCTGTTTCTTCTTTATCATTTGAAGCTGGAGTAGTAATATCTAGGACATGAAGAGAAGGAGCTGGAGTTAACTTAGGAAATATGTAATTTAAAAAAATATATTTTGTCTGTCAAGGTCTCCATAGCTTAATAGAAAGAGCACTCGCCCTGACAGAGACAATTTTTTTTTTCAAACATTTTTATCATTTGACGCTTTAAAAGTAGATTATTATTAATCAAAACTTTTGATATTAAACATTTGCAAGATTTTTGCAGACAATGTAAAAGTGTCTGAAAGTTAACATAAGTTTTACAGGAATTTAAATACAAATTTTCTGTCAAACCTGGACAGATACCAAAGTGAGTCTTATATACAGCTTCTGTGGTATGTCTATTTGATTAATTGAACACCTTTCCATTGTAATTTTATAAAGCAATAAACTTAGTGTTCCCCATGTCGCAGACATGTTGACATAAATTGTGGTTTATTCAAAGACGTAGGTTGTTGATATTTTTATCATCATATTGTTTAATTTACTGTTAGTTTTTGAAGAACCTTGCTATTTTTTTCAACCTTACTATTTTTTTGCAGAAACAACAATGTACCTGCAATTACTGCCCTAAAATTTGATGGTGCTTTGAAAATGGGTGTAGGAACATCGACTGGTCATATCTTACTATATGATATAAGATCCAGTAAACCACTATTCATTAAGGATCACATTAATGAAATGCCCATAAAAAAACTAGAATTTCACCAACAAATGGACTTTGTTTATTCTATGGATGCCAAAGTAGTCAAGATTTGGAATAAAGATACAGTATGTTATTATTGTTTCAGGTTTCTTTTGCAATAAAATAAAATTTACTCGTGTCGTCTGTGCCTGAAAACCCTCTTTTTTTTCAGAGGTAGAGGTTTAGCATATAGAATCTGATTTAAAATCAATAACAAATAATACTTAGGGACTGTAGGCCCATTGAGATGCAAAACATTAACCTACTGAAACTTAGAACATTCATGATTGCCATAATAAACAAACTATTTATATACAAATTGTTATAAACACCTTAAGCAGTGATCAAATCAGAATTGAATTTACCGAGTTTTTTGTGTTACTATTCATGAAGTACTCTAAATAAAATAAAAAAATGAATTAAATACTGTCCCATTAAATTTTTTAATTAACTTTTATTGGAGTCAAACAATTTTAAAAGGAACCGATTCTATTTAATTAAGTATTGATCCAAATGTTATTTTGTACTGATCAAATTCATGCTTCTAACATGAAATTTTTGTTGTGTAACTTGTGTAGTTAATATGTAACATACACATCAAAGACTTATTTGTAAAATATATAATTAATTGTTCTATAACAGACAACCTTTTCATTATTTTTTCAGGGCAAACAATACACCAGTATTGAATCATCAGTGGACTTCAATGACCTGTGTGTGATTCCCAATACTGGATTAAGCATGATGGCTGTTGAAGATCAGAAAATGCAAATTTATTACATTCCATCACTAGGTATATTTACATTTAACAACTAGATATCAGCTTAATTTTTAAATTAAATTATATTTCCTAAAAATTTGCCAATTATTGCTATTTATTTTCGGTTTCCAGTGTGAAAGACCTAAGACCTAAGTGGGCAAACACTAATGGATTATGATGAGATACTTATCCATTTTTTTTTATTGCAGGACCTGCTCCGAAATGGTGTGCATTTTTAGACAATTTGACTGAAGAGTTGGAAAGCTCTGCATCGCAAACTGTTTATGATGACTATAAATTTGTGACAAAACAAGAATTGGAATCACTTGGTTTGGATCATCTCCTTGGCACAAACTTGTTAAGAGCATATATGCATGGGTAAGATTTTGATGATTAGATTTGCATATATTGTAAGTAATTAAGTTGCAATTTCATAAACCATAGTGTTGCATGCCATATATCTATAATTTATCACGCTTGTGCAGAGACTTGTTGGAAAGTAATTTGAAACAGCTAATAAAATATTCCATTTAATTAAAAAAATGTTACAGATACTTTGTGGATGTGAGACTTTATAAGAGAGCAAAGTCTATAGCAGATCCATTTGCATTTGAGGAGTATAAAAAACGTAAAATTAGAGAAAAAATTGACCAAGAAAGGCCATCAAGACTCAAAATTAATGATAATCTGCCAAAAGTTAATAGGGATTTGGCTTCACGCCTTTTGGACAACGAGGGAAAGAAAAAGAAGCAAAACAGCAATTTACTCAAAGATGATCGGTTCAAGGTAAATACTAATGAGGAAATATATATTGTATTTTTAAAAAATATATTAATAATTTAATTGGTAGTCTTTCTTGACACATGCTTTGATTGCTGTTAATAAAAAGATTATAAGTTTGAATCTCACTTTCTCTCTATCGCTACTCCATGTAGATATGAAGAACTGGAAGAAGCTGTGCATCGTATATGATAACATCACATGTTTACGTAACAGGGTAACCAGACATCTCCGCCATCGTCCACCAGTATAAAGTTTCCTCTTTTTGATGATTTACTGATTTCCCAATGTTCATGGTGATTTATACACTTATTTTATTATATCTGTTACTTTTACTATGTACAAATTTGCTTAGTTTGACAATAATTGGCGTGAGTTGTCTGAAATTTATTATTGTTATTATATACAAGGCGTTATGTAAAATTATTTTGACATAATTTATCAAAAAGCAGAATGGATAGCTTTATGTGTAATTAGTGGCCTACCTTTACGCACGTAAATATATTTTTTCAGGCAATGTTCGAAAATCCTGATTTTGAAGTGGATAAAAATGCAGAAGAATATAGACTACTTAATCCAGTGTTGTCCAGATTAGATAAGAATAAAAATAAGAAATCTGAAACTGAATCTATGGCTGTGGTAAGTTTAATAGAAAAACTGAATAATGTAAGTTAAACTACCTGAAAAAAACAAAAATATTTAATTGTATTTTCTTTTAGGCTCAAGAGGAAGAGAAAAGTGATTCAGATCGTGAATTATATGATTTGAGTGATGAGAGTTCAGATGAGGATAGATCCTGGGTCAAAGAAGTGAAGAAACAACACAAAATCATAAGATCACAAAAAGATGATGAAAAACCTCAACCTGATGAATCCTTGTATGAAAAACAAAACAACCACAGAGGGAGCACAAGTATTAAAAGTTTGGTAAGAGTTAATAAGGCCAGCTTGGGTGAAAGACTTGCGAAAGAAGGCACATCAACTATGGTAACCGGCACAGGGGGCAACAGAGAAATGAAATTCGCAATGAGAGGAAAAAAGTCAGAAGTTGATAAATATAAAAAGAATAAAAAGCATTTCCAAGAACGAAAACAAATTGTTAGAAGAACAGGATTTTTAATGAAAAAGAAAATGCCCAAAATGTTATAATAATGAAATATATATATATATACATTTTTATACGGTGTTGTTTTTTAAGCGTTAGTTCAATTAATACTCCGACTCCTTTCCTTTCCAAATATATTATATCAAAATAAGTGTTTGAATAACTATAATAGATAACAATAATTTTATATCAAAGCTTTTGTTCGTTCAACTGCTAGACTCTCTTTAAATACATACGATACTTGATTAAAATTACTAAAGTCGTTTAAAACAGACAATAACAAAATATAATTATAAATATGCCTCTATGATGCATTTTTATCAGAGCGTTTAGAGGTTATCTTAGTTCATTAGTCATTATACTTTACACGCAGACATATTTATTTTTGATATAGGAGGCAATAAAAATGAAAGTCTGGTCACTACTTTCACGCTTCCATCCATATAAACATCTTTTGTTTAGAAAAAATATCATAAACAAAGATTGATTGTCGCTGCTTTATATTATATTTATATATTATATTTTTCGATTAGCACTGATATATCTGAAATGGGAGTACGAACTTCTTAATCAATCTCTGATTGGGACAAATGACGAGCGGCTGCTATCGAAGTCAGTCGAGGTGCGTCCTTTTTATTATAAACTACATATTATTTTACATACATAAGTGAAAGTTACAATGAGTTTTGTTTCAATGAGAGCTAATCAAGTTTAAGAATTACATAAATGCAGTGTGTAGTTTTAACAATGCAAAATGATAATGGTTCTTACGGTAGCGGTGAGTGTTTTAAACGAATTTATTTTTGAATTACCGTCATTTAGAAATTGTTATTTGTCACAATCATGATGATATTACCGACGCATAATTTATTGATTTGTTTAATGTGCAATGAGGCAATTAAAGTATAGATATGGGCAATAAAGTGGTTAATGTAAAATGTTTAAATGATTATATAGCGAGTGATCTACTGGACAGCCATGTGCTCGGCAACGAAAAGCTTCGGGAGCCGACGATGGAAAGATCCACAAGATCCAGTCTCGACGGCAACAGTATCGATGTGAGTCATACTGAAATTACAAGCACCAATTAAAAAAACCTTAAATTACTATTATTACTTGTGAATTACAAAAGACGTGTCACTTTGTGGAGAAACATGGCGGTATGAATAGTAAATCTAAACTTTTTCCAGTTAGAGCTTTCGTATGTAAAGGCAGTGCAGCTGCTGGACACTTTTTTTACGTCTCATCTAAAACTTACAAAGTTATATTTTTTTTATTTAAACATTCACAACCCTTTTGTATGAGTGTTTCATTTTGGCTTATATTTAAGTTTTTGAAAACAGTTTCGATAGCACCGTTCAACAATTTTATGTATGAATAAGTCTTGGAATAACCATTATCTCTTTAGTTATTCTGCTAATAAATAACATATGCCTGTGTATTATAAACATGACCTGGCCATGCGTTGCTGTGCTATAAAATAAAATATAACCTATCCTATGTTTTGAGGCAGTATAAATCCAGCAAAATAAAAAAAAAACCCATCAAAATCGGTTCAGTACTTTCGGAGTTCATTGCGGTCAAACACTAATAGGGGATATATAACGTGAGTAATGGATTTTTATTATTATTATTCTAGATAGGAGAAATAACCGAATCGCCGGATACTGAATACATGAGCACTTCCGCTATTTTACATTATTGCAAATGTAAGGTACGTAAAAACTTGCTTTTTGGTCCACTTCATACGATGAACATTTTCAAAGCATGCCTCCTCAATATAATCAACAATGTCTAGGTACTTTTTTGTCTTATGAAAGCATCTAAGGCGAACCTCACGCGCCTCGTTTTGCTGTGTGAAATACAGTACAGGTTTCGCGTGCCAGTATAAATGCAGCTACTAAATTCCGTCACAATCACAACAAGTTAATAGAATACTTTTACAAAAATAATGAATATTGAATGTACCCTACTTGATAATTCTACTGTTTGTTGAATTCAGACTCTTCTTTCTTTTGAAGTCGGTTACAAAAACAAAAATATTTAAGTATATAATTTATCAAATGTACATATTATGGTCCACGATTAATCTGGGAATTATTATTGTTAAGCTTAAGTGAATAATGCGATGAATTCTTAATATTTGTATCGTTTTTCTCAACATTTTAGATATTGCTGCCTTATTTGAAACTGCTGACAATTATGGGTTTACGCCCCATAGTTGACGCTACGAATTCTTCATATTGTGCAATATGTTTTTCGCATTTCCATTCTGCCCAGGTAGCAGTGTTTATGATTATGGGTTATATTCTCCAGTATATGGCTTGTTTTAGGTAAGTTATAAAACCATTTTTACTGAATAACTACGAACTCAATTGTTTCGTCGATTTAATATTGTGAAAACGACTTCTAAAAGAGAACGATATTATTTATATAAACAAAATACCTATCCAACTTATTTCCGTAAAACGGTCTAACAACTCTTGATGTGTGAAGGTGAAATATACCTAGATTGTCTCTTGATGCAGGTATTTATATTTATTCATGGGTAGACGTACAATAAAGATACAAAGCATCTTGCATGTTTTAAGGAAGTAAGCTAAATACTTTAAATAAATACTCCTACCAAATGACCCCTCATTCTATCAAATAGCCGGGAATATCTTAAAACAATTAAAAGTGCTGGTTCTCTGGTAAAAATAATTTCAATTCGGTGAAGAATCAGAAAATTGTGTAAACTGTATATTCAATGATTTGCTGTTTTTCATTTTAGACGCGACAGAGGCTTTTGCTACAAATTAGTGCCCCTTGCTATAACTTCACCATTGGAATATGACACTTATAAACAAGTGTGTTATGGGAACGTCACTTTAACGTATATCGGCCCTAGTGTATTACATTTTTTGGGGTTTGCGTACGCTCTGTATCTTTTTCGAATTTCCGATAACGAGCAGCTACAAACTTTGATGGAAAGGGTAAGTGCCAATAATATTTTTATTTTTACACCAATTAGCCTAGCCCAAAATAAGCATTGCAAGGTATGTGTTATAGATTCTAGGGTAAAAGATAAACACACTTATGTGGTACATGGATATACTAATATTTATAAAATGTAATGTTAGACAAATAAAATAATTAATTTATGCCGAGATTTAATTAGCTTAATAATTTATATAGAGTGGAATAATTTCATCCGAACAAAATTGTCAGACAAGATCGCTAATTAGTTCAAATTGTCAAATAAATTTGTCATGAACTAACTCTTAAATTCCATCGCAAAATATCCCAATTGTTTGCGTAAACCAAGGTCACAGTAGTTCAATAACTCGCTGAAGTCGATTATTAAGTCACTCTTTAATTCTCTTCGGAGATTACTTCCGAATCGCTGCGATCGTTTCCAAATTCGAGATACGCTCCTACGCTTTTTTTATGCGTAATTGTTGTTAGTACCACTACTTTTCCACCTTGGTTAAGGTATAAAAATAGAAAATAAAATGTACCTATATTCAATTTTCATTGCAAAAATTAAAACAAATTCAACATTAAAATTAAATAAATAGTCAATAAAATTAATTAATAAATGTCAAAAATATTATATGTTTATTATATGTTTGAAATATTAGAAAAGAATTAATAAGCTTTGCCAACAAATAATACTTGCAGGTGATTTTAAAAAATCTTAATTGGGAAGTTTTTAGCTTGTTAGGAATTTTATTAAAGATTCTGGAAGCCATTCCAAAGAATCTACAATTAACGTGTTCAGTTTTAAATTTTGATGCACATATCCTGCTCCCATTTCGAAGACTTCTATTTGGATTCCTTTTTACAAACGTAGTGAAAAGAGATTCATTACAAGATTTTCCATAACACTGTTCATCACGTCTTCATAAGTTAAGTTATTTTTGCATTTAATAACAGCAGCTGTCGTCGGCAAATAATATAATGGATTTCGAAAGATCATTATTATTTACAATGAAGAGCAGCGGTCCCAAAATGCTACCATGTGGAACCCCTATCTCGACATATAGATAAATATTCTTTTCTTTTTTCTTTGCAGTAATGGGTAATAAAAATATATTGTTTCAAAGGAAAATAGTGTTGCCAGTTACTTGACATAGATGATTTTCTACGAAATCAGATAGTTATCTCTTAGAACATTGGGACTATGGAGCTCTTTGAGTGTTATGTACAGATTTCCATATATATCATTATTGGCTTATTAAAGTGTCTAATTAAACCTTTTCTAGGTGAATGAGAGGGAGTATAAGTCATGCGGGTCCTGTGCGAATTTCTTTGGTTACTTGCAGTTGCAACCGAGACTAAGTTCCTCTACTTACCTACATACTTAATACGATGACTCCGCGTGTGGTAATCGGGTCCTAGTTACAATGGAATCTGACGCCACTTCTCTCTGTCTTACATCTAAGTAACTTTCTATCGATATTTATGACATTTGCCGGGCGTCGATCCATAGATGGGGTATTCCTATACAGAATTATAAATTCATAAGATACATTTGTTAACCGTTTGGCGTTTCCAATTAAATGTTTAGTTACACCAATTTATTACAGGTGTTTCTTTTGTCATCGTACGCGCCCCAAGGGATGCCCACAAATAAACCGAAGCGACTCTTGCACATGTTGTGGTTCTTTATTATTCTTGGTGTGCTGTGGATGGGCTTGTCACTGTGTTCAGTCAATTTAATGATTGCCAAGGGGGATATAATGTTCCGATGGGTGACCACCAGGTATGTTAGAACAATAAATATTTCTAGAGTAAACTTGAGTAATCTGTACGTGAAAATATTTTCACCTTGTCAACACTTTTAAAAGTATAACATTCGATATTGTACTTAGAACATGAAGAGATGAGACGGTATGCGACTAAAAACACTTGAAAAATTCAGCAGAGCTGTCTGGTATTTCAATTGGAAGAATACTCTTCTCAATAGAGAGATGATATGGGTTCGAGTCCCGCGTGACTCCTGACACAAGTTTATTTTATCTTGGAAATTTAAATTTTTAAATATGAATATTCTTAAATAGTTACTAAAAATATATATATCTCATAAATAGTTTACTATGTTTATCATTAGCTCAAGAGAAATGGACCTGATGCTACGCGTACTGCTGGTAGTTTGTACGGTGATCCACGACATGGTGCAGGCCACAGCTATCACCAGCTACTGCTTGCAGGCGCAACTGCTGCAGGCGCACCTTATGTTTCTTAAGGAGCGGCTGCTTAACCGGACCATAACGCCTCTCAACTGGATGAGGGTCAGTAATCATTTGTTTATACCGTTTTTGTAATAGGCAGATGTAGCGCCTTGAGGCTATTCCGCTAGGAACTGTATATTCGAGAACTTATAACCCGTCCATTTTAAAAGCCAGGGTGAATAAGCACCTTCTGGGTTAGCTCGTTCTATCGTGGATTCTGTCTAGGCCCCCGGGCTTGATTGGGATCAAGAGCGAACCCATCCTAAATAAAATATAAAATAGGTATGCTTCCAATCTTTTGGACTTCAAATCTTTTGGTGCAAGTTTGGGATGATTTTTTCCATGTATTGCATCTTTTCTGAGCAACATTTTGTTTTAAGAGATAGGTTGTCCAAATTGAATTCTCACGATGGTCGCGTTTTATCATATTTATGAAATATTTAATGTTTTAAAAAAAACTTTTATTTATAACTAACAAACATAAAAGTCTGATTTTTCTTAGTGTTTACATTGGTTATTAAGAAATGGAACGTTTTCAACTAGTTTAGTTAAATACTATAAACCTTTCTAGGAAATATCTGAATTCCGAAAACTCCTGAAATATTTGAACGAGGATTTAGCGCCGGCGGTGTGTCTGTTCACAATAGTGAACGTGTCTTGGGCGGCGTCGGGCGCCCTCTGGCTGTTCGGGTTGGACCGTGTTGATACCGCCACTGAGCTTCTACTCGGCATCAGCGTGCTCAACCAAGCACTCTGGGTCACCGCGGTAATCGCACCATTCGTCCAGGTGACTTAGTTATATAACTTTTATTGTTGTCATAGCAATGGGCGGTTCAGTCTAATAAAGCCAAAAAAAATGATATTTATAATATTATCAAAACTGTTTTCGTGCTCCGTTAAAAGTGATTTTAGGATCGGGGAGTCTAGACGAAATTGTGCAAAAGGAGTTTTAAGTAAATTGGACCTTTTTCATATCAAAATAGTATTAACATTAAATTTTTTAAATAAAGACGGTTCGATTCTAAAATTCACGAAAGGGAGCGCAAACGCGTGGCGAGACGGCGAAGCACTGCGCAATATCGTGATATCATCATTCAAAGTAAAAGGACAGAGCGATTTCATTTCTTGTCCAGCGCATCCTTGTCTTACCTCCTCCTCCTCCTCCTTAAAGCGCCTTAACACTTTAAATAATTAGCAATATTACTTTATAATTATTTCCATTAAAAGAATTTCCTTATAGACTTAACAGCATTGTAATAAGAGTCCGATTGTGGTGGTAAAAAACTAATTCGCATTGATTGTTGTAAGGCTGCAAGGCTGTCAAATGAATGCCGCAAGACTCAGTCAGTGGGTCATGAACTGTGCGTGCGGCCGTTTCTGCATCAAGACACCTCCCAGGAGGACATCATGACGGTACTCATGTTTGCCTCTACCCTACGCCTTCAAGCCAAACTGTTCCACTGCCGAATAGCCGGCCGCTATGTCTGCCTTTTTCTTACAATCGCGATAGTAGTTCTATTCTCATTAGGAATGTGTCATTATTTATAATAATAATGAAAATAATTATAATTTTAATTTTATCAATAAAAAGCACGAATTTGTACTTCAATAAATTTATTTAATTCATTAACATTGTTTTTGGCACTACACCGTTCCTTCTCTTTAATCCAATAAAGTATGATAGCCACAGTTTCTTTTTGGTGAATAATTATGACCCAATTATAAAAACTAAGTGGAAGATCATTAGAAACACATTGGCGGTAAAAAGTGCGATACACAAAGCATATCGCGACTATTTTTTGTATTATAACATTATCGGGAGAATACCAATTATCCCCGCTACTTACATACGTGAACATAACTTACATTTATACTTTTATCTATACGAGATTTCATAGCATCAAAACAGAATTATGAAATTCCTGTCTCCCATAGACAGACTTTTAGTTGTAACAATAATACATATTTATTATAAGTAGATAGAACACAGTAAATAAACAAGATTCTAAGTAGCTAACAGACTTTATAATAATTAGTCTATCGAATGTCTATTAAAGTAAATTCACATAAAAGTATGTATATATGAACACTTAGGAGAAAAGCTATAAGCACCGCCCCTCTATTCCGATATATTATAATTTATATCTTATTTTGGAGGTGATATATTATTATTATAATTTTTCTTATTCAGAGGGGGTTATTTTTTTATTTATAAATAATAAAGCTACTCGTATTAGCGTAACAGATTTACGCTTTTACGATCTACGCACACCGAGGTTCCGGACACACGCATTCAAACTGATTAAAACTCGTGGAGATTCATGAATAACGGAAAAATCTGTCTTAGTGACAAAGGAGCATAGCATATAACAAAAGTTTTTGTTAAAGGCTTATAAGCTCATTGTTTAAGTAAACAGGGCAGAAAGGTGGGTTTTGCATACTTTAGTTTTTTACAAACATAAATGTATTTATAATTTTTATATATTTTATGCATTTTCAATGCGATCTTATAAGATAAATTATTATAATAGAAAAATACTAGAATAAATCGACTCGGGTCACAAGTGAATCTCAGGCGGGAATCGAACCCGCAACCTTTGGAAATCCGGTCCAATGCTCTCCCAATTGAGCTACCGAGCCTTGCGAACACTCGTCGAAATTTTCTAGTACATTCCTGATTTTACGCTGTAGGCCAGCGTTGTTTCATCAATGAGAGGAACATCCTCTCGTATTCGAAAGAAACATTTTTACAAATGTTTGGTTAATCGATTTCCTATTATATTTTGATGATTTTCTATTATAATAATTTATCTTATAAGATCGCATTGAAAATGCATAAAATATATAAAAATTATAAATCTAACATGGCTGTTTCATCTTAATCGATTGACCAAACATTTGTAAAAATGTTTCTTTCGAATACGAGAGGATGTTCCTCTCATTGATGAAACAACGCTGGCCTACAGCGTAAAATCAGGAATGTACTAGAAAATTTCGACGAGTGTTCGCAAGGCTCGGTAGCTCAATTAGGAGAGCATTAGACCAAACATTTGTAAAAATTTTTCTTTCGAATACGAGAGGATGTTCCTCTCATTGATGAAACAACGCTGGCCTACAGCGTAAAATCAGGAATATACTAGAAAATTTCGACGAGTGTTCGCAAGGCTCGGTAGCTCAATTGGGAGAGCATTGGACCGGATTTCCAAAGGTTGCGGGTTCGATTCCCGCCTGAGATTCACTTGTGACCCGAGTCGATTTTTTCTAGTATTTTTCTATTATAATAATTTATCTTATAAGATCGCATTGAAAATGCATAAAATATATAAAAATTATAAATCTAACATGGCTGTTTCATCTTAATCGATTGACCAAACATTTGTAAAAATGTTTCTTTCGAATACGAGAGGATGTTCCTCTCATTGATGAAACAACGCTGGCCTACAGCGTAAAATCAGGAATGTACATAAATGTATTGTTTTAGGATGGGTCCTTAAAGGTTATTTTTATATTATGCACTTAGTGTATATGATTATTTTTATTTAGAAATATTGGGGTGGGCGGTAGCTGAACTATCAAGTGTTTTTGTTTATACATACGTAAAAAACCGCTGTTTATTTAAAAATACGCTATAACAATTAACGCCAACGAAACTTATTTCTTTTAATACAATTTGATGGTTAAGATACCTATATATTCACATTTATAATAAAAATTTAAAAGTACAGCCATATTACTAGAGCCGTTTAGTAGTTGAAAACTTAAAGTAATATTAGAACAAAGCAATTTGTGACATGTGACAACAAGAGTTGTCAACCACCTGATTACAAAGCACACAAACAATAACAGAACGATCACGATGTTCACAGGCAGCAAATTTGTACACGTACAATTTATATGGTGCCATAGGCATGGCTTTCATTGTACCCGCTATAGTTTGATATAAGGTGAGACGCGCTTATACAGCATACAGATAAAGGTGGGAGATTCGATGGGTATAATTTTAAAACGCATAAAGACAAAATAGACGAAACAATAGGTAATCGCGTGTTAAAGGCGAGGAGGCCTTTAACCACTTGTCAGTCCACGGTAGCAATTGCTACCGATAGCTGACACCCCTCGTCAGTCCCTGGTAGCAATTGCTACCATATTCAAATAACCCCGTGGCCTGCTGTTTCTTTTTAAATAGGATTAATGTTTGAGTTACAGTGATTCAAATATTCTGTGGTGGATTCTTTATTTAATCAGCTTTACGGTAGTATTTTTTGTTTGGTTCTAGCTTCATTATTTCGCGAGAAAATAGCATTTTTATTTAGTCCGTTATTTTGTTCCACAATTCGTGCATTATTGGGACTGTTCAGAGGGGTCGGGCACGCGGTAGCGGACTGAGAAGTGGTTAAGGCTAGTCATGGTCTTGCGGGGCGGTGTGCGTGGCCTGGGCGCCCCACCATGTGCGCACGTCGTGCAGAGCCGGCTGCGGCCGTGGCGGCCCGCTGATGGGTGTGGCGCGCACGCTTGCCTTGGCCGCTCCGGCACCTGTGTGTGCACACAAGTATCTACAGTCAAGTCCGATACTATAAATGCATAAATTGTACAATCATTGTAAAGGCAATGTAATCAAAATTATCATTTTATAAAGTCATTGTTTACATACACATTCAGTTAAAATTTAGTTATTATACAACTTAATACATGTAAACCAGCCTTACAGAAAGTAATCAAATAGTGTAATGTGAAATAGTTCCATGGTTTACAATGGTTCTGACTAAGACGAAGTTCCATTTATCGTCAACATCAGACTATTGTCCCCATTGCTGGGGCCCAGGTCTACCATACACGTAGGGCAAAAGGCCATTAAAATCCACGCGACACAAGGGTGTAAGGTCACATAATTGAAAAGCTCGATGGGGCAGCGGTAAGCGCTCGGCGTTAGTGGTTGTTAATCAACTTTTGCAAACGGCTATATTATTTAGAGTACTTTCTTTCTGCTGAAAGCAATTTTACCGTGGATTCTGGTAGCATCTGCAGTTGTTAGTTAGCACCATCGAGCACATACCCCAATAGAGCAGAAATGACAATTATTTTGTTTGAAAACAATTCCGCTAATTCGCCGCTTTTCACACTGCGCTCCGATTGGCTATCCTAAGGTCAACTAACACTCTAGAGATGTGGTAGTGCCCAAGTATCTAAGGTTTATCGATATCGATAGCCAATGCATCAGTAATTATAGCAATAGTGAATAATACAAACGTGTTCTCTTATGGAAATAAATGCTTATAAATGCTGCTAGTGATCAAATAAGAAGATATTAACCGCTGAATTGCACCTTAACAAGAACCAAACCAATTATCAAATTACATTTATTTAGTTGTATTAAAAGTAAAGATGAAATAATCAATTAACCATTCATTGGTTTACTGCTTGTTTCTCATCATGTCTTTCTATTGCTAAGAAAACTAATAAAAAAAAACAATTTCTTTGTTACAAACCTATTTATTGAAAAAGTATTAAATCCGTTCAACCGTTTATTTCAACTACACTAGATACCTAATATATCGGTATAATCAATCAAGATTTATATAATCGATAATGCAGAACACTATCAATTAGATTATTAATGCAAATTTTACAATTTCAAAATTACTTTTATGTTTGAATAAAATATGTAATAAGCTACAATAATGTCATTTATCGATTCACCCCTTGATCTTTTGAATGCAGCACTAGTGATGAGAGCGTAGAATAGAAAGAGATGGCGTAATGGGAAATTGTGTTATGTGGAAGCAGGACGCATAGACACCTGAACACGTGTGTCAACCATTTCACTTTGATTGTCCAGTTTAACTTGAGCCCTGACATATTTTTATAAAAAGTAATTTTCAACTATAACTTACCAATGGAAGGTTATTCCGTCGGTTTTATAATTTGAAGTTCTGCAGTTTTTTTCAAGTTTTTCACACCACCGAATAGAACAGCACGCCATTATGTAACTATTTAATTGAAATTAAATTTCGAAATAAGCAGACACGTACGCACAGATCCAATACTGGTTTTGTACTGTTTTAGTGGGAGCTCGCGTTAATATTTATAAGTGCAAAATCACTTATCAGTTGTGGAGGCGGACAGCCCAATATTACCACTCTATTGGGATATGTGCTCGATGGTTAGCACCCACCCACCAATCACTAAAGCCACCTGGTGATTTATGCGCCATTCTCCGTGTTTTTATCCCTAGAAAAGGCGTGTATCCTGCCGTGGGAAGAATTCTGATGAAGATATAGTGTTTCCAGCCTCGTAGTGCAATCTGCCGGACACTACACGGCTTATAAAGCACAATATTTGAAGCTTTTTTTTTAAACCAAGGGAATTCTTTATGGATTCGACCCGCCGCGGATAGTCGGCGTACACAACAATCGGAATGTGTGTGTTTTGCAACCAAAATTGTGTCACATAAAGTGACACAATTTTAAGTATAATTCGAAGCAATAAATCTAAACCAATAGTAAAGGTAGTCTTACTGAAAAAGAATCATAGGCTTATTTCTTGCGGAATCTACCAGAATAGTTTTTGGAAATAGTGGTGTTGTTCAAAATATGTGCAAGAACCCGTATGTTCTGGTACTGCTACTTCAAATTTTGTATCCTATCTTGTATAATTATTAACAAGAAAAGCCTTACTTGGTGTTTTCTTATTCAGGGCGGGATGAGGATCACTTAAAGTAGGCTGTAGATATTTTTTAACCGGACTCTCTGGTCTGAAAACGAATAAATTCATAAACTCTCACAATTATCACTGTTAGTTTACACGACTTTTATTCATTTATAGTTACGTTACCTTGGTATAGTTACAGATGGTAAGCCAGATCTTTTGAATGGCCCTTTGGTTGATGACCTTTTCGTCTGTGAGTCAAAAGCAGAAATTATGTCTGAAAATAATTATAATTTATTATAATTTTATCAATATTAACTGTTTTATTTTTTTACAATATTTTACATCAATCATAAACAAACACTCACTGGACATAACGGGCTGAGAAGCTGATTCTGTTATTTCATTCCTCCCTGTGTTGGATAAGGTTTGCTAGAATAAATAAATATATTGTTTAAATCATAAAAATCAAAAATGTTCAATTTGGTTCAATCAAAAATGTTCAAAATGTTCAAGGACTTGACTGCTCGCCTGTTTGAGGCAACGGGTGACCGGAGAAGTGGCAATTACTTCGCTCAGCGCATAAGCTTGGCCATTCAAAGGGGCAATGCTGCCAGTCTTTTGGGTACTTTGCCTCGAACAGGAGAGTTTGTTGAAATATTTTATTTGTGAAATGTAAAATTGTTAATTAATATTTTATATCTTAAATGTAATAAAATAGAAATATTATCATTATTCATACAGTTACAAATAAAAGATCATCTTCTCAAGAATTAAAAAAAAAAATGTTCAATGGAAGTATTAAAATTATAAAACCTGAAGCAAATACCTGTGCCTCAGTTTCTTGCTTTTCCTTGTCAAGCTTCTCCATATCGACTGCTTGTTCATTTGTTTTCCTTAGGCCCGCGATAAGACTAGTTTGTTGTTTCTGTAGCAAAGTTGTTAGTTATAGATTTTAATACCACAAGGACGAGCATAGTTTTGAATGTAACCTTTATGAGTCAGAGACAAGAAGCTCAAGAGTTTAAGTAATGCGAACCAAACATACAGGAAATATGCATAAGGATTAATGTTTTAACTACAACCTTCTGACAGGAATTTGTATTTGTGCTATATTTTACATTTATATACTTCCATCTATGTTACTTTGCTGTATAAAGAGTGCAGACGCTCTATGACCCTGGCAGGCTAACAATAATATATGTGTACTATAAATCGTAACAAGTGGTGACGGGTCGTTGCACGATATCCTTTAATCAATTTCTTTTCAACTACCTCTCCATGAGGAAATAGTAAATGAACTCACACTGCTGTTAGCGCGAATTTTTTTGAGACAGCCTTCAAGCCAGGTGCGTATGGTTTGTTTGGCCACCTCCTCTTCAATGAGGAACTCAAACTCTTCCCTGGCGAGTAACTCCTCCATCTGGAGTGACTTTCGAATATCCACGGTGCGATATGAAAGCATGCTGAAATAATTGTTACATCAATTGAATTTCATTTAATGTATTCTTCATCACCAAGAAATTTGGATCGCACTTTAAATAGAAAGTGATGAATACAAACTAGTTTGTACTTTATTTTGACTACAGGCAATCCACATACTATAAATATTGTAATATGAAAGATATTATAGGTTGTTTCTATATAAGCAGACTAATATACAGAAAGCACAGCAAAACGACATACCACGTAATGAATTCTAATATCACTCTGAAGATATCGAAAATCTTGTTTAAAACATATAATCAACTTACTTGATAACGTCGTGAAAAGTGACGTCTTCGCCGTTGTGTAATCGTTCCAGCTCATAACACATGTACTTAAACAGAAGACGTTCCTTATGGGTGTCGCATTCCAGACGGCCTTTCAGCAATCGGAGTATAAATTTCACCTAAAAATAATACAGTTTTAATTACATATAACATAAAAAATTAAGCAAAGGTAAAGTATGGAATAACTTACTTTTCGCACAGGTATCACCCCTTTCTGGTGCACGTCTACGACGTTCCAAGTGTTCTGGAAGTTTCTTATGTCAGCATAAGATAGCAAAGCATCTTCTTCGTTTGAATAGAATAATGAAAAGTTCTCCATTATGATAGCTGCAATAAAAGTATTTTGAATGCTGTTTAGTGTTGCATGTATGGCCTAATGAGTGTCGAATTAGTGCCCTGTTATCAGTGATGTATAAGATACCCTGTACAAAGTATCTGAAATACTAGATGCAAGATACTTTAAAAAAAAGTATTTCAGATACCAGATACAAATAGTTTTCTGAAAAGGTATCTGAAATACTAGATACAAAATACCTATCTTTCAACTACTTTTTAAAGATAAAATACTTTTGTAAGAAAACAACATTTAATTGAATTTAAGTTTATTTGTTCGAGAAAACCATTTTCGAATAGATCGCGTTGATAACAAGGATAAGGAAAATGTGACAAGACAAAACATGAAGGTATTAAAATTGAGACTTTTTATGTTTTAGTTGACATTTGAGTTAAACTAATTCCTCATACAGAGTCGCTCCATAGGGGTAGAGCTGGGCAAACAGGTGTTATATTTTAGAAATATTTTTTAATTGTAGGATAAGCATCTTTATTGTTGAGGTACTGGACTGTCTCAAAATCACTGGTACTACTTGTACCTGTGATTTTGAGACAGTTTGAGACTGGTTTTCGCCACTAGCAATAGAGGAATCGGAGTCCTCTAGAAACATATAATAAGAGTCATCTTTTGTTTTTTTTCATATCACCTTCAATGTTGTTTAAAACCTCCGATTTTTGTTTTTCAGATCGATTGTTCTTTCTTGTTTCAAACAGGACAAATTCTTTTACATATTCCTTGCGCGCTTTTGGTACCCATTTCAGTTTAAACATGGGATGGGACACTGAGGCTACAGTCAGGTCACAGGTACAGATGTACCTCGGAAAGTAGGAGTTCGGTGGAAGGAATTCCTTTTTGCCGTGTAAAGACACGCTTGTGTTTTAGAGGCGTTGAAATTAACGAGGTTACTGTCGCCCCACTGGGAAACGTAGTTAAACCTCTGGTTTATTCGTTAAACCATGGCCTCTCTCATGAACATCACGTCGTCACCGCTGGCTTTTGCGCTAGACAAGTATCTCTCAACAACAGTACTGTCGTCTGCATACCCAACAATTCCTGGCATTAACAGGTCTATGATGTGTAGCAGGAAAAGCGTCGCAGAAAGAACAGACCCCTGAGGAACTCCGGCATCAATAGCCACTGAGTCAGAGGAGCAGCCATCGACAACTACTCTGATCGATCGTTCAGTCATGAAATCGGCTATCCAACTACAAAAGTTAGCGGGGATACCGTACGAAGGAAGCTTGCGCAACAGACTTGCGTGCCAGACCCTGTCAAAAGCCTTTATGATGTCAAGTGACACGACAAGTGCTTCGCCGTGCATCTCGAGGGCCTCGCCCCAGAAATGTGTCACATAAACTAGAAAATTCCCCGTTGAGCGTCCTCGGCGAAAGCCATATTGTCACGGTCACTGAGGAGATCGTTGTCTTCTAGGTATGAGAGCAACTTGCTGTTCAGCACTTTTTCCATAACCTTACAGAGTATGGAAGTGATGGTGATCGGTCGGTAATTGCATGGGTCGGCACGACTACCCTTTTTGGTTGCACATTGGCGAGCTTCCAGGATTTTGGGACGTCTGTCAAGAAGAATAGGTGCGGCTTCTCGGTCTCCAGATGGTGATGGAGCGTATGGAGATTTAAGTGCAGTCTCTGCATAATGTTCGCAAGGTGAACTTTAAATGGGAGGAAGTGCAGCCGTTGTTCAAAATTCTTCCTATTCCTTTTTTTCATGATGGCGAATGTTGGGAGGGAGGGGGGGGGGTAGTATTTTTAGTCGAGACGCTACTTAGTCGACCATTGTAAGTTTCCTTGGGCTAAGCTGACCAAAAAAGGGAACTCACCTGGAGACTGCGGTGACGCCCGAACCCCCCGAAATGGCCATCGAATCCTCCCGTCCAGTCGCCAACTGGCACGATGGAGCATTTCAGGATTTGTCGCGAGTTGGCTGGGCAACCTTTCACGCGTGGGTAGCGCGCTAGTAGGGCCTCCTACTAACTGCGGTCGGCCAGCGGCTATAACCGTGCTTCGGATCTCGCTACCCTCCAGAATGAGTTACCAGGTACAGCATAGCCAAGATACCAAGACCGAGGTCAGACAGGACCGACAGGAATGACGGTGGGTGGGACATCTTAGCCGATGACATTTGTAGAAAGAAAGTATCGCCATCTGTCATTAAGTTCCCGACAATATCGACTATTTTCTTTATTTATGACTTGCACAATTTGTGCATTTAGCCAGTGTCAAGTAAGTATAATCTTTCTTCTATGTTCTTGAGTAATTTCCGGGGTTACAGTAAAGAAGTGGGGTTTTACTGAAACCTCCTCGTGGGCTTCTTGAGAGAGTGCGATCCTTCAAACCTGTTTTGTTTCACTTGCCAACACTCATACATATTAAGAAACACTCAGTGGTTAATAACACGCCATTATAACACACTAATATCAACCTTAACACAAAATTTAACAAGAAAACCAAAACCATAAAAGTTACGCTTCGCGCTCCCGCCAAAAAGTCCAATGTCGACTAAAGAAACGACGCATTGCGTTCAGTTGCGTTCGGAGACAAAACCTGCGAAGTTCATTTTAGTAAAAGTATCTTAGGGAACAAAGTATCTTCAAAATACTAAGATACCAGGAAAATGTATATAAATATAAGATACAAAATAAAATATTTAGAAAGTATTTCAATAACAAGATGCAAATACGTATTTTGTATCTTGTATCTGTATTTCAGATACTTTTATCTAAGATAAGTCACATCACTGCCTGTTATAAAGCCACATAAGAAATCATTTTTCGAAAAAATGCGTGCACATCTAGTCTTAATCTATATCGTCCTAAGTGATTTATTTAAAAAGAATGGGGTACATATAAGGTCACAAAAATATTGTCCGGGTGTATTTTGATCCTTTCTATCCCTAATAAAAAGTTGGTTTTAATTGTACTTATAAATGGATACAGTACTTGTAACCAACGCCGGCAGAATGTAAATACATCTTATAGGGGGCGAGCGTATGTTCTAATACAAAATTAGCTATCTTCTCGATGGAAAAAAAACGAGAAACAACATTTATTTGTTATGCAAGATTGCAAAAATGAGTTTTGGCCGCGAGTTACCTCTACTGAAACTTGAGCAAGTGAATGATTCTAGCATTAAACCACGAACGTAGCGAGTGACTTTATTTGAAATGGTAAACTGGTTTAATTAAATTAAAAATTATCAGTCAAATCGCTAAAATGTTGAATGTCTTTTTTTTATTTCGGATTAATAGAAAAATCCGAAATACAATCATGTTATGAAATCTCACCCACCATACATTTAAAATTCCTATATTAAATAGTATATTCTAAATATTATTTACTCTTATTTTCTTTATAATTTAAGAACCTAAAATAATTGAATAAAACCAAAACGGAGTTATAGTCTTAATTTAAACAAGAATAAATGTACCTTATACAGACTATTATGACGATTCGGAACATACCACGTGTGTTTTTCTTTGATTTGAAAGGTTTTCATTTTAAAACACTTTTCCGAGAGGGTGAGGTAAAAAAATAACAAGCGAGCGTGTTGTAGTATAGATATAAGTTCATATTATATAAGTTCATCTTCATATATATAACCATCCAAAGTGTATGCCAGAGGCAGAATAAATGAGTACGTTAATCTAAACGGTTGTCTTTATTCCTAACGACCCCACATCTCTACATGGCGACCCTTGCCATCGGAGACTGGGAGCGCGCGCGACTCCGTATATGGTGCGGTTAGTGTAAACTATCGCAAGTATTCGAACAAAATTGACAATGAGTTCGTTACAAACTGTGCTGGTGTTAATACAAGTGTGTTCGCGACAATTATTATTTTAAAATGGGAAAACAATATTCCAAGGAAAATAAGGAGGTCGTTATCGCGCAAAATGCGGGAGCTAGTGATGTGATGCTAGAGCAACTGTCCAAGCATGCGGATAAAACTTCTTCTACTCTGGAGATTATTTGCTTTGTCTTTGTGATTGCGGGAGGTTTCGTCGCATATCGCATTTACAAGAGTTGTCATCATAAATGGATTAGACGGGAGATCACGGAACACCAATTGCAACGATCTTCGAGCTGGTTTCGACGTCGTGAGCTACCACGGGCTGCGCCACGAGACGATTCGGCGGTGTGATGAGGCGATGACCATCCGCCCATCCGTCCACGTCCTTAAAGTTGAGTGTTAAGTGATGAAAGTGTCAACCCTACGAGTGATACGCGTATGCCTTTTTTATTATTACTATTCAATTGTCCTTAGTTAAAATACTACATATATACCTAAAGCGTATTTTAAGCATTTAACCATTTATAATAATCGCATTTATTCTTCATGTTTACCTAATTAATTAATATTTTTATACAAGAGTTATTTTAATATTTACTGATAAAAATGTGTTAAGTGTATTAAGTATAATACCTATATGGCATCTCGACTACAAGCTTACTATGACGAACTTATTAAAATTAAGACATATTTGACTAAGATAGGACCTAAAAGAAGGCGAAATTCTGATATTTGTTCAAAAAAGTTTGCTGAAGCCAGTAACGCTTTATGTAACTTTGAGATAGAATTAAATGAAATTAATTTAGAGAAACAGAAATATAAACCTGAGGAGTTGTCATTAATTTCTCAACTTTGTGAAAGCATTAAGCCTTTATTTGAGGTTATTAAAATTTTATGTAAAGCTAAGGATGGTACGGAAGCAAATTCCGATTCTGATAGTTACAGTTCTTTGAGTGACACTGAGAAAATGGAAAAGTTTGACTTAAAAACGGGTGTGTCCTTGTTACCTATTATGAACGATAAGGAAGAAGTCACAAAACAACTGATATCTTCCATTGAGATGTACGAAGCACTTTTAGAGGAAAATTCTAAGAAAATGTTAATAACATTTGTACTAAAAACCAGGTTATCAGAGGCTGCAAAACTAAGACTTTCGCAGAGCTATGGCACCATTAAGGAACTTTTAAGCGATATGAAAACTCATTTGCTTGTTAAAAAATCTTTTACAGCGATCCAACAGCAATTGCTTCGAACAACGCAGAACCAAAGGTCTATCGAGGTTTTCGGTAAGGAAATTGAAAATTTATTTGTTGAACTGACTATTTCGCAATCAGGCGGAGACTCAAATAAATATGATATTTTAAAACCCTTAAACGAAAAATTAGCAATCAAGACTTTCTCCAACGGATTGCGAAACGGACATATCAGTACTATAATATCTGCCAGGGATTACTCTAGCTTACGGGAGGCCATAAGAGGAGCGAAGGACGAAGAAATGTCGGCAACATCTGAAGAATCTCTTATGAGTTTCACGAGAGGTAACAACAACAGGTATTTTTATAATTACCGAGGTTCACGTTCACGCGGTTACAGTAGGCGCGGATTTAACGTCGAAAATCGCGGTTATAACTTCACAAATCGCGGCTCTAATGGCCCTACTCGCGGTTCACTATCAAGTAATACGCATTATGCTACACGGTCACGCGTTCAAAACACAAGAGGTCCTCGATTCCCGAACAATAACTACAGTCAATTTAATAATTTCCAACAAAATCACCATTTACGTTATATGACCTCTAGTGAAAATACTGAAAATCCTACACCTAGTACCAGCGTTAATCACGTTCAGAACGAACAACAAAATAGTGTTTCTGAACCATGTCAGTTTTTTCGGTCTTTATCATAAACCAGATAACCATAGTGATAATATTTGTTATTATGAAAGTTATAACTCGGTACAGTTAACTTTAAATCATGATTCATGTAGTTGGTTAATCGACACGGGTGCTTCACTTAGTGCGATTAGGTATGAGAAATTGATCCAACTTAACATTCCATTCCAAATAGGTTCTATTAAAATAAACGGAGTGTGTGGCGAACTTTATTCGGAAGGTTTTGTTTATTTAACGTTAACTATAAATGGAAAGGAATTTATACACAAGTTTCATGTCTTCAAAGATTTATGTTTCACGTGTGATGGAATATTAGGTTTGGATTTCTTAAAGAGATATAATGGAATGCTAAATTTAGAAAAAAATACTTTAAAATTACGCAATGATAAGGGTGAAACGACTTTAATGTTACAACCGGGGAAAAGAAGTTTAAATAATTATATTTGTGTCCCACCCAGGAGCGAATCGATACATTTTGTACGAACTTGTATGAAAGATGAATGTGTGATTTTTCCAACAGAACTTTGTGAAGGAGTATTTTTAGCAGGTTCCATTGCAAAACCAAAGAATGACCTTATTCCTATACAAATATTAAATACGAGAGATGTGGAAGTGTCCTTAAGTTTTTTCAGCCAAGAGATAGATTATTTAAATAACTATAATATTCTTAATTTTGATAGAAGTTATATTAATGGAGACAGGGTAAAAAGATTATTTTCTGAATTAAACTTACAAGGTTTGCAAGGTGAAGAACGATTGGAAATAGAGAAAATTTGTGCGAAATTCGCAGATATTTTTCATCTCGACGGAGACAAGTTATCTACCTGTAATATTTATCAACAATCTATTCATTTGAAAGCTAATGCATCGCCTGTGTATAAAAAACAATATCGATTGCCTAAATCTCAAACGGGGGAAATAAAGAAACAAATTCAAAAAATGTTAAATGACGACATAATTGAAGAAAGTACGAGCGAGTGGTCGAGTCCCTTATTACTTGTGCCCAAAAAAAGTGATGGTGTTGAGAAAAAATATCGACTTGTCATAGATTACCGAAAATTAAATGAAAATATTTTGGACGATAGATTTCCGCTACCGAATATTGTAGATATTTTAGATTCACTTTCAGGAGCTGTTTACTTTAGTCATCTAGATTTACAAAATTCTTATTACCAAATCGACCTTGAACCGGAGAGTCGGAAATGCACAGCATTTACTTTCGACAAACAATATCATATGAAAAGACTTCCTATGGGTTTAAAAACAAGCCCCAGTGCGTTTTCAAGGGCAATGACAGTAGCTTTATCGGGTTTAAACTACGAAAAATGTTTTGTTTACCTTGATGATTTAGTAATATTCGGTCGAAATTTGAGCTTACATAATAAAAATTTAATTGATGTTTTTTCAAGACTCAGACAAGTAAACCTTAAATTAAATCCGAATAAATGCACTTTTCTAAAGAAAGAAATTTTGTATCTAGGACATGTTGTGAGTTCAGAGGGTGTCAAACCTGACCCCGGAAAAATTAAGATTTTACAAAATTACCCCGTACCCCAAAATGCCGATGATGTAAAAAGATTTGTCGCTTTTTCAAACTACTACCGTCGTTTTATAAAAAACTTTGCTAAAATTACGAAACCATTAAATAATTTAAGTAAGAAAAATACACCCTTTATTTGGTCAAAAGAATGTCAGGACTCGTTCGAAAAGTTGAAAAATAGTTTAATTAAACCACCAGTTCTGCAATTTCCGGACTTTTCAGAAAGTAATCAGTTTTATCTTTACACTGATGCATCAGGCAATGCAATAGGTTCAGTTTTATGTAATAAAAATAGCCTTCCTGTGGCCTACGCAAGTCGGCCATTAAATAAAGCCGAACTTAATTATCCGACGATAGAGAAAGAAATGCTTGCTGTCGTATGGTCCGTAAAATATTTCCGTCCGTATTTATATGGACGAAAATTTAAAATTTTTACCGATCATAGACCCCTAATTTATTTATTTGGAATGAATAACCCATCTAGCAGACTTACAAAATTTAGACTCATTTTAGATGAGTATGACTTTGATATTGAATATATTAAAGGACAAAATAATTCCGCAGCTGATGCCTTATCGCGAATTATTGTAACTTCAGACGAGTTGAAAAATATGACCGACAGTGTGAATGTAATGACGAGAGCGCAAAGGAAAAAATTAGACGATAACCGAAAGAATGATTTGTCGAGTAATAATAATAAGGTTCAAAACAATTGTCGGCCTGATCAACCGAAAATTGTGGAGATGGATAGTAAACCACCAGAATCTGTTGAACTTAAGCTAGTGTCTCAAAATAAATGGAATAGTCTAAAAAATACAGAGGAAAAGCGAGACTTTTTCTTCTTTTTACCAAAAGAGTCGATTATATATACTTGCCTTCCTTCACGATCGTATAGGGCGCGAGACGCATATATGAGTGAGTTTGAGCAGTGTTGTATGTTAAAAAACATAAAAAATGTTTATATTATGAAAGATGAGTATAATAACGAATATATAGAATGGTTAACCAGACTAATAAATAATAATGACCAGTGGTCCGGACCACACATTTGTGTACTAAAAGGAGTACAAAGAATTTCCTTAAAAGACGATAAAATTGTTGTTCTAAATGACTTCCACCTTCTCCCTTCTAGTGGCCACGCTGGCATTAGGCGTATGATAAATAATATTAAACGGTATTATTTTTGGCCAGGGATGGAACGTGATGTTACCGAATACGTAAATAAATGTAAAAAGTGTCAAATGCAAAAGCATTCCGTACACACGAAACAGCCGATGGTTATCACTTCAACTGCCACTGCTGCTTTCGATAAAATATTTTTAGATATAGTTGGGCCCTTAGATAAGGATTATTTTAATAAGTCGTATATACTTACAATTCAGTGCGAGTTGACTAAATATGTAGAAGCTTATGCGCTAGAACGTAAGGATTCAGTTAGTGTAGCAAAGGCTTTTGTTGAAAACTTTATCTTGCGATACGGCATACCGCGCGAAGTCGCTAGTGATAGAGGAACAGAGTTTATCTCTACGACTATGACCGAGGTATGCAAATTACTTAACGTCAAACAGTTAAAAAGTACCTCTTACCATCACCAATCAATAGGTTCGCTCGAGAATACACACAAAAGTTTAAATGCATTTTTGCGTATCCAAACAAATAACGAGTCTAAAGAGTGGAGTACATGGGTCCCTTTCTGGTGCTTCGCTTATAATACTACGGTACATAGTTCTACAAAATTCACGCCGTATGAACTGGTTTTTGGTAAAATTTGTACATTGCCTAGTAATTTGACTTCGAATCAAAATCAAAGTAAAATGTATAATTGTGAAAATTACCCTTTAGTTCTTAAATATAAATTACAAACTTCTCAGCAACAAGCACGAAATAATTTGTTATTGTCTAAAAATAGTCAGAAACATCGATATGATTATTGTTTAAACCCTGTTAGCTATAAGCCTGGTGATAAGTTGTTATTGAAAAACGAGACGGGCACTAAGTTCGATAATGTATACAACGGCCCGTATGAAGTTGTGCGAGACGAGACTCCAAATGTTATTATAATGAAAGATAATAAATTTATAATTGTTCATAAAAATAGAACAAAACCTTTTAGATCTTAAGTTTATTTTTAGTATAGAAATTTAAAAAAAAAAAATGTAACTTTTTCCATTTTTTTTTTCTCCGAAAAGGGGAGGTGTAGTATAGATATAAGTTCATATTATATAAGTTCATCTTCATATATATAACCATCCAAAGTGTATGCCAGAGGCAGAATAAATGAGTACGTTAATCTAAACGGTTGTCTTTATTCCTAACGACCCCACATCTCTACAGTGTAACAGCGACCGAAAACAGACAGCCGGTCGCCGATGACGCACGTACTTGTCACTAGTATTGCCAGACTATCGATAGTATTTTTATTGACTTTTTAATCTGAAAATAACATACTTTCGATAGGCCTATCAATACTATTGACACTATCGATATTATCGATACTACGATTGATAGTCCTGCTATCTATCCCCTTTCGATTAATCATCGATAGTCCACTATCGATCGGCCACACTTGTCAACCCATAAACCGAATAGGGATATGGAGGCTAATCTCGATGGATATAGGTGCAGAAGACGTTAGGCCGTAAATGGTCTTATAATGGCCGTAATGGTCGGCGGGTATGTATGCTGGCGATGGCGGCGCCACCTTTTTTTAGTAGTCTTGTCTATTGAAGAAGTAGTTTCTTATTGCTACTGACCGACCAACAAATTCAGCACAATGTAGGTGATGATGACGTAGAAGGTGCAGAAGTAGGCGAGCGAGGCCGTGAAATTGCCACAGTCAGTCTCCCAATAGTTATCAGCAGGAGTGCAGTACGGCGGCGCCACCATGCAGTCGTGCATTATCTTGTTCCAGTCCTCGCCCGTAACTATTCGGAACAGCATAGCTACGCTGTGTATCGGTGAGTTGAAGTTTGCTCGCCTGAAATATTTGTTATACTTTGTTATTTAATAAATACTTCAATAGTAAAATATGATCCTATTTCATAAAAACATTTGCAGCAGAAACTTAGCAGCAAATTGGGACTTTATATTTCTACGTATTTCATAAATATGGTCTAGTAAAGTTATACGTGCCCTGGTGTTTTTATAGGGTTCATAAAGTTAAAAAAATAGGATGTTGTATACCCTGTCTCAAACCAATTTAATAAAAATGTAAACAAAGACGCCATTTTCGCGACCATAGACTACTGAGTGATGTGGTAAAAGTAAAACCATTTATGATCCGATTAATTAATTGATTGCTTCGATTAGATTAATTGAACACTGTTATGTTGGAGCTTCGCGTTAGCGTAGTTTGTTTTTATTCCGAGTGTCGCATAATGGGCATTTGTTCTCAAGCCTCGAAAGATGGTGCTGTTCTTCGTGATTATAGAAAAATGAAATGCTTAGATTAAACCGAGTAAAAATGACTTATATTTTTTTAAATTTCACATAAGAAATCAATCTTTGAAGAAAAGCGGTATCTAGCTAGATTTTTAAATAAATAAATATATTAAGTATTAAAGTAAGACAAATTTAAAATTGACTTTTTAGGTTTTGACGCGTATAACTCATTGAAATGAAACACTTATGGATAAATAAACGCGTTATTTATTTTCACACAAAGAAACAATTAGTCACCCCGCAACCACGGCACCTGCAAAGGTGTTAAAACTTCGGAAAACTAAATAAACCACCTAAAATTAAATCACGGACTCTGAACTCGACTTTGTTGTGTAAATAAATAACGCGTTTATTATCTGTAAGCGTTTCATTTCAATAGACAAATTTAACTGACTTACATTGTGACTTGGATCGTGATTTTTCTGGAGCAACGACATTTTGCTACGATAACTGGACTTTGAGATCAACTCCGATTTATATTTGTTGTACAAGGTATGTAACTGTAATATTATATTTTATGTACCTACGTGAACTTCATCTCATTTGAAAGTAATTCGACGGCCGCCACTTAAGGGTTCACTGGAGGTATTTTTTCCCTTACAAAATGTAGAATATGTGTAAAAGAAAGAAAATTATAGCAAAACTAAAAAGCCAATTCCGCATATTCAAAAACATATTCAAATGAGAACAGATGTTTAAATGATTTATCTTTATTTTAAGCATTGAACACGGATAACCCTGGTCCGTCATCCTCTTCTTCGTTTTTGTCTTCGCCTATGAAAAAACGACCGAGAACTAGTCGCTTGACAGCAAATGAAAAGACCATAACACTGAATATTTACAAGTTTGTTGAAAAATCGATGACAACTTATCCATATAAGTCTGATATAATAAAAAAAAACTGCGGAGATAATGGGAACTTCTCAAAGCACCATATCTAAAATATACATTATAACAATAAGTATTTAATTACGATAAACATTTAACTACAATAGGTACATAAAAACAGTAAAACACATAAAACATACTATTTATTTGCATGCATTGATATCGAATGGCAGCTTGTCGATATCGATATTGAT
The DNA here is from genome assembly GCA_927399485.1 of Calamotropha paludella. Lineage (NCBI taxonomy): Eukaryota > Metazoa > Arthropoda > Insecta > Lepidoptera > Crambidae > Calamotropha > Calamotropha paludella. The sequence continues at coordinate 15,537,402 of OV656807.1, read as the reverse complement.
AACTAATTTTAAGACTAAACTGTTCTGATTGTTTGTAATTTTATGGAGTTAAATTTATCAAATAAATTTCAAACGAAGGTCAGGTTAAGTTTACAGTGGTTTGATTCGATTGGCTGTTGTTTCAGTTTAACATATAATTATTGTAATTGTGAGGAAGGATTGCATTACTGACAATAATTTGTCACAGTCACACTAAAATATATATTTCCAAAGGTGCATTATAACGTTTTATGAAAGTGATTCTTTAGTTTAGACTTCAATGATGTCAAAGAAATCCGCAGGTAGTTGATTAATCATCCGTACCGAATATACAAAAAACGATCTCACTACTTATGATTATGGCAAACGTTATTATTATTTTAAATGAAATACCGGTTATTATCAATTAAAAAAAACCCGGTAAATTTTTAGGCCTACCTAGGATTTATAAAAATTGTGAAACTATATAACTATTGCTTTAACTCTCACTAGAATATTTTTACTTAACACGTTACGCCGCGGTAACGGCATATAAAGTAAAGGTGGAATTCATATTATGACAGTACGGATATCGCCGTTTTCACGAAAATTAATCTAAAAATTACTACGGCAACAACCGTCGATTTTACATTAGAGTGTCATAGAGAGCAGTCATTCGGTAAAGGAGGCTTGTGTTCCTAGTGTCAAAAACACGTGTACACTAAAATACTGTGAAAAACAGTACGGGTATAGGTGTACGAAACATTTGTATGAAGATTGTTAGTGTCATAGTGGACTGGAGTACCGCGTCGTAACGTGTTAAGGTTAGCCAGCCCTAACTTACCCGAGACTATATATTTTGAAATATTTGAGATTTTTGTGATATTTTTAGCAGTAAAGCCAACAATGATATTTTATCTCCAATAACATGACAAGAAGCTGAGAATTACGTCCCGACAGCTGTTTGCCAACACTGACGAATTCGTTGTTCGGATCGCCTTATTATCAGTTATCATCACTCACAGATATAATTATCACGTATTTATCTTTACCATACATCCATGACTAATTACATATTCATTACATTACCTATGCGTATTCGATTCATAATCGATTCAATTGAAGTAATCAATGAATTGAGAGATACTCTTTTATGGTCAAACATTATGCGAACACAGATTAGACAATTTTTTTCATTGGATTAATAATGTCACTTTTCGTCTAAAGTTTTTCAAATTAATTTTAAATATGTTAAACAAACTATGACCTTTGAAAGAAACTAGTGAGATACATGTTGAAACCTTCTTATTACTTATGAATGTGTTTTTATATCCATTTAGTGGCCGAAAGTGTGAGTATTTTCAATGAAACTGGTTTGTTTACATTTTTATTAAATTGGTTTGAGACAAGGTATAGATTTTGAGTTTGTAGTTTGCCCTCATCTTAAGCAATGGGCCTTACACCATTGCACCTATTTTAAATGAGAAAAGCTTAACAAATCGCTGATGTCTTAGACACAAATTTATTTTTATAAAGGAACGGAACATATGTGCACAATCTTTGTCTCAGAGAATTTTCTACTCGAGAAATCGATTTAAGCAGCCTCTATAATAAAAATGCATTTATGGAATCTGTATGTTGCCTCTGGGCATATGGGCCTTGGGTTTTCCCTTGGGGGGAAAAAAACTTTTTTAGCTAAGTTAAGGCTGCCACTTATACGTATTGTGAACTAATAATGTACATGGCTTTGTGAACTTGTGTCGAAACTAGCGCCCGGTAGTTTCCAACCTTCGGCGATTGATTTATCTGTCTTGTAGTATGTCAAATACTTAAAAATATCTTCATACTAAACTGTAAAATTTATTAGACCATTCAAGGAAAAAAAACACCTTACCTTCCAATTCCTTCTCCATATTTGACATTTCCAAAAACGATGGTCCCAGCCAGAGCATAGAAAAATACGAGTAGGAACATCCCGAATATGATGAAGAAGCTCTTGCAGACGCTCACACCGACCGTCAGCATCAGCATCTTGAGCGTAGTGTGCTTGCCCGTTATCGTGAAAAATCGTAGAATCACCACCATGAAGCCCACAAAGTATGATAAGTCGTTCTGAAAGATTTCCATTTACTGACAAACTGGATATATTCAATCTATCTATTTTTACTATATAAAAGAAGGACTTTGTGGGTTTGTTACCGTATATAGTTACCATAAGCGTAAATATAATAGTTTTTAGAATCAATTAACGTTACTATAGCAACGAGTGGCCGGGTTATACCAGCAACGCGTGGCCGAGTTATACCAGCAACACGTGGCCGGGTTATACTAGCAACGCGTGGCCGGGTTATACCAGCAACGCATGGCCGGGACAGCTATTATTATATATATCGAAGGAAGTAGTATAATGTCTGCTACTAAGGAATAGTGCTACCAGTTTGCTTGACTGAGGTATATTGGATAACTTTATTTTTTTTATATTTACACTAGCGGCCCGTCCCGGCTTCGCACGGGTGGACAAAATTCTTTAAATGTTTTCTATTATTAAATATTTTTCCGTTGTCGCCATCTAGCGTCCGGTAGACGAACTACTTGCGGTTGACGCATTGCTATGGTAACGCATATACTATGGAAAAAGAGTGTACAGACAAACAACAAATTTGTGATCTTAGATTATAGACTAGCGACCCGTCCCGGCTTCGCACGGGTGGACAAAATTCTTTAATTTTTTTCTATTATTAAATATTTTTCCGTTAGCGCCAACTAGCGTCCGGTAGACGAACTACTTGCGGTTAACGCGTTGCTATGGTAACGCATATACAATGGAAAAAGAGCGGACAGACAAACACACAAACCACTGTGATTTAAGATTTATTACATAATCCGCAACAAAACTATTATATTCTAAAAACAATAATAAAGTCATATAAAAATTAAAAAAAATATGACTTAAGACAGTAGTTACATTAAAATGGTAACAACTGATGCTATGTAGGTTATGAGTATAACCTATGTTTAGGGATCAAGCTCCTTTACTACAGAAAAATCTTAGAAGTCACAGTATTATAAGATGTTGTGAATTACGAAAAGCTATTTAGGTACTGAGGAAGCAGTTGATACGTAGAATTTTAACTATTGAAACATAAATTAAGATAATCATATTGGCATGTTCATACCCTTACACATACTTTAAATGTATTAATTGGTTTTCTAAATTTATATATTATATTCTCTGAAGAAAATAACGAAGTGTGTATTTTGTCTTTTCATATCACCCAGTACTAAAATATTAAGTTAAGGCTATACAAAGTTATCCAAAATAAAACTACGTTTGTTGTCACAATCACGCTACGCACATATCATATTTTTTATCAAAATTATGTTGTGCCAAAAACTATTACCAATCATTTATCACTAAACCCGAACCCGAAGGAAAAACATAAAAAGAGTAAAAAGGCTGTTTTTTTTTACTTTTTTATCCTAGACCAGGATAACAAAAGTATAAAATAACATCTTTTTTACTAGGACCCTATGACACTAGACTCTAGGACCTAGAGCAAAAATAAATTCAAGCTTTACACATTTCATATTTGCAATGTTTTCACTTAGTGTTTCAGCAGTAGGGACATTAAGAGAGCTCATGATGATGATAATAATGTTATAATACTAGTATTTTTTGCAGTATATTGTTGTTGTAGTACCTTAAGTATGAAGTGCATGAATATCCATATGCATCCCGCGACGGTGACGAGTAGGTCATACCGGTTCCGTCGGCTTTGCCAGTAGCCGCGGGGCGTAAATGCGATCGTCTTCAACAGCACTTCCACTACAAACACCAGTGTCAGTAGTGCCGACGTTAGTGCCAGCTGCTCTGTGTACGGCGAGTACCGTGACCACTGATACGACATACATACGAACAGATTTATTTTGGAGCAGATTTAATACACATTATTATTTATTACCTAATATTATATCAAGACGTCACAAAACCGTGAAATTACACGACAAAAACTGCTAAAAATTTGGTAGTTTGTCAAATATTAAAAACTGTTATACATAACTAAAGTAGTGATCAAAACCGTCCATTTTTGAATTGTTAGATATAAGTTCAAATTTTTATAAATATCTTAAAAAAATATATATATCTTTATAAATCAACATTAATGTGCATATCCTAAAAAAGTGAAATTCAGGTTTTTAATACTAATTATCAATTAATTTTATTATCATTTGAAGGTCCTGTTAATGATTAGAAACTCTTAGACAAAGTTACATACCGTGACGGCTAGTAACGCGCTGTTTATCAATACAACGATTGCTATAACCCTTTTGAAGGTCAGGTTCTGGGTGACGTCATAAGCAAAGGCGCGCACTTTTCTCTTGTTAGGGCGCGGTGGCAAATGCAGGGGCTGTGCAATTTTCAATCTCTTTTTGAGGTCACACCTGAAACATTACAACTAAGTATGAACTAATTCTTAATGATATACAGAAAGACAAAATATATAAAAAAATATATATGGTTTAAATCTGTACCATCGTCGTTGGTCGACTGTCAATAGCGCCGTGCCTTTGTTTTCTGAATAATTTGCAATTACCACGCCGACAAATAAAGTCAATCCAATCATACATCCGAGAAAAATGTAAACGTGTATATACAATGCATGAACCTGAAACAAGAGAAAAAATTAAATAACGAATTTGAGGTACAAACAAAAATAATTATATAAAGAAGATACTCACGGGGCCTAATGCCTTGATTAGAACATCACGTACATCTAACCACCCTTTAAAAGACAGCACCTCGAATAACGTCAGGAGAGCGTCGCCAATGTTGTCAAAGTTGAATCGTTTTGGGTTAGCCCTAAAGATAATAATTATAATTTTTATTATGACATACGCGAGATGATAAGGTGACTTGCTAATCTCAGTGGATGAAAAAATTATCAGATACTTAAATAAAATAGAAGCAATCAGCATTTCAATATTTTTTTGGAATTTTCTTAACATTTGTTTTCCCATAAGTTCAACTAATAAAATACCTGCTATTGCGTTCCCATTTGTAAAATTCACTGTAACACTTCAATGTTCATTTTATTTAAAAATCTTTAAAAGACAAAAAATCTTGGTCCTCTTTGATGTATATTTTTAAGGAATTGTTTTTGAATTTATAGTTGTTCCGATAAAACTAGTTTCAAACCATTATAACTGCGTAATATATTTCGTTTCTAGAATTAAAAAGACTATATACGGTAAAAGACAATAAAATATCGGTTACCTTTTAAAACAAAACATTGAATACGTAAACATAATATATATAAATTTGCCTACTGATGCGCCATTAGTCTGACCAATTGTTATGTAATTTTTTACCTTTTACAATCATGTAGGTTAGAATAATAGATTCAATGGTCATTTCGAGCTGGATTCGATTTATATTCACATGAGAGAGGGTCATGAATGCCAATCTTCTTATACTAAGCTAATATAATCTAATATAAATTATTTTCTAGACTTTTTAAAAAGATTGATAACAATATCGGTGCACCACACACTTTTCCCTAACGTATAAGTAGATATAATAAAAACGTACCAGACCCTGGGGACAAGCATAGATGGGAACGTTTCGTTAGGCCCTGGACGCAGTTTCATCTTGGTGACGAACACGCGTCGCATGAAAACACCCACACAGTCCTCACGTCGTGTGATCGTGGGATCGTTGCACCGAGCCAATCTACACACAATATTTAGTTCATTAATCAATGTAGGAAGCTACAATGTGCAAATTGACCACAGGCATAACCGGGTCCTGGCATAGGAGCAACCCTGGCATAGTGTTGCATTTGAAAGAGAGTAATTATATTATTTATTGCTTGAATGTAACGTAGGAGACAATTACACCTTAACTTAGTTAAGTAGGTTACAATATTTATTATTGCATATGTGAAATTCTTTTTTATTAAAATGTAGTGAATAGAGCTTACCTTCCACCATATAACTGAACTCCATAACTTGCAAATACGAACATCAGCAGAATCAAAAGTGTTGATACCTAAAAAACAACTTGTTAAATAAAATGCGTGTTTTTTATTATCGTGATTGTAATACTTATTTTAAATTTTAGTAGAATAGAGTTCTTATCAAAATCTGAAAGTTAGTATATAAAATTAAATTTAAAATTAACACCAAAGTCGGTAAGATTATGGGTAGATTTCGCACGTTTCTTGAACAAATCATTCACGGTAGCCTGTTAATTTTTTTTTGCTTGACTAAGTAAACGACAATGCTAAATCCGTGCCATGACGATGATGAATCTTTTAGATTAAATTTTCATCTAAAGTAACGCCTAAGCAATACTGGTGTATGGTGTGTAGCCCCCAAAAAAATGCTAATTGTCTTACGAGCAGGATCTCCTTGAAGCCGCGACAAAGCTCGTAAACGACTTTGCGCATGTGCGGCACAAGCGTGAAGATACGCAGCGGACGCACGCAGCGCAGGATCATCAGCATCTGAGCCGCGGAGCCGGGCGGCACCCGCACCGGCATCCAGCACAGGAACGTCAGTGACACCTCAAAATCACACAAAAAGCTACTAAACCATAACATTTAACTTCTATATTATTCTTTATCATTTTACGAGGAGATGTGAGAAAGGTCAGTATGCCAATATACGGAAACAATAGTGGGGAAGAGCTAGAAACTATTGTTCTAATGATGGTTCTTTAGAACATATTCTTCTATTTCTAATAAACTTATTTACTTACAATTCCAACAGATATAAAATTCATCGCAGCCGTGTGATGATTTCTAAATCATACAGGTTGGTGTGTAGTTCTGGGACTGAATTACCAAAAATAATGATACCTTTATAAAACGATATGACGTCATGCCTTTTTAATTGCAGTATCTTAATGTTGGGTACCAATATTTTTCGCTTCTTTAAATAAACGGTACCGTTATTTTCTGCTGTATCTGAACAGATACTATGAGTATGGGTTTTATAATTTCTGTGATTTGATGTCGCCCCTTTTGCTCGTGTCACGTTCGTTACAGGGCAGGGCAGCAGTAGAAAGCATTATTCGTGTGTGTTGTAATTGTACTTTATTATAGGAAAAAATACTGTAAACAGCGTTCTTACTTCGCCGCCCCACAGTTATAAAAGCTTTCGTTTCAAATATGTTGTTACGACGGAGGGCTATGACAATCGTTTATTTATTATAAAAACTTTCGAAAAGGAGCCGCGTAACTGAACGGAGTGAATAGGTATAAAAAGTAGGCGTAATAAAAGTAGCGAGAGCGCGCGGTGCCTCGAGTTGTTAAGATGGTTCATTGTTCGAGAGCTATGTTTATTACACGATGATTCTAAAACATTCACGACTGAGTCTGCGAATAATTAAATCAGAGCGCAGCGGCGTAAGGGAGTAGTTTGATTTTCGGAACGATCGAAGCGATTTTGAAGTAATCTTCGAAGCGAATTGAAGGGTGATTTAATAAGCGGTTTTAGCGAGCGATGGTTTACGCACGCGACTAGAATATACTGAGACGGTATGTAAGAGATAATTTCTGACTGTTGATTGGATAATTGGAGTTGATTAGTGAACTTGTTCTGGAACTTTGTTTGGAAGGTTTTATAATGTGTGAAAGTTGTTTACTTAAATAACTCTAAAATTTTAAAACAACTATTTCATTTATTTGGCTATTCGATACCCGCAGCTCGTAACGATATTAATCACACTACCCAATAATATAGTTAAACACAGTTCCAGGCAGCTAGAGTTAACGCTATGTCAATTCACCAGTGGACGACTGGCAAATGAATAATTTCATCGTTAATTAAATGTACAGAAATACCGAAATTTAACAATCAAATTCAGTCCCTGGTGTGGTGAAAGAGATAAAAAAGGTCTTGGAATACCTGTCATCGATTTTAAGGTTAAAGCTCATAATCAATTATGTTATTAATGTTGATATTGATGGCGTAATCGAACAATAATTGTGAAAAATATGTTATTTTATTGGCTGTCTAATCAGACATTCACTAAAAGATGCTTTATTTTATTGTAATAAATAATGAAATTGAGCAGTTACAAAACTTACGTATTTTATAACTATGCTTATTAAGTGGGTTGTGTATGTGTATGAGACTTGTATTTCTTATTCAAATGCAGTTTGTAGCAGATGCAGATTTCAAGATCGTCAACGTTTACTTTAGAATATATTTTTTTATTCATCTCTTATAGATATCAACATCTTACCCATTTCGATACCTACCTATTTCGAAAGGTCACCTGATGATGTGTTGTAAATGATGTGTCAACTTGTCTACAATGTCTACTTACTATATAAATGAAGACATCCAAAACTGCAGCAGCGTCTTTAAGATAGGCTTTGGGCGTGAAAAACAGACCATCAGCTAAAATTTTCAAAGCCAGTTCGAGACTCATGAAAATAACAAAGCCGTATTCTGCAATCTGAAATAGTAATAAAACATGCTTATTATTATAAAGATCTACTGAAATACATTAAAAAAATAATTTAATAAATACCTGTAGCACAAAATTTTCCATTACTCTATAGGTTGGTGTTTCAAACATCATCGACAGACAAGAGAGGGTGGTAACCATTATCATAACCCAGTCCATATAAGTTACCAAACCCAAAAAATTGCTGAAAACGTATTTAATTTTTAAGAATTCATCTTAAGAAATATATAAAGCAAAATTAAATGTAGGATGATAAAGCAAGTGTTGATCAAGCATAGCGAGAATTTATACCACAAGTAACAGCATATATATCTATTGATAGTTGAGTGCATTATAGTTGATTACTTTTTAGCGAAATCATTGTTCACATACTGGAAACTCTTGTAGTGAACTTTTCTCTCGTTGCCAGTCAAGGGATCTTTCAGGCGCGCATCGTATTGAGCATAGACTATCGCGCGACATATTTTTCTGAAGCGTGATTCCCGCGGCACTATAAGCAACGGGGTATCGAATAACGGGTGGTTTTCACGCAGATCCTCCTCGCGTTGATTTCTTAGAAACGAAATGTCTTATTAATATTTTTAACAAAACAATAAAAAAAAAACATTTTTTTTTTTTTTTTTTTTGCCTGTAAAGTCGGTTTTACGGGCGAAGATTTTACGTGACAACGTCTTTTTCTCGGTAGAATATTTATTGATATGAATATAATTAAATTGCACAATGCGCGCGGCAGACCGATCATAGTTGAGTGGGAGAGAGACGCAAGGCATTCGGCGGGCCTCTCTCTCGTTCGGTGACTCATCGTAACGTTACCGAGCGTTACACTTTTTCATAAGTGACTCCCAGCCGCAACCTAATTTAAGACGTTGTCACGTCAAAAACTCAAGTAATAAATAACAGCATTAATTGTTATAGCTTCCGTTTTAATTTTGATACCGTTTTTGATGGCACTTTGTTTCAGGAATTTGAAAGTTAATCAAGTTTAATGTGTGATATATCGTAAGGATAGTATAACTTGGTCTTCAAGTCTAATACTCACATGCGATATAGATATTCTGTGGCGTCTATATTTAGCTCCCGTAGAAGCTACACCACTATTTTCTGCCACAGCATGACAATAAAGTACGGATCTACATACTTTTCTGATATCAGGGTTAATTACCTCCTCATTTCTGCTTGTTGTCTCTTTGCCTGAAGCAGTCTTATGTCCAGGTAAGGCGGTCGAGCACGCGAAGAAGGTACCACTCGAGACGCAGCGCCGATGTCTCCGTTCTCAAGTAAATGTTCGTACGTCTGCTTTAACTTTATAGATCCACTTCGTACTGATCGTCTAATTGATCGAGAACCAAATCTAAAAAGTACGAGGGTCGCGGGTTATGTCACATGAGATGGGAAGTCATATTAGAAATAAACTGATAAATGATTGAATGTATAAACAATATTTTACTTCTTTTGGTCAACACGCAGCTGTTTGGCACTAGATATAGTTCCTTGCGATTTCAAACCAGATTTGCCTCCGGTAGCTAACATTGCGGAATCTCCCAATAAAGGTCGATGATTGTTAGAGTCACTGAAAAAAAGATAAATATATTATTCTCATATCACATTTACTAAAGGAAGCATTAAAAAAACGATAAAGAAAAATAAACCTGATCATCAGCTTTCATAAAACGAATTAAACCAAATAAAGTCTGAAAAAAAAGAAAAAAACCTATATAATAAAAAATATATTTTAATGAAGCAATAAAATAAAATAAAATAAATCAATCATTTTAACATACTCTATGATGGTAGAAACGACATGTCTGCGCAATGCGGAGCTTGGTCTTTGGGAGGGTGGCGCGACGACGAGAGTCTTGACAAGGCAACGTTTTCGATATGGGAACGCGATCTTGCCAACGCCGATGTATTCAAAGGCACGCCGTGACAGGTCTACGGATCGAGTGCCTACAGGCCCACCCCCAACTACGCCTACTTCTTCCTCACCGTCTTCACATACGAACTGTCGCATGAAAGACTCGCGAACCTGTGGTGTATAGTTGTCAATTATTTCATATACTTCTTTTTATTTTGTATATGGCATATATCTCCTTGCAAATGTTATTTCTGCCAAGTCGACGGGATACTACACTTCGTTTTTGAAACATTTTATGAATGTATTGGAAGTCAATAATAATTAAGCAAATTATATAAATAAACAATTTCATTGTTTATATAATTTGCTAAAAATAATAAAGAATAACCAATTATTTTATTTATATAATTTGCTACACTCACGCAGACTATTACAATTATGCAAATTATATCTTACTTGCCTTTGGTAGATTAAAATCTCCAGGTACTTTATGCAATCTTGTCATTTGTGGACTGTCAGGAAACTTTTCGAATATTCGTAATCTGAATGGCAAACTTTCTTTAATTTCTGCACTTTGTTGACGGTATCGTAGCTGTTTCAATTTTTTTATATCTTCATCTAATTCCAAGTTGTCCAAGATAACTGCTACGAAAAGTGAGAGCACAATCTAGAAAGTAAAAATTAAAGATAAAAGCTAAAACGAAAAAAACTAATTTATTATGGTTACCAAATAACAGTCTTTCTTACCAATGTGACAAACAGATGATACAGTATGAAATAGATGGCAACGAGAGGAGTTAGTGTCTGACTTGTTCGCACCATTGTTTCATCCATTACTTCGACCCAAGCTTCTTGAGTTAATATTTGGAACATAGACATAAAGGCCTGAAATAAATTTAATGTTGATTTATTTTGTAATATAGTTTTCAATAATAAAAAAAATACTCACCTCAGGGAAAGTTTCAAACTTGGTAAATTCACAAAGGAAACAGAAGAGTTGCATTGAAATAGATGAACTGATTATTAGCAAGCACATAGTGAAAATTATGAGACTGCCAAGTTTTTTGCCTGGTCCAAAAATCTTGTACACGAAACCTTCTAAAAGCGGTGATGCTTTAATTAGACGAACAATACGAAGAACCTATAATAAAACAATTTTGTATTTGACAAATGCCTATTATATATTACAGGTAAAACCAAGATTTACACTTATAACATTCATATTAATTTTACCTGAAAGTATGTAAAAACTGACATATACAGTTGAGGTATAATGTGAATAGTGGTGCCAATAGCCAATAACAGTTCAAACTTATGGACAGAATGTTTAAAATATCCTTTCAAACCTAAACACCAAATCTTTATTAAAGCTTCCAAATCCAAAAATATGGTAAACGCGATCTGCAAAAAATTAAGTAAAAAAGTTTGATATCGTTTCCTAGAGATAAAATAATTTCAACAAGTCCAAAATAAGACAAAAATTTACATTGCCTTCTTTATAAATAAAAAAAACCGTGTTGATAAATTCAACTCACTTGGGACTTGAAACAGTGACCTATGGAGTATCGTGCGATGCTAATTTGAAGATACTGGTTTGAGTCCCATCGGAGGTATTTAAACACGTATTTTTAAATTTACAAAGTTGTCTCATTATTTAATGTTAAAAATAAGAAATCTACCTCTATGTAATAATACTTTTCGTAGAAGAATTCTCGGGGATTGTCATCGTGCTTAAAGTTCATGGTTGCTGTTATAATTCCATTTGCCAAAACTACTCCCATGACCAAAAGGCGAAAGTAAGCTGAACGCAACATTTTATGGAATATTTTTGGAGCACTACCTGCAATATTTAATAAAATATATAAGAAAAATACTAAAATTTTTCCTGTAGGTAAATTACTTTCTATGAAGGTTAACTTGCCTGAATGTTTATTTTCATCAATAGTGACAAGCTTCCAACCATTGTCATCGCCAGTAAAAAACTGTGTAGTGCTTCCTTTAGTTATTGGATTCCTCACTCCCCACATTTGTTGAAATTGCACCCTTATCTCATTGAATGTTTCTGTTATTACAGCTATGAAAACGTTTTTGACTAACCATGCCAGGAAAAAGATCATAGTGCTGAAATAAATAAGATGCTGTATTAAGTTTAATTATTAGACTAACTTAGTCCTTTTGGATAAACTTTACAGGAGGAAGGAAAACTGATTATTTATAGTAACAGTTTTTATAATTTATTCATGGCAAATTGTATTTTTTTTAGCAAATGAGCAGCATTCCTAACGATAGCGTTCCGAATTATGTATTAGATTGTATGAAAAGTCCTGTAATTTTGAAGTTACGCATTCTAATAATTAGTACCACGACATGCTACTTTTAGTATCATAGTCATGGCCAGCCTTTAATAGCGCCACGGTAATGTCCCCACGGCTTTCCATATAGATTAAAACACCATAGGGGGCAATAGATCCGCCACTCGGGTAAGCCCGCACTGAGATGTGAATTGGTAGCTTCTAACGACTGTAGATGCAGCGAGGATCAAGAACTCAACGTGCCTTCCGAAGCACAAAAGAACTCGAGATCAGGGACTGATTGTGGTTGTTAAATTTCGGTGTATACCACCTCAAAATAATGATACCGCAATCTGAACCGTTAAAACGTATAGCGTTTTTCACACAATATTTCATTTCGGTGCCGAAACATTGAAGCTTGCGTATTAAACAATATTGTATTTACACATCAAGCGTAAGGGGTCGCAAAATATGTGGACATATATACGTAGGTATACTTTGGCAGTCGTGCATTCGTGAATTGATGTAGAGCATATTCTAGTTGTCTGATACTGTGTTGATCAATATTATTGGGTGGTGTAATTAATGTTGTTACGAACTTCGGGTATCGGATAGTTAAATAAAATAATTAATTTATTTCGAGATTATTTACTTCAATAAGTTACACACAGTATCCCTCTCGAACAAAGTTCAAAAACGAGTTCACTAACGAACTCCAATGGTCCAATAAATTCGCCGAAGTTGTTAGAAATAAACCTTTAAATACCGTGGCAGAATATCCCTGTCACGCGCGCAAACCACGTTCACAATAGACCAGTAACTCGCTGAGGACGCTTATTATATCACTCTTCAATGCAGTCCGAAGATTACTTCCAAGTCGCTTCGATTGTTCTCAAAATCTAATTAACTTTTTTTTGCGTCCCTAGCGACTGGGCACCCTCCGGACTCGGGGCAGAGAGGTGGTGAATCCCACATGGATACTCCGGCCCGGCTTCGAAGTTATGTCAGACTCATACTGACTAAACACCACCTGAGATTGTCTTATACCCGGGATGGGTCAGAAGCCTTCGTCTGCGGCGACCGCCCCTCTAGAGGTGAGGATGCGCATAGAAAAAATCGACCGGCTCCCAGAGGGGTGGTCGGTGCAATCACCGCAAGGGCGTACCCAGGATTACAGCTAGGGGGGGGCAGCTCATACCTGTTTCGAATAGATGGTCGGTCGGGTATATTGAAACAAAAAAAAAATGAAAATTGACTTTTATTAATTAAGTTTGATTATGACACAAAACAAAATATTATATATATATATGTATATATATATATATATATATATATATATATATGTATATATATATTAATTTAACAGTAATCTTCTCGGGTTTGCCGAAAATTTGTCTATGACAGTCTTTTCAATCAACTCACTGTTTTCTTTTAAATAATTGCGATGTACGCTCATCAGACATAAACCCGTAAGCCTTTCTTCACCCATGGTGCTTCTAAGCCACGTTTTAACTCTTCGCAGCGTACTGAATGACCGTTCTACGGTCGCCGTGGTGCATGGGATAGTGCTTAAAATAATCAATGCCTTTCTGACAGCAGGGTAAAAAATGTTGGCTTCTTGGAACAGATCAACTACTTCTATGTCCCTTAATTGATCATCTGATAAAGCCTTCTTCACCCATAAATTATGCCAAAGGTTCAGTTCTCCGGTGATATCTAGGTTATAAAATTCTTGGAATGATTCTGCGTTCTTGTGTAAGTCTGTAATGCTGGTTTTGGTCATATACAAGGGATGTAGCTTACTTAAAGCAAACGCTGGAGTATTTTCTTGGGAGAATCGAATATTCAACGATGAAATGAGTGAATCAATGTATGGTATTATCAGGGAACGCCGCCAATATTCGTTATCATTTTCTGATGGTGGATTACTTCTATGTGTTTGCTCGTGAGCAAGACGTGGAACCGAAATTTCTATGTTCAAATCCATTGCAACAGCTCGCGCTTTTTGAAGCATTTCATTACTTATTCTATCAGGAAACTCGCGGTCATTTCTGAGAATGTCCTTGATATTTTTGATGTGTTCCTCCACCGAGATCATGTCGATCGATTTAGCTTGCAGTGTGTTAACTACTGGTTCTAAAACTGCTGAATATATGGCTATTGTTTGTAGAGCAACAATAAACACTGGTTTTGTAACGGCTGAATGCAACTGATATGCAGATTTTCTGGTGGAATAATTTCCCTGTACGGATAACGTTTCTAGAGATTTCACAAGCTCTGGGAAATGTTGAGAAAACTTTCTGTATGATTTATATTTTTCGGACCATCTCGTCTCACACAATCGTGATAGGTTTGGAGCGTAGTTTCGACGTGTAGTCGATTCTCTGAAAAACGTTATAACATCCTTTACAGTGGCGATAGTATTTTTAATTTCTGGCACTGCGTTCGTATCATTCACAACAAGGTTGAGTTTGTGACTTGAGCAATGAAAATATAAAGCACGAGGATATTTTTTTCTCACAATGGCTTGTACGCCACCCTCTTTCCCTGCCATTGTAGAACAGCCATCGAATCCAAACCCTACGCAATCTTCGATTGGGAGGTTAGAACTAATCAAGAAATTGTCAATTGCTTCGGCAATTGCTGAAGCATTTTGTGCTTTTAGTTCAACGAACCCTACAAATTCTTCTCTGATTTTCCTTTTGCTTTCGTCGTAGAACCGCACGCCTATTGACAGCTGTTCTTTCCCAGCTACGTCTGCTGTTTCATCAGCTAAGACTGCGTAAGCCATGGTCTTCTGAACCTCACTTATTATATTCTCCTTAATAACTTCGCCACATAAATTTATCAATTCGTTTTGTATTTTTGGGGATGTGTAAACTGCATTGCGACGGCACTTTTCCAGGTGACTCTTTAATTTGTCGTCCCCTGAATTGATTCTCAACTTCAATAAATCTAATAAAACACCCTCATCTGCATGTTTTCCCCTAAGAGGCATATCATGTGTACCGCAAAATACTATACAAGAAATAATTTATGACAATATTTGTCTGTTTTCATCGATTGCTTTTTGGTGTCCACTTTGCAGTTGTATGTCTACAGGAACATTTTCAAGAAAATTTTTCGCAGCATTTGTCGCTGTTAGGTGAAGGTTGGTCGTTGCATGCTTTCGGCAGTCTTCATGCATATTTTTGAACTTTATATATGGCCTGACCATAAATGATCCCAAAATTCCTCTCACAGTGCTGATGGGCGGAGGGAACAAAACACAATGCTTACAAAGAGCGCCTTTTAGTCGCTTGGAATATACTAGCCATGGTGCATATTGATCCAACCAAGCATGATTAAATTTTCTTTTCAAATGGCTTGCATCACTTTCAAAATCGTAATTTCTGGGCGGGATCCAAGGATTTTGTAACAACTCCCTCTTCTTTTCCGTCGATAGCTGGGTAGCCAACCCAACATAACGACCCAGATCATTTTCATGATAGTGATGATAGCCATCGTCCACTATAATTTTAGGATCGACGTTGACGTCATAAGTTTGTTGGGATGTCGATGGAGAAGAATAGTCGGCAACAGATATAATAGGGGTTAAAGTATGAAATTGCCGTTTTATTGCAATAGGTTCTTTGAATTGACATAGAATCTTCATGGTTTGAGGTTTTCGAATGAAACTTTTTTTAAATGGTTTCTATGATGTTCTTTTTTTAAAAAATGTAAAACATTTGAATATCGACTTTCAATTGTTTTTGTTATTCAATTTAGACAAGAAAGATGGATACTGCGAAAATTCGAGTTATTTTTGAATACGAGTTCCGACGCGGAACTAACGCGGCAGAAACAGCCCGCAATATCAATGCTGCGTTTGGAGAGGGGTCTACTAATGAACGCACCGTGCGATTTTGGTTTAAACGCTTTCGTGATGGAAATTTCGACTTAAAGAACGAGCCACGAGGAAGACCGCCCACACAGGTAAATAACGATGAATTAAGAGAGATAGTGGAAGCCGATCCTAGTCAAAGTACCCAGGAATTAGCGGCATGGTTTAACGTTACCTTACCCACAATATTGACTCACTTGCGTCAAATCAATAAAATAAAAAAATACGAAAAATGGGTGCCTCATGATTTGACTGATCTGCAGAAAGAAACGCGTGTTGAAACTTGTGTTGCCTTGTTGAACCGGTACAGAAATGAAGGAATATTGGATCGAATTGTAACATGTGATGAAAAGTGGATTCTTTATGATAACCGGAAAAGAAAAATGCAATGGCTGACCCCAGGTCAAATGCCACAACAGTGTCCTAAAGCAAAACTTACCAATAAAAAGGTAATGGTAACTGTTTGGTGGTCTCAGCATGGTGTTATTCACTATAGTTTTCTCCGATCTGGTCAAGCAATAACGGCAGATGTCTATTGTGCCGAACTCCGAACCATGTTGACAAAACTAGCAGTAAAACAGCCCCGACTCATGAATCGATCTTCACCATTATTGCTCCACGACAACGCGAGACCTCACACAGCACGAGAAACCATTTTGACCCTTCAGGAACTGCAGTTAGAAACCATTCGTCATCCTCCGTATTCACCAGACCTTGCTCCAACGGACTACCATTTTTTTCGTGATTTGGACAATTATCTACGTGACAAGAAGTTTTCTTCCCAGGAGGCAGTACAAAATGCTTTCACACAGTTTGTGCAGTCTAGATCGTCGGAATTCTATCGCAAAGGCATTAATGACCTTCCCATTAGATGGCAGCAATGTATAGATAATAATGGCAACTATTTTGATTAAATAAATTTGTTAAAAATTTAAAAAATAAACAATATAGATTTTCAGTACAAATCGGCAATTTCATACTTTAACCCCTAATATTTACAGGTTCTGCTCGAGAATGTGACGCTTGTCCAATGTGAGCATGTAATGATCTTGGCATTACATGAGTAGTTTTATCATGGTTGTCATTTTCATCGCTTCCACTACCACTTTCTCGGCCTTTTTTTCTTTTTTCGCGTGTTGTCCCTAAAAAATGGATACACAAAATTATTATTACTCTTACGGTGTTTAGGCATAGAACGAAAATAAAGATCAAGATACCTATAAATTTCATAGGTATAATGTATAATATTATAGGAATGTGATGTAATATAAGCATTGCTAAAGATATACACTTACAAGAGAGCCCCCCTTAAACAAATCAAATAATCATATTAGGTACCTACATATGTATGTGTTTTGTTTTGACTCACCTCTTTCAAAGAATTTCCTGATATCCATTTGACGGAGTAATTTCCAGTTGTTGTGCAGTAAACTTCAATCTCGTGTCGCCGCAACTAAACTATAACTATAAGACACTATGGCGCATGAAATATTCGCTCGTATTAAACTCAGAACTGAATTGAATTGTATTCGAACTGAATTCTGAATTGCCGTGCTCTGCCTCACGATCCCGCTTATATATTCAAATATTCTCGCTACCGAAATACGTAGAAAATACTAGACTCTATTTCCATCCTTGTCTCATACTTGCTATCACTGTATTTCCTTTCCAGAATAGTCCATGCTAGAACGTTCTTCGTGGTATTGCTATTCAATACAAGATGTCGCTATTGACCGTATAAATTTATGCTATTTCTCTTTACTGTAAAAAGTACTGTCGTCCGTAGTTAGATAGCGCTAGCGCTAGATGTTGTTTTCTCCAAATTATATTCGGCTTTAATCCTAGATGGCTCTGATTCTGTCTCGTCGGGAGCGGAAACTACGAGATGCGACGGTTTCGCGGGAGATTTAAATTATATTGCGTCGCTAACAGTATACTATATCGAATGCTGTAGAATGTAGAATATTTAATTATAGATAAAAAAATATTAAATCAAAATATCTGACTGAAAAGATATATTTTGTTTCCAACACTTCATTTTGCGCAGAGAAGGTAACACGTTTTTAATTCCCACTTGCCAGGAAAATTGACGTTAATTTTATCTTCCAGGGGGGGGGGCAGCTGCCCCCCCCCCTGGGTACGCCAGGTACGCCCTACCTACCTGGGTACGCCCATGAATCACCGGTCAAATGCAAACCTTGTAGAACGTTCGCTTGTTGCGAAGTGACATGCGGCTGTGACGCCCCAACATAGGTTTGAGGCGCCCCAAGTAAAACCACGCGTTTCGAGATGTGAGGAGAGAATGTCAGTTTTGGATCTAGGGTGACACCTAGAAATTTGGCAGTGCGATGCAAAGGGTTGGACTGACTGAGGAGATTGTTGCCTTCTAGGTATGAGAGCAACTTCCTGTTCAGCACTCTTTCCATAACCTTACAAAGTATGGAAGTGATGGCGATCGGACAGTAGTTGCATGGGTCGGCACGACAACCCTTTTTTTGTCGCCTCATGCCCATGGGGCAATCATCTGGAGGAGAGCAGATCAATACGGATTTCACCACACAATGGTCGGAAGATTCCAGTGAAGCCGAGACCGATACCAAATTTTGTATGGATCAGTTGTCAGCAGTAAGTCGAGAAAATTGGGTGTGTGGCCAGCAATATCTGGAATTCGCGTCGTTTGATCCACCAGCTGTGAAAGACTTAGTACTAGGACAAGTCATCGCCCTTCTCTCCCAGCATGGTCAGTTTTCTGCTATCCTTGTTGAAAAAGAACAACACAAAGCGTGGTGTCCATAATGACGTCGAAACAATGCGTGTAATTTGCAGAGGTGTGAGGGGTCATCTTCTGATAAGGTGAGCGTAACTCATTAATTTTGAAGTATTTTTTCTTTAAGGGCATTTAAAATGTGGGAATAAGAAAATATAGTGATTTTTTTATCTAGATATTAATTTAATGCTTAGGTTTTGAGCATTCAAACAATGTATAAATATTACAAATAAATTAGATATTTATTTAAAAATACATTGTGATGTGGTAGTGTATGTGTTGAGTCAATTTGGTTGCTCATGAGTGTAGTACTTAGAAAAAAAAAATTATATATTTTATAGTATAGCAATAATTTATCTTTTCCTTTACCTGAAATAAAGAGCAGATCTCCAAGTAGGCAAGGAATCAATAGCTCTGTACATAATAAATACCCAACCCTCTTGTGAAGATGCCTGGTAAACAGTAAACAGACTTGTAGCTGTAAAAAAATACATTCCTAATCAGTATGATATAATAATACTCATATCAAGAAAAAAAGTCTACAAACTTACCAAACTCCTCAAAACCATTAAAGCCCATTATATACTTGGATAAGTTCAGCTTCATGCATTTCATACCTGCCGGGCACTGGTATCCAGAGTCAGGGTCGGGAGAACAAAATGTATCAGGTATGGCCAAGGAATTTATTGTCACCTCACTGTAACAGGTTATTTTGAATAAACACGGCATATACTTTATTTTAGAAAGTTATTTTATTCAAATAATACTAAAGCTATGGTCTATTTAAGTATGAACTACAAAGTAGTATGATCAATCTCAGACCAATGAATAAAGAGAAGAACTAGTCAGTAATAACTTACTGTGGATTAGTGTTGTTTTTTACACAATGATGAGTAAGTTCTCCAAAAAATTGAACACCTAATAAGCTGTATAGAGACATGAAGAACAGGAAGAACAAAGTGACATTATAAATCTGTTGGCTTGATCGTCTGGAAAGTAATTGCTTTGTGTGAATATTCATATAATTTATTAGTAACTAGTTTAAGTAGATTAACTTGTACATTATTCTAGTGTAGGCATTTCAATAAAAGTAAGTGGCAGGATAATAATAGACATAGCATAGACAACCAAACTTACTTGAATATTTGGTTGATTCTTGATTTTGGCATAGAGAATTTTAAGAATACTCTTAAAAATCTGATCATTATCAGTGGCCTTGGAGCCCTTAATATACTTAGGTAACTGTATCTTGGCACAATAGCAGTCAGCTCAAACATTTGCAGCAGAACAGACACCCAAAGGAAAAACACCATAGAGGCATCGAATTGGCACCAGTGATCTTTTAAATATGCTACTTCACCCTGTAAAATAATGAATACCAATTAAGGAAATATGTAAACATACATTTATCTATTAGTAAAAAATATTAAAAATATTCAAGATTTACATCACACATAAATTAAAATACCTTTAGAATCCCTCGTATGTGCATTTTGGCTATCATTTCAGCAGTAAATAGTAAAGTAACACAACAATCTACAGCAAATGTAGCTGTTTGTAGGTTTGGATATTTTTCAAAAGATTTTGGTGTATTTAAAGATACTGACAGTAAACTTAAAAGTGCACAGGATCTTAATATTCTTCTAACCCATAACTGAAAACAAGTATATCATTTAATGTAATATTAATTTTACAATAACATTGTTTTAGATTCGCGATTAAGGCGGTTCACACACTAGAGACGCGTCCCGCCGCGGTGCGCGTAGCGACAGAAAGCGACGGGGCGCCTACCCGCGCGTTCCCGCGTCGGCAGTGTGTTGTCATAGGCGTGTTTTCTATATTAATTGAGATTCTTGCATACAATGTTAAAATCTGCGGCCACGCGCTACGCGACGGGGCGCGGTGCAGTGTGTTAACCGCCTATGTCAATGTCCATCAACCTTGTTAACCCATTCTATATCAGCGCTCTCATTTAGTGACTCTTCTGGACCATAATCTGCTAAAACTGGTTCTCCCTTCAGGCTCTGCTTCCGCCCCAACATCTTAAGGCGTTTGAAGATAATTTTTGAAACTATGATAATCAATAAATGGAATGAAATTTATCTATGTATTACGTATATTTTTAATAAATTTGTATAAGTTTCAACAAAATGCATTTTTAGGCAATATTTTCTATAACACTGAAAAGGAAAACACTCGAAAAACGGATAATCTGATAAATGTTATCATTTATCAAAGACTATGTAATTACTACACTACATTTTATCATGCATTAAACTCTGATTTTTAATTCCGTAAAATACTGACGTTTCTTGGAATTACCAGACGAAAAAAAACGCCTTGTTGCTGTGGTAAGAATTTCAAAATAAATAAAATGCAGAACTTGACTTCTGTATTTTATATGCATGAAATTAAAATAACTGTAATATATCATTTATTATAACATAGAAAGCATAATTTTAAATTGCATAGATTGGACACAATAAATTACAATGTTTTTTTCTGGGGCAAAAAAATAATGTCGTCGGTATCACTCTGATCATTTTCATATATTACAAACCATTGGTTCAAAATTATAAGTTTATATTTTTTATTTATTAGTTTTTTTTTTATTATATTGCAATATATAAATAATAATCCGCCACATTCCATCATATTAGGCAAAACGCCAGCTGGTCTTTTTTGCGAGAGCGCGAAGCGTCACTTTAATGGTTCTGGTTTTCTTGTTAAATTTTGTGTTGTGGTTGATATTAGTGTGTATAATGGTGGGTTATTAACCACTGAGTGTTTCTGAATGTGCATGAGTGTTGGCAATTGAAACAAAACAGGTTGGAAGGTGTCTTTTCACGCTCTCTCAAGAAGGCCACCAGGAGGTTTCAGTAAAACCCCAGTTCTTTACTGAAACCTTGGAAATTACTCAAGAACATAGAAGAAAGATTATACTTACTTGACACCGGCTAAATGCACAAATTGTGCAAGCCATAAATAAAGAAAAAAAAATACCAGCTGTCAACTGTCAGCCATATGTGCAGCCAACTATGTAGAGTCCGTTTCATGAAAGAAGTCCCCTAGACGTAGCGCTGTCTTCGCGCGACATAATGTTGCAAGGATTAGTTATGGGAAAATATTGTTACGTGTTAGGGTTCGAAGGATTTGGAGAGAAAGACCTGCTGACTCTTTTGTAGACTTTATTCACGAAGTATTAGGTCCAACACAAAGCACTAGGTCCAAACACTAAGCACTAACGATGTCGTAGCCAAGTCGTAGGTTTCACTGGTATCACTCTTGATCACTGGTTTTCACTCCGAAGTCACCTCGAAGGTAGCTCCAACTGGTCTGAACTCGCTCGCCTCTCTGCGGCTATTTATATGGGCCGAGACGAGCCCCAGACCATTCCAGAGAGTTCCTTACTCGAACTTACCCGACTCGCGCGCCCGTGATTGACCGGGTTGGATGACTCTGGAAAGTTCGCGCATGTACCCCGGTCTTCGAGACTATACTTCTATATAGTTCCGCGCTAGTTTCTTCGTGCTTTGTGTGTTCGTAACAATATTATGCCGTACATTTAATTAGGTCAACTACTCTTATCATCAAAAATCACGTTCTATACATTTCAAAAATAAATGCATTAATATTAGATAGGCAGGTATTTAATACCCCTTACTGCATAGTTTACATTAGTGAAACACATATCTCTTTGTCATGTCAAAAGTACTAATTTACAGAAAAAATGAAAAAAAGGTATAAAAAATATTGGTTTTTATTCAAAGTTTTAATGAATAATTATGATCGCTTACTCTTCTGACAGTGACATTAGTGTAGCTTTCAGCCATACTAACATCGCTGTCGGAAGAGTGAATGGAAACAGAGTCAGATTCTGTTTCACTAGTGATATGATAATTCGATCCATTTCTTCATCGATAATGCCGTCATTTTTGAAATATTGTTCCTCCAAATGTTCTACATGGAGCTGCCCAATGATTTTTTGCACTGAGCTGCCCAATCTTCCACCGTAATAGTCTCAAAAGCGTCTTCAGCTATTCCGACTATTTCTTTTGGATCTTGGGTCACGTCTTTTCACAAGACTCCATATTTATCCACCACCCGTCTTTTCACAAGACTCCATATTTTTTCGATTGGGTTGAGATCGCAGTGGTAAGGTGGCAATTTTAATACTTCATGGTTGTGAGCTTTCAATAATTCATCCACAGCATATGTCGGTGGACGTTTATTATGTTTGACTAGCTCAAACAATACGGCCTTTGTCCAGGTGTTTTCAAAATAAACTCCCTTTTCTCGCAGCCATTCCTGCATATTACTTTTAATGCTTGACATTGTAGGTGCTTTGTTCAATTGCGTACAGTGATAAGGAGTGTTGTCCATTACCACAAGGGACCTTTCCGTTAGATTAAGAATTAATTTTTTACTCAGCCATTTCAAGAAATTTGACAAGTTCATTTCGTCATGGTAATCTGAAGATTTTGATTGAGATTTGAACATTAAAAATGCACCATGTATGAATCCATTATCTGTCCCCGCATGACTCCCTGATCTCTTGAGACGAACATGCCTAGCTCCTCCTCACTTAGCCAACAACTTTTTGTATGGTAAGTTTTGTGTATATATTCGTCTAAATATACTATAGGCCTTTTTTCTACTGTGCGATTTCTTCGAATTTTTCCCAAATATCTCACACGCCATGCTGTAATTTCATAGCGTTTCATAAGAAGTTTACGTTTGGATTGGCATGCTTATACTTGAAACCAGTGCTATGTAATATTCTGTGCAATGTTGTGATGCTTCCCTGAAAATGTATATCTTTTCTCTAAGCTGCGCGTAATTTACCTAATGTTGGTAATGCTTTCCTTACACTATACTAGGCGATGCAGTCGCTAAGCATATAGCTTCGCTAATACCACATATTGGAGCCGAGCGTAATACTAAAAAAAAACAATAATGTTTAGTAAATTTTTAAATTCCATAAAAATGAAAACTTTAAAAAAGCAAACGCTTTTTGTTTCAGTGGAAAATTCCATAGAGCTAAGGTTTTTTGGTCAAAACTTTTTATTTTTATAAATAGTAAAATTTGAACTCCGTCACAATCTGGTCCTAAACCTGTTGATTCGATTCCACACAAAAAATATTAAAATCGGTTAAGAAATCGGGAAGTTATGGCGTAACAGACATTGCGCCATTGAAGCTGCTCCATGGGAGCTTCGCTTCGCTCCGCTCCAAAAAACTGTGAATTTTTGCCGTATAGCGCACAGATCGAACCTATCCAAGTCGAACTTTTTCGGATGCGAGCGACTCTTCCCTGGAGTGATGATTTTTTTTTAAGTACTCGCCGCTGTTCTTGCTTTTTTAGTAATTCTTCTTATAGTTTTCTCGGACGCGTCTGCAATTAAAATAATTATGTAAAATATTTAAAAAAAGCGAAAGATAGATATTGTAAATTGTAAGTTGTGAGTAAATGGAAGTATGGCATTAAGAGAAGATAAATGGAAGAGAAAGACATACTACTCCGAAGCCAAATAATTTGGAAAGTGGGAGGATGTTAATGATATAGTTTAAAAAAATTGCAAATATTCATTAAAACTTTGAAATCAATATATTTTTTATACTCTTTTTTTGTCTTTTTCTGTAAGTTAGTATCACTATTATACTTTTGACATGACAAAGAGATAGTTATGTGTTTCACTAATATAAACTATTTTTATAGACCAGAAGCGGTGTTAGTTTTTTAAAAAGGAAACTATTTTTAACGCTAATTATCTTTAATTCCAACTATGAACTCTTAATTTAATTAACACAATAGAACACGTCCAGCACGTCGAACCGCCGCCCGTAAAGTGAAGCTCCGCTCCACTTTCCCTGCCCAAGCGCAGCGCCCCCTTCCACCGTGAGTCACATCACGCTATCGTGACGTAAGCCGCTTGGCCCCGCCTCCTCCAGGTCGGATATTTGTAACACGGCCTCTCCTGACAGCGAGACGTCCTCGATCGCTTGGTCTTGGTGCGGTGACTCCGCATCATCCATCGTAGTATCTTCTCCAACTGCAATTATGAACTAGTTGTAGCACTCAGAATGTACGCACGAGATCCAAACCCTTAATAAATTTAGCGCCGCTTCGCAACTGTAAGCGTGCACTCATACAGTCGCGACCAGCACCAAAATTAATAAGACTCGGTCTCAAAAGATAAATGAACATGAAAATAACTTTTAAAGCTAAGTGTTGACTCTTTTTAATATCACATCTACGAGTCACAACACTCTCACTATCAACACAAGTTATAAGTAAACTACCACACACGAAGCTTTTAGGAGTTTATAGATCACGCCATAGGTTGCGGCTTTAGCGCCCGCGCACGTGTCACTATAACAAACCTCTCTTGAGAAATAAAACACACGTCATAGGTAGCGGCAAGTGGCCCGCGCACGTGGTTTCTCAAGGAACTAAGCACGCGCCATAGGTAGCTGCACAGGGCAAGCGCACGCGGCTTAACAAGGAACTTAGCACACATCATAGGTAGCTGCACAAGGCAAGCGCACGTGGCTAAACAAGGAACATAGCACACGCCATAGGTAGCTGCACAAGGCAAGCGCACGTGGCTAAACAAGGAACATAGCACACGCCATAGGTAGCTGCACAAGGCAAGCGCACGTGGCTAAACAAGGAACATAGCACACGCCATAGGTAGCTGCACAAGGCAAGCGCACGTGGCTAAACAAGGAACATAGCACACGCCATAGGTAGCTGCACAAGGCAAGCGCACGTGGCTAACCAATAACTCACCAACACCATCGTCGGCAAAGAATGCTGCACAAGCGTCTGGCGTCCATTCACCGCGCCACAGAACCATGTTCTCTGCAGCTGCTTGGGTCTTCTTGCCGTAAGACCCTGACAGAAGCTCCAACTAGTAGCGGGCATGAGGAAGTCGCTGGATCACTTTGTAAGGACCCCTCATGCCGGAGTCCAGTTTGCCGGAACTCTGCGAATTCTTTCCTACAAAAACAAAGTCTCCCACACCAAAGGCACGAGGCTGTTTTCTAGTTTCGTTAACTCGTTGGTCTTGTTGTTGCTGGTTCGCTACAATTAGTTCTGAAGCTCGTTGTCTTCTCAAGGTTACCATCGCCTCGCGGTTATCGGAGGTTTCCAGAGCTACATCTCTCGCAAGGGCTCTCAGAACAGGCGTAGTAGCTTCAATTCCAACCAAGAGTTGTAAGGGTGAAGTTTGGGTTGTAGTTTGCTTTGTAATGTTGAGAGTTAATTGAATCTTCCAGAGTACATCAGACCAACTCCTTCGCTTATTATTAACCTCAATACGAAGCATATTTAAGACTGTTCGGCAATACCGTTCGGCCTGACCATTTTCATGGTGCATTCATGGGTGTTATTAAATGAGTTGCACACCCTAACTCAGAAACCCAATTTTGAAAACTAGCACTTTCAAACATTCGACCCCGGTCGGTCACGATTAAAGATGGTGTGCCAAACAATGAAATAGCGTTCGTGAAAACACGTTTTAAATCTTGGGTGTCTTGTCTGTACAATGCGTACAACAAACAAAATTTGGAAAAAGAATCCACTAGCACCAAGATATACTTAAAACATCTAATGGTTTCAGGTAACGGGCCTAAAACGTCCATATGGATGACAGAAAATGGGTTATCGGGCTTAGTCCAAGATTCTATAGGCTGGTGCGGAGCCCGGGGAACTTGTTTAAGTGAAAGACAAACTACACAATGGTTAATATATTTCTTTACGAGTTGTCTCAAACCAGGAAACCAAAAATGACGGAGAATCAGATCAATAATCTTGTCCATACCAAGATGTTCATGATCGTCATGAAAGACGCGTAAAAGACTTAGCCTGTGGCCTCTCGGTATGAAGCATAAGAGACGCGATTCGTCACCGGTAGGACTATACTTGTAGTATAAAAGATTGTTTTTAACCACATACCGGGAGGAATCTAATTGACCGTCTCTCAGTTTCTCCATTAGTTCCTGTGTTTCGGAATCAGCAGTTTGAGCAATTTGAGCCCAGTTATTAGGTCGTCGGATATGTAAGACATTTACCGGATTTCGACTTAAAAAGTCTGCGTGTTGCATTAAAACCCCTTTGCGGTACTCAATTGAAAAGCGAAAATCTTGCAAATAAACCCACCATCGGGCCACACGCGGAACTAAATCTTTCTTTCGCTCAGTTAATTTAAGTGAATTACAGTCCGTAACTATTTTAAAGTCGATGCCGATCAAATAGTGGCGGAAATGACGTAATGCATTAACGACGGCTAGAGTCTCTAGCTCGTAACTATGATATC
This sequence comes from Calamotropha paludella, assembly GCA_927399485.1. Taxonomy (NCBI): domain Eukaryota; kingdom Metazoa; phylum Arthropoda; class Insecta; order Lepidoptera; family Crambidae; genus Calamotropha; species Calamotropha paludella. Next base: position 15,509,848 of record OV656807.1, on the reverse strand, counting down.
TAGATTCAGCACCATGCGTTGCCCTACTAAAATAACCAACTACGCGTTTTCGTTTCCCTTCGTGTTCTTGCAACAGAACAGCACCATAACCTACTGCGCTGGCGTCAGTATGGAGCTCAGTAGGCAATCCCGGGTCAAATATCGCGAGCACCGGTTCTCTAGTCAAACAGTCAATGACATAAGCGCGTGCCGCGTCTTGCTCGGCACCTCAATTAAAAGGTTGTCCCTTTTTCATAAGTTTTGCGATACATGCGGTTTTAGTAGCGTAACTAGCAATATACCGCCTGAAATACCCGGCGAGACCCAGGAACTGCCTAACTTGCTTGACACATGTTGGTTTCGGTGACTTCACTAAAGCGTCCACCTTCCCAGGGCTCGGTCTAACCTGACCTTGACTTATAAGTCTACCTAGATATTCAACCTCAGTCTCTAGGAAGGTGCACTTCTTTACGTTAATAGAAAACCCTGCTTTGGTGAGACAAACAAGTACTTTACGTAATAAGCTCAAACCCTCGTCAATCGAATCCGATAACAAAGTACGTCATCAATATAATTAAGGACTCTACCAGTATCTATCAAGGGTTTAAGGGTCTTGAAAATGATTCTCTGATACACTACGGGTGCATTTGTCAAACCATAGGGCATTTTTAAGTACTCAAAATGTCCCTCTGGTGTAACAAATGCAGTTTTATTAATAGAATCGTCATCTTTGATAGGAATTTGTAAAAATCCGGTAGCCATATCCAGGCTCGTAAAAAACTTACTGCTCCCTAACTTGTCGATGTGATCATCTATTAAGGGCAAGGGAAATCGTTCCCTGACTGTAATTGCGTTTAGAGCACGATAGTCGACACGTCGATCCTGTCAGACCCGTCTTTCTTTTTGACGAGTATGACAGGACTCGCGTACTCCGACTTAGACTCTCGAATTATCCCTTTGCTTAATAAATCATCAACTATTTTGCGAACTCGTAACTTCTCATCGGCAGAAAGTTTATAAGGTCGGTAATGTACAGGAACATCACTTTTTAATTTTATTTCTATACTCCCAGTACTGACGGTAGATGTCGCTGTCCCAATGACAAATGAATCGGAGAATTCAGCAATTAACGTAAGTAAACGGTTCCTATCCTTACCTACCAATGACGTTTTTAATACAGATGTATCCAATCCATGATACGCAAATGACAAACTAGAGGCGAGCTATCTACTCTTATAAGACGTTGAACATCACCAGTCCTTACATACGTTACACCCTTTCTGTTTAAAACATCTGTTCCCAACAATATGGGAGCATTAATACAGTCGGAGGGTACTGCAAACAGATCAACTTCTACAGATATTTCGGGAAATTCAATCACTGTTGTTACATAGCAAGTAGACTCTATATATTGGCTGCCTATTCCGCGCATTGAACGATAAGTAGGATTTTTCTTACAATTAAGATGATTAAGTAAAGCATACGAAATTAATGAAATATCTAAGCCACTATCGATTAAGACATCCACCGGTAATTTCTCAATCACAGCTGTCATGACGTTTCGGTGTTCGTTGACGTTTGACAAAAATTTACCTTGTTGACTTCATTACTCTTAGACTCAATGCGTTGTTTAAGAAAACACTTATCGGCAGCATGCCCTAATTTGTAACAATATTTGCAAGACAAACATTCTTTATTGGAAGCTGTCTGAGCAATAGCCGTATTGCCTTTCGGCTTCTTGAAACATTGCGCCCTCGTATGACCACTGTTACCGCAGTTAAAGCATTTCATAGCTGGCTTAGAAATTTCAGTTTTATTAGACTCAAAACGATTAACATTGGAGGGACGAACAATATTGCGGGTACCCCGAAAATCAGTCTTAGGCTTTGAATAAACGGATAAAAATTCTACTATTTCATTCGGTTGTAATTTCGCATTAGATGCAGCCGCCTTCACTTGCGGTTCAGTAATGCCTCGAATGATGATTGCAGTTTTCAAATCATCCGATAAACCTTTCACGATATTCAAACGCAACAATGACCTTCGGGCGTAATCGGCATACGAAATAAAACTTCTAGAATCGATACTCATAACATTGTACAAGATATTCGCAACATCGACGTTCCGCGGGCAGAGCGAACGAAATTCCGTTTTAAAATTCGTCCATGAACGATCGTCACAGACCCAATCGTTAAGCCATGTTCGTGCATCACCTTTGAGGCACCCCCCAATACGCGACAAACATTCACGGTCATCCCAACGATTCAATTCGCGACCACGATCTACCTCTGCACACCAAACCTCGAAATCGTTAACACTAGGATCGAAGTTCGAAATATAATAATGGCTAGGTTTTGAATGTAAAGGCACACTGTCCTTATCAGGATGGTCCATTTTTTTATTATGGGCGCGAGATGAGGGAGAGGAGACGGTATTTCAATTAAATAATGATTTAGATAATTAAAATAGTTATTATTAAGCAATTACACTTGTCCGTTACAAATTTCAACAAAGGATGCTACTGATTGATATCGATTTAAATTAACGTCCACCAAGCACGTGGATGCGTGCGCGCTCCACGACGACTCAATCCGAACTGACACTTTGTCAAGATGGCCGCCTGTCCAGTGCTTGGTGTTCGTTCATTCGTTCTGAAGTTTAAAGCAATCAACTATAGACGGCGCTGTTCACGATAATTTGTCTATGCGCCGTCACGGCCAACCCTGACGATCGCACGACCTCGTGCGAGTAATCCCGTCGCCGCGTAGTGCGTTCACCGTGTCATTGCTACTCCTCTGGGCCTGTCGAACAATAAGGACATAACATTATCATGCGTTCGGTCATCACTGACAAGCACCTTATGAGGGCTGCGCCCTATTGTCTAGTTTGATCTGGGTCCGGGCATACGAGGCCCCTTCCACCCGTCACCAATCCGTGGCCCGGGCGTGCAGGGCCCCTCCGACCAGTAAAAGACTCTTGGCCCGGGCGTACGAGGCCCCTTCGACCAGTAACCCCACTGTGGCCCGGGCGTGCTAGGCCCCTTCGACCAGTTACTAGACAGTGGCCCGGGCGTGCTAGGCTCTTTCGACCAGTTACCAACCAGTGGCCCGGGCGTGCGAGGCCCCTTCGACCAGTTCCTAAATAGTGGCCCGGGCGTGCGAGGCCCCTTCGACCCGCTCAGTAGGAGAGGTGTAAATATGATAAATCAACCTCCTTTAAAAATCGGAACATTATAATTTTTTTTTGTGCTTCGGTTTCAAGGAAATTCAAAAAAATAATTATAACTTACTTCTATGTACTAAAGCGCGTTCTACGATTACATGATGATCATCTTCAGACGAAACTGTGAGGGTTCCGGAATTGGCGGTCAGGGTGTCTTCGCTAGCAATGGAAGCTGTTTCACTCTCAGTGTCGGATGACTCTACTAAGTCAATCTCGTTTCCATCGACCGCCGTCACGGCTTCCTCATCATTGATCAATGATGAAGATATTTCTACCAGACCTTCAAAACCTCTAGGCACTGCTCGCAAGTTTTCGTGAGCGTACTTATAAACACGGCCTGATTTACTGATGCCTTTTAGTTCGTACCGGTCATTATCTAGAACCCCTACAATAATAAATGGCCCTTTGAACTTTTTCGCAAGCTTAGTCTGGTTACGCTCACTACCCTTAATGAAGACGTAATCGCCTTGTTTAAATGGTTTCACTGCAGCCTTACCTCGATTGAAAAGCTGTTCTTGCGAACTAGCTGCCTTAAGAATATTAGCCGATGCTTCACTTCTTATGGCCTCTAAATCAGCTCGAACAGGAGTGTCTACGTTGGACGAGATTTGGGACATACCGAGAGATTGAGCACGTATACCAAACATTAACTCAGTTGGAGTAAACCCTGTAACCCTCGACCTAGTAGTATTTAAAGCCAATTGTACTTCGTCTAGTTCTTCCCTCCAAACCTTGTTAACATCATTCTCAATAATTGTTAATAAGTTTTTCAAAGTTCGCATCACTCTCTCCACCTGGCCGTTGGCTCTAGCGGAACCAGTTGCAATGAGGTGAAGCTCGATGTTATGTTCACTACAAAATTGCTTGAATTCAGCACTAATATAACACCTACCTTGGTCAGCAACTATTCTTTTAGGGGCACCGAAAAGGCATACCGCTCTTTTTAAGGCTTTTACCGCGCAAGCCGCGTCAAGCGATTGAGTGTACTCTAATAGAACGTACTTTGTAAACGAATCTATGATGACGGACGCGTACTCTTTTCTATCGCTTTTGCCACTAAGTTTGCCCGTGATATCGATGTGGATCGTATGCCAGGGAATAGAGACCTTAGGTATTGGATGTAACCTGACCTGCTGGGCACCTGATGGGCCCTTAGATGCTTTGCATACTATGCACGAATCAATGAATTTACGGAAATTTTTTGACATTTGAGGGAACCAATATTGCTCATATAATTTATCAAGAGTTTTGTCAAAGCCCAGGTGTTTAATTTCACTGTGTACATGATTAATGAGTGTCCACACCAGTGAACGAGGAACAATAGGAAGCCAGCTGCTCGTCTTATTGCGCTCTACTTTGCGATAGAGAATACCATTGCGAACATCATAGGTGTGTGCAATTATTTCAGGCAACTCACCCTCTTCGTGCTGCTGTAACAATGTCTGAATTTCAGGATCTCTTTTTTGCTCCACCTGGATCCAGCTATTATGAAGTTCAACAAATTTACAGATTTTCGAGGACTTGTTTGGAAAGTGTCCGCTACTGCAGCATTATTCTCTGGTGATGGTAATGCGTTTCTTGATAGAAAGTCAGCATGGCCCATGCTACGCCCTTCTTTATATATAATGTCAAAATCGTATGCCTGAAGATAGGCCCACCACCTATGGACGCGAGGGGATAGATCAACTTTAGCTTTAGAAGCCTTTAAGGAGTTGCAGTCAGTGTAGACCGTGAAATGTTGGCCATATAGATAGTGGCGAAAGTTTTCAACTGCTCGCACAACCGCCAGGGTTTCCAACTCATACGAGTGGTACCTAGATTCAACTTCGCTTGTGCGTCGACTGAAATATGCCACCACATGGGGTGCACTGCCTATTCTCTGAATTAAAATCGCCCCATAACCCTCTGAACTGGCATCTGTGTGCAGTTCTATTGGTATATCAGGGTTAAAAATTGTTAACACTGGCTCCGATGAAAGAATATCCACAATTCTCTTATGGACCGCTGAATGTTTTTGTGTCCAAGTAATGGGTCCTTTCAGTTTTGTTAAGGGATATAATGGGCTAGCGAGATTGGCGAAGTTGGATATAAACCGCCTGAAATAGGAAGCTAGTCCTAGGAACTGTCTGACCTGTGTCGCTGTTTTTGGGACAGGAGCCTCGACCAGGGCTCTGACTTTACCAGGGTTTGGTCTGATTTCACCTGCGCGGATGACATACCCTAGGTAGTTTATTTCCGACTTCATGAACTTACATTTGGTTATGTTGAAGGAGAATCCTGCCTCGGCGAGAGCCCTGAGCACGGCATCAAGGCGTTGGAGCCCTTCACTAACGCTAGATGAGTAACAGAGAACGTCGTCCATATATGCTAGACTGACCGTGTCTTTAAGAGACTTTAGAGCTCGGTTGATGCACCGCTGATAGACGGAAGCAGCATTTCGCAAACCGAAGGGCATCGCCAGGTATTCATATTGCCCCTCCGGAGTTACAAAGGCTGTTCGCTCAATTGACTCCGGAGTGACCCTGATCTGATGGTAGCCCGAAGCCATGTCAAGCGAGGAAAAGAAACAAGCTCCATTTAACCGATCAACCTGTTCATCTATTCTAGGAAGAGGATAGTGTTCGGGCCTGGTGTTTGCGTTCAGTTCTCTGAAGTCGACGCACATCCTGTCTGTGCCATCCTTCTTTTTCACAAGCAGGATAGGGCTTGCGAATGGAGATGAGCTCTCGCGGATAACCTTGGCATCTAAAAGACACTGGATTTTTTCGCGAACTATTGTCTTTTCGGCCGGGTATAATCTATATGGCCGCCTTTGAACTATTTTATGCGGGTCAATTAAATCGATTTTTAGCTCACCTCACCGTACTGGCGCAGCACATTTAACAGCTGTTCCTTCTCGACACCTTCTAGATCAGTATCGATTAAACTAAAATCAAAAGTGTCAGCAGCACAACAAATGTTAACATCCTTTCTCAAGGAAAATTTTATTGATTCACTATCAATCTCAACATGTAACCCTTGATCCAGAACATCCCTACCTATAATGACAGATTCCGTTAACTTATCCCCATCGACAACGTGAAATAATAAATTGACTTTAATGCCCTGAATTGATACGGAACCTAGTATTTGAGTAGCACATTTTATGTCTTCCCCACTAATGCCTGTCAAATAAACGGTATCGTTGCGTACAGAACCGAGAAGTTCGCTAGCCAGAGTATCTTTAATCAAGGAACATGCTGAGCCGCTATCGAATAGAAACGAAATTGTCTTACCAGTCAACGTCGACAGAGTACCTTTTGTCAATCTGTGCTCACAGAGATGGACTTCTTTCCTCGCGGGTTGGTCCTTTTCAGGCTTGTTATTCGGACAGTTAATGCTTATGTGCCCCGGTTTCAGGCATGTGAAGCATGTGATGGTCTTCTCTACTTCAGGCACTTTAAATCTTCCAGTGCTGTTTTGTCGTTTACGACACTCTTCAATCTTGTGACCACGACTACCGCAGTAATGACATGTTCCACTAAATCGTGCTTCACTAATAACACGCGGTTTCTTCGGAATGCCAGGATGATCGTCATTTTCTTCATGCCGTCTTTTCAGCGACACTCCGCTCAGAGCTCGACATAACTGAGCTCTCGTAGTAATGGCGTAAGCATTTAGCTCTCTTCGTATAAAAGAATTCCGTTGACTGAGGACTGATATAACGAACCCAGTGATAACCTCCTCGGTCATCCTAACTTTGGGTATACGTTCGATGAGATTCCACAAACGCATAGCAGCATCTGATGCTGTTTTGTGGACGCCAATTTCAAACTTCATGATATTATCGAAGTAGTCTTGCATTAGCATAGGCTTTCCAAATTTAGCAAGAAGCGTTTCCTTAATCCTAGACCATTCGAGGTCTGAAGTCGTTAACTGAGTTAAACAGGAAGCTGCCCGGCCCTTCAGTGAGTGAATTAAAGCAAGAAGAAGCTCAGGGCCGGACAGGTTTCGACTAGTCACTATAATGTCAGTAATTCTGCACCAACCTTCAATATCCGCATCAGCATCATCGGGATCGAATTTAATTAGTTGAATCGCATTATTCTGCGGCAGCGGCTTTTGTGCCGCCGCTAACAATCGGGTAAAGATTGATTCCATTCCCGTAAGAAAATCGGATGTATTGGTATCGACGTTTTGATTTTCTCGTCCCGTACCGTTTTGAACGAACTCCTCTGAAGAGTTGAGCCCTTCGCATCCCACTTCTGATAAAGGCACACTGTCCTTATCAGGATGGTCAATTTTTTTATTATGGGCGCGAGATGAGGGAGAGGAGACGGTATTTCAATTAAATAATGATTTAGATAATTAAAATAGTTATTATTAAGCAATTACACTTGTCCGTTACAAATTTCAACAAAGGATGCTACTGATTGATATCGATTTAAATTAACGTCCACCAAGCACGTGGATGCGTGCGCGATCCACGACGACTCAATCCGAACTGACACTTTGTCAAGATGGCCGCCTGTCCAGTGCTTGGTGTTCGTTCATTCGTTCTGAAGTTTAAAGCAATCAACTATAGACGGCGCTGTTCACGATAATTTGTCTATGCGCCGTCAAATGTATTAACGATGACAATACACTTACAATGTTGTTCGTCGCATCAGAATCTGAACTTGACTTACCAGCTATGTCAGCCTTACCTGCAGCAACAGGGGGTGGGGTTTGGTATTCGTGTGCTGGACGTAACGAAGCCGACGTCGAGCTTGTAGATAACCTATCCTCAATAGCATTCAATCTTCCGAGAATTAAGTCTAAAGCTTGGCTACGCGATTGGCTATCACCACTTTTAGAATTATTGTGGCGGCGACGCCGCTTACTAGAGCTATCATGGTTTTCACGTGAAGCACTTCGATGTCTACGAGGACTAGGTGACCTCTTCCGTGACCTTGAATGACGTCCTGACATCGTAGAGGCTGTACTTACGGTTTATGAAAACTAAACTAAATTACTAATCACGCACAAATACTTTGTAAACCACTTGGAATAGTAAAACGGCACAGTTAATTTTGTTATGATTTAAATTAAATGAAGTAAACTAAATTCAAATATGATGGCGAGCTAGGCCTCGTTGTCTATCCCACTTCTGATTTTATAGACCAGAAGCGGTGTTAGTTTTTTAAAAAGGAAACTTATTTTAACGCTAATTATCTTTAATTCCAACTATGAACTCTTAATTTAATTAACACAATAGAACACGTCCAGCACGTCGAACCGCCGCCCGTAAAGTGAAGCTCCGCTCCACTTTCCCTGCCCAAGCGCAGCGCCCCCTTCCACCGTGAGTCACATCACGCCATCGTGACGTAAGCCGCTTGGCCCCGCCTCCTCCAGGTCGGATATTTGTAACACTATGCAATAAGGCGTATTAAAAACCTGCCTATCTAATATTTATGCATTTATTTTTTAAATGTATTTGATTTTTGACTTGTTTTTTATGAAAATATTCAGGAATGAGTAATTGACCTATATTTTCTCATAACTAACCCTTGCAACTTTATGTCTCGCAAATACAGCACTGCATCTAGGGGACTTCTTTCATGAAATGGACTCTACGTTTGTTACAATATTCGACACTTAGCAAAGTGCGTCATCTTCAAAGTACTTCATCAGTTTGAATCATCGGCTTGTTATTGATTTATACCAAACTGATCGTGTAGCACACGCTGACTGATAAGATAACGATGAAAGTTCAAATATTTTGGTAATTTTAATAGATCCATTAGTCTGTCTTTAATCAAGACTGATGAGCAAACTGATGAAATTCTGATCGTGTAACCTCCCTTTATGTCTGTATGGTATCTGTTTTGTTTGGAGGGAGAAGGATATTTCACTGTTCATTCAACATATTTAGATTATGATGTATGAGAAGGAAAGATATTACTCAAGAATTAGCAGTATAGCTTAGACCTTCGCCTACTCCGAAAATGGTAAATATAAACTACTACCAATACTGTTTCACTTTTTGGCGGGAGCGGGAAGCGTCACATTGGTGGTTTTGTTTCTCTTGTTAAAATTTGTGTTGTTGTGGATATTAGTGTTTAATAATTATTAACCACTAAGTGTTTATGAGCATACAAAAGTGTTGCCAAGTGTAACAAAGCAGCGGAAGTTGTCTTTTCCTGCTCTCTCGAGAAGTCAACGGGGAGATTTCAGTAAAACCCCACACATTTGCTGATATCTAGGGAAAATATATTTTACTATGCAGCTCAGAGTAAACAGGACTGGAGTAGCCATTAGTCAATATCTCGTACATATTTTTCTGCCATTTTTTGCGGGGGGTGAGGTTACTACTACATTCAATGCCAGCACACAGGAACAAAAACTCTTTGCGTGTTTACAAACGCACACATGCATAATACGACAAACATATTTAAAATACACGCACACGTGCTTAAAATAGTGTGTTAACGTTCTATTCAAACACACGAATGTCATTGTGTGAGAAGTGACATGACATAGCACGAGAATATCGATATCGATAAATCAGTTTCGTTCAATGAATGAATTTATTAACTTTGCGTTAGTATTCCTACAAATACAAATTGAAACTTGATAGTTTATTGCATTTAAAAGATATTTACAATAGGTGTTATTATATATATAGAATTCACTGTGGACCCTTTTGCGTATACCCATAATGGAAAGGAGGAACTCTGAAACATTATTTTTAAAAAAGCGATAGTGAATATAGTTATATTTCTCAGATTTTTACTTTGACCGATTGATTATTTGTATTTTTTTGCGATTTGCTTACATCACTTTTTGCAGGTATTTCCTTTTCAACTTATTTTTTAACCTAAAATTAATACATTTAAATGTAATAAACTAAAACTGTTATAATATTACATGTTAATATCTATTTGAAGCATAACTAGTTATATAATAAACTAAGAGGATCATTCAAGAATAACGTTGGCACAGCATGGGCAACTAATCTTCTTCTATTGTTAGATAATTTTTGAAACTGAGACGGCTCAATATGTATGGAACATATAGTACTTGTTCTTGAAGATGCCCAAGATGCCCTATTACCTATTACAAGCATGAATCCATTTTTTTCGTATGCTGTATTCTTTAGGAAAACTGAATATGAAAAATTAGATGTTTCCGGGCATATCAAAGCTTAAAGTATAAATACCAACAATTAGTATACCGCCTAGGGGCAGAGTATATTTGCCTGAACTACACATACCGATCATTTCTAATTTTAATACTGCAATACTATCTTCCAATAGCTTTCATTTATGTACAAATGACTTTTGGTACCACATACCTTACTCCTAGTATCTTGAAGTATTGCAGTTGGACAAGCCGGTTTTTAAAAGGAGCTATAAATGCTACAATATTAATAAAAAACTTAACTTAAATGTTGACGATGACATTTAGCTATTACCATACTAAAATGTCATCAAAATCAGTCGCGTAGTTTTTTGGTGATGCGTGCTCAAACATACATACAGACAGACAAAATGTTCAAAAATTAGTGATTTCGCTTCCTCTACTCTCATTACTAGCCATTTGGTTTAAGGTGGACTTGACCTGTTTTATTCTATATCTTTACAGTTTCATTCTCGTATGTATAATATCGCAGGTAAATAGTATAATTCCGCACTTTACATACGGCGTCATCAGTTCAAAATCACATACCTTATTCTTATTTGAAATCATCATTAATACCTGGTAATAATTACTGAAACAAACTGTAATTTATCTAAGCTGTGTTTTATTATCGTTAAGAAAAAGAACTAAGAAAAGGGTATGTGTTTTTTAAACTGATGACGCCGAATGTAAACTGCGGAATTATACAATTTCCCTGCGACATACAGATTTAAATTAAAAATACATATTTCCAATTTAAGTATGATACTTGCATTCATTCATTCATTACTCACTCGTAAAATCACAATATCGATGAAGTTGACATCACTATTGTGCAAATTAATATTGTACAAATTAATAAGGGTTGCTGATTACAAAATAAAAACAATTTGTCCTGTGGCTCGAAAAAAAATTTTGGTTTCTCGGAAATGATCGGGTGTGCTGGTTAGACGATGGTACCCTTTTAACCGTGTCTTTTTTATGAAGTCAGGGACACTGGAAGTATATACAGCATTAGTACTCTTAATGTTTATGAGCGCCGCCCAGCATGAATAAAAGGACAAATAGTTTGATTATTATTTTAATTAATTATTTTATTTATTATTTTATATTTCCATGTTGTGTGGCAAAGAATAGGCTTCAAGCAGCCGCAAAAGTGTAGGTATGTACTTAATACTAAACTAAAAATAAACACGCAACGTACATTGTTAAAACGAAATTATAATTGGTAATTAATTAATACAAAATTACAGTTATTTATTACCAACAAACTTTTTCTAATTTTTGTCTTAATTAATTGAAATGCGATAATGGTCAACCCTAGGTAGTCTCGTGGGGAGTGCAGCCGTGACGTCATCAAACGAACTTTGAGCGCGAAATTTGAAATTGTAGTCTGCTAAAACATGAAATTATGAATCAAATAATAATCAAAACCTAAAAATTATGCTTACAAATGAAAGGTGACACCATCTTTTTGCATACTAGATATTTTCGAATTTTTTTTACAGTAGAAAACAGCACAGGCAGGCATTTTCGTGGGAGCTCTGCACGGTAAGACGTTCTGATTATTGTGGTTTTAAAATGGCGGCTCAACTAGTTTTATATAACGCACAGGATTCCGACGCTTGTGCATTTGGCAGAGGGGTAATGTTAGGCAAAGGCTACTCCAGTCCTGTTTACTCTGAGCTATGCAGTCATCATCTTGAAATTAAGAAAAGATTTTTTTTTTTTATTGCAGAAAGTTGGCAAGCAAGCAAACTGCCCACCTGATGGTAAGTGGTAACAGTGACCTATAATACATGCGGCTCTTGTGAGATTCGCAGCAAAACTGCAACCCCCACAAGAACCACAGTGTACGTTGCCAACTTGTGACACAAGATGTAAAGTCACTGTACCCAGTAATTTCACTGCCATATCTTACCCTTCAAACCGGAACACAGCAATGCGGAAACTGCTGCTTTGCGGCAGAAATAGGTTACTCAAGAACTGGCAATTATAATTACTTGACACCGGCTAAATGCAAAAATCGTGCAAGCCACAAATAAAGAAAAAAAATACTACTGTTTGTGGATTGGTTACCATAGTAACTGTACTGCTGTTGAATAACAAACACTGCTGTTATAACCTGGCGAACCAGGAAAATATAATGATAAAGGGTCGAATGTAATGATAGCTAGTTTTAGTGGAAAACTATTTTTACAATCTTTTCCTAGCTAGATGTATTTATTGAAAAAGAAATAAAATTGTTGTTTAAATTATCTTAAGAAAACGGTTATTATTAAGTACATAATATTGACAGTAACTTTCCAGACAAGGTTTAGAAAAATGTTTATCTATATGAGCAAGAAGGTAAATAGTTCTTAGTTCGGCTTTCCTAAACTTAATGGTACTTATGTTCTATTAAGTTCAGACTATTCAAACTGTTACTTATTTGGTGCTGGCTATTATTCGTTTCGCTTTCAGATTGCCATACCAAAACAATCAAATGTGACTTGTGTATCTTGGAACCATTCGTCAGGATATATTGCTGTTGGGGGTGAAGACGGCATGCTGAAAGTTTTGAAGCTGGAATCCGGTATCTAAAAGCAAACCTTATCTTTATAATCAACTTAAACAGTTTTACAATATTCTAAGTATTGTTTATTCATGATGAATATATATTATTTGTGACTCTACTTGCCTTTAAGCTATGGCGATGTGAAGATTGTTATTTCTTTATTGTGAAATAGTTAGTAAAATTTCTCGTCTCTACGCAATCTTTTTTAAGGTGGAGGGGGAAATCTTTCTATGAATCTTAGTCTGGAAGGTCACACTGGACAACTTTGTGTTGCCATTTGGAATGAAGTATTTCAAAAACTAACAACAAGTGATGAGCATGGTGTTATAATAGTATGGATGCTGTACAAGGTGAAGTAATTTTTTTTTTTATTTACTTTTGAATGTCACTTCGTCAGTGTTTCAAGGGTATAATCCTTAGGGAAACTGCATTAGGATGAAATTATCCTGTGTTTAAGTTGTTCCTATGTGACAGATTGCACTCAAATCTATTCATCTGTTTTTCCATGATTGAATAACAAACAAACAATAATGCAAAGAAAGACAAATATATTTATTACTTGATAGGAAATTCTCTGTAACTATTGCAATGTTAAATATACTTCCTATATTTACAGGGATCTTGGTATGAAGAAATGATAAATAATAGAAACAAATCTACAGTAACAGGAATGGCATGGGGCTCAGATGGCCAGAAAATTTGCATAGCATATGAAGATGGTTAGTAAGTTATTTGATTGAGGGGCTTGATTCTGACTACATTCACGAAAAATGATTCCACTTTCTATTTATGAGAAGTAAATTAAAACTGAATTAAAACCTATTTATTTTAACTATTTAAAAAAATATTATGTATAGATGCTTCAAGTTTCAAAATAAGCATTCTCATGTTTAAAGATATAACTTGCTTTATTATTTAAAAAAAAAATTTTTTTTTATTAAAATTTAAGTTTAAGGTGCCAGTATCAGAATCAAGTTCAAATATTATATTTGTAATTTTTATTTATGTAATTTTTTTTTTAATTTTGACAGGTGCTGTTATTGTTGGGTCTGTAGATGGATCTAGGGTTTGGGGAAAGGATATTAAAGGACCCGGTTTGTCGGCAGTACAATGGTCTCCTGATAATTCTCTATTACTTTTTGCTTTGTCTAATGGTGAATTACATTTGTATGATGACCAGGGAAACTTTACTGTAAGTTTTTAATTCAAATATATACATGCCCTTCTTTTGACACAGGGGTTTTGCTATTCCATATTACAATTTATATTGATCACTTCTTTAGTTAGATCAGATAATAAGTTGTGTTTTGTTAGATGCCAGTTGCAGTCCATGGAGTGTCAGGATCAATGGAAGTGGTTTCTATGGATTGGTACTCAGGAAATGCACCAATAAACAGGCCTATTCTTGCAATCTGTTATAGAAATGGTGTAGTAATCTTAATGAAGAATTGCATAGAAGAAGGTAAACAAATTTAACATTAACATAGTATATGACTTGATATTACAAAAAAGTATGAATACTAACCAAGATCAATTATTTCCAGATAGTGTAGTAGTAGAAACAAATATGACTTCAATAGATTGTCATTGGAATCATAATGGTACTGTACTAGCAGCAGCAGGTTGTACTAATGACCAAGTTAATGTAGTACAGTTTTTCAGTGCTTATGGAGAGGTAGTATTTTCATTTTAATATCAAATAGTTTTCTTTTATAAATTTCTAAAAAAACTACAGGTGAACTGTTGGTGGTACCTACTTACCCCACTGCCGACAAGGAAACTGTTATTTTCCCGCTTAGGAAATGTATAGTAGATGTAAATACTGTGTTAATAAAAGATACTTATATTAGTAGCGGCAAAACTATCAAAGTAACAAACCGCCGATCGCTTAGCAGATTGAACACTCGCTGTAACTGTGTCGCTTGTTTCACATTCTAATAACACAAGCAAATGACGAGACAGTCAGCGATGCGAGCTTGTAGCCTAGCGACATTAATATCCGAAATATACCATCGTTACTCGCTATGATTAATTTAAATATGAACCAGTTATTTAAAATGACCTACGGTTTCACCTAAGACAACCCGTGAAAAACAAGATCAGATATGCTCATATTTAGATCTGTATTATGAGACTGCCCAGATATAATCAGATTGAACAGATATATCCGGATAGATCCAGATTAAAATACTCCTTTAGACAGACATTACCGATCTGATCATATCTGAAAATTATTTTAACAAGTTTTATTAGTCAAAGGAAACAGTTCTCAAATCAGAATCGGAATCAGAGATCAAATAGAGTCAATTACTATGTGTTATTCCATAGTGTACCGTGAATTTCCCACTGTTCTTGTAGCTCAGTTGGCCGAAGTGGTTAAGGAAATGGACTTGAAATCCAATCCAAATCTTCCTTCGCAGGTTCGAAACCTGTTGGAGGCTAAGCTTTTATTGCATACTTTTTATTTTATTTTCCCGTTGTTAAAAATTTGCGTTGTTTTGAAGTAAGTTTTTCAATTTCGTTTTTTAGATATGCACAGATATTTGCATATCTAAAATCACCGAGAAATTCAGATACGAACAGTCTCATAATACAGATCTGATCCGATCTGAAAAACTTGACATCCGATCAGATCTGAACTCGTTTTTCACGGGAAAGCTTTTGTTCTACAATAGCTAACGATTATATAAACATACACGTGCATGATGAGTAAGGAATTATTAGTCCGGTCAAAATAGACATTTTAAATAACGAAAATTCAAATAGAGCTAAATTTTGGTGGAGATCTTGGTGGTAATGGTGTAACATTAGAAATAAAGTGTTAAAAGTCCGCATCGATCTCATATATGCTATAAATGTTACCCGGGGTCAAAAGTCAAAATTTGAGATTTTTTTAGATTTTGTTGCGGTAACGGTAGCCCTAAATAATAGTAGCCCAGACAAAAAATATAGGTCTTTATATATTTTTTAAGAACCACCAGTCCTGAGATATAGAGATCCTAAAAGTCGAAAGAGCCACGTTCTTCATGATATGCACATAATACGCAACGCATATATAAACATAGTCAGGCACTTCATACTAGTTCTTTCAACTTGTAGAATTTTCATTATAACCGGACTAAATGTAACTACACTCGTTCAAGTAATTCAGTTCTCCTATTGGTTGGAATTAGTCTAAAAATAATGTTATCTTATCAGGTTACCAAAATTATCGTTTCAATTGAAACTTTCGAAATACTCCTATATTAATATTATTAATAATTAAAATTATTATATATTTTTACAGCATTTACGGACATTACGGGTTCCTGGTGGTTCCCTTAGGGCTTTATCATGGGAAAAGCAATCATTACGTTTAGCTATTGCTATAGATTCATTCATTTATTTTGCAAATGTTAAACCAGATCATAAGTTTGCATTTTATGGAAATACACTGGCATTCGTTTCTGGCACTGAGACAGTAACTTTCTGGGATACTGTAACACATCAGGTAAAATTTAATTTTTGTGCTGCATCTTTCATTTTGTCTTCTTAAATCTTTAGTGTTGTTGCTCACTGTTTACTATTGTATAATTACAGTCCTGGATTAATCACATTCCCGACGTGATCGATATGTGTGGTATCAGCGAATACTGTGTCATAGCAACACTGAGTACGCTAATTATATCAAATCAACAAGGAATACAATGTGATGGTAAGCTGACAACCGTATTTATTACGGTACTTGTAACGAGGCGCCATAGCTATATTGGCGAGTCGTTGCTTTCATTGCGCTCTTCTCTGGCCTTTTTTCATATTTTCTTTTCTCTTCGTTTCCTGTTTTAAATTTACTGTCTGTCTCTGTTTCCTATTTTAAATTTACTGTCTGTCTCTTTTAATTTGTTTTGTTCGAAGTTTATTCTTACCAGAGTCAGCGCGTAGAGTGGTTGACTCACCGATAACAAATTATTTAATTATATTTATAGTGCTGAGCAGTTATAAGCATAATTCACAAGTTTTCCTGTATATATATTCTGTACCACCAGTTCCTGTTTATAAGTCTATAAGTTTCTTTAAGGCACTATAGTAAGTAGCCCTACCTTTTATAATATATTTTAGTGATAAATGTGAAATTGTTTTTGTATTCAGTGTAATTTACCTTTTTTTTATATAATTGTTTCAGTTGTGCCTTAATTCCTTAAATATAAAACAAGTGACCTAAACGAGCTTTTATTTCTCCGGCTGCACCCGTAACACTTAACACGTAACACGTAACACTCGAGCCCCACGTTGGGCGCCAGTGTTACGGGTGCAGCCGGAGAAATAAAAGCTCGTTTAGGTCACTTGTTTTATATTTAAGGAATTAAGGCACAACTGAAACAATTATATAAAAAAAAGGTAAATTACACTGAATACAAGAACAATTTCACATTTATCACTAAAATATATTATAAAAGGTAGGGCTACTTACAATAGTGCCTTAAAGAAACTTATAGACTTATAAACAGGAACTGGTGGTACAGAATATATATACAGGAAAACTTGTGAATTATGCTTATGAGCTTATTATACTTGTGAGCTTATTATAACTGCTCAGCACTATAAATATAATTAAATAATTTGTTATCGGTGAGTCAACCACTCTACGCGCTGACTCTGGTAAGAATAAACTTCGAACAAAACAAATAAAAAGAGACAGACAGTAAATTTAAAATAGGAAACAGAGACAGACAGTAAATTTAAAACAGGAAACGAAGAGAAAAGAAAATATGAAAAAAGGCCAGAGAAGAGCGCAATGAAAGCAACGAGTCGCCAATATAGCTATGGCGCCTCGTTACATACTTATCTGTTTATTTCAAACTATCGTACCCGCGCGGCTTTACACGCGCATATTTTTGTATTGGACACTGTCCCCATTTTTCTCGTGTCTACTTGCAGAAGATTTTAACTCTTGTCACTTGACTCTTGTGTTTATGGTGCGTTATGACGAGTAACGGGCAAGGTCAATAAAGCCAATAAATTATAAAAAGTTCAAATCTTCATAATGACTTTAAGAAATCAGTATTTACCTAATAGCGCCAGCTTTTCACATGTTTTCCATAATATATAGTTTTCAAAAATCCCGTTTTCCCATTACAGCTTAAGTTTTATTCAAATGCCTATCTGCTAGGACCTATATGACCGTTGTTATAATTTTTGTAAATCTGTTAGGTTATAGCTGATTCTTTCGTGTAACTAAATAAGTAAAGTAAAGATACTGTAAAGTTTCATCTAAATCTGTTCTGAAGTTTCTGTGTGAGTGTCATCACAAACCTTTGCTTTTATAATATTAGCAATAAGAGTATCAGTAAAAATCAATATAGAAAATTCTTTCATTATTTAATCTCAAAATCAATATTTGTGAGTAAACTAGCTGTGCCCGCGACGACGTCCATGTGGAATAGTGACTTTCAGCAGCATTAAAAATTTTTAGGCATTATTTTGCAAATAAAACATATACATACATTAAAATAAGCTATTTACAGTATTTTACTGCAAATGACTTATTTTTATATACGACGTTTTTAGTTTTTCCATTTTTGCTAAAATATAAAGATATTGCGGGTTTGATACACGTGAACATACCACATAGAGTTGCCAATGGTTTTTTTTTATCTGAAAGAATACCATCTACTTCAAGCATCTGTCCTTGAGCTTTATTTATTGTAATTGCTAATGCTGCTTTTAAACTGAAATGGCAAATCAGTCGGAATTATCGGAATACGGGAATCGAAATATTTTCTCTTTTTGCCATTCCAGTCATGCTTATAGCTTTTGTAATGTTGTGTCCCAGATGTGTTATAGCCGTGTACCATTACATAGTCTTGGCGCGTCTAGATTTTTTATTAATAGGACTGGAACAACTTTTAGCCTTAACTTTAGGTAAGGCACTCTTGATAATTTTAAGATCAGGATAGACATTATTCTTTGGTCATTTGTGTTATCATCTTTTGGCAGAACTCCTCTACAGCAAAAATTTTGGTACTTAACTTTAAGATACTGCTATTAAAAAGGTATGACATCATATGGTTTTATAAAGGGATCATTATTTTCCGGTAATTTAGTCCCTGGAACAATGTTCGCGAACCGTCTCGCTCACTCGCGCCAACGCGCGTGCGAACACGCCTTGAAAGATGCCTTTCAGAAATGTTTTGAGCATAAGCGCTAAGAGAAGTATGTGCATCATCAAGGGACTACTTAGAAATTAGAAGTTTGTAGCTCTAGTTCAATAAATACACTTTTAATCAACAAAAGTCCGATACTTTTTGAACAGCCCTCGTATTTGATCCAAATCCGTTTAGGTGTGGTTGAGTTACAACGTCAAAACATACAAACCTACAAATTGATAACATTAGAAGGAAACACCACTTTGTCAAGGCGGAAGAGTTGCGGGCATAAGCTAGTTAATCTATTTGTCTATAAGAAGAGGTATTTGAGTTTAAGTATTGTCTGTCTGTCTGTCTATATACCTGTCTAATGAATCAATACGAGTGACTGCGCAGATAACGAAAGTTATGAGTCTTATTCGCTTGCTTTGTGAAAAAAGAACGTAACCTTTTTCAGCAAAAACAACATCCATGCCCGTATTATATGTAGGAATAAACAGCAAAGCTGTGGTTGTGGCCGCTTCCAAAGAATCATTCATGATTTGGAAATTTTCGACACCTTCTAGACCACGTAAGTTTATATTGACGATATTTACTTGAAATTGGCATAGCGTAACATTTATATTATGTATAATATGCATAATATTACTTAGACTGTGTGACTGCTGTATTTGGTGTAACGTAATGATAAGATGGTGTATTTTCTCCTCTTGTTTTCTCTGTACCTACCTATCTTTTACTCCTCGTTTACTTCTACAGCGTTATTACAGCGTCCCACCCTGCTGCGAGTTGCGCAATGAAATCAGTCACCCAGGGTACCTCCCGCGACGCATAACATGCGCTCTCGCATTTACGTCGCATAAGTACCTACCTAACGAAATGTATTCACACTTGCAATTAAAATCGAGGGCAAAATTACACGCCGGGTTTAAGTGAAGGGGCGGGCGTGCGTGCGTGCGTGCGTGTGATTTTAAATTATTTATGGTGGTCAAATATATTTATATAATATTATAATACTCGTAACAATTTAATATTATATAATAACATTATAACAATTTTATTTAAATCTTTTTAAAGTGCGTTTTTGATTTGAGGTTAACTATCTGTACGTCTTCTTTTTATTTGTTTATGATATAAATTATTGCGTTATTATTGGTTAAACAGTATATTTTAATGATTTTTTTATATATAACTTGATTCTGTATACAACTATATACAACATCAATTGACCTTTTGATGCTTCTTACTGATCAGTATAAAGTTTTTAAGTTTATCTTTCTTTCCACAAACAAAGACTATTGACACACGGGAGGAAATTTTTAGTTTTCTTTCTTTGTTTTGTCTTTGTTTAGTTACGCTAAAGAAGTATAACTTCTTACGTGCGTACATAAGTACACACAATTTTTAGTTTATGAGGTTCGAAACACCCTTCGCTATACTCCAACCAATTGTTGTACATTTTGATTAAAATTTTAAATACGTCTTATTGCAAAAGGTATGGTTTACTTTATGTTCAAATTTTTTTTTATCTTTTATTAAAAGCGTTATCGATTAATAACGCCTTAATCAAAGAACAAAACAACTCATACTTTCTACAATTTGGCGGCTTTAAACCTGTAAAAATAAACGGGAGAAATTTATAACTTATGAAAATCATTGTTACGTTTATGTATCAATAAAATGCATGAGGACGGGGGCGTAGCGTGATTGTGACAACAAACGTAATTTTATTTTGGATAACTTTGTATAGCCTTAACTTAATATATTAGTTCTGGGTCATATTAAAAGAAGTAATACTTGTGAACACTCGTCGAAATCTTCTAGTACCTTTCTGATTTTACGCTGTAGGCCAGCGTTATTTTCTTCAATGAGAGGAACATCCTCTCGTATTCGAAAGAAACATTTTTACAAATGTTTGGGCAATCGATTAATATGAAACAGCCATTTAGTTTCATATTTTTTATATATTTTATGCATTTTATGCAATATCGACGAGTGTTCACAAGGTTTGGTAGTTCAATTGGGCGAGCATTGGATTGGACCTAATTTCTAAAGGTTGCGGGTTCGATTCCCGCCTGAAAATTCACTTGAGACGCGAGTCGATTTTTTCTAGTATTTTTATATTATAATAATTTATCTTATAAGATAGCATCGAAAAACGCATTAAATATATAAAAATTATAAAATAAGCAATACTTGTTTCCTTATTTTCTTCAAAGAATATAAAATATAAATTTTGATGGTGTTTTCAAAATTTCTCTGTATATTTACGCAAGCGATTTGCTACTATTCTGACATTTTTTCCCTTTAATTAATTAAGGTATATTCACTTCAGTTTAATTTGACTTAACCTTTAGTCCATATGCACCAGTCGCCGCTAAAAGTTCCAGATTTTTTTTCTTTCCTTACGAAAGTCATGAAAGTTGAGAAGATATTGCGCAATCTTCTTCTCATCATTGCTAACGGTATATCTGAGTAGACTAAACTTAGTCCCTATGCCCTTATTGTTCAAATAGTGTTATAAATCATTGACCCAAAATCTGTTGATTCTTATTTATTATTTATGTATAATAAAGCATAAATATTCACCTAAAATTTCAGAAAGTATAGAACACATGTTTCAAGCGGATGGATCACCTTTAAGATCTGGAGACGGTGGTTTCCATGACGATTCTATATGCTGTATTACATGTTCTGACAGCCATTTACTACTTGGAAGAGATTCCGGAACTGTCCTTTTCTTCTCGCTGGTTAATTTGAAAAAGATAACATCTATAAACATGAATTCAAAACCATATAAGTTGGGATTAAATTTCAATTCAAGGTAATTAATAACAAGTATTGTTGCAGTTGCACTATCGATTATACGATTTGGAACATCTTGTCGTCTCAGTAGTCTAAACACTAAACAAAATTGAAATACGGTTGTGTCTTTTTCAGTAAATTTTACGTGATTGATCAGCCTGGTTCATTATATCTCCTGGACACCGATATGGCAAATAATATAAGTATAGGCCAGGCGGTTCGTAAGGACGTATGGAGTGCTTTGTGGGCGTCTGACAACCCACAAATGTTGGCGGTGGCTGAGAAGGCCAGGCTTTACGTATTGAGAGACAATGAACCGGAGGAACCACTAACTATGCAAGGTTACTTGTGCAGATTCAAGGTCTGTATACTCATCACACATTATGTGTTATTATTTAACTAGATTTTGTTTTAAAAGATTTATTGACAACGGTTATACGTAAAAAATCGTATATAAGCGCACAGTTTCTTTGTGTGACAAGATTGTGCGCTTCGGTTTAGGTAGTAATGATTTCCTATTCGTGATCATATTTCAAAGCTTCGAAAGTAATTCTTAATAAATATTGCCTCAGAAAAATCAATTATCACTCTGTTTTTTTATTTATTTTTACGACCGTCCGCTAGAGTGCACTTATTTGAGACCCTGCAGGGGCAGATATTTATGACATGAATACGATGATTTGTGTCGTAGTCATTAAGCGAAGCTCTCTTTTAGGCAACTCACAAATTTCGCTTGTCTCCCTCCTGCTACTTAACGGTTGAACCAATTCGAACGAATTTTGGCATGAACATACATGATTATATATATCCTGACGGACATAGGCTATGTAAAAAAAATATAGACTTTACCATGAAGGAATAATCACCGAAACAAAAATTCAAAGGCTGATCACAGCCAAACCGCTGATACTACATAGATGAAATTTGGCGCCAAAACTAACATCGTGGTCGTGACTAATGTGAAAAAAAAGTTTTGAAATCGGACATACCATGGAAGAATAACCACCGAAAGAAAAATTCAAAAGCTGATCACAGCCAAACTGCTGAGACTACATTGATGAAATTTGGCGCCAAAACTCACATCGTGGTCGTGACTAATGTGCAAAAAAAAGTTTTGAAATCGCACATACCATCGAGGAATAATCACCCTTAAAAAATCTAATTGCTTCGCTCAGTATTTGCAAACAGCAGCATGTATTGCAGACCTAGTTATACTTAGGGATTGCAATCCAGAAAGGATCCGGTAATCAGGCGCATCCGGCATTATTAAACGTTTACCAGATCCGGTACTAATATACCAGATCTGATAACCGGATCCGATGATAATGCTTTTGAATGAGCAGGTATTTGTAAATGTGCATGGGTGGTGTTTTATTGTAAGTTAATTAATTCAAGGAGATATAATAATAATACCAGATTATTAATGTGACAATTGCGCCATTCATTAGACAGCTCGATTAAATTTACAAACAAATATAAGACATGTTTGATAGCATTCTCAAATACTGTAATATTATTGCGATCTCAATTCTCATATCTGTAAATTACGCATATTTAAAAAACATTTACTAATAATAATTAATATGTATGTGAAAGTAAAATCTAGAAAGACTGTCACATCTTAAAAATTTTACTACAGTCCATCAAATCTAAGAAGTACCGTTTGACAGTTCTGACAAATAGAATAATAGGGATGGGTTTAAAAAAATCGATTACTATGATATCTGAATTTTAAGAGATCGATTACTATAATATCCGAATTTTAAGAGATCAATGACCATAATATCCGAAATTTAAGATATTATTTCTCTGTACTCTTTTCCTATATTTTTTAAATAAGTTATTGTAAAAGGTTGTTTATTGGTAAATTTAGGTTTTACTAGTAATCTGAGGATATAATACCGAAAAAATCTTAAGGTTCTAAAGGTGAAAGTCGAAGCATTTAAATAAAAGTAATGTTTAGGATATTTTTTTATTCACTACTAATACTGGAATCATTGTCGTCCTCGTCATCATAGTCATTTAAATTAATGACTAGTTGATTATCCATGAAATCATCGAATTTTACGTCTCTGTCGAAGTCGTCCATTATTATTTTCTTTGTTTTTTCTACTACTTTTGACCAATCTTCTTGTGTAACTTGCGCACATGCTTCCTTTAATAAGCCTTCCATTTTCTTGACACTGAAGGGTGGTTTTGTGTTGTGTCTTGCTGCATAACCTGTAAAACAATTATATAATTTTTAGGTGGGAGACTTAGACTATTTTTTAAATTATAAAAGCTGGAGGCACTCGTGTTATGTGGCTACAAAATGTGTTAAGCTAATCTTGCAATATTTTGTTTGGTAATGTACAATTTTACACAACTGCGAAGAAGAAGGGTAATGTTTTATAGTATTACTGTACTTAACGGAAAATCTCAATTCACAATATAATATTTCAGCTTATTAAGAACAAGTTCTTGTTTAATATAATCAACTACTAAAAAATATTATTATATTATAAAGTATTACCTTTAACTTGGGCCCAAATCAGTTCAATGGCATTATATTGGCAATGATACGGAGGAAGTCGTATGACTTTGTGCCCGTGTTCTTCGGCTAATTGGTCAATAGCATAAGTCGGTCTTGGTGGTTTATGCAATTTCACTAAATGTAACAATTCAGCTTTTAATAGTGACATGTCGGCTTCCACTCCTTTTCTTTGCAGCCATGCCACCAAATCTGCTTTCTTATTGGCTGATGTTGGTGCTTTATCAATTTGCACAGAGTGGTATGGGGCATTATCCATTATAATTGTGCTGTTAGGAGGGATATTCGTTAGTAAATTTAAGAACCACTCTTGGAACCTTTCCGCGTCCATTTCTTCATGATACTCTTTTGTGCTTTTAGATTGGAAAGCTAATAATGAATTTTCCACGAAACCTGCAGACGCTGATCCAGCATGGCATATAATGAGGCGTCCACCTTTCCCTATCGGCACTTTCGAGCACGAAGCTTCAGAATCATCTGTCCATGTTTTCGGCACAGAGTGGTTGGAATTTAGCCATGTTTCGTCCAAAAATATTACATTATCCCAGTTTATAATTTGTTTTACTTCGCGCAGGAATGTTAGTCGCTGCATAATTATGTCATGTCGCTCCATAACAATTTTTCGTTTGTCAACTTTTTTGTATCTGAAGCCAATTCCTGTTATTATCGTTCTCAACGACTCTATGCTTCCCCTGTACAGCCCGGCATCTTCTAAAGTTGCACATAACTTTGCCAATGTTGGAAATTCGCCTCTTGTATAATAACCATAGATATGGTTTCTAATAGCATGGCTATCGAAGTCATCGATACCTGTCACAGGTTTAGTTCTTTTCCTTTTTTTCGGCGTGTGAAGTACGTTACTGTCACTCCCCGAAGGCCCATATTTTTCACTTAATATTTTGCCGACGGTGCGGCTACCAATACCGAGAGCTTCACCGACGCGATCCCGAACTTGTGTAACTGGCAGTAGAGCTCCACCATTTTGACATTCACGCTCAAAATACTCGTGTAATTTCACCACCAATTCACGAGCCTGGCTGTTCAAAGTACGTCCTCTTTTCGACATGATTAATAAACACTTGCTTAGTTCAGAGTCCAGAAAAGTAATAGCCAAGTCACAAATTGTAAAAAAACAAACGAGAAAGTAGGTACGCGCACAGTCAGCTTCCAAGATGGCGAGAGACTGCTGACGCGGGCGAGGGGGACCGCGTGCGCTTGTGGTCGGCAGTGTTGTCTGATAAAAAAAATCTTTTTTCTGGAGCTATTTCGCCTATATAGATTTATTTGAAAATAATTAAATTAATTTATTTTAGGGTACCTATGTATTAAATGCATTATGCGAACGAGCAGTAACGTGAAATTATACAAAAATTAAATTGCGCTCTACCCCTAAACATTACGTCGAAAATTCGCTTTCTGGCCGTGGTCTGACATTGGCCATAAGCGCTTCTAGCGCTTATAACATCGTAATCTGAGTAGATTATGGAACGAGGCATCAAATTTGACCATTTTGTCATCTGTCATGTATTTTTACAAAGTCGTTAATTGATAATTTGAAAGTAATAAATTCGATTTTCCGAATAATGTACACGATTTTTTCGTACACAATTGATTCCGAAGAGTCGCAACACTAGGAGCAGTGCCCTAACTATGTGACTTTGCAATGAGGTCAAGAATAGAACTATTAGAACTTATTTATTGTGTAAATATTATTTATTTTGCTTTGTTTGAAAGTTTTCAATTACATTTAGATATTAAGAATTGTACATTTTTAGATCCAATAATAAAACCTTTATAAATCCATGGTTTTACGAAAAAGGTTATCGAATTTGAATAAGTTACGCTTAAACAAAGTTATATCTGTTAGAAAAACATGAAACGTCAAACGGTACTTCTTAGATTTGATGGACTGTAGTAACCTAAACTACTAGTTTTTCATTGTTTGCTCGTTGTCTAATCTTAACATTGGAAATAACTTCGATTTAATATACATATTTGTTTTTGTAAACTATCTAGTATTATATTTATATTATTTTATAAATACAAATATATTCGAATAACTCGCTAACAGTTCAGTTTTAACTAAAAAGCGAAAATCATCCTGATTTGATCAGGCCGGCAGGATCCGGTCGGATTCTTTCGGATTGAAAATGATGCCGGATTACAATCCCTAATTACATTAACTCATCAATTCTTAATTATGACGTTTCGGGTTACAGAACCTGTAAAAGCTCCTTAGTGGAGTGCCGTTAGACTGTAAAATTAGAAAATGAAGGAACCCACAAAACATGCATGGAATTTAAAATATTTTTTTTTATCAGATTGTTTATATTCTATATAAAAATGTTTACCCATTAAAAATCGTTGCTTTCATCGAAATAAGTTGATTTATTAAAAAATATAGATGCGACGTTCGATGGCGCGCTGTCCGTGTCACCGCAGCATGCGACAAACATAAGAGTAACGAAGAGACAGCGATATATCACTATAGTCTTCTCTGTCACTCTCATGGCTCATTCCTGGGAGTTTTGAGGCATTAAATCTCTATTTAAAATTATATAGAACAAATGTTAGTAAAAAATAATTATTTATTTTTCTCCAAAAATATACAAAGTACTTATGCTAAATTAATTTAATTTAAGATATATTAATTACAATTTACATCTTCATCAACGTCGTCAATTTGTACTACAGGAGAAGGGATTGTACAGCTATTACCATTGCAGTTTATACATGCGACTGAGCAATTAAAGCCACTTTTTCTACACCCACAAGCAGATCCACATCCTGATTTACAAGTAAAAAAAAGAATTCGCAGCAAATTTTCAGGACCTGGTGGTTTATTCATCATTAAAGGCTTTATGATGCCTGCATCAAATTGCCATCCCCATTTCTCAGGAGAAATATCATTGCCTAATCACATTTGTACTTGTAAATTAACTCGTTTAATATGTTCAGAAGCAGAATCTACAGTTGGAGTCAAAGTTGCCAATTGTACGTAACTATTTTTAGCAGTCGCTTTGATAAATGAATGGTATCGAAATTCATTTAAATCTTTGATACTTTTTGGTGCTGAGTACAGAGCTAAGATGCTTTTTAAGCCAGCGTCAATTATTTTATTTTCATCTTCATCTACATTTTAAATACCTTTGCAGCAATAAGTAAATCTTCTCGTTCTTCAAACATTTTTGCAAATTTGATTTTACCTCTTTTATAAAAAGCTGACGTCGTATCACAACCGGTGAATGCATGTAAAAATCTGGGGGCACGGCAGTGCCCCCGCCAAGTCGAACAAAAAAGCGGCACGGACGTACCATCCTTTTCTCGAAGCAATTCAGGCCATTTTCGATCCCATGTAACTTCGTAGTGGATAAAACTAGAAGACTGAATTTTCAGTAACCATGCAGGCATTGTAAAGACACGGTATATTTCAAATTTCATTCAATTTGAACTAGTAGTTTAAGAATTATAACGGGTCAAATTTCTTAATTTTGTCACTCACTGACTCACCGATCATCAAAATTCTAAGACACTTCTAGTAGACCTACAAGTTTCAAATTTGGAATATAAATAGTGTTTGGTGTATGAAGCAAGGAAAAACTAAAAAAAATACAAAAAGCAATGAGATCCCATCAAAATAATACTTGTCAAAAAAACCATGTCTCGCAACTCAGTTGTTCTACGGTAAAAAGTAGTGAGATCCATGTAATACCAAGTCGGTTATTAATTTATTCAGTCCCTACTTAAGCGAATTTCTGTCTTTATACGTCCAGTCTGTCGACAGACATTGTATTACATGGATCTCACTACTTTTTACCGTAGAACAACTGAGTTGCGAGACTTGGTTTTTTGACAAGTATTGTTTTTGATGGGATAAAATATATTCTTTGCATCTCAGCAATGTATCGTCTAAGCTCAGCGTTGAAAAAAATTTTTGAGCAGTTTTACCTCTTGCTGGTTTCAAGAAAAAAATTTCACGATTTTCTGGTGCTAAAGCTCTTAATAAGACTAGGACATCGATATCCTCTGAAGCGATGAAAACATTTGTTGATTGTAGATTGATAGCAGTTTCTACTATTAATCTATCAGCATCGTCTTCAGCTTGACATGAAAATATTTAATTCTCCGATAAAATACTTACTATTAAATTGAGTTATTCAAACACTATTTACGCTGTTATTAAATAATTGACTTTATATACACTTGACAAAGGTAAATTTCACTTTACTTGCGTTTAACAAAATTCCAAACCCGATGGTTGAGAGAACTAATAACACTGAACTAGTCTACGAAAACGGTACTCCGTTGTGCAGGAACATCTGCCGCGCGCCCCTCCACTTATTTTTACCTGTCCCTTGCTTGTTCAACTATTTTCTATACCTGTTACCGTATAGGTATGTGTACTAGAATATCTATTAATACATATTTTCAATTTAGGATCAAAAATTAAAAATTATTATAAATTTACATGTAAATAAATTGCAATTGTTTATAAATAAATAAATATAAAAAAGCAACAAATTTATTTGGGTAAACTTTGTTACATAGAGTACAAAAAATAATATTCCGCAAAATTTTTACCTGTTCATTGATTTTACTTGGGTTCCTAGGTATAAATCTAACGACACTCCACTACCTGTCAAGTAGCCAAAACGTCAAGACAAAAATATAAAAATAAATAATAAAAGCGTCGTAAATCCGATAAAAGTGGTATTATTTAAGTAATCAATAAATTTTAAACTTAGCAGAGCTTGTATTATGGGTACTTAATATCGTATAGAATACATAAATAAATATATAAACGACCATTACTCGGAAAAAAATGCTTCTGCTAATCCATCATACAAACATACGCTCCGTTGCATCAAGCGGTCTTCGCTAGCCGTGGCAGTGTAAAAGCTAAACACGGTTTTAAGTTTTTTTTTAACAAATAGATTGGGCTTAAACTAAATAGTGTATCTCTTATCATTAACATAACCAGCTTTATAATGTCTCTATAGCTGGGTAAGGTCCTTAACTTTTAATGAAAACCATCATTTATATCGATATTTTCTAAATGTTTTGTAGGAGTTGGAAATAACGATGGCTCTCTTAGATAACATAACGGACAAATGTACGCCGCAACACATTGTTCGAGTTGAGGTGAAATCATTACGTGACACGCGCCAACTTATTGAAAAAGTTGGCCTTAAGGAAGCTGAAAATTTCATCAAGGACAATCCACATCCAAAGCTATGGTTAGACTTTTTGAATTATGGTTACTCTTAGTTCTTAATTTTTTTCTTATCATATTAGCCGAATAAACCCGAAGGTGGGTTGGCGATCGCAATAATAATTCTGAACACTCAAGTTTCAAGGGTTGATGCATCCAACATCTCATGAGTATGTAAAAAAATTATATAATTGTACGATTTTGGACAAGACTGTAACAATAACAAGACATCATTGAGAAACAATATCAATATCTTTATCAAACAAATTTCAATATAAAACTTACACACTATGTAAATTGGATTATTCTTCGATTCATTTTTGGCTAAGGGAATACAGAATAATTGTGGTTTACGCACTGACCGAGTAGGGATTTTAAACTTCAGTAACTGCCGTCAGATTGTCCATTGGCAATTTGATAAGGTAAGTACAAGTCACTCACCTATCTTCGCATTTTAAAGGTAATCATATTGAAATGACAAACGATCCGGTATTTTTAATCGAATATAAGAATCGTTAAAGTTGTAGAACTCGGGACCCATTCTATAAATGGAGGCTTGGTGAATTAAGAGCACATATCTATATGACATTGCAGATTAAATATTCAAACCTACTGACTAGATCGCTGACTTTCTAGAACGGGTCCTTTACAACTGGGACTTTTACAACTTTGGCGATTCTTAAGTTAGTGCAATTGGGTATGACGTATGACTTTCTTGTCTTAGGATGTTTTTAATTACTTTTTATTTTAGGGTATTTTCATTTCCAAGTTACTCAGAAACGCAGTCGGGTATTTATTTTTTAAAGTTTTTGTATATATTCAGTATAACTCTCACAGTAAATATGAATCTAACGACACCTCTTAAGCTAAAATCCATCGAGCCGTTCAGGCTGCAGAGCACGCCAAACAATTATACAATTATACATACGTACATACACACTCTCGAAAAACATAACTCTCCTTCTGGCGCAGTTGGGTAAAAAAGGAAACTTTTTAAACTATTGTGTTTTTTAACACAATAGTTTAAAACGTTTCCTTTTACGTTTTTAATACAAACACTTCATTTAAAAAAAATAGGTAGGTAAAATTTTCGCAAAAAAACATTTTGCCCGAGTGAATTATTACAACAGCTATTTACTGGTTAAATATACCTACAGTGCAACAACCGCCCGAAATGTTTTGACTGAGACAGCGCCCCACCCTGCTGCGTGCGCATGGTTAAATGGTCGAAATCGGTCATCCGGGGACCTCCCGCAACGCATAACCTTGCGTTTACGCATTTACGTCGCATAATTACCTACCTAACGAAATGTGTTCGCACTTGCAATTGAACTCGAGGGCGAAATTAAAAGCCTGTTTATGTGAAGGCCAACGACCCAACGGCGAAATATGTCAAAATTTATATTTTTTCACTTGTCTGAACAGTAGCACACCTGTACAGTTTTGCAACATACATGCTGCGGTTTACCCGTGCAGTTCAACTGTACAAGCAAACCTGTCAGGTATACATAACATACGGCGCAATGGTAAATAGTCAGCTGATTGTTAACATGCTGCTTATGATATTTTTGAAATATGTAGATTCTTGATTTTCGATCACTCAAAACATATAATATATCAAATATAATTTACATTTATAGCATTCTGTGTAATTATATTGAAAATAGCACGTTTTTTGTATTTGAAAAATAACTGAATGTAGCGACTTAGATATGTTTCTCGTTTAACGTCAAGATAAAGTGATTATATATGTTTTTGTTATATCATATTATAACTCTTTTTCAGGCTGTTATTAGCAGAGGCAGCTTTAAAAAATTTTGAATCCGAAAATGCTATGGAAACAGCGGAAGCTGCTTTTGTTCGTAGAAATGATTATGCTGGCATTAGATTTGTGGCACGACTCAATGCTCTTCATTCCAATGCGCTCAAGAAAGCAGAGATATATGCGTACTTTAAAGATTTTGATGCCGCTGAAAAGATATATCACAATGAAGATAGACGGTAAGTAGTTTACATTTACAGTAGGCCCATCTTCGATAAAGATTCACATCGAAGTTGCTATTTGATAAAGCGATGTCACAAATGGATATGAACCAATCGAAATCGCCTTAAATTATCAGAGCAGTTTCCAAGAGGACCTAAAAGCAAACATACCCCTAGGTGAACTTTTCTTTTCATATGTATATAATGTTCACCCCTAATAATTGCCTTAATTAAATATTTATGGCAGTAGAAACAACAGATTAATCTGTGCGGCTTTACTCGCGTTTGGAACGTGATCCAATACGTAATTTTATGACTGTTGTCAACTGTGGCCTCACAGGGTGGCGGACGGTTGTATACGATTTGCAGTAAATGTATTTTTTTATTTATTTACAATGGGTTCGCTCTTGATCCCAATCAAGCCCAGGGGCTAAGGCAAGATCCACGATCTGTAGTAGAATAATTAATCTCGCTATCGTTTAGAGTGTGGGACGCATAGGCAATAAGTTAGTCTGACCTAATTTTACCTTGGGATAAGATAGCACCAATTGCGTAATTGCTGGCGTCTGTAGTAAAGTTAAACTCCTGCCCAAAATCGGGATATTGTAAAGTAGGATCATTCATTAGAAGTGATTTACAATGGTTAAAGCAATTTAGGTATAGTGGAGTAATTTCGATTTTGGCACCCTTTTTAGGCAACTAGTGAGAGCTTTAGTTAATTTAGCAAATTGGGGAATGATATTACGGTAGTATTCCAAGAGATTTTTCATTCTGCTTGCTTGCTTGCTCAAGATGCTTTTTTTTTAATTTCTTTAGGTGTTTGGGGAACAGGGTAGTTTTCTATTGCTTGTTCCCTTGTCAGGGTTAGGTTTTATACCTTCAGATGTTATAATATGTCCTAAAAAAATGGAGTTTCCCGTTTTAAAAATTCGGATTTATCAAGTTGTATTTTGAGATTTACTTCTTTGAGTCGCTGAAAAACGGATTCTAGATTAAGTAAATGTTCTGTCAGGAAAGTTGAGTAGATTATTATGTCATCTAAATAAACGACTGTGTTAGGTAAGCCTCAAACACGTTGTTCATTACTCTCTGGAAAGTGGATGGAGCGTTTTTCAGACCCATGGGCATTCTTAGGAATTCGTAATGTCCTTTTTCGACATTGAAGGCAGTTTTAGGTATATCAGAGGGGTTCATTTGGATCTAATAGAACCCGCTTGTTAAGTCAAGGGTGGTGAAGTAGTTACACTTTCCGAAAATATAAGGGAGAGGGTATTTATCATTAATAGTTTTGTCATTAAGTTTATTGAAATCTACTACTAGTCTCCATTCCCGAGTCTCCAGAGGTATCAGCCTTCTTTGGAACGATCCAGATTGGAGAAGACCATGGTGAGCTTGATGGTTCTATAATTTTTTGCTTCAGCATTTTGCTGGTTTGTTCCCTTACTTTCTCTTTATGAATATAGGGATACCTATAGCTTTTCATGTATATAGGAATCTCGTCTAATGTTTTGATCTTATCTTCAATGGAGTCAGTGAAAGTTAAATCTTGACCTCCATACTAAAATATGTCGATACAGCGCTCGCAAAGCGTACTATATTTGCCTTTTCTTCTTCATTAAGATGATTTATTCGAATCAATAGCTTGATGTCATGCTTACTACTGGCTGATAATATATCAAGGTTAAAACAGTCCAAATTATTTACTTATTTATTTGCATAGTAATGGTTCATTCAAACTAAATATTATATCGTCACATCTATCTATTATTAGAAACTTCTACATAAGCCTTATTATTGCGAGCTGTCGTAACGGTGTCATGTATATGGCAACCGTTTATATTTGCCTCGGCTATCATGACGTCACCATACTTACATAATACCGGTATTTTAAGCCGCTCATATCCTACCGTCTGCGACAACTAATACAGCCGCCGAATAAGGATTTAAAAAAAACTTTACTACTTTTACAAATAAATGGCAGCTCCGCGATGGATGCCGATTAAAAATATAATATTCAAAATAGGTAAAGTAAAATGCAACGGATGCATGTTGCAGTGTTATCATTTCCGCGCATGTCGTATTTTTACTGTTGACGCTGCGACACACATAAAGTTAAAAACAATTTAATTAGAATATTGCAAAATATTAACTTAAGGCTAGGGACACACTATGAAGGTTAAGAGTAGGTGTTGATGACAAATATGGACTGTATTTTTGTATAGGCCGGTTGCATTGGAGTCGAATTGAAAATCAGTTCTGCTTTTACCACAAATATATTAGGTAATAACTTTGTCACTTTACAGATGATATTAAGCACAATTAAGACTAAACTGTTAATTATTAACATTAATTGCTACAATTCAGCTTTCAGTAGGTTCGTACGTTGGCAGTGCCGTAGACAAGAGAGAGCGCCAACCATAAACATTAAAAACTAATATGTTGTGTATCAGACATAGCTGCGGGCAAGGAATAAATACATAACCTTTTACAATATATAATGGCTTGTTAAGTTATTAATACACATTGACAAAACGATATCTTATCACTATTTGCTATCAATCATAACAAAGTATAACACAAACGTTTTAGTGTTTAGTAAAGAAAAAAGAAAACAAATTACAGCTTTGAAACTAAACAATAAACTACTGACTTGTCAGTATCAATAGGCAAAACACATATTTTATGTATGGAACGAGTGTGTTGATGTTCAACTAAGTACTCTAACATGTCCATCTTTTCCAGGAAACACTTTAGTTACCCTTGCCATGGGCTAATTTGGCTAATGGGCATGGAGGAGTATTAATCTCCCGTAAAATAACTAAATTCCCTTCTTTCTTACTAAGTTCTTATTTGCAACAAATTTAAATAATGCTTATGCCAATCTTTCTTATTTGCAACAAATTTAAATAGTGAGTACACACTGATAGTTTATAGTATGATCACTAATCACACACATAATATGCGTTTGATTTATAGTGACCTAGCCATAGCGCTGCGCAGGCGCCTGGGGCACTGGTTCCGCGTAGTAGAGCTGCTTAAGGTGTCAGCCAACGCCTCAGACACGCAGGTGAAGCAAACCTACAGCAACATTGGCGACTACTACATCGATCGCCAGAATTGGTTTGTATTTTTGGTTTGTACAACTTATTGTCACCAATTTGTAGATTCAAATATTTAGTTTGTAAAACTTCGGCTATTGCTTCACAAAATGTTAATTTAATTATAGATGGTAGGTTTTGAATTTATAGTCTCTACTTTATGATCACTTTAATATTTTCAATGAAAGTTCTCAAATATTTGCCTTAATGTGAATCTTATGAATTTATACATACAGATGTTTTAGGTCTGGAGCATTGGAGTACTATACGATGTCAAATAATACTGAAGGTTTGAAGAAGTGTTATATGGCACTGGAAGATAATGAGTCGCTGTCAAAGCTTTTTACTGGGACAACCAAATCAGCCAAGGTATACCTTGCAATGGAACGGGCGAAATTGTTTAAAACGGTTTATGATGCGTGGATGACGGCTGGTCCGTAAGCTTTCGCATGACAGCACTGAGTTATCCGCTGTAGTGCTGAGTACTTTCAATCAAGTCATTGGAGAAAAAACTACTGTTTCATTGGGCATTAACAGGAACAGGAAAGTTTACTTCAAACCCTAAATATATTTAACATACTGTTACAAGCTGTGGGTGTTGGTTTATCAAATTGAATAAATATTTAATTTGATAAACCATAATATTTTCATGTGTTACTTTTATTTAAACACGTTTTTAATGAAATCACAGCTGCACTGAATTGACACACTAGAACAAACAAATAGAGTAGACAGTAAGTACAGGAAAAAGGTCGATACATACAGATATCTCTCTCACACTCAAGCGTACAAATATTGACCTCGCAATCATACACATAGCGACACTTTATGTGTGTCTGGGGGGATGGATGAGCCCCTCCCATTGGTCTGGCTGCTAACCAAAAGTGTTCAAATAGTTCCAAAGTTTCATGTATAAAAAACCTAGACTGAGATTATAAATGAAAATACATTATTATTTCTGGAGCTTTAAAGCGTCTGGTAAGGGTAAGCGTTTACGGAAAGTGTCTAGTACTAATTATTGACAAAATTCTCTAAAATATATGTAAAAATCAGCACTGAGACTTTAAGAAAAGTGAGTACTGTATTTATCTACCTTTAGCATCTGGTACTTATGAATTGGCCGTCGACCCAAGCTAACAGGTACGCACACTCTCAACGTATGTACTAACACTACTTTATTCCATTTCTATTATTTGTGAGAAAAAAAGTAACGTCTGGGGGCCCTGGGATCTTGGACTACTATTTTTATTTCATCTACTTTATTACCTATGCGCTACTTTCATTCACCGCGGCTACTTTTTCGTAATATTTTGTAAACAAATGACAGTGCACGATATATCACAGCCCTCTGACGTAACAATACTAATAGCGAGTCACCACATAACTATTTAGAAAAACCGCAACCCGTATTTAAGGAAAAAAGGATGGCAAAGGAAGGGATTCCGCTCTTTATTTTGTATAATATTTTAATGCCTAATTTATTTTTACATAAATAAAACCATAAATCCGTCTGGTAATATCAAAATGTGTCTTTCAATATTATGCCAAACTTTTTCAATTTATTTTAAATAATAGCATTAATTTTAGGAAGGGCCCGTAAAACAGAGTTTACTAGATGGAATAAGTGACACTTTAAGCCAAACACCATCTATACCTGGAATAATGCAACTAAGGGAATCAGGTAGAATGTTACAGGCTGCAGCGATGGCATTTCAGGTAAATTCTTTGCTTTTTTACTTACGGCAAGAGAACCCAATTAAAATGAAATTATATCTCGCTTAAATGAGATGAACACAATTAACAATAATTCATTTTAAGACACTACGATTCGTAGGCTATTTGGATATTCTAACTATAATTAACAGGATCTTTGAATATGTTTTATACAGGGTGTTTATTTTAAGGTATCAACCCGGTGCTAGGTGATAGCTGAATACCATCCCAATACCTAACGCTTTGACCTCCGTTTATATTCCACGATTTTTGTAGTTTTGAAGTTTTTTTTTTTCATTATATTTAATGATTTAACGGCTGAACGGCTTTAAAAAATTTTTATTTTTAAGTAAGCTTTTCTTAGTAGTTTTGTTTAATACAATGTTTATTGTTTGTAGTTTTACGAGTAAAATAATCTCCTTTTTAACTTTGATACAAAATGCAAAATATTTGATCAATTATAAAAAGATTGGGAACAAGCAGGACGGAATGGAATTTTTAACTTTAAAAATAAATTAATTAAACATCTTCTTTCGCTTTTGACTTCCTTTCTCTAGTCGATCTATCGTCTATTCCTCGTGCTCCTGTGTTTGTTTGACTATTAACAATTATTACAACATTTGTCTCGTTTATTGGACATTGATTGCTTACCGATTTGTAATTTCGTTACTTTGGCACGACGACTCTGCGCGTTAACTGATTAACTAACTCTGGATTGAACTTCAAAATTAAGGTTGTTTGTGAGTGTTATTATGCCACGAGATTACCAATTTTCATCGCAAGACTATGCGCAAATGCATTATTTCTACGGGTACGCGCATGGAAACGTTTCACTCGCCACTAGGTTGT
The DNA here is from genome assembly GCA_927399485.1 of Calamotropha paludella. Taxonomy (NCBI): domain Eukaryota; kingdom Metazoa; phylum Arthropoda; class Insecta; order Lepidoptera; family Crambidae; genus Calamotropha; species Calamotropha paludella. The sequence goes on along the minus strand of OV656807.1, from coordinate 15,472,635 downwards.
TTCGCAACCATTTGCAACGCAGAGGAGGACGACAGCCCGAGACATACCCAGACCATAGACAAATTTTACGTGTACATCGATCGTACAAGGAAGGCCATAACCCGGAGACTACAAATACACAAAGATCACTGATTGCAGATTCTGATCGAATAGACGTCGTTTTTTAAGAAGTGTCAGGTGATCCATCAACCAGCACTTTAGTGCTGGTTGATGGATCTAGCTAAAGCTAGCACCAGCACTGGTGCTAGCTTTAGCTATCAGTCGGCGCACAGGAATTCCGTATGTGAGTGTACACAGAATTTTACGATATGTAAGAATACACCAAAAGTGCAAGAGCTACTTCCGACTGATCATCAAAGAAGAGTAAATTTTTGCTAAGAAATGATAAGACGGGACTCCGAAAATCCCAATTTTTTTGATATAATTCTATGGACTGATGAGTCTAAATTTACAAGAAATTACATTTTTAACATGCATAAATACCATTCGTATGCAAGAGATAATACACATATATTTCGCCGCCACAGTTTTCGAAAGCAATTCTCGGTAAATCTCTGAGCGAGAATAATTAGAGAGCTAAATAGAGAGCTGGTTGAGCCCTTCGAGCTGCAAGATAATGTAAATGGACAGACGTATTAAAATTTCCTCCAACGACATTTGCCGATACTTCTATAAATATTTCATAAAGAATGCAGATGTTTTTTTAAATGGATGGAGCCCCATGCCATTTTGCAAGAGCTGTTCTAGAAGAATTAAACCAATAATACCCTGGCAGATGGAAAGGTAGAGATGGCCGCTAAGATCACCCGACTTAAACACCATGGATTTTTTCGTATGGGGCTTTTAAAAGGAGTTGGTGTACTGTACAGAATACGAAAGTATTCAATAACTTTAAAAAAAGTTGACAGAAACGCAAAATCATACTAGATCGCAAAATGAAACCTTAGTAAATTTAAGAAGATATTTTTTGCGAAGGTGCCGAATGTGCAAATCAGTTGGTGGCCAGTATTTTGAATACTTGTTGTAAAATTAAAAAATATTGTAAACAAAATATGATCGCAATTTCAGTTTGATTTATGTCCACCATATAAATTATAATTATTTTTTTAAAGTAAAGTAGTAGTGATAAAGTTACTGTTTTTATTACATGAGCTCAACTTAAAGTTAAAAGAATAATTAATCTTAAGAATGACAAAAATATGCGAAAATAATAACAAATTATAAAATATAAAAAATACTAGATTTCTGATTCAATACTTTCAGAGATCAATTTCAACAAATAATGCCCCATAAAGTACATGTTTTTTATAATATTATGAAAGCTTAGGCTGCCGTGCAGATTTTAAAGTTAGTCAGAGCTAAGGAAGATTTTAATTTAATTTATTTTTAAAGTTGAAAATTCCATTCTGTCCTGATTGTTCCCAATCTTTTTACTATTGATTTTTTTTTTGCATTTTGTATCAATGTTAGGAAGGAGATTATTTTACTCATAAAACTATAAGCTGTATAAAAAAATCTAAGAAAAGCTATTAAATATATTAAAAGCTAAAATATTTTAACAGAAAATACACTGAAAAAAAAAATGACTCGGCTCACAAGTTCTTCTCAGGTAGCGCTCAATGTGCGTCATGGTGTGGTCACGTGGTAGTTGAGATCATAGAATAATAGTGAAATAAAACACGTCTGTGATCTCCTAAAAGGAACCGCAAAATCTAGAATCCTAGTCTTATTACTGGTCACACACAGGTGTGAGCTACGAATTACCGTAGTTAAGAAATTCTTATTTTGTTTCGACTAGTAGAGAGGACGTGGAGTAAAACATGTCATATTAAATGGTATTTTTGAAAACAAAATTGCAACTATCCTTGTTTATCTTGACAATTCACAAATGTACAATTTTCACAGAAAAAAGCACTTAAATATCATCTTATTTTCATTTTAAATTAAGTCTCACATATTTAATTTTGTTTTTGTTATTTTTGACTTTGCTGGTGTGTGTTAGGGCTGTTAACTTTATAAAAAAGTGTTTTTTTTTTCAGTTGGCGAATGTCGAGGCATCGAACAAATTATCACCTTTACGTATCAAGAAACTCTACATACTAGCAGGACATTTGTATACATCAAATTCTGTTGGTAAATAAATATTTATTTTAGTTAACACAAATAGGGATTTCTGTATTATTACTTAGTTAGTCATACCTACGATCCCGTTGTTATTACAAAATTTTATATATGTCAATAATTAATTTCAGTGAATATGACGGTACTTAGTAAATTACACACAGTCACAGAATCTCTTTTACAGTGTAGAAGACTAAACATCCTAAAAAACATTTTAAAATTTATACACAACTGTTAAAGCTTTGCCACTGCTGCGCTGTTTTTGATATGAACCCTGTTCGCGTCTAGGTATAGTCAAACTGGCTGAAACTCACACTAAATTGGCTAAAGGAAAGAGACAACTTTACTTATAGAAATAAATAATTGATGTAATGTGACATGGTTCTATGGTGTATACAGCCCACTAGCTTAATTACCTAGTCGTTTAATCAACAGCCTAGCTGATGAGATCAGATGGCGTAACTTAGTTACTATGTACACATGTAAGTAATAATAATATTATTTGTTAACACAAGTTACAACTACCATGGCATTTGGATCCGCAAAGAACTTTGTTCCTAAAACAAGCACATTTATTATTGCGACATTGATTCATAGCTTACAATTACATCTTTGGAATCCATGGCCACCTGAAAGGTGACGTGACTTGCCACAGCCTCTCTCAAATAAATAAGGTTTTATGAAAGTGCATCGACATAGTCTGTATCTGAGGACGTAATAGTACCATACTTAGTTCCAATTTTATGAACATTTTTCTTATATCAACAATTTTCCCTTGAATATTGTTCATGTCCTAAGGCCCGCGATCCACTTTGGGTATGCTTATCAAAACACTATTACGAATATCTAACTTAAGCATTTTTTAACGGCAGTGTCAATCATCTTTTGGCTGCACGTTTAAATCCTTTGTGCATCTCTCTAGATTTATATCCTGTTCGACCTGACACATAACACACACCACTTTGGATTCATAACCCTCTGTACCCACCGTAATTCCGCATGTTGCGTGTATAACATTATATTATTGTAGGACTTACATTTGTGCGCTCTAGTGGCGTCGTTATGGCAAACTGCGCAGGTGAAGTTTGATTCTAAATTTTCAATATTTTCCATTACGGTTTTTGTACTGTGTGCAGCTTCAGCTGACTCTCGCTCTGTTAAAGATTTCATTTGCTCCTCTGTCTATAGTTAAAGTGTAGATAGTGTAATATCAGATCAATTTAAACCCGCTTTAGGTTCACTTCCAAATAAAGCTTTATATGGAGATCTTCCAATTATTCGATGGAATGAAACATTTTTGAAATATTGCACGAAAAAGCAGCCCACAGATCAGTTTGTTAATCTGTTTTCATTCATCCATGCTTGCAGCATATTTTCAACGTCTTGATTGTTTCTCTCGACACTGCCTTGAGTTTGAGAACGACGCGGATTCCCATGAGCAATTTTGCACTCAGGCCACATTGCAACTAATTCTTTTATTACATTCGCAGTAAATTCACGACCATTGTCCGATTGCAAAATTTAGGGTGCTCCAAATATAAAAAAAAACTTCATCAACTCAGAAGCTACCTCATCAGCTCTTTTTGTTTTAAAGGGACGTAGATTCAAAAATTTGGTTGCGTCATCTTGGAAATTTAAAAGCCACTTAAACTTGCCATCGCGACAGGACTGAAAATTCATTGGCTTCGTGACAATACCTTTTCTTGGTGCATTTCTTTTAGTTTCACATATAGGACCCAAAAATTTCGACAGCATTTTTGGGAATACAATATCGGTTCTTTATGTCGTACAGTATTTTATCTCGGTCAGGACACCCGCAGGATTTAACAAGATATCAAAATACTGTTCTCTAGGTAAAATGCGTACAGTAGGAGCAGTGGCTGTGAGTCTTTTAAAAATTAAATAATCTTCATTTACAGTTGTCATAATATTTTATTTGCTCATCCAGTAATAATCCATAACCGTCCTTCGCTGTCCAGAACTCATGGCTACCTTAGCTTTTTTTATGTCGTTTATAACTTCAACAATTCTTTCCGATGTCCAAGCTTCTCTATGAGATCCTACAAAGATAAAATATAAATCACATTAATTGTATGCCCTTAGTAATGAACTTATTATACAATTCACAGAACAAAGAATAATTACGAAAAAACAAACTTACCTTAATGCTATTCGTCATATTCAACAAGTTTGCGATCGAAATTAGCTTTAAAAATTAAATTACTCGAGTCAGCCACAGCTAAATTCACATTATTATTTTCAATACACTCTTCCATTGTACAATTTTTTCATTAAACTTTGAAAAACACCATCAAATTTGTTGTCTGCTGGCGCCATGTTGACATTTTGGAGAGTTTCGGAAACCGCCACCTAGGCAAGTAAATAAACGTCATCGATCACAGTCATTTGCCTAGCTATTTGATCAAACGGCTGAATATCATTCAAGCCGTTAGTTGAACGGCGCTCTTTAGTAAAGAGGCTAGGCTGTTGATTGAACGGCTAATTAAGCTAGTTGCGAATACATCTTATTGCTCGTGATTATATATAACGTTTTGAGAAACAATGGGGATTAGTACAATCAACAAACTAATGAAGTACATTCAAGAAACAGCCTTTGCAATTCAGCCTTGTATTTGCCAATCGAGGTCGGAAAAATATCAGCGTCAAACAAGTATTTTAAGCGTAGTTTGAATTAGTAAAGGGTACGTGGGAAGTTTTATTCAGCCGAGTTGAGGTACGTGGAACGGCAAATCCAATTTTCTCCAGAAGAGCGCATGAGTCGTTGTGGGCATTGATTATTCTAAATTGAACATGTTATCTTTAACCACATGAATGCAATAAATAATTTTGAATTTTTGAATTTCTATAAAAGAACATTGATTACAAATATTGTCGCCCATATTGTTAAGAAATTTTGTATAAAATGGAATGCAGCGTTAGAGCTTGTTATCTACAGAGGGGGCTCGTAGCCGCGAAGCAGTGCGCAGCTACAGGCTGGGTGCCGCGCAGCACTGGTTGTGGGTCGCGTGCTCGCGCGCGCGAGCGACGCCCCCACGGCCCGACGCCGCCCTGCGCGCGGCCGCCCGTCTGCGCGCTGCACTCCCGCACCTTCACCCAGCACAGCATACGCAGGCACGTCTCATATGCATAGGAATGTTTAATTGCATCGCTCGCTTGGCCAATACACCCTTACCGGTTGAAACCGGTTTTTTATGTTTAATTTAGATTCAATGAATATTCACAAAGCACCCCATATTAACATTAAGCGCCGCCGATGGTTCATCAGTTCAGCAGAAAGATGTCCACAGCTGGACGAAAGCCCCTGGTGATGTGGGCTTCTACCATATTAGCCACGTTTTGGAGGCGGCTTGGGGCAGTAAGACACTGTAAAGGTTAACGGGAGATATATCGTGACGTAACTAATGTCATATGTCGCCTTACCACACCTGTGTGAAGGATTGGTGCTATCATCTCTGCCGCTGGCAATAGTTCTGGTTTTGAATCCCAGTAGGGAAATATTTGTGTAAGAATTTGTGTGATGAACTTAAAAGCATTTGCTCCCGAGTCATGTTTGTTTAAATATTGTTTTATGTATTGTGTCTGTTATTTAGCACAGTACCAACACTGCTTAGTTTGGGATTCAATAATAAAAATGGTGTTTTCGAAATTTATTATTATTATTATAGGAATTGTGTACCTATCTCCTTATTTATTAGTATTCAATACTTTATTGATAAATGTGGATTTGCCATAATACCTTAGGTATAATTTTTAGACCTCATTAACCGATTCGTTGCGGATGGCACGTCTGCCGTGCCATCACTTTCTTTTGCGTTGTGGCGCCAGTCACAGGAGCTGTTGCATTTTTAAATCGATGATAACTCCTTCAAATTAAGTTTTAGGGAAATCTACCCAGGTCTGCATTGTGTAAGCATGCTTTTGAGGGGCCAAACCACTACATTCGTTTTGATAAATCTCAAATTCTCACTAGAGAACAAATATTGGTTCCTAGGATGCTACGCGAGACTACTGAAATCAGAAAACATCCTAATTTCAATAGAGACGAAGATAAGAGCGTTCCATCTGCTTGGGATCCAATAATTAATAAATGATTACCTCCAAAAACACACATTGCAAGACCTGATGATGTAGTTAGCTCTTTTTGCAAATAATAACAGTAAGATGGAGGTCGGCCCCCCTGCTCGAGTTTCTTTCGCCAGTTCTTCTGGGAAGGGCCTCCCAATTTCTCAACTGGTAATAGACTCAGTAGTATACAATTTAATCGCAGTGAGATAATAACTAAATAAAATGTAAAAATAAAACAATTTGATTTATACAACAATTTTAACAATTAGGAACGTTCCCGATTAAAATATTGTGAAGGTAGTAGAAAATACATGTCAACCATTATCTTAGTCATCCTGTGATCACGGCTCCTGTAAAGGAGTCGAAACATCAGGATATAAAATAGATTATGCGCAAAATACGTAAAAATGTGCGCAATGTGCGCGGAAGTGTAAGAACTAAAAATCTACTCAGAATAAAACTTACTATCTACTCAAAATAAATCTTAATATTTCACTTCAATCAAGCTCGTAACCTGTTTCTGGTAATTGTATGTCGCAACGAATCGTTTAGGAACTCTGACAGAACCTACATATAATTAAAGATCAAATAAGTTTGAATCTTAGCTTACAAAGGTAGAAAAAGGAAATGGTTGAAAACCCCCAAAGTAGTTTTATATTTGAGTAAAGATGATAAAGATGAGTATAAAGTAAGCATTTTGAAAATTGGTTATCGACTAATTGCTTATTTTCAAAGTTTTGGCATGTAATTACAGGTTTGGTGTACGATTGCTGCAATAGCTATTCAAGCAAGAGCCTTTGACCTATGTTCAAAGGCATTTATAAAATTGGAAGCTATAGACGTAAGTGGGTTTTTCCTTTTGCTTTTGACGTGTTTTTTACCTGGTGACTACAGAATTGATCCCTTTTTTTTAGTCGGAGCGTTTCGAAGCTCTTGCAATAGAATGCTTTACAAGATACAGACCGAGAGACGTCAAGGGTAACAAAATAGATTGTCCAAATTGTCACACGGGTATGCCTGAATGGTGAGTGTGCTTTTAGATTTAGTACCTATCTGACTACCTATGTAATCTTTTTCATGGTCCAATTTTACAATTTTCAGCACAGACATTTGTTTTTGTAAAATTGGTCGCAGATGAGCGGTACATTGTAACCGGCTCGGCTCTGTTACCCAGTTTAGAAGTTATAAAGTTAACAACTCCACCAGTTACCTTAAAAGACAAATTTTCTCAATTTATAGTAAATTATTACAATAATATACACATTATATACTATATTTCTTACATTCGCATCAACCTTACCTAACCTTAGTCAGCTCTAAGCTTATAGCCAGACCCCTCTTCTCCACTGGGCACGTGTGCAAGAGCCCAGGGCCCCGCAATCGATAGGGGTCCCCTAGTTCCTACCAGATCACCAAACAATAACTTACATTACCGAAAACGTATTTCATTCGAAAACTTGCTTATTAGCTTGCTAGCATACGCGATGTTACTCTACTTTCACCTAAAAATTAAGCTTACCGATATCAGCATGTTTAGATAAATTTTATTATATAAAAATGCAATTTAGTACTAAACTTAAACAGAACAGTAAAAAAGAGTGGATGTCACATGACGCGGTCTTTTCAAGGAAACCTGCGTAACCAAACTCACACATCTTTAAATCGCGATGATATTCCGATTGTTAAAAAAACTATAAATGTTAGAGCATATATCGCAAAGGATTTATTTTATATTTTACCCTTTTTTCATATGGTTATGGTTCATAATAAATAACAGCTTACTTCTTTGTTTTAGAACTAATTACCAGGGTCGCAAACAATATAAATATTGATATTATCGATATAGTTTTAAGATTCAATGAAAATAAAGGCAAAAATATAAGATAAAGATAAAATGATGTTTATTTAATATGAGCATTCACAATGCTTGTAATTTACGTTAAAGCTGCGCCATGGCTTCGTGAGTCCTACGTCGGAAGATCTTGTACCGGGAAGAAGTAAATCAATCTACTTTTTTTTAAGCTGTAATAAATACAACTTTTTGCTGTTTATATCTAAACCTATCTTCGTATACACTGGTTATTAGATGTCATATTAAAAAAAATACAAAAACGCGCCTTCTGAACCTTTTTTATCGTTTACATTACAATTTTACTACGGTCAATATTGTCCAAAATAGTTTCGAAAATCATATCCAATAAATCTTTCTTTTTAATTAGGTACCTTTAAATATTTAAATGAAAATGACATTTCTATGAAATTAGTTACAATCAATATGCATGTCCTCAAAATTGTACTTATCGATATCTATTATTTACGTGATAATTTGGTGCATTACTAATTGAGTAGCGGGCAAGTTATGCCGGAAAGAAAGCATGCTATCAGTAGATTTATAATTTTTAAATTATGCATTTTCAATGCGATCTTATAAGATAAATTATTATAATAGAAAAATACTAGAAAAAATCGACTCGGGTCACAAGTGAATCTCAGGCGGGAATCGAACCCGCAACCTTTGGAAATCCGGTCCAATGCTCTCCCAATTGAGCTACCGAGCCTTGCGAACACTCGTCGAAATTTTCTAGTACATTCCCGATTTTACGCTGTAGGCCAGCGTTGTTTCATCAATGAGAGGAAACATCCTCTCGTATTCGAAAGAAACATTTTTACAAATGTTTGGCAATCGATTAAGATGAAACAGCCATGTTAGATTTATAATTTTTAAATATTTTATGCATTTTCAATGCGATCATATAAGATAAATTATTATAATAGAAAAAAACTAGAAAAAATCGACTCGGGTCACAAGTGAATCTCAGGCGGGAATCGAACCCGCAACCTTTGGAAACCTCCCAATAGCTCAATTGGGAGAGCATTGGACCGGATTTCCAAAGGTTGCGGGTTCGATTCCCGCCTGAGATTCACTTGTGACCCGAGTCGATTTTTTCTAGTATTTTTCTATTATAATAATTTATCTTATATGATCGCATTGAAAATGCATAAAATATTTAAAAATTATAAATCTAACATGGCTGTTTCATCTTAATCGATTGCCAAACATTTGTAAAAATGTTTCTTTCGAATACGAGAGGATGTTTCCTCTCATTGATGAAACAACGCTGGCCTACAGCGTAAAATCGGGAATGTACTAGAAAATTTCGACGAGTGTTCGCAAGGCTCGGTAGCTCAATTGGGAGAGCATTGGACCGGATTTCCAAAGGTTGCGGGTTCGATTCCCGCCTGAGATTCACTTGTGACCCGAGTCGATTTTTTCTAGTATTTTTCTATTATAATAATTTATCTTATAAGATCGCATTGAAAATGCATAAAATATTTAAAAATTATAAATCTAACATGGCTGTTTCATCTTAATCGATTGCCAAACATTTGTAAAAATGTTTCTTTCGAATACGAGAGGATGTTTCCTCTCATTGATGAAACAACGCTGGCCTACAGCGTAAAATCGGGGATGTACTAGAAAATTTCGACGAGTGTTCGCAAGGCTCGGTAGCTCAATTGGGAGAGCATTGGACCGGATTTCCAAAGGTTGCGGGTTCGATTCCCGCCTGAGATTCACTTGTGACCCGAGTCGATTTTTTCTAGTTTTTTTCTATTATAATAATTTATGCTATCAGTAGTTTGGCGGTGTTTTAGTCATCATCATCATCATCATATCAGCCGTACGACGCCCACTGCTGGACATAGGCCTCCCCCAAAGATCTCCACAACGATCGGTCCTGTGCTGCCCGCATCCAGCATTTTCCCGCGACCGACAGATTGTCGGTCCACCTCGTAGCGGGCCTACCCACTGAGCGTCGTTCGGCACGCGGTCGCCATTCGAGAACCTTTCCGCCCCAACGGCCATCAGTTCTCCTTGCTATGTGTCCTGCCCATTGCCATTTCAGCTTCGCAATTCTTTGAGCTATGTCGGCAGTTTTTGTTCTCCTACGGATCTCCTCATTTCTGATTCGATCGCGTAGGGAAACACCAAGCATTGCTCTCTCCATTGCCCGCTGGGCGACCTTGAGCCTTCTTACAAGACCCATAGTGAACGACCACGTTTCACTGCCATAAGTCATCACTGGCAACACACACTGGTTAAAGACTTTCGTCTTAAGGCACTGCGGTATTTTAGACGCGAAAATGTATCGCAGCTTCCCGAACGCTGCCCATCCGAGTTGGATTCGATGAGAGATCTCTTTATCGAAGTTGGACTTACCTAACTGTATTGTATGTCCTAGGTAAACATAGTGGTCAACAACTTCGAGTATAACATTCCCAACATTTACTGAAGCGGGTGTAACATGGGCGTTGGACATAATTTTCGTCTTGTCCATGTTCATCTTAAGACCCACTCGTTGGGATGCGTTACTGAGATCTTCGAGCGTGGTGCTCAGGTCTTCCAAGGTCTCAGCCATTAGGACCAAATCATCGGCAAACCGAAGATGCGTCAGGTACTCGCCGTTGATGTTGATGCCAAGTCCATTCCAGTCCAGAAGCTTAAAAATATCCTCCAACGCAGCAGTGAACAGTTTCGGAGAGATAATGTCTCCCTGTCACACTCCTCGCTGTAGTTGGATAGGATTAGAGCTCTGGCTCTGTACTCGGACCGACATAGTGGCGTTTTGATACAGGCACCTTAACACTTCGATATACCTGTAGTCCACTTGTCACCTCTGGAGAGACTGCAGAACCGCCCAAGTCTCGATCGAATCAAAGGCCTTCTCATAGTCCACAAACGCCAAGCAAAGTGGCCGATTATACTCTTCGGTCTTCTGTATAACCTGCCGCAGCGTATGAATGTGGTCTATGGTGCTAAAGCCTCTTCGGAAACCGGCTTGTTCGGGAGGTTGGAAGTCGTCAAACCTGCGAGCAAGACGATTCGTAATGACCCTCGAAAACAGCTTGTAGACATGGCTCAGAAGCGAGATGGGTCTGTAGTTCTTCAGTGGGGTTTTGTCGCCCTTTTTGAAGAACAAAATCACTTCGCCTCTGCTCCATGCCTTCGGCGTTTTGCCCTGGACAACGACAGAATTGAAGAGTTTCTGGAGGACTTTAAGTACCGGAGTGCCGCCCGCCCTCAGAAGCTCTGTTGTAATTCCGTCATCTCCCGCCGCCTTGTTGTTCTTTAGCTGTTTGAGGGCCATTCTAATCTCGTACAGGCTGACGTCCGGGATATCTTCGGTATAGTGTCGGGTAAGCTTGGCTCTAGGATCTCGAGCTCTGCTTTGGCCTGGTGTGATACTGGAATACAGCTGCCTATAGAAACACTCAATCTCTCTCAGGATTTCAGGAGTCGTTGAAATGATGCTGCCGTCCTCAGTTTTCAGCCTCGTCAGTTGACGTTGCCCAATAGACAGATCTCTAGCGAACTAGCGGAGGTGTTTTAGTAACTTCCAGAAAACAAACCCACACGATCGAGTCGATTTTTTCTAGTATTTTTCTATTATAATAATTTATCTTATAAGATCGCATTGAAAATGCATAAAATATATAAAAAATATAAAACAAACCCACACATTAAGTCTGTACTTTTAACATTTCAAAAATAAGGTTGCTTTAAAGTTGATTTATTTCCAAGAATTCAATATAATTAGTTTATTTTTTTAATAAAAATATCCGAAAGTATGAATAACCGATGGTACATTATGCTTCAATTTCGGCTATCATTTTTCTATTTTTTTGCTATATTGTTTCGTGTAGAGTTTGCGATCACGACTGAGTAAGCGGAAGGTTTGAGTGCGCGCAGTAGCGCATATTTGAGGTTACGCGGGTGCCGCCCACTTGCGACTTCTACTCTTTTTTACTATTAGTACGTATAATATTGTTTTAGACAAAAACTATCAGTCTGACTCATACCAATAAAATTAATTGTTTATGTTTGTCCATTCGAACAAAGTAGGTAGTGTTCTGTCAAAGTCATAAGGGCCTCATTATCTTAATATGCCTAGGGTTTCCTATAAATTAAAGACGGCCCTGCTTATAGTTACTTTCCCTGGGAGCGTTCTCTTATAATTTGACAGTTCAGTTTAAAACATTAATTGTCCGTTCAGATGACCAATCTCAATTTATCTATTGATAATTCTCATCTTTTCGTAGTGTTGGTTTTGTACTGTCAACCACACGTCTATAAACACAATCTATAAAACCATTAATTAAATGAATAGTTATCTATCCAATTATCCTATATTTTACGGGTGCGGCTCTTGAGTCGTTATGTTAACTAACTCTACTGGTAAGACTGTCAATGTTAATTGTAATTCGCTTTTCGTATTTTGGTACCAAACGTATTATTCATCAAGATAGTCGTACCTAAGTGAATGTCATGTTTTTCGTTTACTATTTTGTCTAGGCCAGTCTGTATATCAGAGACCTGCCGATGTCTATTGTGTGCCTAACTGACCTTTGCTTGACTTTTAACACCAAACCCTGCTAGCTGTGCTGACCTTTACTTGAATAGCGGATGAACAGTTAGCGTTCTTGATGAACTCAATTAATTGTATTGTGGAAAAAAGAACATTAGTTCTTATAAAACAATACAATTAGAACATTGTAGTTTTTTATAATGGACGATTAGGTACATGGCATACCCTATACCTCATCGTCCATTATACTCTGGTAAAACCATGGACATGAAATACATAATATTGGATTATCGATTGATTTCCAATAAGAAGAATTTGATATCTAGGTATATTTATCTATGTACATGTAATTAACGTATTTAAATGTTCTTTTTTTCACAATTTATTGCGAAATTAGTGACTTATTATATAATTAATCATGACAAGATTTTACTGATTTGGACATTGCTGACAACTGTCAAAATTGGGCTCATGGAAATTCATACATTCTTTAATTTATGGCCAATTTTCAGCGCTGTAATGATAAACTACAAACACTTTATCTGTAAAGTGTAAACGCAACTGTCAACACAAAATCGCTGAAATTGAAATCCAAGTATTTACTTTTTTTAAGGATGGAAGCATGCCCTGGTTGCGGTAGTCAATTCCCCGGATGCGCGGTGTCAAGTCGTGCGCTCGTCATGCAACATACTGTATGGGCGTGTACCACGTGCAGTGCGCAAGCTCAACAACATGAAATGGTGCTGAGGCACTCTTGCCCAATGTGTCACGTACAGTTGGATTGAGTAACAATTGTTATATTATAAAATCTGTTAGAAATAAAAAGTAGTTTTAAAACAATTTAATTTTTTTTTTACAATTCTACTTTCGCCTATGTTGCAAAAGTACCAATTCTCAAGACCTTAATTTGTAAGACAAATACGGACATGTGAGGGTGCTTCTATTTGAGCAATACCCAAGGCTTAAAAGTTAAAATTTTATAAATAGAAAAGAAAAAATCTTCAACGCCATATAAATACGTGGCGTTGAATATGTTTTCTTTGCAAGGGCTCACCCACTTGATTGGGATCAAGAGCAAATCCATTCGAAATAAAAATATTATGGCGGATATGGATAATTCATGTTAAATTAAAAAAAATGAAATGATGGTCGCTTAATATTTCGGCTATACTTTGTCCAATGTAGGATGATACTTTTGACAGGTGTCACTTCCTTATTGCTACGTACTAAGGTTGCGTTTGTTTCCTTATGTTTGGCTTGACATTGCAATAGCAACTTTATACCCTCTATATACATAGGTGTCGACTGTCAAAAGTATCATCCTACATTGGACAAAGTATAACAGAAAAGATGCCCAAAACTGGTTCGACGTCCATTATTAGTACCGTCACCCCACGCGACCGTATGGTCGTACCGTACCGTACCGTACGGTACCGTACGTACGTACGTACGTCGTACCGTAACGACGTGCATCTCCTGCGTATGCAGGAGATGCACGTCGTTGGTACACAGAGTGGACCAGCCCAACAATGTTCTTAAGATGATTGATGACAGGCTGGATTGTCCTTACGTCGGGCACTGTTGTAATGAACACGTTACATATGTCGCGGGTGTAATGGTAATACCAGGTAATGAATGATTTACTTATTTGTTTATTTATTAACTATATACGAAAAAGAAACGGTACTAGCTCATAGTAAAAGTTGAAATACGTTCGTAAAATTCGACGAGTCTGCCAGCGTCTCGGTAGCTCGGCGGTCAGATGTAATTTTTTATTCTGTTATTAATAATTAGCTGGTACCCGCAACTTCGTTCGCGTGAAAATTTTGATGTGTGCCTGTATGAAAAAATTGGCCACCTGACCTTCGGCAATCGTACATTGTATCAGTATGATGTATGCCGAATCCCAATAAAACCGTTTACCCAGTTGACGTGATTAAGTTACAAACATGATAATAATCTAACTGTTGGTCATAGTGGTATCCGGACTTTTTTTTTTAATTCACAACTGCCTGTCTGTTCTCTAAATTCAGGATGATAATGGGCATATTTTTTAACAGATGCCCGATTCACTTCGGGATTCTTTTTTAAATATTTTTTTTACATTTGCAGTTTTTATGATTCCTACGAATATTGTGTGCGAATCTCGAATGCGTTTTTTACCTTTTTTTTGCCGGAACCACTCATGTTAGATTCTTCAGTACTATCCGTACTTATATTAACTTGCAATCGCTTTAAAAGATAAATTAATTTCAGTATCTTTCGGGGCAGAGCTGTTGATCATATTCGACGAAAAATTGAAATCGTAATATACTGATTCAGGGACGGGTTGCGGCAACACAGTCGTGCTGGGGCTAAAAGTTGTCTCCCTCGTTATTGCATCAACATTCTGTAAATTAGACGACTCAACGGAATCAACACGTCAAAATATCCTTCATTAAAACCCATTGTCTTGATTCCTTGCATTTGCTCCCTCTAGAAACAGCTGGAATTCAAATGGAAATATTTATCCAGCTGCTTTAAGTACGTTAGTTGTGCCATAAGTATGCAACCTACACATATCGGCTAGGTAAAGACGTTTAGTACCATAAGGGGTCCCAGATCGATCCATTGTAAAGTACATCTTTTATTGTTACTCATGTGGCTGATAACATTGGCTCGAACTTGAGCAGCCATTGAAATATTGTCATTAAGCAAATAAGACAGACGAAAATAGCATGCTCCTTTGCCAGGTATTTCTACCACTCTGCTTTGGGTTTATAATACTTCGACGACTACTGTTATAATTTTTTAAACAAGGTAATTTAGTTAAACAAAATAAAAACTAGGTAATTAAAATGAAACTTTGAAATAAATTTGGGAAGTATCTAAATGAATAATTAGGTATTTAATATTTATTTGGTCTCACAATTTGAACCAAAAAAATCAAATGAATATTTAAATGCACAGAAATAAATAATCTGAGAATGTGAACATCAATCAAGCAGCACAAAGCGCAGAAACATTCGTACATTTGATACGTGCGACTCCTAATGACGGGCCATACTTCGAAACAAATTATGGTATCATCGTTTTTTGCTTGATCTGAAATTTCACTCATTTCTTTTTTTCGAGTCTTTTTAAAAAGATAGCGTTTGAGATTATGATAGATAATAAAGATTTTGTGTTGGGGGTTTTTGAAAGTTGAATCAAATTTTACAGAAATTATGATGAATGTTGGGTAAATATATTTCACACTTAAATACCGGTCTTTGTACCTCCTTCGAAGGGATCATACGTGATTTTATGCGATGGCAGCAATCGCGGTTGATTTGCTGTCATTTTTTTAAGAGTTCCGTTGTCTGTCTCCGAAACTTATCATCAGATATAAATTAAATTTAAATGGGACTATTTCGAAATAAGCCCCTTTCAAACAAAAAAATGAATTTCGCAAATCCGTCTATACATGACGTGAGTTATAAAAGAACATACATAAAAACAATAAACATCCGAATTGATAACCTCCTCCTTTTTAAAGTCTGTTAATAATTAACTTCATTTTAATTTTTTTAAATAATGAGTATTTGTTAACCCAACTATTAAAAAAATATAGAAGTTTCATTCAAACTTTGCCACCCCGTTTTACCCCTTTGGGGATTGAATTTCGCAAAAGTCCGTCTTAAAAGACCTGCTTCCGAAAAGGAACTCCCATGCAAAATATGACTCCTAGCACTTGTAGTTTCTGAGATTTTGTGATGACTGAGTGACCTTTTATAGTATGTATAGATTATGTATTATAATTTTTATTTGTACGTGTACGAGTTCATAATAAATGATTATTTTATTTTTTATTACAAATACAGTTTAGGTATCCAAATAACGAAATGTACTTCAGCCATTTTCTCCACTTTACCATAGCCAATGACGCTAATTATTAAACAGAACAATCACGTAAAATAGACGTGTTTTTTTGGATATAATAAGTATAACCGCTAGGCCCAAAATTAGGGTTTGCCTTTGTTCATTAATGTGTAATATTTTTTAATGTAAATTGATGTTGTGGGCAACGGCTTACAGAAGCAATGAAAAGTATAAGGAGTTAAATAATTTAAAAAGACAACTATTAATTAAAATGTTATTTATTCTAATCTTTATCTCATTAGAGGTCTCACAAACAAGTCCTAAATTTGTTACTGAATTAATCATCACCTGACTAGATATAATATTCTGTTAAATCCATACAATAGACAACCGTGTGTAATTATATACTTTATATACAAAATTAAAATGTTTGTACCAATAACTTCAGTATCTGTAAGATGATGACAAATATACTTAAACATTTTGTACTGAACTAAACATAGGACGCGTAATACATTCCAGCGAGTTTTGTTGGATGCTTACAATAAAATGTGGCCTTAAATGAATATAAGGACAACAAAATCTAATATAAACTAAGATTTTTACCCAGCTTCCATATACCATGGTTCCCACATTTATTACCAGTTTTGCAATATAAGAAAATATAATTTTAACTAATTATTATTGCACAAAATTATTAGGCATATCTATTTTTGAGAATTGCAATGTATTGTCAATAATTTGAAACAATTCAGAGGGCTGTGGGATTCTTCCTGTTTCCAATTTGGACCATAATGGTATATTGTTTAGAGATATTTCAAATGCTCCAGATGACACCAGCTGACCCTCAATCATGTTAGCCAAGAAGAACATCATCATGCATGCATACAGCTTATTTTCCAAACACCAACTCCACCATGCGGGTTGAGGCTTGTTTAACCATGCAAATATGTTGACTCCACTAAGTATGCACATAATCAGTATCATTTTGCCAAATCCCTAAAACAAATTATTTATATCAATTGCAATAAACACTTATTTGATTTGCTAGCTAATAGTTACAGAAAAATGTGCTTTTTATTCACAAAACATGTCTAACAATACTCCTAACCCTAAATACTGTCTCATTTTATTAAGTAGTGTAAATATATAAATATATATATTCATTATAATGCTAGTTTGTATTATTTTTATCTATGTAAGTTTTAGTTTTTTCCTTTCGCTACATTATATTGCGGTTTTGTTTTGTTGGCAGATAGTTTGATAAAAGTCATACATTTAATCTTTTTGCCAATATTTTATCTAATACACGTATATTTTTACATAAATAAATAAAGTTAAATAAAAATATTTCTATAAAAATAAAAAATATTTGCAATTATAAAACATTTTGACAAAATATTATAGTAGAACTTCTTAAATGCATTTAATAAAAACAAATATAAATACATTTATTGTATCAATAAAAAATGTAACATTTCAAAGATCAGAACTCACAATAGAATTAGTTTCATTGAAGGTAAGAGGCTTCTATAATCTCATATCTCTGGTTCGAAAACGCACTGTGTGTGAAAGAGCGTCTGCTCTCACCCACACGCCCCACCACTGCGCTCTTTAAAGATCCGACGCAGTGATCCGAAATATAAATATGATCCAAATAATTCGGAACAGTTGCCCGGTGTTGTTGTATCAATTGTATGTATCATTTGAAACTCGATCATCTCGACCGACGCGACGACGAACAAAATAACGCGAGTGAATGAGATAGAAGCGAAATGCGCGCAAACACGCTGAGCTACTTTAAGAGACATGTCTGAAATACTTTCTTATTTCTTTCTTATTTACTTTAATTTGTATGTAATGAGTGTACATACTTGAACGTAATATGACAATCATTGTATACATATAAAATTGATTTCTTAATACGTTAGCTACATATGATATTTATAAATAATACTAGCTGTCAATACTTAGCTAAAGGATAAACCGATTTTACCTTTTCTTATATCTATGTATTGAAAATTATAGTTTTATATCGATGTTGATATACATGTTGATAAATCACAGACAAATATCACGTCTGATACAAATTTCGGCATGAAAGAAACCCTATGATAGGTACTTCCATTATGATGAGACGATGTTTCAAATGAAACATATCACCGATGCGGAACTTTATACTGTTCCAGATGCAAATATTCCAATCTGTTTACTGATACATATTATCCCACCACTACAACTACCCTCTATTTGTGACTGAACTCTAGAGACTTACAATCATTCTGGAGAGATACATATTTAACCCAGGAGGATCATAATTTGCCCCAATCACTGAAATATCAGGATACTTTTGCTGTATAATACCCGCATAGTCTTCAAAGACTTTTCTGTAGCCACACGAGTAGCTGGAATATAAACAAAAGAAAATTACAAAAGTGCAATAAAATTATTTTCATAAAACAGATAAATGAAATATACTTTTTAGATGTTTAAGAGAGACAAAGTTTAAATTAAACACGCATAATTAGTAAGGTTAAAATAGTGATCAAAATGAGGAACATCAAACCCAATATAAGTAAGCATTAATATCTAATTGTATACAATAGGTTTAAGACTAGTGATGCAACGAATAAATCTTTTAACGATTATGAATATCAAACCTAATATTTGGAGGAACCGAAAACGGAAAAATAAACAAAACTCATTTATTTATTCGTATTCTATTCATTTTATTTTAAAACACAACATCTGTAGATTCATTCTTTATTTGATTCATTAATTATCAGTCGGCAATGAATTCAGAAGATTTAGACAAAAATCAATCTCGCTTTTAACTTGCGAGTTTCCAGTAGAAAAATAAAACTTTCACTTCCATTAATCCAGAAATTTGGCTTTTATAATTTCTTTTTTTAAATTGATTCTTGGCGTTCTTGCACAAAGTCCTTTATTTATCGACGATTGAGGTTCTTTTCGTCTTGGCAGATTTAAAACCCAGTCTGTTGTCATCAACAGTAACTTTTCGATCGGTTTAAGCGACCACTTCTATTCTGAAAATCCTTGTTTTAAATCGTTAGTCAATGACCATTTTCTAAAAGATAAGTTTTATCACTTATCATAAATATATTGGAAAGTTCATACAATACGGAGTTTATATATAGTTTGCGTAAGGGCGAGATGATAATGGCTGACTTAATCGAGATCATATCTAAGACTTCGTAATCTTCATATCATCGGGATAGCCTGTGACAGCAAACTGGTGAATAGCAAGCTTCACACCTTAGCTCACCGCCGCAGTTACCTGTCTGTCGGTCTTCTACAGAATGTATTTTGGAGTGTACTCAGGAGCTGCATATGCTCATACCGCCATCACCCTTTTTCCATCGGACATCCAGATGCACTGCGGGCTACCACCCTTTCTTGGTTGCTATTCCTACCTGTCGCACCAAGCGCTTCTCGACATCTTTTATAATGCGCACAGCAAAGGAGTGGAATTTCCTCCCTGCGTCTGTATTTCCGAGTACTGAAAACCCGTTTTTAAAGCCAGGGTGAATAAGCACCGTCTGGACCAGCACCAGCTCGTTGTGGAGGATCCACACCGTCTTGGCCCCTAGGCTTGATGCGGATCAGGAGCGAAGCATTCAAAATAAAAAAATCTTTGTTAAGTTGATTGTATGCATAGCTTTTTAGTAGCCTCATCAAAATTGGCCAGAAAATTTACTATTTGCCTTATGAAGGCTATTGCTTTGTAAAGATGCTCTCTTTAATGATCTCTTTAACATCTGATATGTAAAGCTTTTTTATTTCAATATTTTGAAACAAAATATGAATTGGTGATTGTTAGCTAGTAATTTTACAAGCTTTTATTTAGTATCACCTGTAATGCTATCTTGTGATCTGTAATAAAACCTTGCAAGATAGGTATGACTGGTTTCCGGTTAAGCTGCAATTTTGTATGCATATCTAAATAATATTATGACATGGAGCTGATCTGAGAATGGAATCAGAAGGTTGCCATGGGAACTCTGAAATGACACAACACAAAAACACAACTCCATTGAGTTTGTTCCAAGTTCTATAATACTAGATTATATCCAGGGAATGAATTTTTTAGTTTTTTTCTATTTAAATAATACAATATTTAAACTGATATTTGCACAGACTTTATATTTAATCTTGACATTCTGACTCCTTTACAGGAGCAGTGATCACAAGATGACTTGTTTTATTTTATTGTAAAGGAAATAAAATCTAAAAAAAAAATTTAAGTGCTAATTGGATCCTGTGTACCTTCCAAATAATATGTTAAGAAATTCAAAGTTAAATTTTAGGTCTACTGGTCCATGTGTCTGCCATGACAGACATAGGAACCATTTTTAACTACTCTTTCAGTTTTATGTTGTTTCTTGTGAAAATTGTTTTTCTGGTCCTAGAATTGATATTTTATCTGTTAGAAACGTTTTATACCCATTAAATTAAAATGGTGCAAAAAAGGAATAAAATATTTACAAGTTATAAAAAGTGAAAATAAGCAAACAAACAACAATCTCTGTGGTTGAGACGCTTACATAACAGTTTTCATTGTAACACCACAATGTCTCCCAGGTGCAAACCTTGACCTGGTCAACGTAGAAAACAATTTTTCTATACTGACCCTTGACTGGATGTTGTAGTACCATCCTTGTTTCTGAATTTCATTACACTAGTGCTTCTGCTAATAATTTATGGTTTATTTCATATTTATTTCATTCACACTCTAAACTAAGTAGTACACAAGCACAATATCTGTTTTAAATAATTTTATTCACTTCAGGCATGTAATAATGATTATATATAAGTAGCTATTCCCTATATGTTAATGACACAAAAAAAAAAAAAGAAACATACATTACATACTATGTAATTATTACAATATTATTTTACTTGGTAATTAATAAGTATATCCTAAAATCAGTTTGATTATGTTAATAAGAGGACATTGTTTCTAATATTACTTCTTTTTATTACTATTTAGCAGTACCATCCTAACTATAATACACTTTCACTTTGAACTATCACTATATAAGAGAAAGCACATTATGCAAATTGCAGTGATAAGAAATTCCAGGGTGTCCTGGAGCTTCTATTAATTGGGGTTAAAGCATTCAGATACACCTACAGTACCATCAAACTGAATTGTGCTCCAATTTATAAAATTTTAATATTTGTATTATTTTATTTGCCAAGTACGAATATTCAATAAGGATTCTATTTGCTGAATATGTACATTAGTATTCGTTGCATCGCTATTTGGGAATATATGCAATAAAGGATACACAAATGTGATTACTAGTATAATTTCCACTATGTTGAATTATTTAATTAAATACATAATTAACATTCCATTTAACCTTTTGAAATGAAAATCTTTTTGAGGTTGTAAATTCATCTTTTCATATATATATTTGCATTATAATTTTTTTTTAAATATTGATAAAAAGCAATATCACTGCTGGTATGTGACATGGTGTGAGCAAATATAGATTAGTGTTAAGGGGAGGTTTCTTACCAATAATAAATGTTCATAATATGACCTACTCCTTGTCCAATTTTACTAATACTCTCTGCTTCATTGTCATTTGCTTGAACGGAGTTGTTAGAAGACAAAATTAGAAATGTAATTGCAATTAAAATGAATCCTATGCTAGAACAAAAACTAAATAATGCCATTGTGGCTTTTTGTCAAATTTCTGATATCAATAACAATGCGCACTTCACAAATGTCACACAAGACAAGTAAGTTAGTGAAATACTATCTTCTCTTACGTTCGCCGATCTATTTCACATTTAAGATTAAATAATCGAAAAGATAACAAATTAGAAATGCAATTGCAAAATGCAAACTGAGTTAACAAAGTGGTTATCAGTAGGGGTGAGGCATGAATATGGGATTAGGTATTTTTTGATACTGGTACGTACTAGAGGTGTGTAAGTACTGTGAGTAATGTATTACGCGATATATAACGCGAGCGCGTACTGAAACAGTACGTATTACCTGGCAAAATTTTGCATGACACGTCATGTCACAGTACCTGAGAGTCTAGCGCCTGTCGAACAGTGTCGCGTTCTGTGGTCGCGTTATACTATGACATGACATGCTCTCTGCATGGCTAGTCGTTCGGCCGGACGGTTTGTCTCTGTCATGCCATGTTATTTGGAAAAAAAATATTTAGAACAGTATTGCGTTCGCGGTAAGCATCATATTTCTGTTGCACCGCCCCCTGTCGTGTAGAACGTAGGTCATAAACCTTGCGAGCTTTTTTCGTATAATTGTTTTTGATTTGTAAAAGTGCATGCATAGTTTTCACTCAATTTAGTAATTACACGGTCAAGGTTTATTGTATGCAATACAGATAAAAAAAGGTTAATAGTAAATTATGTGTAAAATTGTTATGTGTAAACTGTAAATAAATAGAAACAGTAGTGCTAGTGTGTGTAAGTAAATAACTTTATTTGTTTAAATTCGGCATGGCGATGATCGGACACAATGTTCTTCCTTCATCATGTCACGTCGCAAATTGTGATGCGATGTAATCACATGTGTTATGAAGAACGTAATATGATCTGTATTAATAAAGAATCTAGCTAACAATAACAACCTATCGCTTTTCCATTACACTCAGTACAAACAATACCACGTACATTGATATATATTCTACCAATAGAATAAATGTGTGCAAATACTTTTGAATTTAGAACACAAATCAGGTGAACTGCGATGACAGACTTAAGTGTACTGTATAGCGTGCAATGAAACATAGAGACTGTTCGGGAGGGCATATCTAGTACAGTAAGTAATAGCGGGCCGTTCGTATAGCGCGTCATTCGAAGTTATATGGAGTACTGCGTACTGTTCTAATGTCATATTACGCGATACGAAATGTCATGTCATATGGCAGTACGTTCTAACGTACTGTTTGGCGCATGTCTAGTACGTACCAATCCAAACCATCGATTTAAAATAAATGTAAAAGATAGAATACAAAACCTACGTAGCAAATAATCTAATTTAATTTATGAAAAAAATGAACATCGCATTTTAATTCAAATACTTTGTTAGTTGTACTAAAACAAAATAATCAGTAATTAAAAATAAAAATAAACCAATTAAACGGTGGAGGCAATAAACTAATATCTTTAGGCTCACCGGTAATTAATGAGTGGCCGTATTTTATAAATATTTCGGATTAGGGATTTTCAAATATTCTTAACACGTTACGACGCGGTACTCCAGTCCACTATGACACTAACAATCTTCATACAAATGTTTCGTACACCTATACCCGTACTGTTTTTCACAGTATTTTAGTGTACACGTGTTTTTGACACTAGGAACACAAGCCTCCTTTACCGAATGACAGTAAGACTGCTCTCTATGACACTCTAATGTAAAATCGACGGTTGTTGCCGTAGTAATTTTTAGATTAATTTTCGTGAAAACGGCGATATCCGTACTGTCATAATATGAATTCCACCGTGTTAATATTCATTTATTACGTAAGACGATTTAGGGAGGGAGGGGGGTCGACCATGTCTTATTTTTTCTTACAAGGGGGAAGGGGAGAGACTAGATAGTTCTTACGTAAGATCACAAAAGTGCGCATACTTGAAATTATACTTTGAAAAAGCACGGGCAACCGCGCGAGTGCCGAGGTTCGCTCGGATGCGTATTGGTAAAACCTTCATGGCCGTATTTCAAATATTGAAAGAGAAAAAGCTTTAGCCATATATTCAAGGCGATGCCAAGAAGTCTTGTCGGCGCAAGAGTCGGTTGAGTGGGTTTTGAGCCCCTGGACTGAAAATCTTATGTAGGTAAAGATTAATTATTAAAATCAAAGTTTATTCTACCAAAAAATAAGAATCATTAGTACCTTTGTAAGTACAAATAAAAAATTTCTAAAAATTGTTACTTTGAAAAATAAACATTAAAAAAAGCCAAACATGTAGTCATTTTTGCCGTTAGATTCTTACGTAATAAATATTAAACAGGGGGGGAGGGGGTCGACCTATTCTTATTTTTTCTTATAATAGGGGGGGAGGGGGTCAAAAACTAGCGAAAATCGTCTTACGTAATAAATGAATGGCGCCTATCCTAACACATGAAATGATACAAATTCACTTAAGTAAATTTATGTCAGCCCACCTCTAGTCTAGTTATTACGATCTCCCTTCGAGATCGTGCATACTCGACTAGAGACGTGAAACAAAATCGAATAAGAAATAAAAAAATAATTAATTATATTTATAACAAAATAGATTATATAAACCGATTTAAATATTGCAAAAATCATATTTTTATGTCACTAGCTCCAAACAAGTGATTTCTTTATAAAAAATTTTAGAGGAAATATTTTATCAGTAGTTGTAAGTTGTAAGTAATTGAAAAACAGTAAATATTGATAAAAAGCAATAGCATTCGCACAGGAAAAGAATTTTAGTGATGGGAAAGTGCCACTGACAACATTTTGTATAAATGCGAACAAGGAAGAAACCACTATCTAGTTTGAGTGTCTCTACCACAAAATCTAGTTTGAGTTTTTTATGCATATAAATAAGACCAAACGTTGATTTAGTTTTGATATGTGTATGTGGATTGCAACCTTTGGGAAAATGATATTTCACTGTTCATTATTTGATCATCTATAATTCTACGATAAACTCTCATCATTATCCAATTAAGAAAAGAAATTACTCAAGAACTGGCAGTATGGCTTAGATCTAATGGTCGATTGCGATGAGTAAATCATGATAATTTTAGTTACAAACTTGTTCTTATGCTTGTTGATAAAAAAATCGGTGTAAAATCGCCTTGAATACTAGTTTAATATCTTTAATGATATAAAAACATTCAACTACACATTATTTTTTAATAATAGACTTAATTTACTTTTTAATTGAATAAGTAAACAGTCAATTACAGGACATTTCCAGAACTATATATAGCTTCTGGATCCACTTGTTGGACTTCAACGCGAAACTGGCAGAACGAAGCGACGATGAGCTGAAAATGGGGCAATTTTGATATGGTGAGAGGAAAGCACGTGGCTAAATGCTGGCAGGCTTTATGGAAAAAGGGAGCCTTTTTATAATGAATTCCGGAAGCCAAACCAGCGAAAATGGACATGGCTGCATCTCAATGGTGTTTAAAAAAATGAGTTTGACTTCATCTCAATGGTGTTTCAAAAAATGGGATTAACTTCGTCTTGTCTACGAAGAAACACACATTCAATGATGTCTCTGTGATTAATTCAGTGAAAACTGGAAGCGATCACCGTATGGTAAGACGCACATTGAATATCAGGACGAAGCTAAAGATGTCGACTGTTGAAGTTTACATTCCGCCCTTCATCATCCAGCTTCAACAAAGCCCCGCAAGCTTTTAGCTCAAGCTACAAAATCTTATCGAAAGCCTGAAAATCTGCGAAAATGTTTACGTCTACAATTACACGTTCGTGGCAATTGTCCAAACGGCTGGGTCTGGAGCCTTCAAAATCTGTCATTCAAAAGTAAACAAAAAGAACTTTGTCCTCTGCAACAAGCTCATGGAAGAAAGGCGAAACTTGATATAGACATAGACCACATACATACGCTGCGGCAGATTACACAGAAGACTGAGGAGTTTACTCAGCCACTTTGCCTGGCGATTGTGGCCTATGAGGAAGCCTTCGAATTTATCTAGACCTGTGGGGTTATTCACAACCGTTCGGAAACTGCTCTTTACGAATCCGTGCGGAAACTTTTCGAATGTCACATCCATGAGCTATTCACAAATCCGACATCGGAAACTTTTGACAGTTTGATTCGGATTGAACGCTTTAACTATCGAATTCGTATCCGACATGTATTTGGTAGCGGAAAGCGTTTCCGAATGAAAGAAAATTTATTATATTATACTTTAAAATTATTATTTGTAAGTAGTTTGAGGTAAGTTGATTATCTTCTTTCATTTAAAGTGCGTTGTTAACGTTAAATGCTTGTTTTATATGCATTACTGAAAACGATGTTACAAACGTATATTGGAGGCTATATTGTTTATTTTTTTTATATTTCTTGTGCAGATGGAATTCGTTATAGTGGGAAATAGGGCCCGACGTAATGTAGCCGCACGGAAGCGACAACAAACGTTGTCCCTACACCGTATGATCCGAGATGCCAGTGATCCTTATAGTGATCATAGATTTAGGTCCCTGTACAGGTTGACACCTGAAATGGCACGTAGCCTTGCAATAGAAATAAAGGCATTTATCCCAGCCACGAAAACATCAGCTGCTGTTCCAGTAGAACTCAAAGTGAGTAAATTATTTGTATTTTATTTATTAGGTATATTAGTGTTAAAACTAAGCACGCAGAGGACAAATATCAATTCCTACTTTTACACATAGAAGTTAGCATTTGTAGTTTCTTCCATTAATAAAATAAGTAAATTCGACAAAGAACTTGTCATGTCCCCAATAAACAACTCTGAGAAAATAAGGAAATAACTTTAAAACTTTTCGACAGAATATTCATGAGGCTATTTTCTAAAGGTGTGATTATTTAGGTTTTAGCAGCCCTGCATTTTTATGGCCAAGGCAGTTACCAAAAGGCTAACGGGAGGGATGCAAATATTAGCCTTAGTCAAGCATCGATTTCGAGGGCTATTAATGAGATAACTGTGGCCTTAAACTCAGGACATATGCTTCGCAAGTGGATAAAATTTCCTTGCGAAGTCAATGAAAGGCAGCGACTCATACAGAAGTAAGTAACATGTATTTAAATAATATATATGATAAGTGACATAGCCAATTAATCTATCTATTATCTAATGTAGTAACTAAACAGAACACTTTCTATTTACTCTAATAAATACTTTAAGAAAAACATTATATATTAAAAAAATATTTCTTTATAATTATTTACTAGTTCACATTTTGTTAAAAAGATGTTGTTTTTTATTTTCTAAATAATTAGATAACATCAATCCCTAACTTAAACTTTTATCAACAATAATTTCTTTTATATTAATAACACAAATAACACCTTTTCTATTTACTCTAATAAATCACAGCCATTGTATTATAAAATCATTTCTTTTTCCTTAGTTACTAGTTCACATTTTGTCAAAAAGATGCTGTACCTTATTTTCTAAATGATTAGATAACATCACTCCCTTATATAAAGTTATGTTACAAACAAAAATATGTTCACTTTAAATACTATTCTAATTATATTATAATCACAGATAATATTATTTTGATAACTACATGATATGATGAAACACTAGTCTTAACATATATTTATTTTTTAGGAACTATAGAAGATTTGGAATCCCTGGTGTGATGGGATATGTGGATGGTACCCACATATTAATAAAAAAACCTGCGGAGCATGAAGACCTATATGTGAATAGGAAGGGTCAACATTCTTTAAATGTTCAAGTGGTAAAATTATGAAATAATTTGAGAAAAATATGTAAATGGTAATATTGCCATACTATATCTTAAAGTGTAAACGTATTTTTCAGGTGTGCGATAGCGAATTGCTCATCTTAAATATATTAGCAAAGTATCCAGGCAGCACACATGATGCATTTATTTGGAGAAGCAGCTTGGTAAGGGAGAAAATGGCCCAGCTAGAGGAATCATCTTGTTGGTTTCTTGGTGAGTTACAAATAACTGTGCAGTATTGGATCTTGATGTATCGGTTACAATACATGTACAAGCTTGTTAATAACATACCTGTAACAATAATGTTTAATTATAAAAAAACAATATACAAAATAACTCTTTCAGGGGATTCTGGATATCCATTGGAGCCATGGCTTTTAACTCCAGTTTTAAATGCCGAGCAAAACAGCCGAGAAGCTCACTACACCCAACTGCACATTCGATCCCGAAACTGCATAGAGAGATGCTTTGGAGTATTAAAAGCACGGTTCCGGTGTTTACATAAGCATCGAGTTCTGGAATATACCCCGGTAAAAGCGGGATGTATTGTCAATGCCTGTGCTGTGCTTCACAACATGTGTGTTCAGGCTGGCATGGCAGAGCCCGAAGAAATAGACATTGATGAGGAGCAATCAATAACTATACAGAATACACAAAACGAAGATCTTGTGTATAACAGAGGAATAAGAGTAAGGAATAATTTAATGAATAGATTAATTTATTAATGTCCTTACTGTTATTCTTGGTAGGTGGTTAAGTCCATAATTATTGTATTGATTAAGTATTCATTTTATTAAAGTAGTTTAATATGGAGCGGTCCTCAATGCCATAAAGTTTTAATTTTGGAAATAAAACTGATTAATCAACTTATTTATTTTTATTCCAATATACAAATAAAATCCTTTCATTTGAATCCCTACTTGGATATGTTCGCTGAATTCATTAAATTCATCCCCTTCCCCATTACTACCTGGCTTCCTCTCCATCAAAACAAAATACTAAATTGCCCAATTTTGTAATACACAAACCAAATTCTTTCAATTGATACCCCTCTCAGATCTATCGTTAAGTCATCACCTCTTCCACCCCCATAACTATTAAACAACTGAATTAATTTTCCTCAAACATAGCCTAAAACACCCTCGACTAAGAAATCTTTCTTACAAAAGCAACTAAATGAAAATTATCCATTTGAGAGCTACGGTCTCATGTAGAGAGACAAACAGAGACACAGACACATAGTCAAACTTAAAACAAGTCTCGTTTTTGCGTCGGGATTTAAGAATGTAGTATGCATTTCAAACTTACATTTAATTAAACCAAGAATTGGAACTTTTCATGGCCGTGCGGGTTGTAGGGCAAAAGCAATTTGTTGCAGTGCAGCAGCCATTTCTCGGATTGCTGCTGCTACGTCTTCAATGGCTGCTGCCTGACGATCCAGGGTCTCATTTAAAGGATCACCTATAAATATGATGATTGTTCTCAATAAAAATTGTATGTTAGTCTTTCATAACTAATACTAGTAAATATAAAGAATCACACTATTGAATCCTAACTTAAGAAATTTCAATTTGCTACTGACACACTATTATACACATGATTTCACTCTGAGGCAATAGTAACTTCAATATATATAATAATAATAATAATAATAATATTTCTTACATTCACACAAATTAGCCTAGCCCAAAGTAAGCACTGTAAGGCTTGTGTTATGGATACTAGGCTAACGGATAGACATGCATATGTAATACATTGAAAGGTAACATTCATAGGTATATATATAAATATCCATGACTCAGGAACAAATGTTCATATTTATCAAACAAACATCTGCCCCTTCCAGGACTCGAACCCAGGATGGTTGGTGGTGGTTGGTTAATGGCAGGATCACTACCGTTGTACTAAACGGTTGTCTTTAATATTATCTTAACATCTATAATCATATCAATTATATAAAAAACGAAGGATCACTTACTTTTGTGACGCTTTTTGTCAGAATCCTTTTCATTGGATCCTATGGCAGTAGTAGAGGCCATATCCTCCTCTACAGCCATGGGTTCCACTTCTTCGTCCTCAACTATTGCATTTTCAATGACCTATAATATCAGAAATGGAATATAAATTAATGTTTTTGATTGGAATGCATGGAATTACTTTGACAGCAATGACGCTGCTTTAATTTTTAAAGTATTATTATATAACATGGGCACTTTAAGCCAATAATGGCGAAGATCAAATAATTTTCACAGGGGCTGGTCATGGGATAGCTATATTTAAATCGATGCTTTGAAGTCTGTTCCACTATGGTCTTTTCATCCATAGGAATCCATAGGTCTCTGCCCCTACAGTGGAGATATCCAGTGACATGATCATATAATTCAATCAAATAGTCACTTGGGTAGACTTTCATAATATGTTCCAAAAAATCAGAAGTATAAAATCACCTCTAAAGGATCTGCAACACCTGTGAGGCCCTCGGCCATCTCTACTCCGAAGAACTGGAGGAGTTCTTCCTCCAACGGAGAAAGCGGGGCTGGGCTAGGCCCGCCACCAGTACCGGACCGAGCCTTTTTTATTTTTAAATGTTTGGCTTTGACATCACACTTCCAGTCTTGCCAACACTGTAATGATTTAAATAGGAAACATAAGATACAGAAACAATAACATATTTTATTTACAGTTGCAGTAAAGGCAATAAGTAAGAGTACAAAACCGAGATTTGTATCTACATATAAGTCATTGCGGTGGTGGTCTTGACAGTGACTGTAAGATATTGGGACAATAAAAATAATTATACCACTTTAAAGTAGCAGCACAGGACCGATCGTTGTGGAGATCCTTGGGGGAGGCCTATGTCCAGCAGTGGGCGTCGTACGGCTGATATGATGATGATGATGATGATGAAAGTACCTACATATAGTTTTTTCTTTTAAACAATACAATGATGAATACAATTAGGATACTTATATATTGCTATATATAATTATCCTAATTGTCCATTTTATATGATAGGGTAAAGAAAATGTATAATTCTTTGCTATACTCTAAGAGATCTACGTTATGAATGAATATAAAATAATAAACACTCAACTTACTTTAAGCCACTTTTCGGGAGTTTTGGTTGCTCCGGACCCAAACGCGTTTAGCTCAATTGCTAATTTTTCTAATTTCGCTTGTTTTAGGCGAGCAGCGTCTGGGCCTGAAACACGGCCCCGAGCCAAATCTTGATGGCAAATCATAAAAGCAAAAAGCTTTTGCCGCTGTTCCAAATTCACTCTTCTCTAAAAAAACAATAAACGAGTTAAACAGTGAAAGAGCAAGAAGGTTATTCATCTCAGTGAGCATTATGAATTGAAAAGATATTAATAAAATACATACCGACATGTTCAAAATATCAAATCACAGAAAATTACCGAAACAACGTTTAAACAAAACCACTTTATTTTTCACTGACGTCCGTTACCTTTTATTTACAAAGCTTGTTGAGAGGAACGCACAGTAGTTATAATGGCATTACATTAAACAGAATTTCATTTAAGTAAACTACTTAATAACTTGGAAGTTGTCAGTTTTTTGTTTTATGTAAGATTTTTTGTTATAAACATGCCTGAATCATGAAAAATGTTCATATTTAATACTTTAATATTTTCTACTATACTAGTCGATATCCTACCATTTTATAACATTCGTTGTAAACACGCTTTATTACTGCAAGCTGACACTATAAGTAGTCTGTGCATACGGATTCGAAAACTCGTTCCCGATAGGATTTGTGAATAACGTTATATAATCCGTTCGGGAACAAATTCGACATCTCGAATTCGGAAGGTATCGGACACGGAAAGTTTCGGACGTTTGTGAATAAGTACCCTGGGCTATGTTGCAGTCTCTTTAACGGTGTCAAATTAACTATCGATACATCGAAGTGCTTGTACTAAAACTCCACCGTGTCGATCCGCCGCTAAGATCAAAATTGGAAACCGTAGTAGTTTGTAGGTTGTAGTGAGGAGTAAGACAGGGTGACGTAATATCTCCGAAGCTGTTTACCGCCGCCCTGGATGATGTTTTCAAGCTTTGGACTGGAGCGGACTCGACATAAATATCATCGGCGAGTATATTACCCTCCTTTGATTAGCTGATGACATCATAGTCATGGCTGAGACCTCGGAAGACCTAGGCATGCTGCTGGATGGCCTTAGTAGAGCCTTTCAACAATTGGGTCTCAGAATAAACATGGACAATATGAAAATTATGTCAAGTGTTCGTGATGTACCCACTCCTCTGAAGGTACACTACTCGACTACGACTACACTCGAACTTGTTAACGATTATGTGTACCTTGGGCAAACAGTCCAGTTAGGTAGGTCCAACTTTGAGAAAGAGGTCAATTGTCGAATACAACTCGGCTCGGCAGCGTTTGGTAAACTTCGCAACATATTCTCGCTCAAAATACCACAGTCTCAAGACCTAAAGTCTTTGACCAACGTAATACCTTACTATTGGCCTCATAAGAAGGATCAAGGTTACTCAAGGTGATAGAATCAGAAATGAGGAAATCCGTAGGATAACCAAAGCAACCGACATAGCTCACAGAATTGCCAAACTTAAGTGGCTGTGGGCGGGACACATAGCTCGTAAACATGATGGCCGTTGGGGCAAATAAGTTCTCGAGCGGCGACCACGGAACGAAAAACGCAGTGCAGGCAGGCCTCCCACTCGGTGAACCGACAACCTGATGAAGATCACGGGAAGCACCTAGATGCGGACAGCGCAGGACCGGTCCTTGTGGAGATCCTTGGGGGAGAGTAATTCTTAATTTTGACTCATGATTCAAAAGCTACTTAATCAGTTTATTTGTCTATGAATGATTCAGTACATATTACTTAATTATTTATCAAGTTTTTTAATCGTCACAAATAACCATTTATTAATTATGCAAACGGCCCCAGCTTAAAAGAGAAGAGAAAGATTGGAGATTCTTATTGAAAAACAGTATAAAAAAGTTAATTTTCTACATTCACATATTTAATCAGATCTATATTATGAGACTGCCCAGATATATCAGATTGAACAGATATATCCGGATAGATCCAGATTAAAATACTCCTACATTACCGATCTGATCATATCTGAAAATTATTTTAACAATTTTTAGTAGTCAAAGGAAACAGTTTTGATCAGATCTGATTATATCTGATTTTTTAAACCGATCAAATAGAGTCAATTACTATGTGTTATTCCATAGTGTACCGTGAATTTCCCACTGTAGCTCAGTTGGCCGAGTGGTTAAGGAAATGGACTTGAATCCAAATCTACCCGTGGTTAGGCAGTTGGACTTGAAATCCAATCCAAATCTTCCTTCGCAGGTTCGAAACCTGTTGGAGGCTAAGTTTTTTTTTCATACTTTTTATTTTATTGTCCGCTGTTAAAAATTTGCGTTGTTTTGAAGTAAGTTTTTCAATTTTGTTTTTTAGATATGAACAGATATTTGCATATCTAAAATCACCGAGAAATTCATATATGAACAGTCTCATAATACAGATCTGATCCGATCTGAAAAACTTGATATCTGATCAGATCTGAATTCGTTTTTCACGGGCACCGACTTCCGAAATTATTACTTTAAAATAGTTTCTTTAGATTAGATTACTTTGAATTTTTTCGGAGTGTCTTTACCGTGAAAACCGGTATGTCAGCCACTGGACCACGGAGGTAGTCAAATTTAATTGTTCTTTGTTGACTATACTTATCAATTGTCATATTTGTTTAAAGCAATATATAAAACATTATTAAAATGCAAGGATACTATAAATACTGTTTTTTTACATTTTTTGGGAAGATAGAACAAATCATACTAAATTGACCCTAAAGGGAGGGCCTTTATTAACTCAGGAGAAATCTTTATAGAAGTTGCCCCCATGAATAAAATTTTAGAACCGAGTCTGATTGCGCTGAAAAAAAAAATTAAGACTTAAAGATTATAATGGCTTTATAGCTTTTACGTTAGTTGAGGATAAAGAGAGTTATATTTTAGCTCTCAAAACCCTTTTAAATTATTGAGGCTTAAAAACAGAATGGTTTTACTTTCGTTTAGGTTGGAGCTATATTGATTATAGCTCTTAAAAAAGCTTTCGTATCATTGGTACGGATACAACGTCGCTCATAAAAACATCGATTTAAGAACAACGATATTTTCAAAACTGAAACAACTGTTAGAAACATCGAAGTTTATGAACGATATATAGATGTTTTTATGACGTTTAAATATAATGAGTATATATTGGTTTTTGAAGTGAAACTTCTTTAGGCGCATGAGGGTAAAATTTTAACAGATGGAAGTCACGAAGATGTGCAACGGATATGTCGAAGAAGAAGAAGAGGGAGAGAGCGATCGAGACCGATTGAGAGAGTAAGAAAGGGTGAACGTAGCATGAAGCAACGAGCCCTAGAGTGAGAGAGATAGAGCGAACGTCGCATTACGCATAGTGCCATGGGGCGAGAGGTGGGAGAGAGCTAAAGTGAGAAAGTTTGAAAGAGAGAGAGAGAGTAAGGGAGATCGAGATTAATTCACGCTATTGGTTTGTGTATTCGTTTAGTAGTTAAATATTAGAACTTAAGATGGCAATTCTGTCGCATAACGTATTTTGCAGTAAACGCAGATTTTTCATTTATTTATATTATCATTAGTACGTATACAGTGTGTAAAAAGTGAGTTAAATTTATAAATAAACTTTATGAACAAAATTTTGTAATAAATAGGTAAGTCGTCCTATACTAAGCAGTTGTTCGGAGTAAGTAATATATCAGTTATCTTTTTGTTTATTTACAATTTTTTATGCTTATTCGTTTGAAGGTTAGGTAGTTTCAATGTTTACAAATATCATGTGGCATTTTAACTTGCCACTCGTCATTTAAAATACCATTTTTCAAAAAATATAAAATAAAATTATTTCATAAATTCTCTTTTCTAAATTTTAAATTCAAAAACAAAATTTGATGAATAATTTCTAATATTGACAAAAAACACGTGCCATTTTTATTTACAATTCGTCACTTGAGATCACAATTAATCATTTTTTTAAATAACAATATTTCATAAATTCTCTTTACGAAAGGACAATGCCGATTTTTGTATGGAATTTTAAATAGAAATGGTGAATGTTGTACAATATTCAACCCATCTCCTAAAATGTTAGGCTTATTCAATGTCAACATGTATGACTTTACTAGGCGATGCAATCGCTAAGCATAAAGCTACGCTAACACCATATAGGGAGCGGAGCGTATAACATAAAAAAGATTTTTTTTTTCGATGGGAATTTTTGCGAATTTCAAAATTCCGTCACAATCTGGTACTAAACCTGTTGATTTGATTTAACACAAAAAATATTAAAATCGGTTAAGAATTCGGGAAGTTATGGCGTAACAGACATTTCGCCATTGAAGCTGATCCATGGGAGCTCCAATAAAATCTGAACCGTAAGAAGAAAATGAAATAATATTTGACGTAATAAATTTAATTTATTTTTATAAATAAAAATTTAACAAAAATATGATATGATACAATTTATTTTTAGGGGGATTTCCAAGTAATTAGGGCAATTTTAGGGGTTTTTGAATTTGATTTAGGGATAAACATTTTTAGGAGTTGGTAACACTGCACCTCTGTGCTACTGTCAGTAGATGACTGACTGGTTTTAATTTAGTCTGTGATAGTGATGGACATTGAAAAAAAACTTCGATGTTCTTGTCGATGTAATGCATCGGATAGTGGCATCGATGTTATATCGATATATCAAAAAATACATCGATGTTTTCCATAAATCAATTATTTTTCTGTCGTCAGAAATCAGGAATTTAATAAGAAAGTACCAGCTAAATACCAACCAGCACAGTCGTATAATTTTGATTTGTTTTGTGCTGTTTTTGCTACAAGTATTTAGCGTGGTTATCAATATAAGAGTCGTTTTCTATATAAAAAAAATGTGCGTATCAGCTCCGACACGTGACTCGAGTTTTCTCCTTGAAACGGTTATCTTCAAATATATAGTATAATACACAAAGGAAGTTAATTAATTCATATATTTAATATTAAAATCGGTTAAGAACTCGGGAAGTTATGGCGTAACAGACATTGCGCCATTGAAGGTGATCCATGGGAGCTTCGCTCGTTCCGCTCCAATTACGATTATATATAATATGATGTTATTATTTATATTCTTTTTTTATTATTTATGATATTTTACATGTATACTGAATGCTATAGTGAGAAAGAAGGATAGATAGTAAATGTGTATTTGGGACTAAGGAGCGGGAAGCGCTTTAAGATGTGCGAGCATATTACGCACAGAAAATGTGACACTTCACTTTTGGTTAATGTTTGATTTTACTACCCATCTATTTTTCATACCGTGTGCTATATCTATGAAACGATTCTTAACGAGTTAAGCTCCAATGAACTCCAAAAAGATAATGTTTCTTTTGAGCTGTCTAATGTTACTTTTGACTATTGGCTACTGGTATTATTGCCTAGCTAGGTAGGTCAATGTCAAAGAGAAGATACATAATCATTACAGTGGGTAACCATAGCTAGTGATTATACATATATGATCATCTGCGTTGCCAGAATGTTAGTTTTGTAATGTTTTATGTATTTACGACTTTCTCATGTTATTTCCAACTCTTGGAAGATGAAGACACTTTTTTTATAACTTTAATTGAACGAAAGACCGTGCGCGTGCCAATGAAGGAAGCTTGTAAATGTAATTAAAAAATACGAAAAATAGTTATTGATATACAGAGAATCTATCTATTAAAAAATGTTTCGAGTAGGTTTGCCTCTTCGATGCATCAAATAAAAAACATCGATGTATACTTGATTTTGAAGAATTAACAATACATCGATTCGATTCGATGCATCGGCATCGGTACAATACATCGAGTATTTTTATTTAATACTAGACATGCGCCAAACAGTACGTTAGAACGTACTGCCATATGACATGACATTTCGTATCGCGTAATATGACATTAGAACAGTACGCAGTACTCCATATAACTTCGAATGACGCGCTATACGAACGGCCCGCTATTACTTACTGTACTAGATATGCCCTCCCGAACAGTCTCTATGTTTCATTGCACGCTATACAGTACACTTAAGTCTGTCATCGCAGTTCACCTGATTTGTGTTCTAAATTCAAAAGTATTTGCACACATTTTTTCTATTGGTAGAATATATATCAATGTACGTGGTATTGTTTGTACTGAGTGTAATGGAAAAGCGATAGGTTGTTATTGTTAGCTAGATTCTTTATTAATACAGATCATATTACGTTCTTCATAACACATGTGATTACATCGCATCACAATTTGCGACGTGACATGATGAAGGAAGAACATTGTGTCCGATCATCGCCATGCCGAATTTAAACAAATAAAGTTATTTACTTACACACACTAGCACTACTGTTTCTATTTATTTACAGTTTACACATAACAATTTTACACATAATTTACTATTAACCTTTTTTTATCTGTATTGCATACAATAAACCTTGACCGTGTAATTACTAAATTGAGTGAAAACTATGCATGCACTTTTACAAATCAAAAACAATTATACGAAAAAAGCTCGCAAGGTTTATGACCTACGTTCTACACGACAGGGGGCGGTGCAACAGAAATATGATCCTTACCGCGAACGCAATACTGTTCTAAATATTTTTTTTCCAAATAAGATGGCATGACAGAGACAAACCGTCCGGCCGAACGACTAGCCATGCAGAGAGCATGTCATGTCATAGTATAACGCGACCACAGAACGCGACACTGTTCGACAGGCGCTAGACCACAGAGTACATTATAGTATACTGAAATAGAGACCAATCTTCGACCTCAAAATAGGTAACCACTTACGCCGTAGCCCGTAACGCCATCTGTTAGCAATAGTAGGAATGTTTATTACATCTATACTTTCTATAGATAACGATAGGTATGCGTAATACTTACATTTTATGTACCTAATGGCAGTTATATTTTATGGATGCCTTTTATAAAAGCTATTTAAGGATTCATAAATGAAACAATGATTAATTTTAAAGTTTATTTATGTCTTTTATAACATTTATTTAATTTCTTTGCTTTCACTTGCAATTTGTCCTCATCATCATCAACCTGTTTTCTCCCAGCTAAAATTTTATTTATATTTTTACAATAATTAAAAATCATGCAACGAATTACAATTTGAATCAAATAATCAATTATTTTTTCTTTATGTATTTTACATTTGATACATTTAAAATCAACAAATATAATAATCGCTGTTTTAATTATAACTTTTATATTGCTTTTTTCAATATTTTCTTTTATTATTTCATTTATTAAATCTTGCATATTTGAAATTAACGTTACTAATTCTTTGCTGGGAGTGCAAAGCCATCGTCGACCTGCATATTCTCTATATTTAATATATTCGATTTCATTTTGTGATGCTAAATCGTTTGTGCAATCAATACAAGATTTAAAAACATGGGATTTCATTTTCTTCAGAAAATATCCACTCATGTATTGTAGAGGCGCAATAACGCGGGGATCACTTTCTTTTACTTCTAAGGGAGTAAAATTAAAATCAAATATTTTATTGAAATCGAATGAGGAACAAGTCGACGATGCTTCTGCATTTTCGTTGATGATAAGAGTATGTAATGCGTCACAAAAGTCTCCTTCGCAATTACCCCGGGTGTGGACACTGCTTAAATTATTTATCAATAGTGTGGCGAATGCAGATTCAAATTGATCGCATGTTGGATTAATGTTGCGACACCCTTGGCTTCTGACTGCGCCAAAGAAATTTTCTAAGGGGTCCTGATTCAGGTGCCGCAACCACACTGACGTTACATTAAAATTATCTTTTAATATTTGTAATAAATTTTGTATTCCCTTAAGTGTCCACACCCAATTGGCCACAGAGGGAACCCTTTCTATTTTCCCACGCGAATTTATAAATTTCATTGATTTAAATATTTTTATGCCGTCCATCCAAGTTTTATGATGCACAGAGCTCGGCGTTGCTGGGCCAAGTAGAGGTTTGGCGTTTCTGTTTTTCATTTGGCTTCCATTCACCGAATCAAAAATGTTGTCTATGAACAGCAGCAGATCTGCAGTTTCGCAGCATTCTGCGGGAAGAATTTTCTTATCTGAAACAATAAAGAAAACATTTATTTCTTCGTTAGTTAGTTTAATTAGTTTACTACTAATCTGAACAACAAATCGTTTTTTCTATGAAATTTAAATGAAATCTATCAAATTCAAAGAAGAAAAGAATAATTTATTACTAATAAATTAATAATTTATTTATATTGTACAAATACATAATTTAAAAAGAATGTTGATTAAGATTGTTAGTTTCTTTATTCTATAACCTAATAAACTGAGCAACCCTAGCGAAATACCACTGAAAGTTACCATAAGTACATTGTTAATAAAAATCTATTAGTTAATAATAAAACCTTACCTGCTAGATATCCCATGTTAGATGCCACAGTACGGCTGAAAACTTGTGAGGCGTATTTAACTTTCATTTTATTGATTTTGTCTGGGTTGATGTGATGTTCAGTCAAATTTGGGATCAATCTAATGCCCTTGTAGCCCGGGTTTTCTTTGTGCAGTAATTGCAAATGAGACCATTTCGCAGTTTTAGTTACACCTTCTTTTGTAGTGTATATTAAATTTTTATTTAATAAATTATTTCTGATTCCTTTGAGAAGGTGTGGAGGGTCATAGAGAGGTATGATTTCGTGGCCATTAATTAAAATAACATTTTCTTTTGGCTCCTCTCCTTTTCTTAAAAAGTGCCCCTTAGTCTCATTAATAAGCAGTTTGAGTGCCTGTCTATTGTTGGTTCCCTGATCACATACTGAAGCAATCACTATCAACCCCGCCTCTTGCAATCCTGTTATTACGTCTTTTATTTGTTTTGCCAGCTCAGGTCCCTTGGTGGCACTAGAGGCAAATGTATAAGACACAGGCTGTTTATAATTAAAAATTAGACCACGGACCATAAAAACTTGAGCATGGTCAGCAAAGTCACCCTTTCTGTCTTGCCCATTATCAACAAGTCCTGTTATTTTGTCTTTTCTTTCTTGGTATGTGACATTGGGCTTAAGTGAGACTTCATCAAACATTAATATGCACAGTTTTTTTTCCGTAGTCATTTGGTCAGCTTTGGTTTTTAATTGCGAGAAAATGTTTTCGTTAATCCCAGGTTTGAGATTACCCATTTGTATTAATTTTATTAAAGTTTGCTGAGCAGGCAAAATAAAAATCTTCCTTAAAAATCGATATCCTTTGGGACTTTGCTTCAAAATTGATAATGCCGCAATTTTCTCCTGCAACGTAAATCTTCGGCCTTTTCCTTTTTTGCGGTCCTCCCGCCATTGTATTCTTAATAATAATTTAGCAGTACTTGTACAATTCTCGAGGGTATCTAAAACTGCAGGGTTAAATCCAATTTTTTTTGCT
Source organism: Calamotropha paludella (assembly GCA_927399485.1). NCBI lineage: Eukaryota > Metazoa > Arthropoda > Insecta > Lepidoptera > Crambidae > Calamotropha > Calamotropha paludella. Next base: position 15,432,236 of record OV656807.1, on the reverse strand, counting down.
GCCTTTATGTTGGCCAACTGCTTTCTTGCTTTATTTTTCATTTTGCTTATTTTTATTCTTGCAGCAACAAGTTTTTGATGCAGTTCTTTTTCTATTTTTGTAAGGAATACTTTTTTTGTATTTTTCTTATTGACTTTCTTTACACCTGTAAAATAAAAATAAATGTAGTTTAGTAAAAAAGTTTAAAAAACTAAAACCTGATTACAACAAAAACTGAATTAAACAGTAAGTATGTAACAAGAAAAAATTACAGAGACATTCATTCTACAATTAAATAAATATTCCTCAACTTTCGCACAATGCCAACAGACCCAAACTAAGCAGAGCTTGGGCTATGGGTATGAGCTGACAAGGGCATTTTCAAAAAAATGTACACACGCTATTTTAGCTGTCCCTTAAATTCAAAGATTAACTTCAGAAGAAGATCAATTTACTTCGAAATATAGTGATTATTTACATATCCTTCTTGTACTTAAAATAGAATAGGAATCGAACCACCAAGCTCCGGTATAGTAGTCAGGGCTACTAAACACTAGACCAACAGGCCAGCCAAAAAAATTCAGATGAGGTAAGTTGCATGCCATTTTATAGTATTCATCACCATTTTAAAGGTCCATCAATCCAGCCGGACATAGGCTATATGATATTACTTATATATATAAACTGGGGTACTAGTTGTTTACATAAAATTTATCCAACTCACCAAGATTTTGTTCAATATATTTCTCTGTTATTGGAGAATTTGCAATTGGTATGTTAGACTCATGCACTGAAGTATCTGGATCTGAAACATAATTAAGTTTATTTGTTGCGTTGGTGTAAGTTGTCTATAATATTTATAGTGTAGTGAGAAAGGCCAGCAAGCAGTAAATATTAAAACAGTTCTAAATAATTATAGGCGCGGTTTCACCCGCATGTTTGTACTGCTGCGCTCCAATGAATCATAGCCTGATGTTATTATGTATAAGAAAGCTTTACTATTCCTTACTAACTTAAAAAATGACAGATCTCCCATACAAACTTTAGTCCCCTTTTTTACCACCTTATTGGTTGAATTTCCAAAAACTCGGCAATTTATTTTAATATTTTTAACAAATAAGCTAAATTACAAAGTAGAAGATTTTTATAACCCGGGCTACTAGTTGTTTACATAAAATTCATCCAACTCACCAAGATTTAGTTCAATAACTTTCTCTGTTATTGGAGGATTTGCAATTGGTATGTTAGACTCATGCATAATTGAACTATCTGGATCTGAAACAATTAAGTTTATTTGAAGTTTATTTGTTGTCTATAATATTTATAGTGTAGTGATAAAGGCGAGCAAGCAGTAAATTATTACACCATTTAAAATTATTATGGGTTCAAAACATTTATTTCTCAGAATAAAAAAATCAGTTCAAATGCAAAAGATTTGTTAACAAAGTGACTAGGTGCTTATTCATACAAAATATAGCATTAAAACTATGGTCTCAAGTTTTAGATAAGATTTTGTTAGATATTCTCATAAAACTGTTAGTACTAAGTTTATGAAATATTTGTAAGTTGAGTTTATTTTTGTTTGAAAATTTAGTTTAACCCTTTGTTTTTTAATTATGAATAAGAAATACTAAAAGGTTTATTTAAGCATTTGACCATCATGGGGGTCGCCGGTGACCAACAAAACAATTACATTTCTATTCTAGTCTGTAGTCAATGAGTTAAAAGTTAAAGTGCCAATAAGCAATATACCTAGGTTTATTTTTAAAATAGAGATTGAAAGAATAATAATATAGTACTCATCATTATTATCTAGTAAAAAAGATTATCTAAAAAATATAAAGCCAGAAATAATAAAGACTTACCAATATTTTCTTTTTGTGCCACATCTATTGCAGTGCTCATTGATGTGTGCAGCAAATATTCAAAATTGATTGAAGTGGGATCTAGAAGAAATGTCACTTCATGATAATCTATTTTGTATAAAAGTTTAAATAGGTAATTTAAAGATTTCACAGACTTTAGTATAGTAAATAACATAGGTACCTGATGATGTTGAGGGCATGTTCAGAATTTGTTGTAATGGCTTTTTAGTGGCAGGCGTTAATCTCTTCAGTGACAACGGTCCTGCAAGAAAGAACACATCTAAATAGAACCAAATATTGCTTAACCTTTTATGACCAACTGACAGCCGGCTGTCGAGCTGCTATTGTCTTTTTCTTCTTCTTCTTCTTTTGGTAAGTGGCTTGTTTTGTGCCTTCACAATTCCGCCAATGTCACGTGAGTAGCCTTTACACGTAAGGGAATGTTCTGCATTAAATTATAATAAAGATTTTATGTAAGCTCTTAGCACAGGTTTACCTAAAACAAATATATAACAGCACTGGACATCACAAAGCATCACATATAAGAAATTTAGTAAAATCCCAAAATTCGGCAGTTAAATGAGGCGGGGTTATCAGGCTAGTTCATAGTTTAATATTGTTAATTGCCAGGAATTTGGACAAAATTTCGATAAGAGGAGGGTTTAACGTACTAAGGACGCATTTTATATTAGTAGGACGAGGGGTGTCATGAGGAAGGACATCATAGAGGGACACGGTTAACTTTAAACAATTGAAAAAGATGTGGTCTGTAGTTCCTTCTTCCATGCCGCACTCACATAGAGAGGTATCCCTTACGCCGATTTTAGCAAGATGAACAGGGGTGCAGGCATGACCTAGTCTCAGACGGCAGATGGTTGACACAGCTTTCTTACTAATTACTTTCTGTTTGAAAAACCAGGGCGTATTTGGAATAGATCTTTGGACTTCATAATAATATCTACCTGCGCGGTTTCTAGTATTTTGCCAGTCAGTCTGCCACGACCTCATCAAATGAGCATGGGCTAGTGTAAGGAGGTCATGATGGTACACCTTTTCGTAAACTAAGGACCCGTTAGTGATTGCCTGTTTGGCGCATGAGTCTGCAGTTTCATTTCCCGAAATGCCACAATGCCCGGGGATCCAAACCAGAACGGTATTTAATGATTTGAGCTTGCAGCGGTACAACGCTTGTCTTATTTTAAGGATGATTGTCTTTTTATTGTGTCTCGAATCACATGTCTTGGAAGGATTAAGCATAAGAGCAAAAAAATAAAGGAGAGGAAGGCACTAAGTCCATCTTTGTACCTTTGTGCATGAAGTATAAATAAATATCATAGCTAAGCAGAGTGCTATATTCCATTGTGCAAAATGATAATGTACAAACCTGGCATATTTAATGTTGGGACAGCAATGTTGCTGATTTTGTTGTTACGGCACAAATATTTCTCTTCAAAGTGTGAGCGACATACCCGGCGGTACTTAAATATGCGCTCATTTTCCAAGCCCAAGATGTCAGTACTGCCAATTGCATAAAGCCATGTGTTGAAGCGCTCCCTGTCAGTCTCAGGGTTTGGGAACCCATGGAGCACTCGATGCACACCTACAATAAATGATATAATCAATAATGAAGTCTATAAAATTAAAAAACAATGAGATTAAGTTCACAAGTAAGTATTAACTTTATAGCATTGTCGCAGATTTTAACCTTAACCTTCATAAACAAATAAATTGGTAAGTGGCAAATGATGCAGTAACTATGTAAGACTTGTCCTGACAGTTTTTTTAACCCATTGGCCAAGTTCAGTTGCAGTTTGTATTGTGATATGATTCTTGTCAAGTTACAAAAACTAGAACAAGTAACAGTTGCAAAATTTTTAGGAATATTAATAGAGAGCCAGTTGTCAGGGAAACCTCATGCAGAAGAGGTGTGTAAAAAATTAAGTGAATCTGCATATATTTTATTAAACATATTAAAAAAAGTTTACATGAAAACAACAATTGTGGCATATCATGGTATAGTAGCATCAGTTTTATGATTTGGAATTATATTCTGGGGTAATTGTAGTATGAGAGAACAGGTCTTTAAGGCTCAGAAACGCTGTGTAAGAGCAATGTGTAGTCTAAAAATGACCGATAGTTGTATGCCTAGGTTTAAGTCTCCGAAAATTCTGACTTTCCCCTCATTGTACATTTTAAAAGTAGCTGTTTTTGTTGTTTTGTTTGTTGAAAATTGAGAGGTGCAATACTGCATTGTTAAAAAAAGCATTTTTGGCATGGCTCCAATTGTTTACAATAAAATTTCTAATGCAATCAAAAATTGTCCAATCCAAACATTTAAAAAGAAACTTACAGCTTGTTTATTAGACAAATGATACTATTCTGTGCATGATTTTTTAAATGACTCCTCTCTTCCAAAATAAATTTAATATATTGAAAATGACAGATAATGTAATAATTGAATGCTTTATTCAAATGTAACTATTCATAATTTGCATGCCTAACTTAAGGTAGATAGTATAGGGACCGTTATTTTGTAAACATCTATATTTTTGTATACCTACTTTCTATACAAATAAATATTCTATTCTATTCTACAATGTTGCATTTCCTAAGATGATCCATGGTTACTGACTGAACTCTCGAAAGAGAATAGGTCCTTGGGTTAGGTTGGTAGATAGCCCTGCATTATCTACCAGTTAATATGACGTTCATTTATTTGTGCAGTATTACATAGGTAATTAAACAATATTAAGTCTGACATACCTCCACTCTCCTTGCACCCAGGAACACAGCAGTGCTTGTCCGAAGACATAATGCAATAATATAAATGCACTCAAGGACTCCTATCTCAGTTTTGGTATAAACAAACAAAATGCCCTTCTGGCCACAATTGTGATTTAGCCGGAGGAACTTTAGCTCAACTCAACGACAAATACACAACGAAACACAGAAAGATCATATAATATCGCACGAAACCGGCGTGGACGCAAGCGTCAGGTCAGGCCTCAGCAGACATATTGAATTAGGGATGCCGGTTTATTATTTAATAAACCACTAATGAAATTCTACCATAGCAGTTTTCTATCCGAGTCAACTTTCAATAGAAATTATTAAATGTTTTCGCTATATTTTATACATAAACAATAAAATGTATTATTTATAGATTCGCGCCATTAAAATATTTAAAATTGATCATTGATTGCCTCAAACATTCTAACAAAATCTACTATTTTAGTAACAATTAGTAAAAATCAGCCACGCAGAACCGAAACTGTGTCATTCTATTTAGCGCCATCTATTGCAATTCGAATGAACATTAGTACTGAGCTGCCATCTGTTACCAGCAGTTGATAAAATATCCTACTATAATACGAAAAAATCAAAAAATACCTTGTAACTTATGTCGCATTACATTTCTGCATACTTCGTGAATTAGTATCCTTATAACCACTGTTTTCCCCTCTACTTTGTACTAAGATTGAACCGCCTGCGCTAGACTCTCAGGTACTGTGACATGACGTGTCATGCAAAATTTTGCCAGGTAATACGTACTGTTTCAGTACGCGCTCGCGTTATATATCGCGTAATACATTACTCACAGTACTTACACACCTCTATTTAATACATCGATGTATATCGTCCACCCCTAGTCTGTGATATTATTATTTTTTCCATTTTAATTTCACATGTAAAAGTTGTTATACATCTTTTATTGAGAATAATTTCGATATAGATCGACTCATGTTGATGTATTAAAATTATTAAATTTACGTTTCAAACTATTTTGAGTTTAATAAAAATAATGCCCCACAGCCATTGTCATGATGGAAATCACGATCACGACCACTCGAGTGCAGAACTGGGAATACAATATAATTTATATGAGAAAATTGATAAAGACAATTTACAATGTTTAAATGAAAGCATTGAAGGTGCTGGCAAAACAGTGTTTAAATCATGGGATAAAAGATTGGACAGAACAAACGTGAGTAGTCATTCGAATTTGCAAGATAAACATAGGATTAATGTTTAATTAAAACAGGATTGTTAAATTCCCGTTTTGATGATACTAAAACAAGTGACTATGAAAACTTAAAACAAGTATACTAAGGATTTACCAAAGTGATATTAAAAAATAGTTTTGCCAATGCCCATTCTTGGACCACTGAAGAAAAAATTCATGATACAGTTTATTTTTTTACTATAATCTTTTATGATATTATGCCTACGTTTTTAGTTTGTTGAAAGCGATGCTGACGAAGAATTACTTTTCAATATTCCCTTTACTGGGAATGTCAAACTTAAAGGCATCAGAGTTGCTTCTGAAGATACTGAATGTCATCCTAATAAATTGAGGCTGTAAGTAACGACAGGCAACAGTACATCAACCTCCCACAATAATACCTCAATTTGTATTGAAACTGTATATTGGACTTAAAGTAAAAAACAATTAAGGAAATTCAATTTTTTTCGGTTAAAATTTCCAATATGGACCGTCGATTTAAATGCCCATATTTTTTTTGTAGATAGTACTCACTAAAAGAAAGCGTTTTGCAAAGTATTAGGTTACGAAAATTTACGGTTCATGAGATATATTTTTTTAAACTTTTCGTACAAATTGGCAAATAACACGATATGGACCGTCAATATATGAGGTTTGAGGGGTGGGAGGAGGGAGGGGGGGTTAGGGCTATCCCACCGTGTCAACCCCACCCTGCGGAACCCCATGGTTATTGAGATATTCATGGTTAAAGTTTTAAGGTTAGAATAGCGCTATTTGGTTTTAACCGTACCTAAACCAATAACTATAGGACCGATTCGGTTCTGGCACTTCGCCGGCCGCTGCCGCGGCACGCTCGCTTCGCTCGCTCGGCTCGTGCGTTGTGGTCACAGTTCTAACCTAACCTAACCAAACCAAAATTAATGTATATAATACTGATTACTATTCTAGTATTATGTATGTATACAAAGTTTGAGATTTTAACAGAAACAAGGTAAGAAAGTAATTTTTACAAATTAGAAATATGTTTTTTTTTATTATCGCGTATTATCACGGTTTTTTCGTTCTTATCTTAAAAGAGATGTGTCTAAATGAGCTCTAATGAGATTAAATTGTTTCTTGGTTAACAAAAGCTGTTAATTATTAAAAGTCTGGTTCAAAATAAAGTAAAGTGAAAAAAAATATCTGACGCAGCTGGGTATGTAATGTATAAGTATGTTTTCTACAAATCACGAATGTTGGAACGCCGCGACGTCATACTGTACGCGTACGCAGTACGTTGTTCTAATATACATAACATAGCATGTTATAAGATACTCAGTAACTGAAGTAACGAGTAACAATATGATAGTAACGAGAACTAATTGTCATAGTAATGAATACATACTAGTACGTGAAGTGATTGACGTTTGACATCTATTATTTGTCAAATTAATTGTGTAATTGCGTGTTATTTGTATGAAAAGTTTAAAAAAATATATCTCATGAACCATAAGTTTTCGTAACCTTATACTTTGCAAAACGCTTTCTTTTAGTGAGTACTAACTACAAAAAAAATATGGGCATTTAAATCAACGGTCCATATTGGAAATTTTAGCCTTTTTTTCTTTTTATTGATGTGCTGTTGGCTATACTTATCTATTCTAATAGAAATAAGTTCCACTAATACAATAACATGACAGCATGCTATCTGACTCGATGCTAAAAATGTTTAGGCAAAATTAATATAATGAATAAATTATATATTCATTTGGGTTGCTCTGCAGATGAAAAGTATAGACTTGCTTTAGCGTCAAACCCTATTGAAAAATAACTTACATCTGAAAAACACTGTGAAAATGCCTAAGTTCAAAACTTTCAGTTTAATAAAGTTTGAGTAGGTATACCCTAACAGCCTTAAAAATTTAATAAATTTTGTATAAATTAAACTTCATCAACGCTTAGAAGTGCTGCTTTCAATAAATATCAGGTCAATAAATTGGTGGCAAACAAGCACAAGACCCTACTTTCTACATAGTGCATTTATTATGTGAATTTTGTCAAATATTTGTTAATTATTGTTTACATATATTTTATTGCAAAACTTGTTGTTGTTACAAGTTGTAACCACATAATAGTTATTATTTGTTCCAGCTTTAAAAATCGACCAAATATGACATTTGATGATGTTACAATGGAACCAGATCAAATTTTTGACCTTCAAAAAGACAGTGAAGGGTTACTTGAATATTCTCCAAAGTATGTTGAATGATGTACATATAATCACTATGTGCTACCTCGCTTGTATTGATACTGCTTTCATCAATTACTTATTAAGGCTCAAATGTAACTTTGTTTTTTATTTATATATGTAACACTATATGTAAGAGCAATTGGTTAATATTGCATATCAGCAAAAAAGATATTGATCAAAGAAAGATATTGATCAAAGTCATTGGTGTTTCAATTAAATATTACATACTGAAATGGAACTCAGATATGCAGTAATTCATTCTTAAATGTACATTCCAGTCGCTATGCTATCCCGTTCTGTAAGGAGTAGGGCTTACTTTTAACTCATATCAGCAGTCTCACATTCATCAATGTTTTCATGTATAACACAGAAACGCAACGGATTCAACATGGTTTCTTATTTTATTCTTTAAAAGTTAATCAACTGATAAACCCTAATTTCTGTTTATTTTTTTTCAGAGTAGTGACATTTTCTTCTGTATCCCATTTAACTATGCATTTTCCTAGCAACTTTGGTGCTGAAAGTACCAAAATCTTTTATATTGGATTGAGAGGAGAGTGGACACCAGGTCATCGCCATGGTGTGACAATCTGTACATATGAAGCAAGGCCCAACTTAGATGATCATAAATTAAAGCATTTGGATTCTGTTTCCAGAAATATAGATTAGTAAGTAATTGTATAAGGTGCTAATAAATTTAATACAAAAAAAAAATATTTTTCATACATCCTGCCTTAGCATAGTGAACTCTTCACCGAAATCTTAGTTTAAACATAATTTTTTTATTTATTTAAACTTTGTTGCACACAAAATATGTACAAATGGCGGACTTAATGCCATTAGGTATTCTCTACCAGTCAACCGGAGAGTTAGAAACTGATAGCGTATTGGAGGTGCATTGAAAAGGTTAATAGAAAATGCTATAGACTACATAAACATACATACTGACATCATGTATAATAAAATAATAAACATATATAAACTAATAAACATATATAAACTAATAAACATATATAAACTAATAAACATTATATAAACTAATAAACATATATAAAATAAAAAACTACTTAAATATCGCTACACTAGACCAAAATTAGTATTACTAGACATAAAAGTGAGATTAAGTGGAAAGGTTCGGAGTATTTAAAAGGAGATCGCGAACCAGTCGTTTGAAATTAAATTTATTGGGAGCTTTTTGAATATGGGGTGGTAATGCATTCCAGAGATTCGTATAGCCTGAAGTGAAAAAGAGTTTTAAACAAAACCAGTACGGTGAGAAGGAATGGCAAGAGTTTCTTTGCTGTCTGAACGGAGATTACGGTTATGAGAGTCTCTCAGATATTGAAAATTACATTTCAAGTACTGCGGAGTGAATGGATCTTTAAGTATGAATAAAGAGTGGTGAGAATTCGCAGGTCTCGACGCTGCCGAATAGGAAGCCATTTTAATTTCTGCTGATATGAAGAGATATGATCATATTTCCGGAGACAGAAGATGAAACGTATACAATTATTGAGAAGTCGATCCAATTTATTAAGAAGTTCCTGAGAAATGTCAGCATAACACGCGTCAGCATAATCAAGGATAGGAAATATGGTTGATTGAACCAGAAGGATTTTACTAGAAATGGGAAGGAAGTTCTTCAGCTGGTAAAATGCTCTTAGTGTGCCTATAATTTTGCGACTTAAAGAGTCCACCTGAACCCTCCAGCTCAACGCTCCATCTATATGCAAACCCAAATTCACCACATGAGGTACATATTCGATTAAGGTGTTGTCGTATAAGAGAGGTGGAACAGAGCGTAAGTCAAGACCAGACAACGTGCGTGAGCTACCCACAATAATACCCGAGCTTTATACCAAACGTTTGCGACCATTTATCTATTTTCTGCAAATCCTCATTTAAGGATTGAATAATATCGTTCAGTTGGTTCACCCCAGTTTGGGCGTAAATTTGCAGATCATCTGCATACAGATGATGAGAGTTGTGAAGAATGGAAGAAATCAAATTGATAAAAATGGAAAAGAGTAAGGGAGAGAGAATGCCGCCTTGAGGTACACCCGATTCCAAATCACACCAGTCCGACATTGAGCTTTTAATACGAACGGCCTGTTGACGCCCCCGAAGGTAAGAAGGGAACCAGTTCAATTCGAAAGTTGAGACTCGCAGATGTGATAAAATAATCAATATTTCTTACATTCATACCAATGAACATAGCGCAAAGCACTATATGGCTTGTGTATACTAGGATAACGAATACATATATGTTACATAAAATAATCATAGAAATACAAATACCCATGCTTCAGGTATAAATGCTCGTATTTTTATAAATAATGCCCCTTTCGGAATTCGTATCTGATCTCTTTGGCTTCGTAGGTAGGCTCCTTCGGATTCGACCAAACCGGTTATTTAATTGGTAGATGATATATCAAAAACAAGTAATCAAACAGATTTATGCAACAAATATCAGAGAAGTAATAGCAAGAGTTGTTTAGCTCGTGAGCGACAGGAAAAACACAAAGAGAGACACAAAAAGAACGAGTTTGTATCTCGCTCACCTTCACTCTAAATCATTAACCTTTTAACCGCTGAAGTCGGATTAATCCGACACATATTTTCGTGTACATTTTTTCAGGGTCGTATATTTACGACCGAATACCCTATTTCATTTAATCTGATTTATTGATTTAATTATGCTGTATTTTATAAAAAGAATATAATTTTCGGTAAATAGTCAATTAAGTAACCATTTACAATTTACTACTCCTTAGTCTCTTTATTATTTTTAAGACTTCTAGTCTTTAGTCGACCATTTAGTCGGCCTTAGAAGGCATAGACGTTCGCGAAATCTCTATTCTGGCCAGCAAGTACGGAAAGATGGCTCGTCTCAAGCGAAGTTCATAGCGCTCTCTGTGAGCATTCGCACCTGCTAAGTGTGCACCTAACACACCGCGTTAGCGCAATAGTTAGTCTCCTACTACCTATTGCCATCCTCTTCTCTTATAATACAACATCGGTGCCGTCGCGATAAAACACGCTAAAACACTTAAACCGTCACTTAAATTCGTCAACTAGGTTCTTTGACCTGCGTCGAATGTATTTGTAATTAGTTATTGCATTGTTCCGACCGGGACAGCGGACACAAGTCCCGCTTCCCTTGTCCCAATAATGCAACTTAATTCTTAGCTAGTAAACTCACCAAGCCCAATCGTACCAAATGTGAAATGCCCTTCAAGGCACACATTCACTCGAAACCCCTTGTAATTGTAACATTTATCTCTTTTTACTCTCAATTCAAAGAACTATAACTAGTAAACAGATAAGGTTTTTCTACTTTAGTTGCCTAGATCAGCGGTTCCCAATTTTTTTTCGCCCTGGAACCCTTATTGATCATACTTTTCTAGGCGGAACCCTATTTTTTGATGAAAAAGATAAACTTGTGGTTTGAATACTTTCATGTTTACCTTGAAAAGAAAGATCAAAAGTTTTGTGTAAAACTTACTTTAATGTGAAGAGAGATATCTTTTTACATTTTTTGTTAAAATAGCATTGAAATCAGGCTTTATGTCAAACAGCTGAATACGAAGATCTGGAGCTGCATCCAGTCGGTTTCTGTATTTGTTTTTTATGTAAGCGTAAACCGAAAAACCAGTTTCACACCGGTAAGTGGTAACAAAACTGTGACCTTCTCGACGATTTCTGCGTTTTACATCGACAAGAGCATGTCGATGTAAAACGCAGTGACTGCTACTGCATTTAGGTGCAACATTCTCAATTCTTGTTACAGTACCTTTCATTTTGCCAATCAAAGCGGCAGCTCCATCGCTACATACATCGATACATTTGTTGATGAATGAATGAATATTATGTACATTCATGTAATTATCAATGACTTTAAAAATTTCCTCTCCAGAGGTGTTGATCTTCAAAGGAGCACAAATAAATAAATCCTCTTCAATAGATCCTCCGAAGGGGTATCTTACGAAAACAACCAGTATTGATAGTCCAGTAGCATCTGTACTTTCGTCAAGTTGCATTGCAAACATCTCACTACTTTTCAATCTACAAATCAATTCATTCTCAATGTGGTCAGATATTTTAAGGATTCGATCAGATATGCCGTTATTGGAATTCTGAACTGCTGCAGCTTTCTTCGCTGCGTCTTCGCCAAGTACACACTTGACAATTTCTGTCATACAGGGTTTTATTAAAGTCTCTGCAATCGTGTGTGGTTTGCCAGCACGAGCAATCCTGTAACTTAGCAGGAATGTTGCTACTGTGGCATTTTCGTTATCAGTTTTAACATATTCGTGTAAAGCAGCCACACTGGTTTTATGTGCATCTTTGTATCTTTTGAAAAAGTCTAAACTTTTGTCTTTTAATTGCAGATGGTTGGTATTAAGATGTCGTTTTAGCTTCGCATGTGCCAGAGAGCTATTACATATGATTTTGTTGCAGATAACGAATTGACCATCCGGATTCTCAAGCATTCCTACAGAAATAAATCCGAAGGACAAATAGGATTCGTCATATTTTCTCTTTTTCGAAGTAGTTTTGTCCTGAGATTGCCCAGCCTTTTTGGTCGTTGATGTGTTTTGTCTATCCTGCTCAGGACAATATCCTTCAGAATTTACGATATCCTGGAATTAAATAAAAAAAACATTAGTATCGTAATATGACGGCAAGCTGCAGTTTGTTGTTGGCTAAAAAGAACAGTCCCTCCCCAAATCTTCCTTTGGCACAGTCTGGAATTTGACCCCTTTTTTGGACGTGATTCGTTTATATTAAAATTAGATGGCATTTGCTGTTAAAAAGGCTAGAGTAGAACACCCAAGCGTCAACGATGTATATTTTGGACATTACAGGCCCTGTTTTGAGCCAGTTTTTTAATAAAGGCTGTAATCAAAAATAACATGAATATGAATAAATCGTTTTTATATGTTTTGGCACTATCTGCAATTGGTAACAAATATAAAAAACACTTACCTAAAACGGATATCGTAAGTACAAGATTTTTAGAACAGGAATAACAATATCACTGAAATATCACCTTTGTCAGTTTATGCGAATTAAAAGAGAACGTGAGTCAAGAACACGCACGTTTTTTTTTGACACAGTCATAGACTCAACTGAGCGGCGCGGCGCGGCGCCGGCAGGCGATACGGGTCGCGGGTGGCGAGACGGAGGAGGCAAGCGTGCTCGATCGAGCTCCCTTGCGCATTGTTCTGTTTGTTAAAAACATACGTACCTTCATAAATCATAATATATACCCATAAATACGCGCAAGCGATAATTAATTTCACTTATACGTATGATTTAATGACTTTACATACTTAAAAAGCATTACAAAGATTACGCGTTAAATCCGGACTGAACGCGGAACCCTTGTGATGCTTCTACGGAACCCCAGGGTTCCGCGGAACACCTTTTGGGAAACGCTGGCCTAGATAGTGATAAAGGACGGGAAATAACAAAGGTTGCTACTACCTAATAGGCTTATCGTTTACAATTAAGGATAGATAAATTTTTGGCGCGCGAGAGGCTTTCTCCAGCAGTCGCCGCCAACGAGACAAGAATCTTGGCATGGGCGAGCGGGCGGCTTCAGATACTATATCATTGGGAATTGAGAAAATTATTTAAAAAATGTTAAAATTAGACAAGTTGCTGGTCGTGAAATGAGTTTAAATATCTTGCGATGATCAGAGTTCTAATTTTTTTGTTTTTACTGTGTTTATATAGTAGGTAGGTAGACTAATGATACTATGATTAGACTTAAAATATAGATAATAATACACAAACGATATGGTTCTTAAAAGTTTATTTAAACAAACTATTTATTTACACTAGGTACCTATTCAAATATCTAGTTATATAAAAATATAATTATAGAGTTATTTCTGTAGCGGACTAGGTTACTTACAGCTCTGGTTGGAAATATTTAAAAAATACAAACATACCCGTAGAAGCACAATTCTTGGGTTTGTGACAGAGCCAAATTAGATTTTCCTGTTATTTCAAATTATACTTTCAACTTTTAATTTCACACTATATTTAGGTGATACCCAGTTGTAGATGTAAATAATAATAATAAGTTATCTGTATTAGCTTACTTTCTAAATTTAATTTATACTTCTTGGATTATTAAAATATGTTGGCAGTGTTGATTTGAAGTCGCTTCTTCGGTGAAAGAACAACATAACTGGGACAATTAAGTTACTTCTTATTGTTAGTAATGAATCAATTTTATAAATATCACATATTAGGTAGGTATGTTCGAGTTAAATATATAAAAAGTAAATTTAACGTCCCTAAAAATGTGGCGTTGGCTTCGTTTATGTTAAGCGAGTTACTTTACGCGGATTGGCGTGTCACGTGTCTCGCACGGCCGCGTACTAAGCGTCCACCTCCTCGCCTGTAGTTGCCGCCGCGCAGGACCGGCAGTCGGTATGGCCGACGCACCAATGCATTGGTCACTGAACCCACGTCTCCACTTGGGAATGGTGCTTGACCGATACTCCTGCCCGGAGGTCTTCTCATACATACTGTACATCTGGAAATACAATTTCGAAAATTTATTTAAAAAAAACCGACACAACAATCCAGTTAAACTGTAGGGTACTAAATATAGATTGGTCAAGGGGTTCGATACTGAGTTGTTAACGCTATGTGTGTTTACGTATCTGTGGCACCATAACTCTTAAACGATCGGTTGAATCGATTTGGATGCGGTTTTTTATTCGAAAGAAGGTTTTCTAACGGTGTTTTATCAAAATTGGTTCAGTCGTTTTATGGTTATAAGCTCTTTTGTTAGCTGAGGTAGGGATGATAGACGCATGATAGGTATAAATTAACTGATCTTTCTCGTTTATACATGACCACAAACTATGTCCGATTATTGTGTACAATTATGAACATTATAAAACACATACAAGAATAAGCTTTCAAAGAGGTACAATTGAATATACGACTTCTAACAAAAAGTTACATAGCAATTATAATCTATTTTATAGGATATTTGACTACAATGAAAAAATGGTACAAATTGTTAGCTTAACTGTAAACATTTTTTTAAACCAATCTAGCTCATATATTTTTTAATTATATATACATAATAAAAGACAACACTAATAAAAAAAATAAAATTTTATGTTTGATCACGTGATTGAAATGCACGGGATCGACTCAATCTAGAGTGACGTTGTTTAGGTACAGTAAATGTCAGTCTAAGTTTTTCTACGGTGTATTCTATTACGATTTGACAGCTAAAAGTTTATTTACAAGCAGGTGACGTCATGACATCAAATAACCTGCAAATTAACAATAAACGCATGAATAATTCTACACGTTATACAAAGATTACGAGTTTACACAGAAATCTTAATGTATAATATAAATATTTACTTAACAATTTACAAGTTTTAATGCCTATAACACAACAACAAAATATTACATGTAAGTAGAGTTATATTACTCAATCAAATTTGTTGGTTAACGATAGGCAAATTGAAAATCAGAGTCAGTCTTTATAAGCTGACATAAGCTGAATTGGCCACCCATTGGGTACAGACGTGGGACATAGTAAGTTTTTAGTTATAAGTGGTTTGGTATTAAGATTATTGTGTATTATTATTTTTTATCCTACGAATTTTTGATTGTTACTGTTTTTGTTTATTTTTGTTAATTCATTGTATGTGAAATGGGAAAAGATATATAACTTATCATTGCTTTTTTGAAAACAAGTTGGAGCAAGGCCCGGAGCACAGAACAGTAAAAAGAGTAGAAGTTGCGTGACACGGTCTTTTCAAGGAAACCTGCGTAACCTAACTCACATCTTCAAATCGAGATGGTATTCCGATTGGTTAAAAATATGGTAAACGTTAGAGCATATATCACAAAATGAATAATTTCATATTTTACTCTATATGATTTTACGTATGGTCCATAATAAATAAAAGCTTACTTCTTTGTTCTAGTACCGCTGTTGTGTTCAAGATGGCTTTATAGTTATGCTATTAGCACCACTGTTATAAGCAAACTGTATACTGCAACCACACTCTAGGAGGTGCTTCAAGTTAAACAAATTACCTACAAGGGTGGCACTGGCAAGCAATATAAATATTGATATTATTGATATAGTTTTAAGTTTTAATTAAAAAACTTACATAGCCAATAATATAAGATAACGACACATGATTTTTAGTCAATATGAGCAGTTACAATACGTGTATTGAAAACATGTCTTCGTAAGTCCTACGTCTGAAGACCTTGTACCGGGAAAAAGTAAATCAATCCGCTTTTGTTTTAAGTATGGATCTTTAGGAAAGCTGTAATAAATAAAACATTTTGCTATGTCTATCCTATCTACCTATCTTCGTGCACAACTGGTTTTAGAGGTTATATTAAAAATAACCACTAAAACGTGCCTCCGGACCTTCAAAATATATTTATCATTTTTATTATTGTGTACATATTATTGTGTACTTAATTAAGCAATAAAATATTCAATTGAAAATGACAATTCCATGAAATTACTTACAACTAATATGCATCTCTTTTATATACTTCTTATCGATAGGTATCTATTATTTCCACAATAATCGGGTGCATTACTTATTGAGTAGCGGGCAAGTTATGATGATAGAAAGAAAGCATGCTATCATTATTTCGGAGGTGTTTTAGAAACTTCCAGAAAACAAATATGCCCATTGAAACTTTAACATTAAAAAACTTTAACAAAACTTGAACATGCCAAAAATAAGATTGATTTTAAGTTTTTGTTTATTTCAAAGAATTAAATATAATCACTTTTCAATTTTAATGAAAATAACAGAAAATATGAATAATCAATGGTGCATTATGCCTCAATTGGATAAATTAGTCCTTCGACTATCATTTTCACACTCTAAAACTGCACAATATGCCATTTTTCTATATATTGCTATATTGTTTCGCGTACAGTTTGCAATCACGACTGAGTAAGCGAAAGGTTTAAGTGCGCGGAGTAACGTATTCTTGAGGTTACGCGGGTACCGCGCACTTGCGACTTCTACTCATTTTTCTGTTCTGTGTTCCGGGGAGTACGCTGTTGTGCAGTGGTCCGATGCGACAGCGATGTCCTGAAACAGCAGTGGCCAAGAGTGATTGACTGGACTCGGTTGTTTAGCCGCTAGTTCTTCCGTTATAGTTTGCAGTTGCTGACAATAGATATCTGCCGTAATCGTTTGGCCAGATTATAGAAAGCTGTAGTGAACGACACCAGCACTAGTCCACCAAACACTCATAAGTAATTTTTTCTGAGTCAATTTTCGTTGGAGACTGGATTTGGTTGGTTTTCCAGGGTTCATCCATTGCGACTAGCGCTTTCAATTATTGTACTTTTCATTACATGTGAAAGATCCGATTTAAAATATCTTAATTATTATGTTGGTTGAACAATGTAACGTAGCGTAACTCAACGCGTATTTGCTGGTCTGTTTTCACAATAGCCATTAATTCGTCATTATACATTTTGGTCTCCGGCTGTCCAGGGGGCTTGTTTTAAACGTACTGTGTTTTCTTTTGCGACATCACTGCCATACACATCGTAACCCTTCGAGCTGTAAATATAGCGAAATTTCATGTTTTTCATTATGCGGTATGAGCAAAGAAAAAACTAATCGGGAAAAAACAAATGAATGACTGTTTTCGAAACTCAAATGTACCAGCTAAATGGAATTATAAATTTGAATTTGGATTTCTTGACCAGAGTAGATATTTCAGATAAAAGTGGCCAGTACGACGAAATGTTAATTTCATATGTACGGACCTACAAAATTAGCCAGCACAATTAATGAAACACAAAAAAAGCATTATTTTCCATCATATTTCATAAAAGACTGGCCAGTTATGCACCATCGTTTAGATCGGTTAAACTTTGCACGCGAACATTTGTGTTTGGTACAACAACCAACAATGGGTACTTTTCACAAATGAGTGTAGAGTACTCTTAAACCAGATAGTGGTAATCAATGGAGGGAATGTGACTGCTGAAAGTTACATCAGGGATATTTCAGAAAAACAAGGTTGTGCCATTTGCCCATTACAATCATGATGGCTCTATTCTGACACAGGATAATGCTCGGGCTCACAGTGCTCGCTCAGTCCAAGCATACTTAAACCATGTGGGTACAATGGCAGCAAGATCTCCGGATAGAAATGCTATAGAGCATATTTGGGACTTGTTAAAGAGAAGCGTAAAATTTAGAATACCGCCTCTGTATAACCTAATAGTCCGAGATCCCACCGCAAAATTTTGCAGGTATCTGTTTTTTTAGTCAAATTTCTTCAAATGATTGATTAGTAAAAATGTAATGTAATCCCGGGTTGCCTTTGAAAAATTAGCCGCATATACCTTTATTTATTTTTATAACTCGATCTCGGAGAACATCTGTTGCCTAGTGCCATTCTTCAGCTTGACTATAACATTGCCGTCCATCGTCCAACCTTCTTATACCGAAATGCTTACGTGCGTTAATAAATAATGACCTACGCTAGCGTGTAAGAAACTCTTAGAGGGTGTGGGGACTACTTTTCAGGGCTATCATCTTTCTCCAAGCAATCCTTAATGAGGGCTTAAAAAAATTTCACGAATACAGGTTGACACTTGGCTTCTGTTACAATACCCAAGCGATGACAAGCAGAAAGAGCCCCTGATGATATATTCAAACCCAGCTTACTATTAAGAAGGCCAATCACAAACTTGGAGAGATCATTATTATTCTGCTCCGGTTTGCCACGATATATGAGAAGATATTTTCTTCGATGCCTCATCTCAATTTCATCAATAGATCTATGAAGCCCACATATTAGGTCACGAAAAATTTGCAGCACAGACCGCATTTGGGACTCAAATTCTTGAAATTCTTCCCTTAAAACAACAAATGGCTGTTAGCCTGTGGTGGAGTTGACTTCCATTGGACTGCCAGATCATTTATTTTTTTGAACAACCTCGCCTCCAGAGCATACTGTGTTTCTATGACTGCAGCAAAATTGGCCATTAGTAGTGCGTTCAACTGTGGGAGTATTGAAATAGTGACCGACAGGCAGTCTTGAGTACTTTGACTTATTGAAATATAAAAATTCACTTGCACAGTAACTGAAAGTATTTTTAATTAATATTATATGAGAAAATGAAAATTTTGTGTTTTACTACAACCCTTTATTCGTATTTATTCAATAAATTTAGAGATTTTATGATTGATATAGATCGAAAGAGAGGCTATTGAATTGTCGTCTGTATTACTAGTGTGGGTGTAATCATTGGTTAATTTTACAATGAATTAAAATTGTACCACTACTTAAGCTCTCACCAAGTTATATTAAGGTGCAACGGTTAGCGAATTTGGTCTATTGTTGAGGAACCTATTTCAGTCTATTAGTGAGTAATAATTATTACACTGCCTCTCCTATCACAGATTTGTATAAAATCACTTACTGGATTTGTTGCGCATTTAGTTTTCATGTTTAATCCCGACGTTTCCTGGAATACTAATAATAATATGACGCAATTAACTACCTATGTATGGATAGATAATATTATTAAACATAATGTCGACATCGTTGCACAACAAGCTTGGCGCGATACTTAGGCATACTACCCTGAAATGTGACTTAGTACCTATAGTATGTAAACAAAACATAATTATGATACCTAAGTATTTCATCTACTAAACACATAATTTTTCTCAAACCTGCTGATCTTGGATACTTGATCGGCCTTGAGGGTCTGTTGTTCGGGTCGTTCGAACATTCTCGCATCGTTGATTGTGGAGAGCCAGTAGGATATGGCAGTGGCGAAGTAGTTGCAGCGGCCGAGACCATTGCACTCTATGAACGGGCGTGTGCGGAAGTCACGCAGGCACGACCCGGGCGATATAAGACTTTGACCAGCTGCATCAGCGCCGGCCGTGTGCTATAATAAAGTATTTGTTCAATGTTTCAATTATTTAAGTAAAGGCCATAGGACGATAAGAATACCGAATCGGCCCCAGAGAGGTATCTGGCTCATAATTTTAGGAAATGTTGGTACTCATAAGATACGTCGATGCTGAAAGTTTCAGCTTTTTATCTATTACCGTTTCTGAATAAATCTAAAAATACTGAATTTCAGTAAAAAAAATCATTCTCAGCACCATGTGAATCGATTGATCTAAATACAGGATATGTTTTGGGGCATGGTGGTAGCTTCTAAGAAAAAAAATATAAGCAATATCTGTTCATAAGAACCTATAAAAAAACGAGGTTATTTTCTTGATTTTAATTTTTAATCATGTTACGGGAACGCTAAAAATATGAATCTATTTTTTTTGAATTCCTCATTCAATTTTCGATGAAATTGTGATCCTGGGATTTTTTTTAAAACGTTACGCCATATTGAAAAAAAATAAAAACCGATTAGCTGCTCAAAAATTGATTTCTTATTATGATTTAACTCTTGCAATGATAAAATACAGAACGTTTGCAATTATTGTACTAGTGAAAACAACAGAATAAATTATGAACACTCATATAAAAATAATTGTTCTTCATATCATCATATCAGCCGTACGACGCCCACTGCTGGACATAGGCCTCCCCCAAGGATCTCCACAACGATCGCTCCTGTGCTGCCCGCATCCAGCGTTTTCCCGCGACCTTAACCAGATCGTCGGTCTACCTCGTAGCGGGCCTACCCACTGAGCGTCGTCCGGCACGCGGTCGCCATTCGAGAACCTTTCCGCCCCAACCGGCATCAGTTCTCCTTCCTATGTGTCCTGCCCATTGCCATTTCAGCTTCGCAATTCTTTGAGCTATGTCGGCTGTTTTTGTTCTCCTACGGATCTCCTCATTTCTGATTCGATCGCGTAGGGAAACACCAAGCATAGCTCTCTCCATTGCCCGCTGGGCGACCTTGAGCCTTCTTACAAGACCCATAGTGAACGACCACGTTTCACTGCCATAAGTCATCACTGGCAACACACACTGGTTAAAGACTTTCGTCTTAAGGCACTGAGGTATTTTGGACGCGAAAATGTATCGCAGCTTCCCGAACGCTGCCCACCCGAGTTGGATTCGACTAGAGATCTCTTTCTCGAAGTTGGACTTACCTTACTGTATTGTATGTCCTAGGTAAACATAGTGGTCAACAACTTCGAGTGTAACGTTCCCAACATTTACTGGAGCGGGTGTAACATGGGCGTTGAACATAATTTTCGTCTTGTCCATCTTCATCTTAAGACCCACTCGTTGGGATGCGTTACTGAGATCTTCGAGCATGGTGCTCAGGTCTTCCAAGGTCTCAGCCATTAGGACCACATCATCGGCAAACCGAAGATGTGTCAGGTACTCGCCGTTGATGTTGATGCCAAGTCCATTCCAGTCCAGAAGCTTAAAAATATCCTCCAACGCAGCAGTGAACAGTTTCGGAGAGAAAACGTCTCCCTGTCTCACTCCTTGCTGTAGTTGGATAGGATTAGAGCTCTGGCTCTGTACTCGGACCGACATAGTGGCGTTTTAGTATAGGCACCTTAACACTTCGATAAACCTGCAGTCCACTTGGCACCTCTGGAGAGACTGCAGCACCGCCCAAGTCTAAATCGAATCAAAGGCCTTCTCATAGTCCACAAACGCCAAGCAGAGTGGCCGATTATACTCTTCAGTCTTCGGTATAACCTGCCGCAGCGTATGAATGTGGTCTATGGTGCTAAAGCCTTTTCGGAAACCGGCTTGTTCGGGAGGTTGGAAGTCGTCAAACCTGCGAGCAAGACGATTCGTAATGACCCTCGAAAATAGCTTGTAGACATGGCTCAGAAGCGATATGGGTCTGTAGTTCTTCAGTAGGGTATTATCGCCCTTTTTGAAGAACAAAATCACCTCGCTTCTGCTCCTTGCCTTCTGCGTTTTGCCCTGGACGATAACAGAATTGAAGAGCTTCTGGAGGACTTTAAGTACCGCGTGCCGCCCGCTCTCAGAAGCTCTGTTGTAATTCCGTCATCTCCCGCCGCCTCGTTGTTCTTTAGCTGTTTGAGGGCCATTCTAATATCGTACAGGCTGACGTCCGGGATATCTTCGGTATAGTGTCGGGTAAGCTTGGCTCTAGGATCTCGAGCTTTGCTTTGGCCTGGTGTAATACTGGAATACAGCTGCCTATAGAAACCTCAATCTCTCTCAGGATTTCAGGAGTCGATGATATGATACTGCCGTTCTCAGTTTTCAGCCTCGTCAGTTGACTTTGCCCAATAGACAGATCGCTAGCGAACACTTTGGAGCCTTTGTTCCGCTCTATGGCCTCTTTAATACGCTCGGTATTAAATTGGCGAAGGTCGCTCGTCAGCGACTTCGAGATCTGTCTATTAAGCTGTCTATAACGTAGGGCATCCGCTGAGTCTTGCAATCTCATTTCATGTCTCTTATCCATGAGTTCGAGTGTATGTGCGGAGAGTTTCTTCAATTTGGGACGGTGGGTTTTGAAGTATTTTGACCCTCCCGTACGGACAGCATCCACCACCAGGTCGTTCAGATCGTTCTTCATATAATGAACTCTAATCATTATTATAAACTTTATTTATCACTATAATTATTAAATCAGTACAAAACAATATTGTTTATATAATTCAACTACGTTTTAGGGAATTTAAACTTTCCCGCTCAATTATTAGTTAATTCAGCACCCATAAGATGGCACTGTAATTCAAAACTGGTGACACTGTTTTCTATTTTCATGAAAACCCGCCAGATTTGTAGATAACCTTAAAATTATTTGTTGATATTCTATACAAGTATTGGTCGTACTTTTTCTGTTTTTAATAATTAATTTTATCTAATTATATAATTATATAAGTGAAAATATGTCGTCATCTAAAACATATAATCCAAAGTGCTGTATTTGTTCAAAATTCATTAAACAAACGCGAGGTACTCCAAAATATATATAATCTGATGAAGATGCTGAAGACTTTTCAACGATCTTTGATCATCCAATTGTAGTTGGTGATGTTTTGTGGAATAATTGTCGATCAAAAAATATAAGAAAACGAAACTTGACGACGAGGATCAGGATACATCGTTGGAGAATGAATTACCTTCAGATACAAGTGAATTGTTGAATCTCAATCAAGTACTGATTATTCATCATTTAATTTAGAGGTTGTATGTGATTATGATACAGAAGAATGTATTGAAGTTCAAATTGAAAGAACTGTTGCAACTCACAAATACTGTTGTGGATTAAGGACAATTGGTTGTTGTTCACACTAAGCTGCAATAATTTTTTACCTGGCGCATGGACGATATTTGGCTAAAATCCCCAAACCAGCAGCAATACTTAATACTTTATTCAATTAAGACAATATCCCCACTGGGATTGATGAAGATAGCGACGAGGACTAGTCACAAATTCATAAGAAGATTTTATTATTAACACATTAATATAATTGATACATTTGAATAGTTTATAATTAAATATTAATATTAAAGTTATTGAAAAGAGAAAAAATATTTTTATATGAGTGTTCATAATTTATTCTGTTGTTTTCACTAGTACAATAATTGCAAACGTTCTGTATTTTATCATTGCAAGAGTTAAATCATAATAAGAAATCAATTTTTGAGCAGCTAATCGGTTTTTATTTTTTTTCAATATGGCGTAACGTTTTAAAAAAAATCCCAAGATCACAATTTCATCGAAAATTGAATGAGGAATTAAAAAAAAATAGATTCATATTTTTAGCGTTCCCGTAACATGATTAAAAATTAAAATCAAGAAAATAACCTCGTTTTTTTATAGGTTCTTATGAACAGATATTGCTTATATTTTTTTTCTTTGAAGCTACCACCATGCCCCAAAACATATCCTGTATTTAGATCAATCGATTCACATGGTGCTGAGAATGATTTTTTTTACTGAAATTCAGTATTTTTAGATTTATTCAGAAACGGTAATAGATAAAAAGCTGAAACTTTCAGCATCGACGTATCTTATGAGTACCAACATTTCCTAAAATTATGAGCCAGATACCTCTCTGGGGCCGATTCGGTATTCTTATCGTCCTATGGCCTTTGTGTTTTGTAACGGTGTGGTATCCGGCAGCGTAAAACAGCACTAACCCTCACACTTAAGGGTGCGCTAAAGTGTAATTACCGTGACGTAAACCTTCCATAATCACACAATGGATAAAAATGTTTTTCGAATTATGGTTTTTTATTGCATATTCCAACCCGCCTGCCAAGAGTGGATATTATGGCAAATACTCCTGCCCCATTTCTTTGGGGCTTCTGCCGGCTATGATGATTAGCTTTAACTGTAAAAGATGTTTACTACCACGAGAAATGGGGACAATAAAAGGGTGATGTAATGAATCGCAAAAATATAATTTTTTTGTAATTATTGTTGGAGTTTAAATAATAATCGGGTGGTCTCACATTTAACAGTTGAGGATGTGTTGTAGACTATACTATCCGAGTCGTTTGACAGCGTTCTTTTTAAAATCAAATGTTTTTTGAACAGAAGAAAGGCGGGGCGAAGTATACTAACAACATTATCTTTATCAATAGCTCTTTAGGGATATATGATAGCTTCATATCACGGAGAAAATGTAGATTCGGATCAGTAGTTTCAAAATACTTAAAAATTATTTATTTTAAAGAAAGTTAACGTGGGTAACATTGGACTAACCTATAGATGAAGTCATATTGTTGAAATTAGAATAAAATTGGGTTACTGAGTGTTAATAACTTTCTTCCCGAGTAGGTCGACGTCGTACCTAGTGGCTAAAGTTTTATAATGTGGTCGACGAGTGGACTACCAAATATTTATTATGTCGGGCCATGTGTACTTCAGCACATTAAACCCTGCTGCACCCACAGTTTTTCGCAGTGAGCCCGAGTGGTAGTTTTCTAGACGGAAGGCAATTCTTGAACCCTTATGGCTTCACTTTGGCGCTCCAGCCAGAGATCTTACTTTAAACAATATGGCGTCTTATCTTAAAAGCTAATACCTACGCTACAGCACGTATCGTGAAGGAGAAAATTGCACCGGTGGGTATCAGTACTTCGTGAAGCGCGCATGGTGCAGATCGGGTCTTCGCACTAGGGTACAGTGCACAAAGGCCCTAGGCGATAATAAGGCTCTAGGCAAAACACACACCAGCGTAGGGCATGGTACTTGATACACGCTTTTTAAATGTAAGCTTATGTCTAAGTCGGTAGAGCTATGGTATGGTTAGAAACCGTCTTGAGATGAGATTAAAATTAGGTTAACTTCGATAATCGCGAAAAAGCCAAATATTGGAATTTTTTCGAAAACATGAATTGTTCGAAAAGAAGGACTTAGGATGTGCAAACCTTCCCATACTTTCGTCCTTTTTGTTTCGCCCAAACCCATATTTTCGTTTTCATTTGTTAGTTATAGCTGATAGTTATACCATAGACAAATACCATTAAGAAACTGTATCCGATCCAAAGCTGATCCCAGTCGTTGGGACATTGAGGCACATCGTTACTTTGACTGTGTATAGCGATAGTCCTTGTAGGTGATTCACAAACTTGGCATCTGAAACAATTGGCATTAAACAATTAAAACTCGTTTAAGTGTGTGTGTTTTTGTTTGATAGCCAAATAACTGTTTGAACAGCCAGGCTGGCCTATAGAGTTATACAGGATAATATAGTTATACAGGATGTAAGAAATGTGGTATACATTTCTTTGCCGGGTTTTCAGGCTTATATGTAAGAACATCGTTTTCTGAAGCGCCGTCTGCACGTAATGACACGTTTTTCCATTCCCGTAGCAATAGCAGGCCGACCGCTAGTTGTAAGTTGGCATCAAAAGGACAATGCCGATTTCAAGAATGTTCAAGTTCTAGAATGAAATTAATACTCATTCAATTTAAAAATAAAAATACATTTTTACGCATAGAACTTATCTAAAAGCAGATAACGAATCTAAAAACTAATAAAAAATTGTGTGCTTATAATATTGCTTTGCTGCGCCATGGTGTTGGATATCAGCATTTTGGCCTCTTTTATTATTGATCAGTATATTTACATATCTAAATAAACATTTAAATAAATATATGTGAAATATATACATATATTAATAGCCTAAATATGTTACTTTACCCTTTTATAAGGAAATAATATATATATCATATCACCGTTTGAGACCAAAAGCGCTGAGCCAAATGACATTGTTTATTAAAAAAAAGTGACGTATGGTTAGCGTTGTTGAAAGTATTTTATACTATTGTGAACTTAAAAACTGTTTTGAAAATATTGCTTTTTGGAAGGCGTCAATAACTAATGTTTATTCACTATAAGTATGTATAATAATGATTAATTACTTCTACAGAAATTAATAAAAGGATGGCATGAAATAAATCGATCTTACAAATCCGCCTTAATTCTAAATGAATGATATAAAGCTGCGTAGCGAAATTTTTAGCTTAACTGTAACACCTATTGGTTCTCAACACCTGACTAGTTATGCATAGAGACCATGATATGGAATTCGTAACATAACAGATGGGTGCGCTGTAGGGTGTTTGTAAGATATATTCTCCAAACATGCAAAAAACTACACGTAACTTCAAACTACCTTCTTTTACTGCAAAAAGGCAAATTCTATAGAATTTACTATTAGAAAATATAATAATTAAGCACGGATTCCTTAGTATCTGTGTCATTATAGAATAAATAATCCCATGTGCTATTCGCTATTGCCAGCTCGCTATATTAAACACATTGAAAAATTCTAGTGCTTCCATAGGTTACATGATTTCCTTACCTCTCTTAAATTAAAGTAATTTTTAAGTGTTACCTCTTACCTTGATATGTAATTTCCAACATCTCTGGCTTGAATAGGTGTCATACTCATCGGCATTGGTTCTGGTGTTGACAACCAAAAACTGTAATCTTCCCTCTGTGCGAAATCACATACATTATTTAAATTGCAAAACATATACGGCATGGTAGAGAACTTGCGTAGGCAGCTTCCCGGGGCACCTGTAATAAATTATTAATATCTCTTTACTAGGTAGGTTTTTCTTTCAATCATTTAGGCAAAACAAAATATCTTACCCAAATCTTGTCCATGTGCTTCTGCGTTGGCAACTATATGAATAAGTGAAAAGCCATCCCAAAGCGGGGATGTTCCATCTGGACATTGTGGTATCATTCTTGTTTGTGAATGTATTGTAAAATAATAACCTCGGGATTTTGGTATTGGCGGTAGCGGTGCGGGTAGACCCGGTGAACCTGGTGCTCCCCGATAGCCCTCTAGACCACGTTCCCCTCGTTGACCTCTTAATCCTGGTAGGCCAATTGGTCCAGGTTCTCCTACATATCCTTCATAACCGATATCGCCTTGCATGCCTTTTAAACCTGGCATCCCGTTACGACCATCTTGACCAGGACTTCCTGGTTGTCCAGGACGGCCATCGAATCCCTGTGGACCGACATCTCCAATAGGTCCAGGCGGAATTTCTGATAAAGCAATCATGTCCCCTCTATCACCTTTTAAGCCAGGGGGCCCCGGCGGGCCAATAGAACCTTGTTCACCTTCATCTCCCATTTCGCCTTTTATGCCGTGGAATCCTTGAGGTCCTGGATAGCCATTTGATCCAAAATCACCAGCGTCTCCACTATTACCCTTTACACCGTTCGGCCCAGTCCATCCGGGATTGCCTCGGACTCCTTTCGGGCTAATTGCCATACCAGGTTCTCCAAATTCACCTCTCGGACCTGGTAAGCCAGGGACTCCCTCCAAACCTCTCGCGCCCGGTGCTCCTGGATATCCTCTCCTTCCCTGTACACCTTCCATGCCTGTTTCACCCTTCGGACCTTGAAAACTTAGACCGGGTTGTCCTGGTGATCCTTCTGGTCCATCGATGCCAAAATCTCCAGGAGCACCTTTTTGGCCCATAGGACCAGGCCAACCTGGGAGTCCATCAATCCCTGGTTTTCCAGGTTCACCTCTAGGCGCTAATGCTCCATCTAACCCAGGCATACCAGGTGGACCTTGATCACCTACAGAACCTTTTTTACCTGGCAAACCACTATCACCAGACATTCCTTGCTCACCGATATCACCACTTTCACCTTTTTTACCTACGTATCCCACAAACCCTTGGTCTCCAGAATCTCCTCGAAGACCAGCGAAGCCTTCTGATCCCATTTCTCCCATATCTCCTCTGGAAGCTGGCGAATAAGCACTAGGTCCTGGATTTCCCCTTTCACCCTTCTTACCCATGTCACCTCGTTGCCCTTGTAAGCCAGGATATCCTTGCTCTCCAGGCATACCCGGCATGCCCATTTTCCCTGGTTCTCCATCCGTACCTTTATCGCCTTTCAAACCCTTTAGACCAGTAAAACCTTGTTTTCCCCTTATTCCCTTAATACCAGCGTATCCGTTCCTTCCTTTAATGCCAGGCGCTCCCGGATAACCCGTATCACCGAATTCACCATTGTATCCGTTTCGACCTCTTTCTCCAATTTCTCCTTTAGTTCCATCTAATCCCGGTTTCCCTGAATAGCCAATATCTCCTCTGGGTCCTTTGGGCCCAGGTATTCCTTCATAACTAAATCCTAAGTCACCGGTGTCTCCTCTTTCTCCCTTTAAACCAGGAAAACCCGATTTACCTGGCATTCCATTAAAACCTCTTTCTCCACTATCACCCTTGAGTCCGATTCTGGCATCATCACCTGGTAATCCTTTCAAACCAGGGAATCCAAAATCGCCTGGAGCTCCCTTAGCGCCTGGCCATCCATCTGAACCAGAATTACCCATCGGTCCAATGTCACCTTGAGTTCCTTTGATTCCTTGTGGACCTATTGGGCCAGCTCTACCTGGTCTTCCGTTATAGCCGGGTGGACCAGTCTCACCGCGGTCTCCTAATTCACCATGGGAACCTGCTCTGCCCATGATTCCTGGAAATCCTGGATACCCTATAAGTCCGTTATCTCCCGGGCGGCCTCTAAAACCTCTTACACCTGCTTCACCCTTCGTACCCTTAGGACCTTCGTCGCCTTGCAATCCATTTGCTCCTTGTATTCCTGGGTCTCCAATAGGTCCCATTATTCCTGGAAGACCTGGCATACCCGGTAGTCCACGAGCACCTTGTATCGCAATACCAGGTAATCCTTTCCGACCCTACGAAATTAAATATAAATATTAGACAACATCACTTACATTTTCTGAACTCAAGATAGGTAGCTAAAGCACTTCTGTTATGGAATTCAGAAACAACGACGCTTCCAAAATGTCCAGACCAAAGCTATTATAGAAAAGTTCGTTTTCTACATTGAACCAACCGGGGATCGAACCCGGGACTTCGCGCTGGCGTTACCATGAAAATCAGCATGCGAGATACTCGACTACTGAGGTAATTATAATGAAATAAACGCTCGGTCTCCCACATAAAGTTCATTCATAACTACATTTAGTAATATTAGCTATAGAGCCATGATACAAAAAGTAGTATTTATGAACGTTCGACCCTATACCGAAGTGCATTTATTTTCATGTTTGTATTTAATCATGGTGTTACTAAAATGACATCTACAACATGGAAAGATTTTTTATGAAATTTTCAAACTGGTGGTTGATTTAAGACTTTTTTAACAAATATAAAATGAAAGTAATACTATTTTACAAAATTAAGAACGTGCGCGATATGATATAAAACGCAAATACATAAAATATAGTCATTCTGTAAATTCAACTGCTGAAAAGAAGTATCGACTCCTTTTTATATTTAAATATTATATTTAAATTTATATTTCGGTATCTCTTAAAAAAGTGTTTCAGTATCAATTAAGATATCTTTCCTTGTGGTTGACATTTTTGTGCTAATGTTCTCCCCTCATTATCTCAGCCGAAAGATGTCTACTGTTGGACGGAAGCCTCCCTCAATAATGGAGGGTTTTGCATAATCCCCACGCCTGGCGCACGGGGTGGATAGCAGTAAAAGAACATAATTAAAAAAAAAAACGCTGCTGCCCCTTTTGAAGTCTGCGGGAGGTTTATGGTAAGAGCGTCCGGTATCATCAGTCGTCGTTTTTGATACACGTAAGTGTTTCTTCTACTCTGCTGGACACACCACAGCGATTGTTTTCTTATGGTTGAACAATACTTAAACAACTATTTTTCAGATTTAAAATATCTTGCGTTTATTTGTAATAGTCATGTTCTCTGTTACCAATTGAAATCAAAATATGCTAATGACGTTATAGCCTGCAATGCCCAGCTTGCAACTTATTGATTATTGATTTCATGGTAGGTATGTAGTTATTGGGTATTATGCTATATTATACCTATAAGCCTGTTATATTTTATTCTACTGTTTGCACTTTGTTATACAAAATCTTTTTTTTATCAAATAAGTGTTGCACAAAATTAAAGTAAGGAATAACAAAAACATTATCAAAAACTTACAGCAGGACCCATCGGTCCGTCAGGACCTACGTCTCCGGAAGGGCCCATTTCTCCTTTCGGTCCAATAAAACCCATATGACCCGGCATGCCGCTATAGCCAGGTTCACCCATGTCGCCTTGTTCGCCGGCTATTCCATCCAAACCGCGTTCGCCAGCAATGATGGAAAGTCCGTAGTCACCACGCGATCCCTTTTGTCCTTTACTTGCTGGGAATCCGGTTTCACCTCGTGGTCCAACTGTACCAGGTTCACCAAATGGCCCCATTTCACCCTTCTCACCCGAATGACCTTTAAATCCTTTCAATCCTGTTGTTGTACCTCCTGGTCTTCCCGAGTCACCACGGATACCAGGGAATCCATCATAACCCATATCGCCCTGCTGCCCTTTTCTTCCAATTATGCCTAAAATAAAATACAATATATATATTTTGGCTATTCATTTATCAATCCTTTAAAGGCTTATGATGGCACAAGGAATAGATTTGGAGTTGTAGTCTTCAGTCTAAAGTAATTCTCCAACCTTGGTACACGTGTAGAGTTTTTAGTAAAAGTATTGAAGTGCAGCACGTATTAAACTGGCAGCACTGGTGGGTTTTGCAGTAAGTATGTTATAAGTAATTGATAAGTTATAAGATAAGATTGTGAAAATGCATACCCTTTGGTCCAGGGAATCCCGGCTGACCCTTAAAACCTTTGACATTGATTTCGTTATCAAGGGCTTCTCCGACTTCCCCCTGCATACCATCTTCTCCTGGTTCACCAAAATCACCTCTATGGCAAAAGGAATTAATTTCAGTGCATCGGATAATAAGAGACATGAGTGTACATTATTAATAATAATAATAATAATAAATGACTCTTTATTGCACACACAGATAGGACACAAAGAAAAAAATAACAAAGAAAAATATACAGACAGGCGGCCTTATTGCTAAACAGCAATCTCTTCCAGGCAACTTGCAGGCTTCCAGGCCACAGGATGAAGTGGGTGCGCATAGTGAGAGGAAAAAAGGAAATATATAATTTTTACTTTAATTTTTAAAGGTAATGGTGCATATAAAATAATAATGAGATAAGAAAGAAATGAAGATAAAATAGCGTCAATAAATTGGAGGAAAGGAAATAACTTTTAACTCTGTCGCGAAAGATCTAAGAGTTTGAGCCTTTCTGATATTCTCTGGTTGTGAGTTCCATAGACGAACAGCGTAAACAGTAAAGGAATAGGAAAAGAAGTCGGTAGAGGGCCGTGGAACTTCCAGGGAAAGGTTGGTTGCCGAACGCAAACTACACTGCGAGGTTGAGGAGCGAAAGGAGAAACAGGTTTTTAGGTAGGGTGGAGAGGATGGCAAAAAAGTATGGAATAAAAGAATGAAAGAACATGTAAGTCCCTGCGCCGGCAAATTGGGAGGCAGTTCAGTTCAGACAAGTGGTCATACTTACGAAGATTGAAAATTAATCTGATACAGACATTCTGCAGTCGCTTGAGTTTTTTGAGTAACTCTTTCGACAGATCAGCGTAGTCAATAATGTATAGAAGGAAAGATTGTGCCAGATTAGTTTTTGCCTTAATGGGCGGAAAATTACGGAGCCGATTAAGCGAGCCGTACGCAGCAAATACCTTTTTCCGTAATTCATCCACCTGTGGTCTCCAGGACAAATGCTGGTAAAAAATAATACCGAGGCTCTTGACAGTTTTCGAGTATTGGATAACAGCACCGCTAAAAAACACTGCGGGAAGTTGCCCAAAATCTCTCCTCAAAACGTAATGAGGGCTACCCATTATTATGCACTACGTTTAAGCTGGATTAACCATCAGACCAAAGGATTTACTCCAGGTGCCAAATCTAAATTGGTGACTGCTATCGCGTGTGGTAGCTCTGTAAGAGGCGTCCGTATATATATTTGTAGTCATTCGCGTAGAGGAGGTAGGAACTAGAAATCGATTGTGTGATAGAATATAGTAAAAATCGAAAAAAGATGTGGAGATAAGACGCCACCCTGAGGAACACCGGAATGATATCGCTCCACTCAGAGCACGATTCTCCAGTGCGAACTCGCTGCCGTCGCCCTAGCAGGTAACTTCGAAACCAATCAATTGCAACTGGAGATATGTTTAGAGAACGTAAATATACTATTAAAGTGAGCTTTGCCAACACCAAGAGTTTTATTCAGGAATTTCATACATTGACCTGATCATCATTTTCTACGGATTATGAATGTGGCGTCTTAAAGCGTCTCTAACCACCCTATTGCACCGGTTTCTAGCTTGGTTGTATCTTATTTCATTACGCGTCGAGGGATCGTGGTTATATCTCGCTTTTGCAGTATTTCTTTTCGCCTGAAACGCCCGTATCTTGTCTGTTAGCCAAGGAGCCGGAAGGTGGTTTAATTTAACGGGACGCACAGGAGCATGAACGTCATGCAATTCCATTAACGATCTATCAAGAACCTCAATTTGCGTATTAACACAATCGGTGTATCGGTGAATCGGTTATTGACTGTATGTCAATTTCATATAATCTATATATATAAAAATGAAACCCGTTTTCCGTTGTCACGACATAACATGAAAACGGCTTGACCGATTTGGCTGATTTTTTTTTTGTAGTTTTCTAATACTCTGTACAAGGTTCTTACGGAAAAAAATATAAAGAAAATCTCTCAGAAAGATTGAAAAATATATATATAAAAATGAAACCCGTTTTCCGTTGTCACGACATAACATGAAAACGGCTTGACCGATTTGGCTGATTTTTTTTGTAGTTTTCTAATACTCTGTACAAGGTTCTTACGGAAAAAAATATAAAGAAAATCTCTCAGAAAGATTGAAAAATATAACGTAACGAATGTCAACGTCATTCAATTTAAAACAAAAATCTGTGGTAATCTGTGACACCACATCGATAACCGCGCTGACAAATGTCAACGTCATTCAATTCAAAGCTACGCTAAGGCGGTACGAAGTTCGCCGGGTCAGCTAGTCATATAATAATTTACCTCCTTGCTATTCCTGCGTTATTGTTAAAAAATATTTTTAAAGCTAAATGTGTAAACCCATCGTTTCTAAAGAATGGACAATATTTTATTTTATTGTCCTGCTGTTTTGAACGTATCATTTAAATATAAATATATACAAATGAAAATCAGTGACATACAGGGCGGTCCAAACAGTGACATTTAATATATTTTTTAGATTCCTGACATCTGGGTGTACCCGGAAATAACCCATGTATGTTCCTCGAATTTTCTTAGTTTTCGAGTTATCATATTTTCCACATTTTACGTAACCGACTTTAATTTTTTTTCTTGCAAATTAAGCATTTTGTTTTGATTTTTTTGTAACATAGTCCCCAAGATTTTTACTTGCACACATAAAATACTGAGCTTTCTGCCATTAATGTAAGTATAAATTATTAGAAAAATACTAGAAAAGATGGATTTGGGTCACAAGTGAATTTAAGGCGGGAATCGAACCCGCAACCCTTGGAAATCCGGTCCAATGCTCTCCCAATTGAGCTACCGAGCCTTGCGAACACTCGTCGAAATTCTCTAGTACTATCCTGGTTTTACACTGTAGGCCAGCGTTGTTTCATCAATGAGAGGAACATCCTCTCGTATTCGAAAGAAACATTTTTACAAATGTTTGGTCAATCGATTAAGATAAAACAGCCATTTTAGTTTTATAATTTTATATATTTTATGCATTTTCAATGCGATCTTATAAGAATATATATAAAAATTATAAAACTAAAATGGCTGTTTCATTTTATGCATTTTCAATGCGATCTTATAAGATTATAATCTTATAAGAATATATATAAAAATTATGAAACTATAAGAATATATAAAAACTAGCTGAACCGGCCACGCGTTGCTGTGCCGACTGCAGCGTCATCTGCCGGACTGATTTGTGAATCTAAACCATTCTCAGATCCCCTTGAACACACACAAAAAAATTCATTCAAATCGGTCCAGCCGTTTAGGAGGAGTTCAGTGACATACACACTCACAGAAGAATTATATATATAAAGATATACACTCGGCGTCAAAAAAATCGCACCTCTAAGAAAATCACGTTCAAATGGCATTAACTCTGGATATGCACATGCAGTCGTATTAATTATAATTTTATTTAAAAGGTTACTTAATTAACTTAATAAAAAAACATTATTTTTCATTATCAAATAAAACCTAAAGCAACAAATAAAGGGTCACAAAAATTCTAAGGAAATTTTGCTGGTCGGGAGAGTCGCGAGTTGCGCTAACTTTGTGGGTATAAAGAGGTCAACACGGGTTCAATGTGGGTCATTCGCTATTAAACCGTTGAAGGGGACACACGCACTGATTTTACTGAAGAAAGAACATCTGGAAAATGGACACTACAGCTGATGAGGCCGCTCAAGTGGTTGCACTACTGCAAGCAGGGGTGCGGCAGTGTGATGTCGCCCGGCAACTGAATCTGAGCCGTTTTTCGGTTCGTAGAGTCTACCAGCGCTTTTTAGAGACCGGTGGCTATATCCGGCGACATGGGTCCGGTAGACGTCGCTGCACTTCGGAAAGAGACGACCGGTTCGTTGTGTCGTACTCTTTGAGAAATCGCTTCTCAAACGCTGTTCAGCTGCAACAGGAGCTCCAGGCAGTTCGCAGACGCACCGTGAGTGTATCCACGGTTAGAAGAAGACTGAAGGAGAAGAACATAGCAGCCCGCAGAGCTGCTACAGGTCCAAAATTGACTGCAGCGCACCGACGAGCCCGCTTGCAGTTTGCTCGCGACCACGTCGATTGGACCATTGAGCAGTGGGGAGCTGTTCTCTTCTCAGACGAGACACGAGTGTGTCTTTTCTGCAACGACCGACGAAGAAGAGTATACCGGAGGCAGGGTGAACGTTTCGCTCAAGCCTGCATCCAGGAGACGGTGGAATATGGAGGCGGATCCTGCATGTTCTGGGGCGGTATGTCGGCTGCCGGCAAAACCGACCTGGTCTGCGTCTCCCGGACCGGAGGTGCTCGCGGACAAGGGTCGCTGACTGCGCGCCGCTATATCACAGAGATCCTGGATGTGCATGTGGTCCCTTTTGCCGAATCTTTTGGCGAGGGGTTCACATTAATGCACGACAACGCTCGCGCACACACTGCAGCCATCGTGAACGACTTCCTGCGGAGGTCCCAAATTCCTGTGATGCAGTGGCCAGCGAGAAGTCCTGATCTGAATCCGATAGAGCACCTCTGGGACCATCTTAAACGTAAGGTTCGATCTCGGGATCCGGCTCCTTCGACTCTAGAGGAACTCCAAACCGCGGTGATTGAAGAATGGGGTCTTATCCCTCAAGAAGAGCTCCTGAAGTTGGTGAGGTCTATGAGGGACCGTATGGAAGCCGTCATCAGGGCAAGGGGGGGTAACACTAGATTTTGAGTTAATTTTAAGACACTTTTTGTACATTTTTTTTGTAAATTATCGATTATTAATTAGGACTTAATTAAGATTTTTTATTATTTTTCAAATTTTTATGCTTTTTGTATAATTTTAATTAAAAAAAAGATTGCACTTAATTGTTGTTTGATGCTCCTTTTTGTTACCTTTCTAATGATACCTAACACTATCCTCTATATAAGGTTTAGGAATTTTTGAATAAGATTTTTATAAGGTGCGATTTTTTTGACGCCGAGTTTATAAGGTTAAAGTTTGTCACATATCAATTTTCAACTGTTAATTAAAAAAAAAAAGTTCCATGACATCTAAGTCTTTTTAAAAACTACGCCTTAACCTTTAACTATAATACAAAAAAAATTCTCAATAGGCCTTTTTAGCTGAAATCTGACTTCGAATGTACAAAGGTGAAATCACAGTAAACAGAACAGTAGGTTATCTAAGGCCGCCCGCCGAGTTATTAGCCTACTCTTGCGTTGATCCCCAGGGTCGTCACTTTTACTTTTAGTTAATATTTTCGAACAAGCAGCACTTGATCTAAATTTATGTAATAAAAAGCATATGATGATTGAATATTTGTTTGCGAAATCGTTATTGAGGCACCCGAAAACACTACAATATTTTTTCCCCTTTTTGAAGTCATGATACTCGTAATAATTAATATTATAGTAAGTGGCCGGCGAGAGTTGACGATCGCG
The DNA here is from genome assembly GCA_927399485.1 of Calamotropha paludella. Classification (NCBI taxonomy): domain Eukaryota; kingdom Metazoa; phylum Arthropoda; class Insecta; order Lepidoptera; family Crambidae; genus Calamotropha; species Calamotropha paludella. The sequence goes on along the minus strand of OV656807.1, from coordinate 15,395,585 downwards.
AGCGGTCATGTGACGTACGCGCATGCTCACAGTCGCGCGGCACAGCCCGTACTGCCGTCACCTTATTCCCCCATATATTATGCTAGCGTGCGCGTGAAATCGCGTGCCGACACGGCGCGCGGCGCGCACGCACACATTCAAACCGAGAGCGGCACGTTTGTATGAAGATGTTTTACTGTTCTTTACTGTGGTGAAATGTTCTAAATTAATTATTTATTTTAAAAGCTGTTATTGTTAATTTTATTTTATAACCATAATTGATATTTAGTAGAGTTAATACATTTCGAAGGTTATATTACTTCAAGACCGGTGTGGTATCTTTCAACAGCACAAGTTGGTCTTTGAGTGTACGAAGAAAATGGTCTTTCCCCCCAACGGTCTTTGAGTGAATACGGAGAGATGCACAATTTTACAAAAAGTCCTACAACTTCCCCATTGAGAACTCCAGACCACAATTCATGCATCAAAATTGTATGAATTTGTAGGACTTTTTGAATTGCTGGTTAGGTCAAACAGACCGTAATATTTGGCTTTCCTACGAAACAACTTAAGCGATTTATTGGTGGATATAAATCTAATAACAAGGAGAATAAATAAGAATGATATTTCAGAATGATGGTGATCCGTGCCACTATACAAGAGAGGTACGAGAGCACCTTAATCAGACATTCCTGAGATGATGGATTGGGCATGGCGGCACGTTCCCCAGATTTAAACGCCATAGATATTTTTCTCTGGGGTTATTACAAAGAGATGGTGTATGCAAGTGGAACGAACACCGAAGCAGAGCTGCGAGAAAAATTAAGATAAGCCGAATTAAAGATCAAAGAAAATTCTAGTGTTTTCCGAAGACTGAAACAGATTTTTAAGGCGTTGTAAACTATGCATTGAAGTGGGAGGGAACGCTTCGAGAATTTATTTTGAAATAAATTTAACTATTAAATTTGTAGTGATTTTATTTATTATGAAATATCCAATGAATAGAAATTGCCAAAATAAATAAATAAATAAATATTTCCTACATTCACACCAATTAGCCTAGCCCAAAGTAAGCACTATAAGGCTTGTGTTATGGATACTAGGGTAACGGATAGACATACATATATGATATATAGATATGTAATATTAATAGAAATATATATAAACACCCATGACTCATGTACAATTGCTCGTATTCATCATAAAAACGTCTGCCCCTACCGGGATTCGAACCCAGGACCGTCGGTGTGAAAGGCAGGATCGCTACCGTTCCACCAAAATAAAAGCCAAACATACTTTTTAAAGGTTGTTTCTCATTTTTTACTAAATAAACGGTATCGTAATACGTAATAACGGTATATTGTAATGATTATTTTGGCAAGAAAAAATCTTATGAGTGACAAAAAAGACATTAATTAATTTAGAACAATTCACCTTTGTACATTTGAAGGCAGATTTCGGCTAAAAAAGGCCTTTGAGTATAATTTTTTATATTATAATTAAAGGTTAGGGTCTTGCGAAGTTTTTAAAATAACTTAGAAGTCATGGAATTTGAACATACATGGGGTACATCCAGATGTCAGGAATCTAAAAAAAATTTTTGAACGTCACTGTTGGACAACCTTGTATATTTTAATTTTTAATTGTTGGTCTATTTAACGTGTTTAATTATTTAATATCAATTTTCCTCGCCTATGTAGGTTAGAAAAAGAAAATATTGTAACTAAGACGCATAACCTTGCGTGACGTAAGTACCTACCTAAGGGTCTCCCCACATTTATCGACGCTGAATCGGCTAACACCGGTCAAAAAAGCCTTTATGTCTACGAAATAAGGCTGTTACTAATACCATTCGCATCGGTTCGGCTCAGACGACATGTCGCGACGCTGATCGACGGCGAAACGAGCCGTTTGTCGATTAGCTGATCGCAGCCGTACGGCGCTGAATCTAGCGGAACGTTTCCGACTGCTGCCGTACAGCGCCGGAGACGGTCGAACGGCTTTGGACGGCAGTTGAATAATCCGCTCGTATGCCTTTATCTCCGACGGTAGTCGAACGGCGCCGGAGACGGTCGAATGGCATTGGGTAGCAGTCGAATGATCCACTCGCATGCCTTCATCTCCGATGGCAGCCGAAAGGCGCCGGAGACGCCGAGTACCGATGGTAGTGGCACAGGCGCTCGCGATTGCAGTCAGTTGAGTTGATCAGTCATACGCTATCCGGAATAGTCGACTACCGAAAGGATGTGAACATCCGTCGCGACAGCCGTTCGGAGGAGTCGACTGCCGAACATAAGTGAACAGAGGTCGTGACGGCCATGCGGAGGAGTCGACTGCCGAACATAAGTGAACAGAGGTCGTGACGGCCATTCGGAGGAGTCGACTGCCGCCCGTGTGCAGTTGCTGGAACTGCCATCGGGCGCGTCCCCCGGGTGGCTTTTTGGGGGGCCTCCAGATATGGGGGCCACCGGCTTAGCCGGCGCGGACAAAAACCAGCAGGGGGGGAGCTCGGCTGGCGTCCTGGGTATCCCGGGTAGCGGTAGCCGAGCTAGGGGAGTTAAGGCGATGCCAGTTCTGTCTGGTGTCGTCGAAGGAGCTCGTAGCCCTGTACGTAGAGCAGGGCCCTAGGACCGCCACCTTCTGGTGGGGGCCGCGGGGAAGACAACCCCTTTAAAAAATCACCCGAGGGGGCCTTCGGGCCCAGCTCGCGTCAGCGGGCAAGTCGGGGCGTGTTCCGATCCGAGGATCGGTTCCGGCCCAACCGTAACCTCGTACGTGGTGCGGGAGCGGGGGCCGCCATTTCGGAGGGGGCTGCGTGGAGAAAACCACTATAAAAAATCTTCAAAGTCCCGGCACTGGGATTCGTGGTGTCGGGGCGCCTCATGGAGGTGGCCGGCGGAGTGCAGTCGGCCCATTAGCGGTCGCCCTGGGGTACCTCCCGACCCCCCAGGCGTAAGTAGGGTAGCCAGGGTACCGGGATCTCTGCCCTGGTGGTCCGTTGTTTCTCCCATTTTCGTGGGAATAAGATGACTGATTTAAATATAAAAACAAAAACTTTGAAGAAGAATAGTGGTGGGAAGGTGAGCTTCAGCGAGCCTTCTGACGGACAGCGCACGTAGTCCAAGGAAAAACTGTGCACAACTGAAGAGCAAAGGGAGCACCGCCCAACCAGAGTGCGGACTCCGGAGTGAAAGGATCAGCAGTATCGGCTGAACCAGCGCAAGGTGGACTAGAGAGAACTCCTCAAAAAACTAATGCCAAGGCACCTGTGGCTCAGGAAGAAGATCGCCCGAACCAGCCCAGAGGACCCGAGGTACCGGGAATTGGTGGAGGAACAAACGGAGTCAAACACCGTGATCGTCCTCCTTGAGGAGAGCCTGAATAGAGCGAGGGCCCCCTTAGAGGCGGAAACATCAGAAGATGGAGCTGAGGTGACCTCAGATCATGGAGGCAGGGCAAAGCGGGCCAGGAAAGGACCCCTGCCCGCCTAGCATACGCAACACGACAAAATTTTGTCTACCCATTTTCTCGTGTTTTAGTCATTTGTCGTCAGTCGTCTCTAACATGGCTGCGCTTCGAAGTCGATTTCTTATGTCAAACGTGTTTTTTTTACTTAGCCGCGGATTTTTGTCTTCAAACTCTAACATGGCAATTGTGTTTTGTCGACATTTTAACCGATATTGTCGACATATTTCTCGTCTTTGTGTCAGTACGTAGAGAAGAGACGACAAGTGGTTTGTGTGCTATTTCGATTGGAGCGATGGTGTTTTATTACAATTATGTACTCTAAGTATATTAAAGGCGAACGAAACGTAAAAATATATAAATATATTGGCAAAGGTATATTTCTATAAGTTTAAATATATTCCTATAATTATAAGTATATATATGTATATATATATATATATATATATATATATATATATATATATATATATATATATATATATATATGTATATAACTATATATATATACTTATATATGCATAAATAAAGTATATAAATATAATACATATGTTTACGTTTCGTTCATCCTTAATACACTTTGAGTACAAAATTGTAATAAAATATAATATAGATATAGGAAAGTCGGCCCAGCGCAATCGGCAAGCGTAGGTATAGTCCCTGTCAAATAAGTTGAACATGATTTTGAAATCACGTGACATGCGCAGTAGCAAGTTTAGGTACTAAAACTAACAAAAGTAAAACTCGTTGCATTTTTTACAATAGTATATTGCGTCGACTAAATGTACTCGTTTATTCTTTTTAAAATTTTAGATTGTAAAAGGAATAAACTTATATTAAAAGAATAAACAGCAAACACTTTCGGCGATTTCAAAAAAAGCAAACACCGTTGACTTAGTGATAAAAGATCAACCACAGATCATGTAAGTCGTCAGACGACGTCAAAATTGATGTAACCCACATTTCCAAAAAGTAAATAAAAGGGTAAAACACGCAACAAAAATTAATTACACTGCTGTTGGACAGGTGAGCACCAACACCCTGGCCCAGAGTGACGGCTGGACTGAGGCGTTAGGGAAAAGAAAGAAGAGGGCAGCAAGGAAAGAGGCCGAAAAGAAGACCGTGGCATCAGCAGCTACGAGAAAGGAGACGGTGACGAAAAGGAAGACTAAGCTGACCCCCCCACGGACAACGGCAGTCAGCGTTACGCTGTGACAGGAGGCAATTGAGAGTGGGGCGACGTATGCCCTTGTTTTAAGCGGGCTAAGTCAGTGCTTTCCCTCACTGATCTAGGCCTAGAGGCAGGGGTCAGGGTAAGGGAAACCCAAGCTGGCACCCGGGTACTGCATGTACCAGAGTCAGGCGGGGCCAAGGCTGACGAGCTGGCAAGGCGGCTCCAGGAGGCCATAGGCGACACGGCACGAATAGGGAGGCCCGAGAGAACGGCGGACCTGCGGATCTCGGGCCTGGACGATTCCGTTGTAGAGGACGAGGTAGCCGAGGCAATCAGAGACAAAGCAGGATGCCCTAGGGCAGTGGTGAGAATCCAGAGCATAAGAGCCGGAAGAAACGGATTGAGGCATACGTTTGCCAGACTGCCAGTTGCTGCCGCAATGGCAGTGATAGCGGATGGAGCACGTCTGCATGTTGGCTGGAGTGTCGCGGATGTGAGGTTGCTCGGCCCCCGTCCCATGCGCTGCTTCAAGTGTATGGGGCTGGGGCATGCAAGCCCTAGGTGTTTAGCGGAGATAGACAGGTGCGGCTTGTGTTTCAGGTGCGGAGTGCCTGGTCACAAAGCCACTTCCTGTGAGCAGAGGCGACGTGCTCGGTGTGCGCCGCCAATCGGCGGCCGGCCGACCACGTCATGGGTAGTCGCAGGTGCGACCCGCCGGTAATGAAGGGGATGTCCCCTGAGCCGACGGGTTGTACAAGTGACGGAGAGGCGCAGGCGCGAGCGCAGGAGGCGCGAGTCCGGGCGCCAGAGGGGGAGGGGATGTCCGAGTAGTCGCCATCCCCGAATGTAGGGAGCGCTCCCTTTCCCCTCTCAGCTGAGAGGGAGACGGGATGCGCTCAGATTAGGGAGTGCGGCTGCGGGAGCCCCCCGGGAACTCTTTTCCCGGAGGACTCCCGCAGGCGCAAAGGTCTCATGACGGCTGGACGTGAGGGAGGTTATTCCCCCATCTCCATTCGTGGAGGCCAGCGGGTGCTGGGCTTGGGAGACCAGCACCCGCATTGCACCGGTCTCCGTCCTCCCACGGAGCGGAGGAGGGTCCGCCTATGGCGGACGCACACTGGTGGGGATCGTGGAAAGAATCCTAACACGATCACATAATCCCCACCAAGGTGTTAGAGGGACACCGCGGTGGTTTAGTGGGTAGGCCCCTGCGCACCAACCTGACGAGCTTTTATCGTCAGGTAGGTCCGCAGGGGAGAGTCCCACATAACGTGTCCGCTGTTCTCCCAAACGGCGGTGTATGCGTAACGCATTCCCCGCGTCAAAAAAAAAAAAGGAGTCGACTGCCGAACGTAAGTGAATAGCCGTCGTGACGGTCGTTCGGAGTAATCGACTGCCGATCGCATTTCAACAGCCTTCGCAACAGCTGAAAAATTGGTTGTGGTATGTTTATGAGCTATTTTCTTTCTTTGCTTCAGTATCTATACCTTACAATAACTGCTTACTTAAACTTTATGACAACATTTCTTTAGTTTCCCCATTTTATTTCTCAAATTTGATGAAACCTCCTATGCATAATATATTTTATTGTTTTGTCCTTCCGAAATGAAACTAACCATCGCGTGTCATTATCAAAGTAAGTAAGGGGTACACATATATGCTGAATTTTTAGTAATGTATACAACCGATATATTTTTATAGATAACATAACTTAATACTTTGCAAATGCTGATCTGAGGGTGAGTAATTGTGGCATATTTTTAATTTATTGTATTTGATTATTTGTGGCAATATTTACATTGGACCCATGTCTCCTTTTTCTCCAAAAAGGAAAGAAATATGTACGTCAGCCGGGGCACCGGGCAACCCTGCTTGCCCATCTCGCCCTCTCGTTCCGTTCCTGCCTGCGAAACCAGGTGACCCGTAATCACCCAATCTTCCCTTGAGGCCTGGAGGTCCATAATCACCCCTTAGCCCCGGCCAGCCAGGATTTCCAGGTTGTCCAGCATATCCAAAGAAACCTGCGGAAAATAGAGCAAAGCTTTAAATAGTGCTTGGATTATTAGTAATCTTTGGAATAACGATTTTCTAGCCTATAGTATACCCGCACAGTTTATCTATTGACCCAAAAAAGTAATATCATAATTTTATAGCATAAAGACATCACCTTGTTTATTTTAAATATGCGAGTAAATCTCCCAGATGTTATTTCTTATTACCCACCGCGCAATATGAGAAAATTTTTCGATGATTACCTCACTAATAGAAGGGTGGCAATTAGGTATGCGGGGGAGGCGACAACAAAGCAAACGAGCAAAGGGTGTGCGCAAAGGCTGATTGCAGGACCAATATTTTGCAACATGCTATTTGACCCAATGCTCAGAAAACTTCACGATAGTGGCGATTATTACCATATTTTTGCAGGCAACCGAGGTCATCCTCGTGTTCGTGGGGGATATGGTCCAGGATCATCAAAACAAAGCGAATGATACTCTTCTAGACCGTGTTGGGGAGTAGGGTGTCCAGTTTCAAATTCGCAGCGCAGAAAACACAACAGGACAGCTGAATATGACACCCCTAGCCTCCGCATGAGCGGAGTACCTATCGCTATTACAAATGAAATGTTTTTAATGAATAAAATGCTGAGTCTGACAAAAGATAGTAGTCTGACTTTGAATATACATATAGCGAATACTTGCAAAAAGGCAATAGCTGACTAGTGCGGTTTAAACCCTAATATAATTAAAATCATATATATCGCGGCAGTGGAACCGGTAATGACGTATGCGGCCATCGCATGGACCCTGCAACAAACAAACTGGGAGTGCAGAAACAACTAAATGCACCCCAGAGGGGTCTCGCACAAAAAATCTGCAAGGCCTATAGAATGGTTTCATTAATCGAACAGAGGAAGTGGCTCAGCTTTACGAAGCAAGAGTTGGGGTACCCCGGCCCGAGTTTTGCGACAGGGAAGTAGAAAAACCCGAACCCGCACTTGACCAGCCTCACCCAGCCGAACTTATAGGCATCGAATTCACAAATTTGGCTAGTTAGGACGACTAGAGCAGCACAATGAACACGAGTTACGGATTTACACGGAACTAGAATAAGCAAAAAATTAAAAATAAATGTACCAAGTTTAATACAAAATGAGAAAAGGAATATAGGATATGCATTATTCAACAATACTAATATAGGTATAAGAAAGATTGTTACTAGAGCAGCTATCAGGATATGGACATTTAATCTGAAATAAATGAACTTATTACTATTATTATACAAACAAGAAGAGAATAAAATACGACCTGTCAGTAAGTAAGTCATTTCTCCTCTTCCGCATGTATAAATATTTAGTACATAAAACATAAGACAGATAAATAAAATAAAGATAGGTATAAAGATAGTAATAGGTGGGAGTCCCACCCGCATAAAGAATACAAGGCGATGAATGAAAGAAAGAAAAGTATGTAAATCGTAAGTATGATCGGCTAGCAAAAGTGAAAACTAGTATGAAAGTGAAACAACAATTTCTCCTATTTAGTTCTTATACTTGCGCGCGCATTAGACATTTGAATAAAACAACTTTTTTACGGATTTTGCGCATTGTTTATTTTAAATAGATTTTAACAATTAAGAACATACCCGATCAAAATATTGTGAAGGTAGTAGGAAATATATGACGACCATAACCTTAGTCCACCTGTGATCACGGCTAAAGGAGTCAAAACGTCAGAATTAAATATAAAAGAAATTATGCGCAAAATCCGTAAAAAAGTTGTTTATTCAATAATTTCTCCGATTATATTGGAGGTAGCAGTAAAATAGAAAAATTCCAATACATTAAAAAGCAGTATGTAGATTATTGATCTTTAACCTAAAAATAATTAAAAATATGAATTTAAAAAATATATCTGTGTGTAAGGGTGTTCTAATATTGACAGGCGTGGGAAGTACCTCTGAAGCATATCAGTCCGGTTTAAATCATTGAAAAACTATAACAGTTCAGATAATACTAAAGGATTAAGTCTTTTTAGTTTTTTACTTTTTTTACCTTATTTCTATTTCTTTCTTATTAAATGAGAACGTCTGACAGAAAAGTCATTATGCTTAAAAGCAACAATTATAACGCTACACATAAATTATAATAATGAGGTTCTAACTCCTAGCAAGTTTTGAATAATTAATTTTAAAAATTGCGTAAGGGTTGCGACTAGAATCGGCCTTTTACTTAAAAAAGTTTTAATTGATTTGACAGGCTTTCTGGATTATATTATCCTGTTAATTTTCTTTCTTTCTTTCTTTTGCTTCTATGCGATTTCAAAGTGACGAACCGAAGTGACGCATATTTCGTCACAATATTATCGATACTAAATCACCCTATAATTTTAAATAAAATCATTTTGTTGGATTAGTTGAACATTTAATTTTGTTTTTTCATCCTGACTTTTCGACTCCCTTACTGGTGCCGTGATCACAGTATGACTGACTTTTATTTAAATGTGTGATGTGCGAGGAAGTTAAAGAATTAAATCACCTGTAAAGTTTTACCGGGTTTTTAAGATCATCATATATAATCGCAATAAATTTAATTGCATTACATGTTACCTTTGCGACAAACCTAATTTTTTAATGTCGAACTCAGATATTACTCTAAACCTCTGCGGAGTTAGAACCTAAAAGAGGAGAGATACCTACACTTCAGATATAAGAACCTTCCTATGTGGGTTAGACATTCACCTTCAGCCTAGAAATAAAATAAAAACTAAAATCCCTAAATCCTTTCTTACCATTGCAATGAAACTTTAATAGTTATTTTATAAATTAAGTTACGATAATATTATAATATTCATGACGAAATCGTCGAGGTCAAAAGCCTCAGTATACAGACAGACCCACAAGACCGCCAAGAACTGAAATGGCAGCACTGAGTATTTTTTATAGTTTCAACCTCGGCGCGCAATGTTAGAGAAGTACGTTACGCATCCTCGCGGCCGAATCCATAAAGGAACGAAACGGAAAGGAACCACTGGGCAACAAATAAACTTAGTTATCTCAATAATATCATCATATCAAAATATTTTTTTTGCGTATAGGTAACGAATAATGACTTAACAAGCTAACTTAAGATAACTAACAAAATACCTGTAACTATGGAAAACTAAATAACTGAATTTTATGCCTAGTCACGAAAACGTCACAATTTCAATAAAAAAATCAATTTATTCTTTTTTTAAATTGGTAAGTTGATTATTGTAAAAAATGTTGATATAATACAAACCAATATCTCCTGGTTTCCCACTTTCTGCGATGGTTAAAGAAAACGCTGGCGGAATCAAAGCTCCTTTCCTTCCCGTTGGACCTTGAGGACCTGCCATGCCAGATTGCCCTTTATTTCCTTTGGGACCTTTTGGTCCCGGTGTTCCAGGTCTACCAGGATAGCCTTGCATGCCGCGAGCCCCAGGTAATCCTTCAGGTCCAGGGAATCCTTTCATTCCAGGGAAACCGTCATCTCCTCTTTGACCCTTAGGTCCAGGAAATCCTAAAACGAGTAGTAGATATGATGTAAGCAAAAAACGATTTAATACTATAGATATATTGTATGATATATAGTAGAAAGGTCTAATCCTTAAAGACATACAGTCTACAAAGGTTGCATGAAACTTATTGCCTTGCCTTAATTATTTATTTACTTATGGTAATATTTTTTATGCTTATTGGAGCAGAGCGAAGCGAAGCTCCCATGGATCAGCTTCAATGGCGCAATGTCTGTTACGCCATAACTTCCAGAGTTCTTAATCGATTTTAATATTTTTATGTGGAATCGAATCAACAGGTTTAGGACCAGATTGTAACGGAGCCCGAATTTTGAAAAATTCCATCGAAACAATTTTTTTTTCTTTTTTTAGGTATTACGCTCCGCTCCAATATATGGTGCTAGCGTAGCTTTATGCTTAGCGACTGCATCGCCTAGTTGGAGCGTAGCTCCCATGGATCAGCTTCAATGGCGCAATGTCTGTTACGCTATAACTTCCCGAGTTCTTAACCGATTTTAATATTTGTTGTGTGGAATCGAATCAACACATTTAGGACCAGATAGGAGCCCGAATTTTGAAATTCACAAAAATAAAAAAGTTATGAACAAAAAACATTGGCTGTATGGTATTTCCCATTGAAAAAGCGCGCCTAATTGAAAGTTTTCTTTCTTATGGAATTTTAAAATTTGTTTAGTAAATTATATATTTATATTTTTTTAGTATAACGCTCCGCTCCAATATATGGTGCTAGCGAAGCTTTATGCTTAGCGACTGCATCGCCTAGTTTACGAGTTTACTCGTACTTATGGGTTAGCTTCATCACCTCAGCCGAAAGACGTCCATTGTTGGACGGAAGCTTCCCCGTTTGGGGCCATTCATTTATTACGTAAGACTATTTTCGCTAGTTTTTGACCCCCTCCCCCCTATTATAAGAAAAAATAAGAATAGGCCGACCCCCTCCCCCCTGGTAATATTTATTACGTAAGAATCGAAAGGCAAAATGAATACGCGTTTGGTTTGTTTTAATGTTTATTTTTCAAAGTAACAATTTTTTGAAATGTTTATTTGTACTTACAAAGGTACTCATATTTTTTTTAGCAGAATAAACTTTGATTTAAATTATTCATTTTTACGAATATAAGATTTTCAGTCCAGGGGCTCAAAACCCACTCGGAAAGTGAATCTGACACTGGAACATCTCCAATAATAGATGTTGCTTCTAGTTGGTTATTCAGGATTGTGACGTCACCCATTCCACATCAGCTCCCATGTGGCATAAAACTTCTTTGCCTCACCTTGAATATATGGCTAAAGCTTTTCCTTTTTCAATATTTAAAATACGGCCATGAAGTTTTTACCTATACGCATCCGAGCGAACCTCGGAACTCGCGCGGTTGCCCGCGCTTTTTCATTTTTGTAATCTTACGTAAGAACTATTGATACTTCCTCCCACCCCCTTGTCAGAAAAATAAGACATGGTCGACCCCCCCCCCCCTTAAATGTCCTACGTAATAAATGAATGGCCCCTTTGGGAAATTGGGGAGGTTTTGACATAATCTCCATGCTTGGCAAGCGGGTTCAAGATCACAGTAGAAAACAATAATTCGAAAAACGCCGCTGTCGGTTTTGTGTCTATGGTAGGTGATTTAACCTTGTATCATAAGTGTCAAGGGTAGATGCCATTCTACTCTGCCAGACACCACACTGATAGAGCTACAGCTGAGGGATGTCTAAATGGAGGAATCACTGAAGTTAAGTAGTAACTTTAGCGATGTTGGATATACCGAGTATCGTTAATTAAACACAAACGTCAAGCTTTATTACTTCTCTTTAAACTACCTACTTTCTCGGTGTTGATAATCTTTATTTATATTATTCTTCTGTACGTGTGAAGGTTACTTCAGTCCTCTTTAACGGCTTAACTTATTTTGGTGGTCTCTTGCATTTATGTGTAGATCCCTGGATAGCTTAGATACACGATAAAAAAACAATTAAACCCAGTAGGTGGCGCTGCAATCGAGCAGGCCAAAAGTCTAACAAAAACGCAGGTGTTCAATAGGTATTATATAAGGTTAAACAAAATTTGTGTTATGGAGTTAGGAGTGAATTTTTGAGTGATCTATCGGTATTTACCGTAACGAATGCTTTCTTAGTTTATATAAGATACTATATCTCCCAATCTAATCTCAAAGTAATATTTTTAAAACTAATAATTAATACGATTAAAGGCAAGTATTACGTCGATTACAAGCAAATATTTCTAGATAGCCAATAAATGTCTTTCAATTTTTATATATAAAGTCACTGCCAACTTTACATACAACAACATTGATCTATTTGGGTTTCAAGAATTCCATACCTCAAATGGAAAAAGGAACCATGCAAGGTTCACCATGCTACCCACCTGCGTTGTACGCAAACCAGAGGAGGGTGATAAATCGTCACCAAAAAAAAATGAGTGTCAAATAAATATAACAGTCCATTGGCGTTTAATTAACAAGAACTCAATCAACGATTTATTTTAATAGTAATTCAGCTTATTAAATTATACCACTTACTATTAACTAAACCAACTTAACATTAAAATAATAATAGTCACACCAATTAGCCTAGCCCAAAGTGAGCACTGTAGGGCTTGTGTTATGGATACATTATATTAATATATATAAATAACCATGACTCATGAACAAGTGCTCTTGTTCATCACATAACATCTGCTCCTTCTGGGATTCGAACCCAGGACCGTTGGTGCAAAAGGTAGGATCACTACCGTTGCACCTATTTTTTTATGATAAAAAATATCAAAAAACGTTAAAAGTAAATAAAATTTAGTAAAGATACATAAAGAATTGCTTTACTTTACTTACCTGATCTACAGATTGGACAATCATCACCACGTTCTCCTTTTAGACCTTGATACCCAGGTGTACCAGGACGTCCTGGATCTCCAATAGGGCCTGGGAAACCAGGAGGACCTATTTCACCCGGTGGCCCAGTTCCAATCCATCCTCTACCAGGATAGCCTGGTGGACCCATGAAACCCGGTTCTCCACGATCGCCACGCATGCCAGGTATGCCGTCTATGCCTGGTAGGCCCGCTTCGCCATCAGGGCCCACAGTTGTTGTACCTTTAAAGCCTTTCACTCCCATCGCACCCTGTATCCCTTGAAATCCAGGTGGTCCCCGCGGCCCAGGCTGTCCTTTAAAACCATCATTTCCTGGCTCACCTTTGGGTGAAGTACCAGGAGGGCCTGCCCGCCCAGGGAATCCTTTAGTACCTGGCAATCCTGGTAGACCCATAAGGCCTGGTAGTCCGGGGGACCCATCTAGACCTTGAGCACCTTTAGGGCCAACAAATCCTTCAGGACCTTGTGGTCCGATTGTGCCAGGTAATATTGGTTCATTTAAACTAGGATCAAATCTCCCTGGTTCTCCTTCAGGGCCTTGTGGACCGGGATTTCCAGGACGTCCGTCTTCACCTCTGTCTCCTGGTGTTCCATCAGGCCCATCAAAGCCTGCATAACCTGGGGCTCCTTTATCACCCTTTGGGCCCGGAGGTCCGTCTTGGCCTCTGTGCCCTGGTTTTCCTCGAGGACCATCTGTGCCCTGATCTCCCTTCAGACCTTGAATGCCATTAATGCCACGATGACCCTATAAAATACCAAATCTTCAAAATTTTCAAACATTATATAAAGATGACATCTAGTTGCAAAATTTGTTATAAGTATTTTCAATTTATGGCCTAATTTTTGAATATACTTCGTATTTTATTTGGTTTATGAATTTTTGCTTACTGGCATTCCAACAGAGCCTATGACTCCTTTAATTCCTTTTTCGCCTCTCATTCCTCTGAGACCGGTTTCTCCTTTAAAACCTTTTGCTATTATTGTAATGTTTTGTCGAACTTTATTGTCTACAATAACCAACGATGGCCGTCCAGGTTCACCAGTTTCGCCTTGATCTCCTTTTTGACCAGGTGGCCCAATAACTTCATCACCAGGATCTCCTCTGTAACCTGGTTCTCCACGTAGCCCAATTGGACCCTGTAAGTAAAGTACGCAATTATTCTTGGCTCCAAACATTGATTTAATTTATTGACGATAATATTAAGATGCTTACCTGTTCACCTTCTTCGCCAGGTGGCCCACTGTCACCTCTGAAGCCTTGAGGTCCGGTTTCACCAAAACTTCCTTGTCGCCCAAACTCTCCTTGTTCTCCTTTCGCTCCTCTTGAATTGGATCCTCCTTCACCAGCTAAACCTGGTAATCCTTTTTCACCGTAGAGCCCAGGGAGACCTCTATCTCCGGGAATACCAGGTCTCCCAGCTGGTCCAGTGACGCCATCGACACCACTGCAGCCGTCAAGACCCGGTAGACCCCTAACACCTTCCAATCCTTGCATACCCTTTAATTATATAATATGTGAACCTTAAAAGGAAATTTTAAGATTAATGCAACCCAATAAATATAATATTTTGCATACCTGTGGCCCTGGATATCCTCGAAGTCCATGTGGTCCGTCAAAACCCTGAAACAAATCACTTCTTGAGACATTTTTTTATTTAAGTAAAATTTTGATTTGGTTTATTTCTAATACGCACGCGTTCTCCTTTGTCACCGTAATCTCCACGTTCACCGAAGTCTCCGCGTTCGCCGACTCTACCCATGCGGCCATCTGGTCCATCCTCCCCGTAGTCCCCTTGGGGCCCTGGTAACCCTGGCGGACCAGGGTAGCCACGGTCACCTTTTATTCCATCGCAGTCACATGTTGTTTGATTGCACACCACCTAAAAAGGATTACCAGTATGGTTATAGGGTGACTTTTTGTTCAATAAGGAATATATAGCTGCCAGATTGAGGACACATTAAGCGGTAACATTATGAACGTGCTTTATCGTTCAGACCTCTGACATACATACAATTGAAGTAGCAGAATAAGTGTAAGACCATTATAGTTTCTACAATATGGTAAAGGACGGTAAATCAACTTCATATCAATTATTCTTATATCATATAACATTTTTTATTTTAAGATTTGTCCCACTACTGCGATTTTGGAAAATTTCAAGTGAATACAAGACGCATTTGCATGTCGCTAAAAATGTACCTAACCTATTTATTAATTAAAGTAATAGACTATCTGTGTATCAAATTTGATCCGAATTCGTTTAATCGTTTTTGTATGGTTAAGAACAATCATTAAAATTATAGTAATATAACTTATTTGCGGGATTGCTACCATGTACCTTGTTATTGAGTTTCCGATAATACTATAATGTTAGTGACCATGAAAGTTTAAAACAATATATTAATCATTAAAATATTTTATTTCTCACGCTTATAATATTAATAGGATGTTTAAGTGGATGCACCGTAAAAGGCACATACTAATCATTTTTTAACTTAGAGTACAACATATAACTGAAATAAAAAATCCTAAATTTTCTTAACTTGAGAAATTAAATCGGCTTATAAACTTATTTTTAGTGCATTTATATAAACTTAATTTAGTTTTTCGGTTTTCAGTTTCACTGTTTAAATAAATATTCTCACTCACCTATTTATTTATAAAATCATTCAGTAATATAAATTTAAGGCAGTCATCACATCGTTACTATAGTTTAACGATGTGCTCATAGAGATGAAGTCACTAGTAAGATTGGTCTTTTAATTAATATATTATATATGTAACAACATATATCATTATAAATACAAATTTAATAATTATAAATACACTATTACTGTGTCTGATACGGTTTAAAAAGGCATGGTTGTTGTTTAATTAATCCAAATACACAATTTATCCCTTTATTTTTGTGACTACCTAAGAATAGACGTAGTTCCTTCCTACATTCCTTGCATGGTTACAATAAAGAATTCAAACAGTGTATGCATGTACCGACTTTCGGTGTATTATTACATCTTACCATATTTGTTTCACTTAGGTAATTGAAATTACAAAGAGACGAGGCGAGACCATCTCAGCCAGTTAAGACGAAGTTATTATGAAATAGGTACTATCAATTTGCTGTTGATATGACAACATGGCTAAATTTGCAAGACGACGCAATGCACTAAACTAGCTAGAGACAGTGAACATAAATATGTACGTTCACAACAAGTGAGTAGGTATTTTCTTCTCAATCACAGCATTTCAACTTTATATTAACAATTGATTTATGCAGATTTGTGTAGAAATAACTAATCCTCGTATATGAAAACTAGCCAAGTCAGACCTTAGGCTACAATATATTATCCTAAGTTATAAGAAGAAATGATATTTTATGTTGTTATAAATAAATTTAAGGACTGACCATTGAACATGGCACCCATTAGATCTCACTTCTTTTGTCGTTGAAGTCAACAACTAAGGCATAAGTATATCATAATATTGAACTTGGCTCTCATTTCACATTTATGTTTTTGATAGGATATCATTACTTTTGTACATAAATTATTAGTAGGTACTTATTTATAACAAAATTAATACCAAATGGGTGGTATTCAACTTGTTATATATTCATGTGAAGACCTTAAAATCCACATAAATACCGGCTGTCATAAGTTTTCATTGCTGATTCTTACATTATTACAGTTACAGGCACTATATATGTTAAATTTCCTAATAGATTCAATTAATTAAAAAATTATAATAAAATTATAAAAAATTACCAGTTTCTGATTTATTCCTTTGTATTCATCTAATTACCTATCTGCATGCCTTTGAACTTTCTAGGTCATCTGGAACTGGGTCAGAGTTTTGATCTATAGGTCAGTCAGTGATAAAAATGACGATTTTTGGACGTTAATATCTAAATAACCGTTTGAGATGTGTTTATGAAATTTGGAGCATATATGTATCTCGCAATATATGAGTCTCAATATATGAGCCAAATTTGACACGTTTATCTGAAATAGTTTTTGAGTTATGATGGGGTCTAAAGTGGCTCCAAATGGTTCGTGTAATATTACACATGGTGCTTGCTGCTCGTCAGTTCTGTTCTTGAACTTGGCTAGACACGCTACCGCGTGTCTAGATGTGGCCTGTTCTAGAGTAAGTTGGCCTGATAGTTTACTGCAGCTTGAAAATAAAACTAAAAATGTGGTGGCTACAGAAGTTTTAGAAAAATAACAATATCTATTCTTATCTAACTTGTGATGCAAACAAAATTGCAAAAGTTAGGTATTTTCTATTGACTGAAATATAAAAAATAGTTTGCATTCGTCAGAATTGTAAAATGTATATTCTAGTCCATTATAAAAACAATCTTTTGATTTATAATCTTTTAGAAAGTGGACCCCCTATGCTTGGAGAAAAAGGACTCTGGTTTCAAACAAAAAGCTACACATAAAAGCGAAAGTTTAAACGTATGAAATTATAGAAGAATGGATAGTTGTAACTTAATTACATCAAAATTAGTGCACGGTTTTGAAGATTCGGCATATAGGTAGATTATATTCATATAATGTACGATTGCCGTAAGATTCGGGTGGGCAATTTTCTCATTTCACGCGAAGTCGCGAGTAACTGCTGGTCTTAATCCATATTTGTAAACTACTACTTAAATAACTTTAGCTGTAGAACCATAAAATGCATACACAAAAAAAAAATACTATCTCAGACACCATCAGCATGTAAGGTTTAAAATTTTGCACCTTGATATCTATATCCAGTACATCAAGTGCAACGTGTGGTTCCAATACAAATTACATATCGAAAGCACATTATAATATTCTTCAAGGGTACCAGTATGGTTATTCGGCCGGTATGCTCTTTTGATTTATATTATAAGTGACATAAATTCGTAGTTCAAGATAAACAGTTCCACATCGTAAATTTTAGATTGTCTATTAAAGTGTGTTTTATCACAGACTAATCTCAAAAATTCAAGATTGATCCAGATTCTTGTAGAAGTTTAGTTCTTGTAGGGATTGAATGGCGTGTTAGATTGATAATATTGAAATTAAGACAGCGGCTAAGCTGCTAATGCAATGGTGATTTATAAAAAACCGTTACGAATTATATAAAAAAAAAATACAGCAAGTGCCTGATAGCACAGACCACTTTATTCGATATTTCTTCCAAAACTTCATATCCTTTTTATTTGAATAATGAGTTGACTTTTTGTACCTATCAAGCCTTAAAAAATGATGTGTGTGTCAGTTCCGACTTCCGGCTGGAGTTCACACTTTAAGAACGACTAGCTGACCCAGCCACGCGTTGCTGTGGCACAGTAATTTTATTTTTCTAAAATAAAAGTAGCCTAAGTTACTACTTATTTCATCAGCTACCTGCCAATAGAAGTCCTGTCAAAATCGGTCCAGCCATTTCAGAGATTAGCCGGAACAAACACATAGACAGACAGACAAAAATTGTAAAAAAAAATATTTTGGTGTATGTACCGTAGATATATTCATATGCATGTAGTAAAAAAAGGTTATTTCAATATTATAAACAGACACTCCAATTTTATTTATATGTATACATTGTCGTTGAATACGCACAGAAAATAATAAAACAAAATTCAAAATAAAAGTGAAAGGTGCTCACGATAGGTTGCGAACAAAACACGTTACGCTATCATTCGATCACTAAAATTTACTCTTCATATTTTTTCATACCGGGTGCCTATCAAAATAATTTCTTAAGGAGTAAAATCCAAAAATTATCATTTTGGGTTAATATTGATTTTATTTGGCGAGAATCGAACTGCGAGGTTAGAACTAGCTGTTATTGGAAAATCTAAATGTATCTACCACTTTTTTATATTTTTAAAATTTACTTTATCAAGTTATTTTTCTTCAGTGTTTAGTCTACGTGACATCTGCTAATGTTATCATTCTTAAATGCTATGCTCAGTGATGACCTATATTAAAAATTAACAGTTAGTGAAATGCAATATTTTTTTGATTTATTTTGATGCGAATATTAAATGTATTTAAAAAAACTTTATAGATATTTCTAATTGCGCGTGGAATTGTAAGTACTAAATAAGTATTTGAAAAAATTTTAGCCAGATGAAATAGAAGCGTTAGCAACAAATTTTTGAACTCATTATCACGATTGATTCCTAAGTCCTACATTATTGCCCAATTGTAAGTCAGAAAAAATAACCAAATGAAATAAAAAACAAATAATGCAGACTTCAGGTAAATGTCTGAAGATTAGGAGACGTAGTACTTCAATAGGTGTGTATAGTGCCTTAATTATTTTGAAGTATTAGAATTAGGAGCTCTGGGCCCAGTGCGGGTGGGGAATGCGCAAAAGTTATTTAAGAATTAAAAGTGTGAAATTTGAAAAAAAAGCTTTTTAAATTAAGTTGGTTGCAGCTGGTATTGACTTTGTATTGTATAGGAGGTATGTTCGCCAGAAAACGTTGCACTTTTTATCTTTCTTACAGCAATTGATAGATAGTCAAATTAAGCCTAAAAATTAAAAAAATGTTAGATTCTTTCTTTATGGTTTACATTATAAAAAGATGCATCTTTTTTCTAACAGACAGGTCTACGAAAAATAATCCTTCATTCAATTTATGAACAGTCTAAACATTTGAATCTCAAAGGTATTATTAGAGTTGAATATCTATTAACACCAGTTCCAAATTTTACTGCATAGGCATATAAGATATATTTAGTTCTTACACTTCCGCGCACATTACACATCAGAATAAAACACTTTTTTACGGATTTTTGCGCATGTTTTATTTTATTTTATATTTAATCCTGACGTTTCGACTCCTTTACAGGAGCCGTGATCACAGGATGTGTGAAAGCTAAAACATGCGCAAAAATCCGTAAAAAAGTGTTTTATTCTGATATAAGATATGTTTAAACCTATATAAGATATATTTCAACTTTTCCCCGGCATTTCACTCTGCAGAATGAACGTAGATTTCACAATTAAAACTATTTTCGTCAGTTGATAATAAATACTTCGACACAGATTAAGTTTGCGTGTTTAAATAATTACAAACTATGATGTTATGTATGTCGGCGATTATAGAACGTATGAGTCATTAGTTGCAATTCAAGGAACGGGCTGGATAAACAATCATGCAGTGTCCCAGCCGATAACGGCCATTCGCACATCCCGCCGGCCGCCCGTGCGCCCCTGCCTCACCCCTCACCACGTGTAACTCTTATGTATGACTATTAATATTTCAGTAGCAAAGTATTACTGGATGTCCAAATTCTATATAAATACAATTATTTGTCTTATGATCATCATCTCGAAATTATTCCACTATGCCAGGTATACAGCAAACAAACACTTCATCTAATACTGTTTATAGAATCATCAAACATAGTATTAAAATAACTTATTTTTTAATGTTAACTGTAACAAAAGGTAAAGTAATATACCTCTTTTTTAAAAATCACAATCTCTACTAAGTTAAGGTTCCTTAGTGCTTAGTTTTAGTTAGTTAGCATTGCATGATACCATAAAAAGAGCGGATAATTCTTTGACTCATTTTAAGGTCCCGAAGTAAACAAGGAACTCTTATGATTTCGCCATGTTCGTCCGACTGATTGTCTGTCTATTCCCTGAAAGCTCAGAGGTTATCGGTACATCGGTACTAGGAAGCTGTAATTTGGTATGGAGATATATTTCGATCACGCCGAAATATTTTTGTATGTTACTTCGGCTATACCACAAAGATGATTTTTTATTTCTCGTCTATCTCATAGTGCCGTTGGGTAGTTTGTTTAATAAAAAATTGGAGTTTGTGAAGACTATAATTCTATTTAGGATTCCGTTTGCCAGATATTAAGCTTGAAAGTGTTAATTTTTGTTAGAGTCAAGAGTTACTCTTTCTTTAACAGCTAAACGGTTTGTTCTAAAATCACGAAAAAATTCACAGCAGTATATGTATTTGTATATTGTATATGTAATTAATTTAAAGCTAGGTAGACTTCAAAGAGTAAATATTTAGTACATATCTCATGGAAAATTTCTTTGATAAAGTTTATAACTATTATTTTTTACTATAAAAATTACAGCTTTTTCTTAATCATTTCGGAACCTCACACTATACCTGGCGTGACACGCACTTGGCCGGTTTAAGTTGCGTTATTGGTCACTGCGTCAAAAGAATCGCACACAATATAACAACTTTACTTTCATTTAACTTAAATGTATATAAAAAACGAGGAAGATCTGTCATTCAGGTACTGATATATTAAGTATATATATTGTTTTGATTCTTAAAATACTTACTGGGATGAATGACAATCTATGAAAACTGGGAGACAATTACATTACGAGTATGTGCTTTTACAAGCCAACTTGACACTTGTTACATTTTTCGCAAACTCTGTGATTCTTTGTATAGTAATTGTAGGTCGTTTGCTTTACAAATTCGTACATGTTCCCTATAGGTACCTAACCTGCCCTAACAGCTACTGAAAAGTTAGTGATTTTTGTGTTGTTTTAGACTAAAATTGATTGTACACAACTGTCTACCTTTGAAATTTGGCAATAGCAAGATCTCGATGTAAGTACGAGTAATTTTTAATTAAAAAAAAATCAAACTTGATTGGAATTTATTGACCGTGGCGTGATTGTATGCCTCGGTCACATACTAAGCAACTTCGACCTATTCACTTTATGTAATTGTAATGAAGACCATTTTGTTTCTACGACAAAACAGCTTAATATGCTATCGACCTTACATTGATATTATAAGAGAAACATTTCATATTTCGTCCTTTAATCCGATTTATTTATCTGTAAAGCTATTAGTAACTTCATGTTAAACTCTTCATGTTAATCTTATTAATTACTAATAGCCATTTAAACATTTTTCAGGGTTCTAATTTGGAGGCAATCTAGTACGGTAGTTATACAAGTTGATGTCTAAAAGGACCATGCTTGCCAAATTTTATGGATGAGTGCAGTTCCATACTTTTAGCTGTCACGGTATATAGGATTCACCTCTTAAAAATGAAACGCAAATCTTTACACGATTAAAAAATAATATACTACATTCATGCATGAATATAAAGGTAACGAGGGAATTTTATAGAGTCACAAAGAATTTAATTCCTAAACAGAAATATATAAATGATATCAATAAATATACATATACAGCGAAATAGTCATATAATATTAAGTCTAACCATGTCAAAAACAAAAAAATGGAACATTGTGTTCAGATTTACGAGCCGTTTGCCGGAATCTGGGGTGACCCCGTCTGATCATAAACGCGACCCCAATACACGCGTTCCGAGTCCGCTTCATTGCTTCGGTTTAGGCAAGTAAACTATAATTATCAGATAAATATCTATAAACTTATCTGCAGCAAGAACTGAGTAGGGTCAATAAAAATATACATTCTGTAAGTATATATTATAATGTAAATTTTCAGTAGAAAACGGTTATTTTTTATAAATACGAACGGCTAAATACGCATTATGTTGGTACACTAAGATACAATACAATGTATTTCTTTACCCGTCCGATTCTCACTCAAATTGTTATTGTATACTTATAGACAACTAGTATTTCTCATTATAAGTGAATATAGTGTGTTCTATGTTGAAAAAATTAATGCCTTCCACCATAATTTATATATACCTATGTCAGCATAAAATTGTAAATACCCTAAGATTATATATTATACTGCTTACATTATTTTTCGAAAGATTATAATTTATCGAATTAAAACTGTTGAACTACTATATGTCACACGTTAAATTATGAATTGTCCAAAGGCTGTCCCTGATTGGTCAGTTTTACGGTAGCTTGTTCTGGGTCCATAGAATCAGGTTTAGTGGCTAACATTTATTTATCATTTAAACTGAACTACTTTGAATAATGATAGATTAATTTTACTTCCACAACAATTACATAAGACTTATTCTAATGCTTTAAGTTATTTTCAACACAATTTACAGTCAATAAATATTGTTTGCCTATATTCGACAACCAAATATGGCGGCGCAGGTCACATTACGTTTAACCAATGAGCGCGAGTGGTGCCTTCGTCGCATTTTACATTCGCATTTTACAATTTAAGGCGGTTCACACACTAGAGATGCGTCCCGCCGCGGTGCGCGTAGCGACAGAAAAACGCGCCCCCGCGCGGAGGCGCAGATCTGCCTAACTTAGCGGTTAATCTGCTTCCCCGCGCAGATTTTCAATACAAGTTGACCCTACTTCTTCACGCCCCGCGCTCCCGCGCAGAATCTGCGCGGGAGCGCGTTCCCGCGTCGGCAGTGTGTTGTCATAGGCGTGTTTTCTATATTAATTGAGATACTTGCATACAACAATAAAATCTGCGGCCACGCGCTACGCGACGGGGCGCGGTGCAGTGTGTTAACCGCCTAACGGTTGCACTTGGATATTTTATATTATAATCTACCGAAAAATGAGCGTTTAATTGTAAGCACGTTTCACAATCTTTCGAGAGTTTACAATTTCGCGAGATAGATTATAATCTAACAGTATTTAAAATTTTACGGTGACATATACATATATTAGAACTTGAGTTGTAGGTACTAACTTAATTAGGTATATTGATCGCATTTACCTCCATCGAGTTAAAAAGCTCTCTTAACACGACAATATTCGCACTTAAGTGATTTCGAATGTCAAAGTTAATAATTTTATTTAAATATGTAATAACAAATAGATATTTATAGTTTTGTCATAGTACATGCCCACTGGCCCACGGTCTCCGCTAAATATAGGCGACGAATATGGCCGCTCGTTCCACTGGCTTTTGTTACTGCACTGAAACTATTGACCTATTTCACTTTACTGGAAGTAAGCAATAACTTTCAGTGCAACGCTCGCGGTCATAAACTTGTGAGTAACTAAACCGCGAATGTAATGCTTTGCGGTCCTGTGCATTTATTCATCGGGTTTAAGCTACTGCTCTAGACAATTTTTGTATTAATTCATCAATATTTGCGATAAATAAAGATTATTTTTTATCTATAGTATAATAGCTAATTTTGTTCCCGTTATGTGTATGAATGCAACATATATCTTAACTATTTTATAGAAGGTATACGACATGTTGACAAAATATAAATTGCTGAACTCAATTTATTTCAAACAGTTAATAAATACTATAGTCCGTTTTTTTTAGCATTAGAAAGAACAAAATTTAGGTACTTTATTGTACACATATAATGTAACAAACAAAACGTAACATTGTGAAAAGTTTACACTAAAAAGTACCTTAAGAAGCCGAAGTTGCAAACTTGTGGAAAGAAACGTTGGTCAGTTTGACACGACAAAATTAAAAAGAACATGCCCATGTTGTAATACGTACCATATTAGGTGATTTTTGTTGTAAAATTAATGGATGAATAAATAAAAGTTTAAAATATACGTGTATAAGGAAGATATAATATTGACAGACGGTACAAAAGAATTACAATTGATTTAGTTTTAAAAAGATTTGTCAAAGTCATATAGAATTTAGATTACAAAAAGGAACTAAAAAGTATTAATATAGTAGGTATACAAAAGAGTATTCCAACATTTTTAAAAATGGTTGCTTAACATGGCCGCCATTTGCAACAATACCGGCAAATGTCAACGTCACTGGCATCACGAAAGCGATTGCGAGTAGCTGTGCATCTATCTGTTTTGACTATTTTCACAATTTTCTTTGGTTTATTGTTAAGTTATTGTTAAGTTTTTTGTTAAAAGTTTTTGTTGTTATTTATTCTGTTCAACAATGGACGAGCCTGAAGCCGGTCCAAGTCGACTGCAGCACAAGGTTCTAAACCCTTCTGTATTTACTTCGCCAAAGAGAAAAAGACCGAAACAAAATCCGCTCAGCGCAAGTGAAAAACAAGTAGTCCTGAACATTCATAAAATGGTATTGGAAATGTGGCCTAAGGACGAGTACCCCAGGAAAGTGGATGTGGTCTATAAGACAGCTGTTACAGCAGGAATATCGAAAGCCACTGTCTACAACATATTAAAAGAAAAAGAAAGAAGTGGCGATGTGCAATCTCCGCCTCTTCGTCAAAGAAAACCATACAAGTTTTCTAATATGGACGAAATTATTCTATCTGGAATTCGAAGGAAAGTGCATGGCTTTTTTTTCAAGAACGAAATACCAACACTTGACAAAGTGTTGGCAGAAGTAAATAATGACGACTCATTGCCTAACATGTCCCGAAGTACGTTGCACAAAGTATTGTGCCAAAAACTCCAATTCAAATATGCTAAAAGGAATCGCAAAAGTGCCTTAATTGACCGCAATGAAATTGTCCTATGGAGGCTTCACTATTTAAGAGAAATAAGAAAATATAGAATCGAGGGAAAACAGATTTATTACCTGGATGAAACCTGGGTAAATGAAGGTGCGTATTTAGTTGACTCAACTTCATCTTGTTACGCTCGATGATGTCTTTCACTTACTACGCTGGCTCAGCGACCCAAAGTGGATCTTGGCCTCCGACATCAAAGAACGCCACTCCGGTGTGGTTTATTTTGTTTTGTGTTGTCGTATACTGCACATATACTATTATTAATATTACATATTATACCTATATCAAATTTGTATTTATTGATATTTTTTTACAGGCCACACAAAGTCTTCAGTCTGGCAAGATACTCGAATAAAATCAAATAAAGAAGCTCATCGTGAGGGGTTGACAACAGGCTTAAAAAATCCATCCGGCAAAGGGAAAAGATTAATCATTTTACACATTGGTAAGGTCAATTTTTAATTTTTTAAGCTGCATAAAGGCCTCTGAGGCCAAAATGTCTACTTTGACTATTTTAATTTATAACATGACGCTGTATTCATAGATAAACTTGTTTCTTGCACTGCTGTGCCTATGCGGAGGACGTGGATTCAAGTTTTCCCACCCAAGCGGATCAATGACTGAATTTCTTCAATTTAAAAATCTTAAATCTACATTATTTGTAATTAAGTCTATTTTGCAAATAAATTTTATAATAAAATTGGTTTATTTATTTTAGGATCATCAGATGGATTTGTGGATGGTGGCGATTTGGTTTTCGAAGCCAAAAAGGAAGAGGGAGATTATCATTCTGAGATGGATGCCCACAATTTTGAAAAATGGTTCTCGGGCCTCTCAGATAAAATACCAAAGGGCTCGGTAATAGTGATGGATAACGCTCCGTATCATTCGAGGAGAAAAGACCAAATCCCTACCACCAAAACGAGGAAAACCGACATTCAAAATTGGTTAAAGGAAAAAAACATTCCATTCAAAGAAAATGAAGTGAGAGCGGAGCTATTATCAAAAGTCAAAATACACAAACATTTATACCAGTCATACGTAATTGATGAAATGGCAAAGGAGATGGGATTTACAGTGGTGCGGTTACCCCCGTATCACTGTGAACTTAATCCGATAGAATTAATCTGGTCTCAAGTAAAAGGGTACATTGCAAAGCACAACAAAGATTTTAAAATGGCAACGGTTAAAACTTTAGTACCAGTTGCCTTTTCAGAAATTAAAGCAAGTAATTGGGTGTCCTGTATTCAGCATGTAATTAAGGAAGAAGAGAAAATGCTTAAATTAGACACTTTAATAGACGATACTGTAGAAAAATTTGTAATTAATGTAGGGGAATCATCCGATTCTTCATCTTCCGATGATGATTAAATTATGATAATGTTTAATTTATATAGAATCTATTTTGTTTTATTACTATGATCTATAATTTCATCCAACTTGCTCATAATTCGACTCACCCTTTTATCACAGTAGGACGATGACTGTACTTGCTCGTGGTTCCATCGTGTTAGTCCCCCGTAGGTACTATGAGCAAATTTTACCCGAGGAGGAGAAAAGTTGCTCATGGTACCCCACGAGGGACTAAAACTGGGGGACTACGGGCTAGTACCGCTTTGATCATTTGATTATCAAGACGGAACGTCTTGATATATTAATGTCTTTCGAGCTTTTTGGGAGAGCTGATTAACAAAAAAGTAGGTAATGGAGTTTACGCAACTTAATATTCTATTCGTCATCTAAGAAATTAAAATGACCTCATTTACTTAATCAGCTACCCCAAATTAAAATAACGCCAATGTCGAACATTGGGCCTTCACCCTGCACATTTTATGAAGATAAGTAGGTACATAGAGAGACCTACATTTTATATTTTTTTGCTTGCAAAAAAAGGTTGTCCACCACTACTTCTTTGTTTACATAATTTCTAATGCTAAAAAAAACGGACTATAGTTACATTTGCAACCTTTTATGTAGGATATAGTAATCAGTTACGTTAATTCATTAAGAATAGGTAATTCCAACTCAAAGTAAAAATGTAATAGTAGTTAAGTAAACGCGAAGCGGAAGGCAATTAAAGAGAACAGTAGTTGATTGTGCAAATAACAAATGACGCAGTATTATCAGAATAAAAATTAGGCCGTCGAAGCTCAGTCGTTACTTTCGCTATTTATAAAGTTAATGTGCAGCGTGGAAGTGATATCAGCCTGTAAAAATTGAGGAACATGGAATACTTCCTCTTGGGTTCAATGTTCTGTGAGAGTACGTCACGGCGATAAAGAGTGACTCGTGAATTGAGCCCGAGCGTTGACAGGGCAACTCTCACCCCGCGGTAACGGGCTCGTATCTTACTTACTGGTTACAGGGTGGATATTAATACTAATTTTTCGATTTTAACATAAATCAATTAAAATTACCCTCATTGCTGTTACCTGCTCAACCAGAAATAATTACAAGAAAAAATTCAACTTGTCACAGGTGCCAGGTTGGACTCGAAACCATATCCCCTTGCTATCCGAGTGAGTATTCATTCAATTGAGTTACCGAGAACGTGACAGACCTGACGAATTTTTCCAAGTATACTATTTATATTCTGGTTCATTTTGTTCTCAATTTGGAATTGAGCTATACTTTACAACTTTACAAATATTTGAATTAACAACTTGATAATGTAGTCGTAAATAACTTTTCCATCCGTAGGTTGGTAAATAAAAATCTATATCCAGGAAAAGAAATACTTTCAAAGAGCTTTGATCATATATTTGATAAGAGATATTTTACGACAATGCCACCCTTGAGTGGAAATTCACTGTAAGCTTTATAATAATAATATACCATGTGGTCATGTGGTAGTAGTCATACAATTCTGATTTAAGAGGATTTTATTTTAACTTTTATGCTGGATAAATATGAATATAAGGCGAGAGCAATAGTCACAGAGGGCGTCCCTTTGTGAGCTCGTATAGCAAACTAGTTGCCGGACGCCTGTTTGAGTTTTATGACCACGACATCACTGCGTTTTGTTTTATGTACCAACCGAATGTAAGCAATGCCCCTAGTTTGGATTAAAGCTATAATTAAACACGTTATACCATTATTCACATCACTGTTATAATATTTGTAAAAATTAAACATTTTCAATGGTTTTTTTGTCCAAGAAAATTATTACCAAGAAAATGGTTTGACCTAGGAGATTTATTACAAAAAAGGGAAACATGAAACACAAAAACTGAAAATAAATGAACCGTGCATAGAATTAATAGAGTATCGGTTTCTAAAGCACAGAGTTGGTTGAAACATTTTCAGTCAGGAAAGTGGATGTCAAAGATCACGCTGGTTAAACAGTTAACTACGGGTATAGATGATGCCATTTGGAGAAAGTTTGCGTAACAGTGATAAATAAGTAAGGTCATATGATAAAATTAAAAAAAAACTTATTTTCATCAACAATTAATTAAAACGATCCCTAAATGAAAAAATATGATAGCTATAAAGGCCAAAAGGCTGTTTGATGGTTGCGAAACCCGAATTCGTCAATAAATCTTCTTGTCAATTGACAATACCGTGATGTTGTATGAGGTGCCATCAGGAGGGCAATTTTATTATACTAACATCAGAATAAGGTAAAAATATTCAGATAATAATTATAGTTTTGCGTTGTGACTTTGCTAGGCTAAACGTATTTTCGCTATCACATGCAAATTTTCACTTGTTTCGGTATTTTTTGATAGAAAGATAACTAGCTTAACGTAAAACGAAGAGGAACTGACCATATTATATGTATTTTTTCCTTATATGTATATATTGGAAATATATGTAACATATAGGAACCTCTCATTATCCTAAACGTTTAACCACTATCCACTATCAGGTGTTCAATACTCAGAGCCTGAAGAAGTACGCTGCGCGTCTAATTAATTTTTCGAAGTGTTTTTAATATATCTTCAGCTTCAAACATTGTCCATTCATTATTATCGATATCGCTTATAAAGCTATTATTTTTTACTATATTTATATTATTTTACTATTTTTTAAGCTATTTGTATATTGTTATTATACAATATACAAATAGCTTAAAAATAGAGAACGATGGGGTGCTACAATAGGCAGTCTTATCGCTTAGAGCTATCTCTATAGGAAATAAAGCTATTAAGGACAGGGGTGTGATGCAACAAAAGAAGAAGAATATATATATATATATATATATTCTTCCAGAATATTATACATATATATATATATTCTGGAAGTGAATTACAGAGACGAATAGCTTGCACAGTAAAAGAACGGTAAAAACGGTTATAAAGGCAGTGCAGGCTTAGATTCTTATAGCGTTCTTATAGCTAAAGAGCTAGCTTAAGATAACGAGGGTAAGTGGAATTAAACAGTATGTTGTAGAGGAGAGAAAGTATAAGAGTGTTCTGGCGCAGTCAAATAGGAAGCCACTTGAGTTGACAGCGATACTGAGAGACATGATCATATTTACGCGATTCAAATATGAACCTTATACAAAAATTCTGAAGACGCTCAAGCTTGTTTAGCTGGTTAAGTCTCCTCCGTTAAGTCAAGGCAGCTGGCGTCAGCATAATCAAGGACAGAAAGTAAAGATGACGCTGATGGGTACGACTTACAGCTTATGGCTTGGAGTTGCAATTCCCAACTCAGTGTAGGTAATGTCTATAATTAATCCTAGATTTTTGGCAGTTGGACTGTAAGGAATGAGAACAGCTCCAAAATTCACGTTAGGGAGTAACAATCATGACTTGTGTTTTGACTGGGTACGCAAAGGCCAAAGAGTTTAACTCCATTCAACAATTTTTCGTAAGTCAGCATTGGTGGTCGAATCGAATCGTCTGCATACAGGTGGTAGGATGAAGAAAGGTCTTGGGATATAAAATTAATGAAGATACCAAAGAGAAGAGGAGATAATACGCCGCCTTGAGGAACGCCGGCAGTAGTGTTACACCATGAAGAGTAACTTTCGTCATGGCGAACACGCTGCCTACGGTAATGCAGATAACTGCGAAACCAGTTAACTACAGTGGGAGATATGTTAAGAGAGTGCAGTAAGGCGAAGAGTATGTCGAACAGTGTTAAACGCGTTGCTGAAGTCCAGAACTGTTAGTACCGTTAAAAGGCCATTATCCATTCCAAAACGAATGTCATCTCTAACTTTTACTAACGTTATAACTGTACTATAGCCGGGAGGGAAGCCTGATTGAAGACGATTAGATTGTGTCGGAAAATAAATTGACTTTTTTGATTGTGGATAAGGCGCTCTTTAATAACTTTGGATAAAAAGGGAAGAATGGATGTGGGACGAAATTCGGTAAGGGTCTTAGGATTTTTTTTGTTGGGGTTATCGTGTTTGTTTTTCGGATAACTTCTCCCTATTGGTTTACGAGCAAGCTAAACCGACTTTTACTCAGAATTTTATTCTCTGTTTTTAGCTTAATTAATATTTTTGTTATGTATTTTTCATGCATTTATTATTTGATTTGGATATAGTTTTTAGTTTTATTTGTTTGGTTAATAGTGGTTTTATATTTTATATGTTTAGAAGATTTGTTCAATGTTTTAGTTAACATTTGTGTTGAATTCTTTAAAGTTTTGTATTATGTATTTTATGTGGTTGTTGGATGCTTCTGTAGTTGTTTCTTTTAGGATATATATATATACCCCTATAAAATCGGTGATTTTATAGGGGTTTAAGTCTTTTTTATTAATGTTAGTGTAATTGAAGGTTTGTATGTATTGTAGTCTACTATTGTTGAATTTTGGGCATTCTTGTATTAAGTGGTTGAGGGTTTGCGTGGTGCTGTTATGCAGGTGCTTTGTCACTGTTTTTGATTTTGAATCTATACAAGTATTCTAGCTGATAGCCGTGATTTGTATAGATTTGGGTAGTTTTTTGGGGTATGATATCGGAAAGAAAATGAAGGTTGGAGCTGTTTTCATAGTAGCGGCTGCTTTTGCTGCCGTATCTGCTTCCTTGTTGCCGGAGAGGCTGGCGTGCGCTTTGATCCATGAGAATCGTATATTTCCTTTTTGTTTTATTTTATTTATTGATTAATGCGCTTCTACTATTAGTGAATTTGTGGAGTTTCTATTTTGGAGTTCTAAAAGTGCTGATTGTGAAAATATAATGCTGTCCGTCATTGATTTCGCACCACTTGTAAGCTTCTTGAATTGCTAGGGCTTCCGCTTGAAAGACGGTGCATGACGAGTGTAATTTAAATTTCTTTGTTATGGTTTTGTTATTGGGTGTTATTACGACGAAAGCAGCTCCTACCTTTTCATCGTGTTTACTGCCGTCGATGTATAGTTGGTATTGTTATTTATTATTTCCTGTCTTTGCTTTGATGTGGTTGTATTTTGTAGTTCGATTGTTATTCGTTCTGCATGGTGTATAGTTTTGATGGGTAATTATGTCTGTGGTATAGTATGTCGTTTGGTAAGTATAATGTGTTATGAGTAGTTTTAGTTTTTTCTATTTCTGCAACTGCGTTCACTTTTACTTTACACTAGTCTTGCTAATGCTATTGCTGTTGTGGTGGGTAGTGTTCTGAATCCTTTATGATTTTAATAGTAAACTTTCTTTGAAGTGACAGCAGCTTTTTGTGAGCTATTTTGTGTTTGAGTGCGTTGGGCGCCTAGATTTCTGCGGTGTATGTAACGATCGGTTGAATTACCATATTATAGACGGTTTTTATATTGTCGAATCTTCGAATTGATCTGATTTGCACAGTGCTGTTCTGCTGAAACAGTAGATACAGCGGCGGCACCTGCTTGATGTGATCTGGTATTTCGTTTCGTAAGAAAAAACCGAGCTTGTTTTCGTGCTTGGGGGAGGCCGAGGAGGAGGACTGACAGCTGATCGATACATTACCGATTTTCGCTAGGACCACGTTGTGCCTTAGAAAGGACTTGTCGGTCATCATCTTCCTGTTGATGCACGACAATGCTCGGTGTCGCACGTCGCGTGTTACTTAGCAGTATCTGATCGACGTGGGAATACAGATTATGGACTGGCCTGCGGTCAGCCCGGACCTAAATCTTTTTGAGCACTTGTGGGATGAACTCAAGCAAACCGGGCCCGTAATCCAGCTTCTTCGACTGTGGAACAGCTGAACGCAGCATTACTGGAAGAGTGGGACGGTATTCCTCAAGAGACGGTGAAGAAGTTAATAGGCTCAATGAAAAATCGCTTGCAATCTGTAATTAGGACTAAGGGAGATATCTATTTAAAGTTGAGGAGTTACGCTTTTAAAATTATTTAAAAGCGTAACTCCTCAACTTTAAATATATATCTCCCTTAGTCCTAATTACAGATTGCAAGCGATTTTTATATAACTTTTATAAGATGTTATTTGTTTCGCGGAAAAAAGTAAATTTATATGCGCGCTTACACGTTGAGTCGATTTGGCTGCTTGCGAGTGTATAAGTCGACCCGGCCACGCGTTGCTGTGGCTCAGTTATAATAATTTAAAACTTTTTTTTTACTATAAATTAGAATGAAACGTACCCTATGTCCGAAGTCGGAACAAATCCAGCAAAATGAAAAAAAAAATCAGCAAGACCGGTTGAGTAGTTTCGGAGTTCATCGCGGTCAAACACTGTGACACAATTTTTATAAATAAAGACTAGCTGACCCAGCCACGCGTTGCTGTGTTATAAATTAAAATAAAACCAAACCTATCTTTTAAGTTAGATTAAATAACAGATAGTTACGAAGTTTGATCAAAATCGGTTAAGTAGTTTAGGAGTCCATCGCGGACAAACAACTTGACACGTAATTTATATATATTAAGACTAGCTGACGCGGCCACGCGTTGCTGTGTAATAAATTAAAATAAAACCTGTCCTATCTTTTAAGTTACATCAAATAACAGATAGTTACGAAGTTTGATCAAAATCGGTTAAGTAGTTTAGGAGTCCATCGCGGACAAACAACGTGACACGTAATTTATATATATTAAGACTAGCTGACTCGGCCACGCGTTGCTGTGTTATAAATTAAAATAAAACCTGTCTTATCTTTTAAGTTACATCAAATAACAGATAGTTACGAAGTTTGATCAAAATCGGTTAAGTAGTTTAAGTTGTTGTTAAGGAAGTTGTTTTTTTGCGGATAAATACATGTTTTTTGAACGTGGATAACTATAATTGGCTTACAAGATAGATGATAATTAGATATGAACATACCAATTGTAAAATGCTGCTGTTATCCTTAATATATATATAAAAGCGAAAGGTCACTCACTAGTAGGTGCTCACTAAGAGGGGATTTTGCGAAATCCAATCCCTTAGGGGGTAAAACGGGTTGGCAAAGTTTGTATGAAACTTCTATAGTTTTAATAGTGGGGTTTCCAAATTATTAGAAAATTCTCATTATTTTAAGAAATAAAAATGTAGTTAATTATTAACCGACTTCAAAAAGGAGGAGGTTATCACTTCAAAAAGGAGGAGGTTATCAATTCGGATGTTTTATTTTTTATGTATATTCGGGCATAACTCACTCATATAGAGACGGATTTGTAATTTTTTTTATAAAATTGTTCCCCAATCGTTAAAGGCCTTTAAGTAAAAGTTTAATGATGCTCAGTCAGATCGGAGACTGGTTTCAAACAAAAGGCTACACATAAAGGTGAAAGTTTAGATGAATGATATCATAGAAGTATGGATTTTTGTAACTTAATAACGTCAAAATGGGTGAACGGTTCAATGGGATTTGGCATATAGGTAGATTATACTGATACAATGTATCGGGTAAGATTGGGTGAGCAATTTTCTCATATAGGCACACATCTAAACTTTTACGCCAACTATGTTGCGGATACCCGCGACATAGTTCGCGTAAAAGGCTTATACAAGCCAGTAAATAGAAAAAAAAATGTAATTACTAATAGGACTATTAAGCAAGCTTTATTATTAAAAAAAACTATTTTTATTATACATTAAAAGTAACTTTTGGGAGAGGCTCCGTACAACAGTGGCAACCTTGGGTTTGATGTATGAATAGCTGAAGCTGTGGCTCAGTTATAATAATTTAAAACTTTTTTTTTACTATAAATTAGAATGAAACGTACCCTATGTCCTAAGTCGGAACAAATCCGGCAAAAAAAAACTATTTTTATTATACATTAAAAGTAACTTTTGGGAGAGGCTCCGTACAACAGTGGCAACCTTGGGTTTGATGTATGAATAGCTGAATGCGTCAAAGTTACAATCGATTAACAAGTCGTAAGAAATCGACTTTCTGTATTTTTAGTCCTGCCAATATAAAGAAAATAATGAAATTTACCTCTTTTACAAAGTTAAATGGCAATTACAAAGTTAAGTCACCATTTCTGAAGTCGAATGAAAATTAATGGAAAACGAACCCTAGGTGCGTGATGAACGTTTCAAAAATATATAACCTAGACTTGGATTTATTCCTTTTAATCTTAGGATTGATAACTAAGAATACTATTAATCTGACCTTATATCGCGACGATAAAAAGTCGTGGGAGTTATTTCGGCAATAATTGCAAAAATTATGAGTTCATATAACGACAAGTTGATAGCAGTTTCCTGTAGCGCTGATAAGGGTAGCTGGTGTTTGTGTCGCGACCTCGTTTCTGGTGCTTTGTCAATGGAAGCTGATTTTGACCTAGTTTACCAGTTTGATGCTCTAAATATTTACTTCCATATGGTACTATTATATGTAGTTCCTTTTCCGCAAAATGCAGGAAATTTTAAATTACCAACCTAATTGTAAATCTCGGTAAATTAAAACATATAATTATTTCAGAAGCGATAAGTTAAAAAATATATACAGTAATTTCCTTTTATATTAGGCATTTTTAAACGTGGTTTAAACTTGTATCTTCTGATATATCTTATTATTGTTTATTTGCAGAGGAGTAAGGATGAGGTTGGGTAAGCGCTTTAGAACTAATAAATACTAAGGCGCTTGGCACTAGACAACGAAAAGCACCGTCACAGATTTTGTGAATAAACGCATTGCTTTTACGCTTTTTACTTATCTAAAACATCTAGACATCAGTATTTAGTTGCAAGCCTTATTTGCAAGTTTCGAAGGCTGACGAATCAAGAATGCCTGTGAAATTCGCATTAGTAACTAAGCACACTCCATATCTCACTCAAGTAAGATAATTTCAGTGATCGTTTTGCCGGAGATGGTGCCAAAAGTTTTATGAAATTGAACTTTGTATATTTCAAGCTTTTTTTATTAAGGAAACATTCAGAAAACCGTCTCTATTAGGAGAGAATCGACTCCACACTTTTCAACGTATTATTTTCACTTCTCAGCCAATTTTGAGCGTTATTAACTTAATAATCATACTTATAGAAGCTGAAAAGAATGATATACCTTTATTTTGTTTAAGCGAGTCACTTTTATAAAAATTAACTACTTTAACTTATTTAAAAATTTAAAATCTTAAGACTTCGAAGTCTATTGTGAAATGTATTACACACACAATGTACAATATGGCCTTAGTAGACTCTTATCGTTTCCTTGTTTCTGTATTATTTCAAAGCGTTATATGTTATTTACTTACCAAATTATCACGGGGTTATAACCTTTACAAAACTTAAATCAGCCTCATTGACATAAAGTTTACATTCCCATGGCGGACAATTGTTTAATATAAAAAGTACTGATCTAGCATGTGACTCATAATGGTATAAACTATACAGTTTTAACTTTGATTACCAGACCTATTCCGTGGGAAAAACTTAATACTTATTTATTATTGCATTAAGAAAATGGGTATTTAGTGATAAAAAATTGTAGGTAATATTTTTTTCGAAACAGAGTAATCGTAATCAACTTCGTCTTTCAACGAACAGAAGGCTCATTTTCAAAGCAAATATATTTAGTATCGTGGTTAGACATAATAACATTAGGTCGTGTCTTAAATAACGCCATCCTTACTTAAAAATATTATTAGGTCACGAGGCTATGGAATGATAAATGGTTGCTAGTTGAATACGCACATGTATAATAAAAAATGATAATAGAGCAAAGGTTAACGCAACATCAGATTGCTGAAGTAACAAAAGTTAATTTAAATAAAAATATTCACTGAGAATCGTCGTACCGGATCTTTAGATTATAAAGTTTCCTGAAATTATATGTTTATTTTATCAGTGATGCGGAGGAAACGTTCCTGTGACTAAAATATCTATCGGGCAAATTAAACATAATTCGCTGTGATCGCAATATACATAGTTATATTGTTTATGAAAATCAAAATTTAAAGCGGTTCCGAGGTTGCGGTACCGCCGCCGCAGTGATTTGGGATGGTTACTCAGATCCAAGACGACAATTATGTAAATGGTCGGTTTTATATATCGACTTGACCGGGATTCAAACACCTAACCTCAAAGACGATGACGTCAGGTTAGAACGATGCAATTATCAACTTGGCGAAACATGCTTCTTCACAATGTAGCTAATTAAGTCTGTAAAATTATTAAACTCTCATTTAACAAACCTATTTACAAAACAGTTATCATTTACGAATAATTTGTTATGTAATATAATTGCTGTTTTAAGCTCATAGCAACTACGATGAGTAGTAAAGTTCATAATATATTTATAATGTATCAGCACGGTACCTTACCTTTATAGTTTTCTGACTTAAAGGCAAATTATAAAACTTTATATCGCCACCATACATTGTGCGTAAAACGTTTACTGCTGGACGGAAGCCTCCCCTAAAATATGGGGCTTTTCTGTAATTTCCACGCTTAGTAGACAGGTTGGAAATCTAAGTTGACGTATTTGACTTAAGGTCCTACGTCCCCTAGATGGGGCAGAGGGCGTCCACAGGAAATCGAAGTAATAAACCAAAATTCGAAAAGGCTGTTGTTTATTTTGTAATCTGCGGTAGATATATGGTGATTACTTCCAGTATTTTTGCTCGGCCGAACATCAAACGCCTAGTTCTTTTACATACGTAGTAGTTATTTGGGTCGTTCTTCTTTTTTACCGACAGTGAAACGACGTATTTCTGTTTTTTTTTGGTTTTTAAACTGTCCATAATTGTGGTTTCTGTGTGGAATTTAAAAGAAATTGCATCTGTGTTGTTATTAGGATTAATTAAAGTTCTTTTTGCGGCAAATATTAATTCGTTTTTAATATTGGTTTTAAAAAAAATATGTGACAGAGTGGCCTTTTTCTGTGGAGACCACATTTCGGTTTACCACTCTGTCACGGCATTCTACGGAAAACAAACGAAAAAATATGTTGGTTGGAGAAAATGAAAAATTACATAATATTAATAGATAAGAAAAATATGGACGTTTATTCGATCCGAATTAAAGAACCGTAAATATAAATACTCCAACGAGATGCCACAATAAGACGAAGGACAGACCATTGTCGGTAGAAAAGTAGAACGACCCATTTACTTACTTTTGGGAGTTCAGTTTCTTGTTACGGTTCATGTTAATACACACTTGGACAATACCTACTTGGACTGCTTAGTTTCGCTTAGGATAGATGTTAAGCGTTTAGTAGGATTTATTTTGTATAATTAATTGTTTTTAGTTTATTGCTTACGAGAGATTTCACAAAAGTAATTTGCCGTGCATACAAAAGTTCATGCGCCAATATTGAATTTTTGGATTAGTATTCTTTTAAGAAGATTTCTTTATAACTGAGTAGTGGGGTTTTAATTTTGTAGTAGATCACTATTATCACGTCAACTTACCGCAAACACAACATCAACGCCAAATTTATGATAACATTTGTAATTGTTTTGGTTTCTAAAATAATTTTTACTTATAAATAATAAAACATATTAGTCACTTTTGATTGTAAATCAATCTTAATACATAAAAATGCATGCAAGACCAGGGGAACGATTTAAGCAAGCATGCATAGATGGCGGTAGATTCATATTGTTTGGGCCAGAAATTCTTGGGTAAGGATGCTGTATTCCAATTCACTGAATGGAGTGGCAAGCACCAGCTTATAATTTCTCTCGTATTTTTTAGTAAAGAAAGAATAGTCCCCGAGATCGTACAGCATGTCGTACTCATAACAGCTGTAATGACAGAACGTGGAAATTTTGAGAAAAATGTAAAGTTGTTGAAAAATACGGCAACTTTTACACGAGTTTGGTAATTGTTTATCTATGCATAACAATTTGTTGTTATTATTGTGAAAGAAGATATTTGGAGCAATTAATGTCAAAAATAATGATCGGATGCAAATGGGTATTGAAAGTTTATTTTTATAAAAGAAGATTTTGACTCTAGTGACGTGTTCATAAAGAAACATTATTATAAATATCACAAAAAAATTATTTTAAAAACATAGGCAAATCTCATTGTGTTTTTTACTGTTTACACAAAAAACGGCTAATATCTGAAACATCTCCTCACTTCTCTACCAGAGAACCTATTGCAATGGTTAAAAGTACGCAAAGCGCTAAAAATATCTCAATACCTTAGTAAATGATAAATGTATTTTTATCCAGCTATGGAGAATATGAAAGAATAGAAAAAGAAATTCGACCATTTCAGCTAAGCTCTAGCCATTGGGTCAGATTTCTATGGCGAATTAAGTTGCTTTTTGTGTAGAAAGACGGAGAAGCCGAATATTTCCAGGCCTGAGACCTAGACGAGACCCCTTTTCGCCCTCATAAACCTCTAGCTACGTGTTTGTAATAATCTATTTAACAAACTACAAACAAACAATTTCGTAAATATGGTTCGTTTTATTATAGTAAGGCATAGTTTTTAATGTTTGTTTGTTTAGATGAAATACGTTAAAGACCTACTTATTTTAAAATATGATAATGTTTATTGAGTTAAAATAAATATTAAGAGATACTAATTGGTCGACACAATGACATCAATATGTTTTTTATAAACGTGGAAACTTTGATAGCCTTTTATATCAAAGTAGGTATTCCACCGTCATCTTATCTTCAACAATTCTTTAAAAGACGCCGCTATAGTTTCGTAAGTATAAGAGCAGTTTTGGAACACTTCGTACTGGCTACTTTTATCTGAAATATCTACTCTGGTCAAGAATTCGAAATTCAAATTTATAAATCCATTTTGCTGGTACATTTGAATTTCGAAAACAGTCATTCATTTGTGTTTGCCTGATTAGTTTTTTCTTTGGCGTCACTCATATCGCACAATGGAAAAAATGAAATATCTCTATTTTTACGAGTAAGAGTTCTTTCGTGGCACCACAGTTGCAAAAAAAGCTCGAAAAATAAACGCAAAAGAAAATATGGTTCGTTTTTTACTCCAACGTTTTCGTTCTGGAACTTTCGACATTTAGAGCAAGCCCCGTGGACGGCGTAGATCAAGTGGATAATAAAGAATAAAAGGCTATTGTAGAAGCGGATCCATCGCAAACCACTTTAGAGTTAGCTGCAGACTTTGGTGCGAGAAAGGAAAATGTTTAATTTACTTTAAGCACATCGAGAAAGTAGATAAGCTTGAAAGGTGGGTACCTCATGAATTGAGTGAATCAAACCAGCAAACTCGCGTCGACAGCAGCTTTATATTGCTCAACCGATACTATAATGAAAGATTTTAAATCGGATTATTACATGTGATGAAAAGTGTATCCTGTACTATAATTGGGAGCGTTAGTCGCAATGAATGAACCATGGAGAACCAGTCAAATCCTACCCTAAGCGAAAATTAACAGAAAAATTTACTTGTGAGTGTTTATTAGACTTGTGCCGGTGACGTTCACTACAGCTTTCTAAAATCTGGCCAAACGATTACGGTTGATATCTATTGTCAGCAACTGCAAAGCATAATGGAAGAACTAGCTGCTAAACCACCGAGACTGGTTAATCGCTCTAGGCTACTGCTGCTTCGGGATAACGCTAGACCACAGAATGTATGCGATATCTACCGTACTCCCCGGACCTTGCACTAACAGATTACCATTTTTTCCAGAATTTGGATAACTTCTTACAAGGAAAAAATATCAACTCACATGTGTCAAGTTCAAACCGCCTTCAGAGAGAGTATTGATTCTCGCTGCCATGTTTTTTATGTACATGGATCAATGAATTACCTATGCGATGGCAAAAGTGTATAGAAAACAATGGTGTATACTTCGATTATTGAAATATATTTTACAAAAAAAAATGTTATTTAGGAACTAGCCTATAAATATGCTGTTATTACATAATATTATTCCCACAACTCATACCCATAACTAGTATTCGGTAGAATCCGCTAACAAAAATTGTATCTTTCTTTTACATCAGAAAGAGCAGCTTCGAGCTAGTATCTCCGTTTTCAGCCAGGAAAAGCTAACGTTTTTATATTGAATCATGAAAACGGTGTATAAAAACACATTACGTTGGTATAAGTAGTGGCAGTTGCTAATGTCCCCCGCAGCTACTAATGTCCTCCTAAACCTCCAAAGCTGACAAAGTAACGTTTAAAAGCATAAGTATATATTGTAATTTTAAAAGTAACACATTTTATTGCTACAATTTTACTTTTTATAGTGAAAAAGTAGGTAATGCATAAGTTTGTTTGTGTAAGAATGTTTTACTTGTATGTATATATACAAGTAAAACATTCTTGTAGGGGGAGGTTTATTGACTGAGTGCGAGTGTGGGTATTTTCATCCACAGGCTTAAGGGCTTTCCAAGATACCATACTTCAACAGGTATGAGCGGCGCAGTTTGTCGAGGATCTCTAACTGAACGACCCCCGGTCAGTGCGTTGATTGTACAATTTGTCAGAAGTGGTAAAATCGTGCTTGTAGTAAGAACAGGAGTGTGAACTCCGAATAATCGCAGCAAGCATTAGGTTTCACGAAATGTTTTAAAAATTCCTTCAAAAAAAAATTGAGATCTGGAAATTTACTTGGACCTGATGAACCCTCTGGCGAGCCCAGCTAGATGAGATGGGAATCATGTTGTTAGTGTCGACGCAGTTCTTTAGTTGGCGCCTCTTAGTAGTTATTAATCTTGCAATGTTTGCTCCAAATTCTACCGATTAATACCGCTCAAATCGATTTTTAAGAGTTTGAATGAAAGTTTAACAAAATTGGTGTAATGATTTTATAATTCGGTGGGCAGTATACTGCCGTCAAATAAGGATACCCGTGTTTATCTTCAATAACTACAGTCATGGTTAAGATTTGTTATGTTTGATTTAAGCATATTCAACACCGGTAATGTCGTATTCATAGACGTTGAATTCGATGATTTGTGACGGGGTACTATGTGCCTCAAATACTCGTAACACGTCCAAGTTATGTTGTGTCACCAGGATTTACACTTTGGAGAAGCAAGATCGCTAATGTTCCACGTTGCTAATCTTAATAACGGCATTTTTATCTACGATTTTTTTTTATGAATTTTTATATTTTTTTGCAATTTTCAATGCTATCTTATATGATAAATTATTTTAATAGAAAAATACTCGTGAGCCGAGTTGATTTTTACTAGTATTTTTCTATTAAAATAATTTATCCACGAATTTTGTTAAGCGCAAAAAGTTTATATATGGAAAATAACAGAATATGTTTACGGGAACTACCTGTACTTAGAAAAAAACCACTTCCATATTATATTAATTCTCTGTCTTTGATATTTCATAGACAACACGAAATAATGCATTTTACGTAGAGAAAAGCTGACGGAACTCAATGCATTTTTTTATCAGAGTAAAAATGATAGTTTTGTTCTTTATTCAATATTTAATTTTATGATTTTAAAGACTAACTAGCGGGCCGTCCCGGCTTCGCACGGGTGGACAAAATTCTTTAATTTTTTTCTATTATTAAATATTTTTCCGTTTATTTCCGGTAGACGAACTACTTGCGGTTAACGCGTTGCTATGGTAACGTTATTGATACGATGGAAAAAGAGCGGCAAAAAGAGCGGACAGACAAACACACAAACCACTGTGATCTTAGATTATAGATTAATCAACACTATTTTATAAACTGAACATGAATGCAGTTTTATGTTTTTTTTACTATTACACACCTACAGTTTATTCTTTGTTATTTTATATTTTTTTTGTTTTGTACTGTAAATACATTATTTTGTATTATATTATATATCTTTATTTACTGACTGTTCTAATTTTTCCGCTATATGACGCTTCGCTTTCACAGGTATGAAAAGGATGTATATTGGACGATCTTTTTTTTTTATAAATCAAAATACACTAAAATTCAAAGGTTTCTCCAATAATTATGTATATAATATGTCAGATTTTTTTTCAATATTAAGCGAGTTGTACAGTTTTTTTTCAAAATGTGTTAGTGTAGGTCTCAATATCTCAAAAATTTAAGGCATCCCGCCATTTATTATATTTCCTGTAAGTAATTCATACGTTAATAAACCTTCCCTTATTGTTAAAAATTAACCTGTATTCAATAAGCTATTTCGGAGGCTAGTAATACAGTTTCGAAACCAGCTTATCTGAGCTCATTCTAAAATACTCATATATTTAGAATTAGGACACAATTTTACATTCCTCACGGCTTTAGGACAAGCTAAGGGTTTGGGTCGATTTAGTAACAATTAAAATAACACCTGACACAATCTGTAACCTTAACATCGAGCTTTTTGTCAACAACATCACGACTGCGTGATATTTTTAATGAAAATTTGCGGACCCGGCATATGTTGCTATATGTTTATTTACTTAGACTACATTGCACACAAAAGGGTACTATGGCGAAATTAATGCCATTTACGTATTCTCTACCAATCATCGAGAGCTAAGTATAGACACAGCAGAAGACGGTGCTTATTTAATTT
Organism: Calamotropha paludella; assembly: GCA_927399485.1. Lineage (NCBI taxonomy): Eukaryota > Metazoa > Arthropoda > Insecta > Lepidoptera > Crambidae > Calamotropha > Calamotropha paludella. The sequence continues at coordinate 15,352,417 of OV656807.1, read as the reverse complement.
TATTAACGATATCAAATAAATATTGTTATAAATACTAGATGACTCGGCCACGCGTTTCTGGTTTATAATAAATTAAAATGAAACCTATCCTGTCCTAAGTCGGGGCAAATCCAGCGAAATAAAAAAAATCGGTAGAGTAGTTTTGGAGTTCATCGCGGTCAAACACTGTGACAGAGAATTCAAATTATATATATACAGATGTATAGTTTAATAGTTTCTTATTTATAAAAACGTATCTGTTTTTTGTATATGCATTCGGTCACTCAACATGCTTTAAATTAAAATTAGTGCATATTTATTAAAATAATCTATCACACTATTAACATTGAATAGTAAGTATGATAAATTTAAAGGGTACGTTTTAGTCTAATATGCATTGGTTTAAATTCTCACACACACTTATCTTCTCATACACTTCTCAGTATATTTAGATACAAACAAATGGTAATAGCTACTGTGACATACTATGGATTTAAATTAATTACATGTAGATTATTTGATTATAAAAATATACATCACTTCACATTGATACCTGTAAGTTAGAACCTTTTTAAAAAAATCTTTAAAACTACACTGAGAAGTATCATTATTAATAAATAGCTATTAACAACAAATAGTTGCTATGGTAACGTTATTTGCTGGTATTACCCGGCCAGCGTTGCTATGGTAACGTGAATTGCTGGTATAACCCGGCCACGCGTTGCTGGTATGGTAACAAACACACAAAGTCCTTCTTTTATATAGTAGAGATAAAACTAATGAAAACAAAACACCACATTACATATATACATTTTTGCGATAAAAACTTATTTTTTTGGGTTCAAAAAAATAAGTAAAAATATTGTCGAGTAAGCGATTAAATTTATTAAGAAGTATTTGAGTAATATCAGCATGATCAAGAATAGGAAAAATAATCAATTTTTATGAGGAGGATATTAGTTTCTTTTCGCAGGAAATGCTTAATGGTAATAGAAGGATCTTAGGATGCGATGCAAAGGTCGAAGTTCAAAAAAATAAACAAAATTTTATTACGGTGTTATTGTCAGATAGAGGAGTAATAGAAGATACAAGGGGAGGTCCAAAAGGGGTTGTAAAATAAATCTTTATATATATAATTCTTCTGTGAGTGTGTATGTCACTGAACTCCTCCAAAACGGCTGGACCGATTTGAATGAATTTTTTTGTGTGTGTTCAAGGGGATCTGAGAATGGTTTAGATTCACAAATCAGTCCGACAGATGGCACTGCAGTCGGCACAGCAACGCGTGGCCGGGACAGCTAGTAAAAATATAAAGTTATTTTTCTTTTTCAATATGATTCCCTATAAGGTCAATACATTTATTAGATCTCGAAATTAACTTTTCGATACCATCAAAAAATCTTTTTCTCATTGCCCTAAAAGTGGACCGTTTTAAAAATTTTCGCTCCTCAGCTCCTTTTTCAAATTTAGGAACAAATCGCTAGGAGTCAAGTCTGGACTTAAGGTGGATGTGTGAACTGGCGCATTGTCCTGCAACACCTTTTATCAATTTTCCTCCTCTTTTTTCCTTGATGGCGAATTTTATATTTTCCAGTATTCTCCAGTATTTCTCCAGCAATTGTAGTACCTGTTTCTTAGTAATTTACCAGCAAAATTCCTTTACAGTCCCAAAAAACTGGAGCCATGAAATTTGCAGCCGACTCTTACCCCTTAAACTTCTTAGGGGGTGGTGTAGCCTTTTTGTGCCATTGCTTCGATACCTGTTTGGACTCAGGTTCAAAGTGATGAACCCAGGTTTCATCTCCGGTAACAATCTTCTCTAAAATTGGGCTAGATTCGTCGCCACACATTTTCAAAAAAAGGTTTACATGCTTCCACTCCCCGTTTGCTTTCGAAGCGGTGTAAGCATTCTTGGTATCCATCTTGCACTGACTTTAGTCATGCCAAGATAGTGTAAAATTCACAAATCGTATTGAACACTTTAAATAATGCGGATAATCAGACGAGCATCTTCTAGTATTAATTTTTCGACCTCAATTGACGGCCTCAATCGGCCGTCGGCCGGGATCATCTTCAATCGACTTTCGACCATGTTTAAACAGATCATGCCACTTGTAAAGCATAGTTTTGCTAGGATAGTGACTACTATGTATAAACGCCTTCCATTTCGCTCATTATTTTCTGAGCTGACTTTCCTTGCTTTGTCAGGAACTTTATCACAATGCGAAGTTATTTTTTTTTAATTGTTGCGAAACGAATGACGTCATAGACTTGAAATTTCACTTGTATACCAATGATGAATCCTTAACTAGCGAGGTGAGAATTTTTGGCTCCGCCCCTTCCCCTTCATTCCGTGAACTTTTGGACCTCCTCTCGTAAGTCAAGCCGTGACAGGGTTGTGCCGTGTTTGATACTTGCTAGGGCTTACACAAAAGCCAAACTTACTTGACCAGGCGGATATTTGATGCAGATCATTATTTAGTGTATTTGAGGCGTCGTCTAGCCTGATTAACTTTATCTGCGTATAAATATGAGAGCTTAGTAAAATTGGAGACATCGAGTTTATAAATAATAAAAATAGTAAAGGAGAAAATATGATAACTTGAGGGACTCCAGCCGTAAAATCGCACCAATCCGTAGCGCTGTCCCTAGAATGAACTGCTTGTCTCGGGCCCTGCGGCTCCGAACATACGATGAAAACCAATGCAGTTCCAAAGAAGACATTTGCAAGTAAGAGAGGGTTGAAAGGGGAGTATAATGATCAACAGCGTTAAAGGCGTTAGAGAAATCAATGAGGACTAACACTGTTTCTGAAAAGAAAAGCTGACAGGTGACCTTGAAATAAAGACACAAGCATTTAAGATAGAAATAGAAGGAATGGAAATTGGTCTAAAAAATTTTAATAAATCAAACATTTAATATATCTATAATATAACAAACTACTTTAAAATCGTTGAGCGAAGTGGCAACATTACCTTACACCAAGTAAAATGAATATTAGCAAATTTTAATGAACTATTAATAATGTAAGTTATGATTGGGAGAAATCCATCTAAACACAAGACAATCTAAATGATTGTCAACTGGTGTTATCACACCTAAGTGCCTTTGACTTTTAAACCATAATAATATTACGAATCTCAGTCTCATTAACCAGACCAAAACTAAAATCATTAAATGTTTGTCTGCACAAGAAAGCTGTTAACTTTGTCTGATATATTCTAACAGAAGTGGGCAGTAATATACTTATTGATGTCGTTACAAGGGTAGGAGTTGAGTGAAGAACAGTTTTCAGACCTAACTAAGTCAAGAGATTCCAAAATTCCACGTGTCAGCCGACGAAGACTAAAGTAGGTTGTCATAAAAAACGGCGTCTGGGTGCTCTCACCCAGATTGCAGCGATTCTTAAAAACAGCCCAGTTATCATTCGACCTGCACCGCTTAAATTTATGGAAATCTTTGTCCCGGATTGCTAGGGCGTACGTACGTACTATTAGTGTAATCCAAATGGTGCAGGAGGTCATCAAGTTCTACAGGTCGCCACGGTGAGTTCGGGTCAACAAAATCTATTATATTTAAAATTAAGAAAATTATAATAACATCATCTTTGGTAAAAAAAAAATTGAAACCGCAATGCTATTTATGGGTTCAAGTAGCAGAAACGATGAACGTATGTTTATTGTTTATCATAATTTTTACTTCCCACTTCAAATTTGTTGGACTTTTAATATAATACTTCAGTCCCCTTTCGTCCCCTTACGTGTCTTCTTATTTCTTACCAGGAGCTTTTGTATGGAATTGAATGCTTTTTACTCTTAATACGATAGAATCACTAATACTCGTACATACGCTTCTGAAAGACATTAATAGATAGGTGTTTTAGAAAATTCCACTTTAAAGCGGGTGAAAAGGGGAGTGAAACTTTATAAATCCATATTTTTTTAATAAGAAGCGTGATACTATGTTTTCAGCCTTTTGATAATCTCTTCTGTGCTACTTCCCATTTTGTAATATAATAATACAAGTAGTAATTAATGTAACAGCATTGCGGTTGCGTAGCATAGCACAGACAGAGTCCGGACTAGTAGTAGTAGAGCCCAATGAGCCTTTAATAATGATTTCCAAGAAAATATGTATATAACCTTATTTATAATCTAGGATTTAAAACCTTTGTGAATTCTAGTTAAAGGTGTATCTATTAGACTTAAGTTTCATGCAATATAATCAGTAAATACAAATACTTTTTGAAATAAGTAGCATGAAATTCAATACAAATTTTCCTGACAAAACATGTACGGATAAAAGCATTTAAAAAATCTGACCTAATTAGCGGGAAAAAGGCGTTGAAAGTTGTATTGAAAATTCACAATATTGAACTGAGAAGCACAAAATTTAGAATATAAGCATACATTCTGAATTTTGTACCAGTGTACCACTTTTTAAGTGAGTAGTATTAAATCGAATATATCTTTTGATATAAAATAAAGTGGCTGAAAAAGCAGATAAATATTTTTTTTAAAGTATGATTTAAGTACAATACCGTACATCTTGGTATGACACTTACAAGCTGAGTTAATAATAAAAATACTGTATGCTTTCTTGCAAACTACGCGTACGAAGTCGCGGGCAAAAGCTAGTGCGATATAAAAAGAAACTTCGTAGCAGCTTTTAACATGTGCGTTTGGAGTGTGAGATTTGGCAACGTTATAATTTATATAGAGTAAAAGTTCAAAAAGCTGAAATCCATGTAAAGGTATACTGTAGATATCTAACGTTATAAAAATAGCTTATAGAATTTATGAATAAAATAATATTTGACAGTAACTGCAGAAATATGTATAGTCGACATCACATAAAGCTATACACTTTTACTTTTGATCTACCTTAAGCTATTGCAATAAAGCTGTACTTTTACAATTTTTTACGAAACACTATTGTTTTTCAATTGGCAATTGTTGATATACACCCGATAATACCCAACTTTATAACATTTTCTTATAATTTTTGTGTCCGATGATATTGTAATGGTTTTCTTATCTTGACTAAATAGCTAACTAGCTAGCTAAAGGAGATTTAACATTTCATTTTTAAGTGGCGAAAAAATTAAATGTTTATATCATTTCGTAATTAACTTTTTATGATGGATTAACGATAAGAACAGATCTTTGAAAGTTTGCAACTTTTCATACTTTCCGCTAAATAATCTATGGTAGTCTTACATCACAATGTCCATTTTCTTGTGAAGAAATGGGTACAGACTGGGGCGATTTAGTGGTCGATAATGATGGTTGTGATTGTGACGTGGTAAACAAGAGTTGCAAATCCTCTAATATCAAACCCTTATTAATGGATGTCAGTATCTTCGAATAATTTGTGTTTTTTTTTCCTAAACTATGGGTACCCGTGGTTTATGGGAGTTTCCGAGATTTTTTTTATTTTATTGAAACAGGCTGAATGCTTTTTGCCCTTCTTTGAAACTATTTTACAACCCTTTAAATAATATGTAAGAGATTGAACGACTCTATCGATCTTAGCTGTAAATTTGTGTATTTTCAATGTTGTTTTTCAGTAAATCGTGGAGTAAACATCAAGGCAAAAAATCTGTTCCTAAAGAAATTTTGAGATGGTAAATTCATTATCTAACTATTACAATTTCATTAGAAAAAGCTATTTAATGCCTGTTTTTTTTATTACACGAAAATATGCAAGCCAAATATTTAACTTGGAATGAATATCGAGCCCCACTTTTATAAGTGTTTCAGATCAGGTCAGATTCAGACGTAGCTCAGATTTTTTGTGTGCGAACTGTTACTAACATAAATATTAAATTCAAAAATGTTGTAGAGGATCAACGCAAATTATAAACCCTAATGACTTATTTGTATATATTTTCAGCAGAATTAATAGAACAAATTTAAAAAGTAATATAATAACAATCAAACTTAGTAAAATTATGAATCACAGTAAAATTTTGGCTAGACAACCACTAGTAGACAAAATCAATAAATACAACCCCTAATAGGTAATTAACAACCATAGTATGTATTATAAATAAACTAATCTCAGAACTCTACTACCTAATATTTAATCACCTAACATTATTTTAACAATTTTATGTTCAGTCAACAAATTTCAACACCAAATGAAGCTGTATTTTTTTTCCTTATTTCTATCTCGTTTCTCTTTCTTTCCCTTCATTCTGTCGCTATGTTTTTGCTTCAGGGCGAGGAGTACTGGCCTCGACCCCTGGATGCAACAACATTCAATAACAAACCATAATACCTTGAAAAACTTTGCTATAAATTGAATCAGTTACCCAAAAATAAATAAATAAGATACAAAAAAAAAACACTAGTAGACTGATTACATGACTGATGTCATACACAGCAAGCAGGGAAGGTAAGGCTGTGCAGTTTTACTTCTAAGATACTGCCGTCTTTACCAAAAATAGATCCTTCAAGGCCGTCTCTAATTAGACAAATTCAAATGTTCTTCAACCCTTTTCCTTCAAATGATAGATATGGCATCATTATGCCTAATCTATCCCAAACATTTTTGGGATAGATTCTGTTAGTGTATTTGTAATGAAAATTAACAATATTTATGTTATGTAAGAAAGTTGGCAAGCGGAAAACAAACGTATTACGAATATTTTTGCTGTATCAAACCGCCTGTCCTGTGGTTTCTCCTAATTTTTAGTGTAACGGTGCTATCTTATATCTGTATCACCTAAACACTGGATTTATGTATGAGTAAAATTTGTGGTTTCCTACATAAATACTTTATCTTATAAAAGCGTCCTTACAGCTTCAGCCTCTCTTGTGTATGATATAATGATTAAAGCTTACAGTAAACTTTTTCTTGATAGTTTTGTATTTGTACTCATAACTTTCAACTTTTCATAGGTTTATATATATATTTAGACCGATGGCTAAGATCAAGCAGAGCTTTATGTAAACTTAAGTTCGTTAAAAACATGAAACTGCTGACTTAGACATGATAGGTATGGTCAGATGATAGTGCGTTGAAGTCATTTTGAAGTGGGAAATATTTTGCGGAGCTTTTATTTTGTACATAAGTATACGTCAAAATAATGTACTTACAGCTGTAACAGGTTCAGGATTACACAGTAGCAAGAGCAGCGCGGAGGGCGCTAGGCGAAGCACGAAGACACGCGCGCGCGCCGGGCCCGACATGGCTGCGCCGTACTACTGGCCGCGCGCCCTCGCTACCGCCGCAGGACAGGCCAGGCGCGCCTCCGCGGGGCGAGGGTGGCCTGGTTGCCGCCCGAACTCTCCTCCTTCCTTTAGTATCCCGGCACAAACGGCGCGCGCGCACGGGATTCAGGCGCAGCGCGCTCGGGGCCATGGCGGTCTCCGTACTGTGGTAAGATTTTTGACGTGTTTCCTTTCTAAAAATATGTTACAAGAAAACTAAATTATTTCGTAATTACCTTTTTTTTTAAATAACCATTGTAATGTCATTTTAGATTGTTAATAATTTTATGTATATCTATACCTATAGGTTGGTAGTAGCGCTGGTGCCGTTGGGAGCAAACACAGTGAGTAGATTAATAATTTAACGTTTAATTATATTATTTGAATCGTTTCGTAGAAAAGTTATTATAAATACTTTACAAAAAAGTTTTCTGGATTTGGGAATGGCGCCGTGCGGCGGGAAGCGCTGTCGGGTCTACCGGCGACTTGCTCGTCCGCTTGTATTCGTTTTTTTGCAATTTCTTTAAAATGCGAACAGTTCTGGACTTTACCAATTCGTATACAGTTGTAGGTTTTTATGACCCGAAACGTTTTTATTATTTTTAAATAAGATTTCAGGTCCTTTAATGAATAGAAATAAACTATCCTACTCATGTCACTACTTAATACCCTTTTAAATAAAATCTTAAATAAAAGGTATAATTACGCAACCTTAGGGACAAGCGACAAAGTTTATCATTGTTCGGATGTAGCGGTCATTGCGCAAAGTAAACTCACAGTTTCCACACAATAATGTATTTAGTTATAAAAAAATGAAGCCTATGTAGAGTTGAGATGATATTCATATTTCTTCGTAGTTATTAGTGTCAATAATTATAGTCGACCTATTAAAAAAAATGTAAATTTGTAATTGCCATGCTTATGAACAGAATAATTAGAATAAAAATAATTTTTACTTACTTTATGCAAAATTTGTTAATGTTATTTAAATAAAACACCTACCTAATTCTATACTAATATTATATTTTATGGTGACAAAGTAATAGAGTTGTAATTATTTATCTATCATAGACGTATATAATAAGAAAATTAATGTTATTTTAATAAGCCAAAATTATCAAATGTCCCAATTTACTTTAATACAGAGTGAAGTTATAATGCAACGTATAAAGTATCTACTTCGAATAAACTAAAATTCGCGAATTTTTTTCACATTAAATTACGACTACACATTTAAAAATAAACTTATAATATTAATAATTATAATTGACACTTCCTAGATGCCTCTGACATTCATTATCAGTTATTTATTCTGCATAAAACGAGTTAACTTTTAATAAAGAATCAGATTGGTTTTTCTTAGAAAATGATTATATAAATATGATAGTACAAATAGAGTAATGCAAGTTAACGTTTTCTGTCGTAAAGGATGTAGTAATAGGTAAGCATATTATGAATTGGATATGAATAACAATTAAAAAGTATACGATATGAGTAGTAATACCCATATAAACTAAATTTTATAAAATAAATTACATTTAATTAATGGTAATAATACAAACTGTGTAGGCGATATAATAATAATAATATTTCTTACATTCACGCCAACTAGCCTAGTCCAATGTAAGTAAATACCCATGACTCAGGAACAAATGCTCGTATTTATCACACAAACATTTGCCCCTTCCGTTACTCGAATCCAGGACCATCGGTGCGAAAGGCCGATCGCTACCGTTGCAACAAAGCCAGAAAATAAACCAAATGTGTTTCTAAAAAGGCCAAAATACTCCGCCTAAGAAACCATATTTTCTTTTTCAACATAATTTATAACATTATAAAAATGTTATTGAGTTTTACAAAAAAATCTCAAACAGCAGTCCGAAGCAATGGATCAAGTCAATTTTTTTTTCAAAAGATAAGTGTCTTGATAAGCTCTTTCATTGGCCTAGGGTTGAAGAAAACGATTGCTTTCTTATATCATGTACAGTTTCAGCACTTCAAGAATTGGACACAGGCAATATACCTCTTCTTCATCTTTACAACACCTATATAATGTAATCTTCAAAGTCTAACGAATTCTGTTCATAAATATATCATTAATTCTAAATATTAATATTTATATACTAATCACACTCTGTTGTTTATCATATCAGCAAAAAACGTGTGCCCACCAACTCTTGGAGATTATATTTATTGCGAAATATATGTATCGAGTTTCATAGGTTTAAGAATGCTATTCGAGTCACGATATTTACATAAAAGAAAAGCTCATATTTTATTTACTGGATATATGGGTATTCGTGAATCTGAACTGTAATTGAGACGTCGCATCGTAAGGACAATTTACTTCAATTCGAACTAATTACCTTTGCTTCATTTTTAGTCAGCTTAGTACGTCATACAATATCATAAATATATCTATCTAGCTTTTAATATATATAATCGGGAACAGTCCTTTTTTCCTGATGAAAAGTATCTTATTTTTTTTCTGTACCCCTGACAAAACGTAAACGTGTAACAAACTCACTTTCGCAATCATAATATTGGTTAAGATTATTTAAACAAACAATTATTATATATAAAATTATTTTGTGTAGCTCGGAAACGGCTCTAATGGTTTGGATGACATTTCGTATTTAGATAAGGTTTAGCTTTATTAGTTTACCGATATAGTTATATTTCTTGTAAAAAATTGTTTTACGCAGAAGCCATTTGTTTTGTAACTATTTGCCTACTCTAGTTCAGTTGCTAAGCAATCTTTATTAATCATTCGCCCTGGTTATGAACCCAAGTTAAGTAGCTACAATACTTATGTTATGGAGAATTCACATCACCTAGACCTGAGTTAATATAGAAAAGTTCCTTTTCCACATTGACCCAGCCGAGGAACGACCCCGGGACCTCGGAGTGGTGTTACCATGAAAATCGTTATGTGGGTCACTCGACCACGGAGGTCATTCAATACAATAATAATACGGTATATGGTCCCCTATATCTTAGAGAGTCAATAAAACAATGTTATTGTTATAATTTCATTAATTAATGCTCTTAATTATTGTCTCGTATCTATATAATGTTATCTTTATTTCTTTCATTTCTAAGATTAAGAACATACAAAATTTTGAGAGGCTGTTGGCTAAGTGTTTAGCGTACTTATAATATAAGTACCTCACTAAACCTTTTCAGGCTTTCGCCTACCGTAACATTTTTTTAGAGTCTGAATCCCTTTTCGCTAACTGTACAATCAATATCTCAATAATGGCATTAATATTCACAAAGATAATTATTATTTTCTGTTATTAATTTATATTCTATAAATTAATAACTTTCATGCCTATAAAATTATGCTTTAGAATAGTAACAATTTTAACAATTATAATGCTTATTGTTATGCAGTTTGGTCAAAAATAGGTTTACTTTTTTTTATATCTTTTGCCTAAAAAAAACAGCATACTTTTCGGTGACTTGAACTAAATTTGTGGTAATTTTCTCATTATTTTGTTTATTGCTCATGTTGACCTTGGGATTTCGAGGGTGAAGGGCGTAGTATGTACATTGTAGTTAGGTTTCCTTTCTGTAATTTTTATATGTATTTTCACATGTGTGGAATTGATCATGCAATATGACAAAAAAAAAGTCCAGATCCTGCGTGCGGTCATATTCCTTAGTGTTATTTGTTTGTCATTAAGTCTTGTTTTCAAGCATATAATAACCCTACAATTGGACAAAAGAAAAGAATCAAAAAATAGAAAAATGCTTTGTTTACATTTGTATAAAGCCTATACAATGTTTTTTCAACCGTGAATATAAAATTAATAATTGAATATAAATTTAAATTAGATAAAGCGGAATATTCACAAACGGGTGGTCTAAAATTTATTATACCATTAATTGCTGTCACGCTGCCTTCGGAAATTAAATATTATAAGGCCAAGACCTCAGTAGATCTTAAAAAATATTTTTTATTTAAAATAAACATTATTTTTATGATATGCTAGTTTATGATATGAAAATTATTTTTATCTATATATATTTTTTAATATAACAAATTTTAATTATACTTGACATATATTATCTGACAGTAAATAACTACTACTGAGAAAGGGCATTTTCTAAGATCTGATTACAAAATGTCTGCTTCTGAAGTCTTGTTAATTAAACACTTTTATTTTATTAAGGATTGAGCACAACGGTATAAAAAGTTTTCATTGTTCGGAATAAGACGAGATATTAACCTGTAATAAATATTATGCCATATGTCAAAATTACTGTTTATTTCAGCAAAATGACGAGTACGGTGAATGGAATAATATCGATAGTCGATGGCCGGCCAGGTATCCAGCACCTCAACCTACAGAAACTGCACGGTCATATGACACCTACGGTTTGTCGGCTCGGCCTGACGTGCCAGCCCCACGCCCACCACCCAGTTCAGGGCTCAACTTCGCTGTCTACGATCCTGTGACGAGACAACGTACTACAGCATTCGATCGCAACTGTACAGCACCTGGTTGTTGTGTACCAAAATGCTTTGCAGAAAAAGGCAACAGAGTAAGTATAGAATCTCAGCTTCGATTTCACTGATTCTCTCAGGAAAATTTAAGCGTGTTTGTTGTCATATTATTTTGTTTCGTAGGGATTTCCTGGAGTGCCTGGACCTCCAGGCTTAAGAGGTCTTCCTGGCCATGAGGGAATAGAGGGGTCACAAGGTCCAAAAGGTGAAAAAGGTCAAGTTGGCCCACAGGGTCCACGTGGTCCTAAAGGAGACAGGGGAAAACCAGGTGCACAAGGTTTTGTCGGACCCACAGGAATTCAAGGTCTACAAGGAGAATCAGGAATGCCAGGAATACCCGGAAAAGATGGGTGTAATGGTACCGATGTAAGTTTTTTTAAATAACGCTTAATAATACGACGTCATCCTGTGATCACGGCTCCTGTAAAGGAATGAAAACATTAAGATTAAATATAAAGTATGCGCAAGTATCAGTTAAAAAGTAGTTTTATTTAAATGTGTAATGTGCGCGGAAGTGTTGAAATTAAAATGATCAAATTAAGTATAGTAGAAGGCCAAAAACTGGTATTTGTTTTTATTTTAAAAGGGAGAACCTGGACCACCAGGAGGGAAAGGATTACAAGGACCTCGAGGTTTTACTGGACCAAAAGGTGATAAAGGCGATAAAGGAGAACCGGGTTATACCGGCCGATATCCCAAGGGACAAAAAGGCGAACCTGGAGCTGATGGCATGCAAGGCAGACAAGGTCCAGTCGGTCCGCCAGGACCACCCGGTCTTACAGGACCTAGAGGAAATACTGGACCAATGGTAAGTCACATGAGTCAATATGTTGAAATACTAGCAATCTTACTTTTAATTTGGTGTGTATATTACGAATTTGGAGAAATACAAATTTAAAGAAAAGAGGATGACAGTCGATATTAGCACCCAAGTTCTTACTTGGATCCCCTTAAAAAGGACCAAGAATTTGCGACACAATCGCAATGAAAGCTCTACAAGCGGGTAAAACAGACATGGGTACAGGCTACCATAATGAGGGGGTGATATTTTGGCTGTTAATAATAAAAGTAATGATACGTTTAATTCTTTGTAATAGAACATTTCCTATAACTGACGATTTTTGGTTGTGTCGTGAGTTAAAAGATAAACAAAATAACGGTAGCAATTGCTACCAATAGCAAACACCCCTCATCAGTCCCTGGTAGTAATTGCTACCATATTCAAATTTCTGCATGGCCTGCTGATTTTTTTAATCACGATTAATTTTTGAGTTACAGAGATACAAATGTTCCGTGCTGGATTCTTTATTTAATCAGCTTTACGGTAGTATTTTTTGTTTTAAGCAGAATTAACTTCGCTTATGTTTCCTGATACACTAATCAGGACGACTTTTTCACTGTTCTGATTGTGTATTGACTCTTTAATAAAGTGAACCCAGGTGTCATCCATCGTGATAAATCTTTTATGAATCTGAAATTTTATGAGCTCTCAAACATCCCCAAAAGCCACAAAAAATTGTTCGGCCAATTCCTTTTTGTTCAATTAAAATCCGTTGGCGACTCTTCTATCGGAAACCTTAAAACAGGTTCGTTTTATAATATCTATAAATTAGACGGTACTATGTATGCTAATAGTGTCTGCAATCTTCCGGCAAGCCTTACCTAGTCTTCCAAAATATAATTTGCTTTGGTTTGTTTCCATTAGTTGTAAGAGTCGTTGGTCAGTCACAGCGAGGGTCGACTTAAATGTCCTTTCTTTTATGTAATTCGGCAACACAAATAACAATTATTTGATAACCACACGATGCTAAATTAATCAAAATACAACACTTGATCTTTATAATCAAGCTTACACGAAAATTACATACCCCACAGAAAAAAACAATGTTTTATAGTCATGATTCTTTGGTTCAAATGTTTAAAGTTAATGGCGTTGCAGACTCCTTTTCTTTTAATATAATTTTAGGGCCCTGCGGGTGCTAAAGGCGACAAAGGATCTAAGGGATCGAGAGGTGCAGCAATAAAAGGAGATAAGGGAGATAGAGGTGATCGAGGTGACAGAGGTCCGACTTGTCCACCAACAACCCTACCAGTAACAAATGATCCAAAAGGCGCCATCAGAGGAAGTCCAGGTGATATGGGCGAAAAAGGTACAAAAGGGGAACCTGGTAATATGGGGGAGAAAGGAGATACAGGTCCAATGGGAGAACCGGGTATACCTGGACCTATGGGTATTAAAGGAGAAAAGGGAATAAGAGGAAACCCAGGAGAACGAGTAAGAGACTTATTATATTGAAAAGAATAATAATAGTATTTTTTAATCATTACAAATATAAAAATTACATTTCATTTCCTTAGGGTCGCGAAGGAATGTACGGAGGTCCAGGACCAATGGGCCAAAAAGGTGATCGTGGCAATGATGGTTTAGCAGGGTTATCTGGGAGACCTGGTAGCAAAGGTGAACCGGGAAGAGATGGATCTCCAGGTCCAAGAGGACTGAAGGGTATACCGGGACCACCTGGTGGCTTGACAGGTTCTCGTGGTCCTCCGGGACCGCAGGGGCCAAGAGGGTATCCTGGCTTAGCAGGACCAAAAGGTACTGATGGAAAACCCGGAGAACAAGGTCCAGTTGGTCCAATGGGCCCTCCAGGAGGCCAAGGAGAACCGGGATCACCTGGAATTGAAGGACCTGCAGGGCGTAAAGGCGAAAAAGGTGAAGCAGGACTCGATGGGCCAATGGGTGGAATAGGTCCTAGAGGTTATGATGGTCCTGTTGGACCTCAAGGGCCGAGAGGACCTAAGGGTGATGAGGGATTATCGATTCCTGTAAGTATTTTAGGCTTTGAAAAATAAAGTGTTTTTAGTATGGGTGTCAAAAATTAGGTCAAGCCCAATTTCAGAGGTAGAGATACACTAGGGCTAGAAATGATTATTTTCATGTATGTCACACGAGTTTTTTTAGCTTTCATATTTTTATGGCAAACCTTGATTTACCCGAGGTTATTGCTCACACAGACCTCAATTATTATCAAGATAAGTACTCGAAAATTTCTCTCAAAGTTTTTATAATTACAACTTTTATCAGCTGTTCGTATTGCAACGTTGATAGAGACAAACTTTACGGTGTGATACTTAATAGTTATAACAAAACTTCGATTTATTGATTATTTGGTCAAAATGTAACTATGATTCCTTCCTTTCCTTTACAAAGGAAAAAGATGATAAAATTTCTTCTGTGAATTTTTTTGTTAATCACGCTCAAAATTTTATAACTTATAAATTTTTAATAATCATGAGTTATTTAACAATAATGGTTACGTTTTAATAATTGATCTCTGTGATAATTCATTTCCTAATAATCAAGGTTTATAAAAAATCGTGATAACTCGAAAACTACGAATAATCATAAAACATACATGGGGTGATTTGGGTATTGATGTTTTACATCTTCCCTTCTGCTTGAAAATGAAAAATGAAAAAATGAAAATGTAAATAACTTTATTCTAATGCACTTAAAAATAAGTAGTTTTGAATCGTCCAAGATCTTGATCCTTTAAGATACCTAATTCTTGTGATTTCAACGCATCGTAAAATTATAATTATTATTAATTTTGCCACTTATTTATAATTTGCGTTAGTGAAAACAAAAAAAAAACAAAATTAATGCCAAGAAAAGCTGCTGTCATCAATCAATATTCCTCAATAAATCTTAGTAACTAGACTGAAAGATCCAATGAGATACGCATAAGAACATCTTTTTTATACTGAACTTATTAAAGTAAAATTGTCGCTCTATTTGTCGAGGGACTCTTTGGTTTTCTTTGTGGCAAACGATAGCTAATTATTGTAAATATATTGCGAACAAAGCTTAATTTGTGACTTAAGTTTGTAATCAAATCACTAAAATTTTTTTTTTTCACTCTAGTCTCTAGCTGGAAATTTATTGAAGTAATTTGAGTTTTGAGTAATTGATTGATGTGAGTTGAGTTTGACAACAGTAAAGAACTACTTCACGGCTTCGGATTGAAAGTTTTTTTTTTCATGTAATCAATGATACAGGTCAACAAATAAATAACATAAAAATGGTGCCGAGACACGGTTAATATTTGTTATTAGGTGTGTATTGGTAACAATAAAAATATTTTTCTTTTTTTCCCTACGTGTAGATTTACCCTCAGTTTTGAATATTAGCTTGAATCGGTACTTTTTTGTGCATAGTTTGTAGTTTTACCGGTACATTTTTATAAATACATTTCTTTTAATATCATGTCTTCAGCGCAAAGTAGGTAGTTGTCTCAACGATCCAAATGTATTTTGTTACATCTGTGGTTAATACTCAGTTAAGAAGTTCAGAAAACCTATAACAAGTTTCATAAAAAGTGCTTATTTTTCTATGTATTCAAGCCGTTGATACAAAATTGTTTGTAAAATCTATGAATACTTGAGGCAGTGGGTCAATGGTCAAAGAAGCCGAATGAGGTTCGGATTGCCTATGCAATGAAAAGAACAAAAAAAACACTTCGACGATTGTTACTTCTGCTGTGTTAATTTGCGTGGGGTTAACGTTAAAATGATTTACCCTAATTTAGAATCGGCGAGAAGTACCTGTTCTAATATTTTGTTCTATCCGTGAACAATCCTTTGAAGAAGCGACAGTGATTTGGAAGAAATAGTGTCTACTGAGCCAAAACCTTTTACACAAGAAGGATTATTAAGGATTATTTAAAAATGTTGAACTACCTTAAGACTCTGCAGAGGTGTTGACTTCTAGATTAAAAGAAAAAACTTGTTGGCGTCAGGTACAAAAGCGACGTTCTATCGTACAAGAGAACAAGACTTGCTACAATTTTTTTGTTCAGAAAATGATGTTTTTTTTGTTCAGATATGTAAGGCTTTATTTTTAAAATGGCAGAATAAATCATCCAAATGATTGGCGTCTCTTTAAAGATAGTGCTACATGAAGTCTTAAGTGGGTTCTTTTACACAATAGCAACAAATATGGTTCAATTCCCATTGCTCATTCAACGAAATTAAAAGAGGAATATCAAAATATTTCACTTGTGCTGGACAAAATTAAATATAACGAACACCAAGGTTTGTGTTGACCTAAAAATGGTTAACATCTTGTTAGGGCAGCAAAGTGGATACACCAAATACCCATGTTTTTATTGTTTGTGGACAGTCGTGCTAAGCATCAACACTGGGAAAAAAATTAAATTAAAAATTTTAAAAACCCCGACACAAAAAACATAAGCTACCTTTTAAAAGTAAAAAATAATAAAAGAAAATGAATCCTAAAGTACCTATATGTATAAATATGTATTAAAATTTAAAAAAAAATTCGCGTTCGGGGACCGCTCCAAAACTAAATTACTAACTATTAAATTAAATTAAATTCTTAAATTAGTAATTTTTAATTTTGTTTAATAGTTAGTAATTTAGTTTTGGAGCGGTCCCCGAACGTGAAGTTTTTTTTTAAATATTAATACATATTTATACAAATAGGTACTTTAGGATTTATTTTCTTTTATTATTTTTTACTTTTTAAAGGTAGCTTATTTTTTTTGTGTAAGGGGTTTTTTAAATTTTTTATTTACTTTTTTATTTTATACTTTTTAAAGGTAAACATACTTATAACATCTCTGGTTAAGTTGTAAATACATAGGTTCTTGTCGATTTCAAATTCATTTGAGACCCCACTTGAGCATATTTGCAGACATTCGGTTTTTCTTCCCCACTTTAACCCCCCATAACTTTTAAACGGCTCAATCGATTTTCATCAAACATGTCTAAGAACACTCGCCCGTAAAACATCTGTAATACAAAAAAACTAAATTGAAATCGGTTCATTCGTTCGGCAGCTATGATGCCACAGACAGACAGACAGACTGATAGACCCATAACTTTTAAACGGCTTAATCGATTTTCATCAAACATGTCTAAGAACACTCGCCCGTAAAACACCTGTAATACAAAAAAAACTAAATTGAAATCGGTTCATTCGTTCGGGAGCTACGATGCCACAGACAGACAGACACGTCAAACTTATAACACCCTTCTTTTTGCGTCGGGGGTTAAAAAGAGATTGGCCCATACGTGAGACGATGGAGGTAGGAAAGCAGAAAATCATAAAGCTTCCTTTGATTTCAAGAGATAAAATTATTTTGCCCCCTTGCACATAAGGCCTTATAACACAATTCGTTAACGCGTTAGATAAAAATGGGCAATGTGTTCCTTAAATAATGAGAAAATTTCCTGGTTCAAGCATAAAAAAGATAAAAGCGGAATTTTTTAATGGCCCACAAATAAGAACATTTATAAAAGATACTGATTTCTTAAGTTCGATAGATGATTTGGAACGACCTGCTTAAACTTCGTTTGTTGAAGTTACTGAAAATTTTCTCGGAATTTACAAGTCAAGTAACTACTCTGAAATTGAGAAAGAAAAAAAATCCTAGGATGTAATATGTCCATCAAAGTGCACTACCTCCACAGTCATCTTGACCAATTCCCAGAGAATCTTGGCTACTATAGCGAAAAACAACGGGAGCGATTTCATCAAGACCTAAAAACTATGAAAAAGAGGTACCAAGGCACATCTGCCTCCCCCATCGGATCGGCATATGATGGCTGACTACTGCTGAGGGATGCAACGTGATTGCATTGCGTCCCACTACACCTCATTCGCGAATGCCGAAGAAAAGAAAGTTTTTATCTACTTAATAATATAATATACGCTGTTTTTGTTGATTTTTTTGTTTTTTTCTGAACACGTCAATATTTAGTAAACCACACGTAGGAAATCAAAGTTTTTGCTATTAAAGCAATCAGTATAAGGGCCCCAATCAAAAAATATATCCCGGTTCTTGGCACCAACACCAGTGTTGACCAGTCTAGTCTAAAGTGAGAGTTGTGAGGCTTGTGGTGACTAAGGTGACTAAGAGACATAGATACATTTATAAGTAATAGTTATAGAATTGATAGTAACTAAATTTGGGTATTTTTGATTTAGTTACAATTAATGCTCTTATTCATCATACAAACATCTGCCATGGTTCAATTGATGTTGAGATAATATTTTTGTTATTATCAGCATAATGTACATACAGGTATTGCAAGTTTCATTATATTTTCCATAGGGCTTAAAAGGTGACGGTGGACTACCAGGCATACCAGGTGATAAAGGACAAAAAGGAGAAAGGGGCTACGCAGGTTTACGTGGTGTGCCGGGTAATTCAACTCTGGGTACGCCAGGTAGCCCAGGTGAGATGGGGCAACCAGGTGAAAAAGGCGATAAAGGTAGTCCAGGTTTTGATGGTATACCAGGAAATCCAGGCCCAAAAGGAGATATTGGCGGACGTTGCAATGAATGTTATCCGGGTGGCCCAGGGTCAAAAGGAGAACGTGGATTGGATGGAATACCAGGGGCAGTGGGGGAAAGAGGACCTCCAGGACCGGTCGGTATTCCCGGAGAAAGAGGAGCAGATGGAATAAATGGACTTCCTGGAGGCCCTGGAGCTCCAGTAAGTTTAACTTTTTTTAAACAAAATTCATTTATTTTGCCAAACATAAGTATACATTAAATGCAGGTTTCATGATTGAAAATAATTTTCCTTTCATGTGTGGCCTGGCATACGAAAATTTATAATATTTAATTTTGCCAACAAAATAATCTAATAATAAAAATGATATTATTTGCTATAGGGTGAACGAGGGGATGATGGACCAATTGGACCTCCAGGTGAACCAGGCAAGGATGCAATGATACCGTCAAATTTAATAAAGGGTTCACCTGGACCTAAAGGTGAACGTGGATTACAAGGATCACCTGGACCTAAAGGAGACCGAGGTCGTGACGGTCCTAAAGGAGACCGAGGTCCTGTTGGTATGCCGGGACCAAAGGGTGATAAAGGCGATATGGGGCCGGCCGGAGTCGACGGAATACCCGGTAATGATGGATTCCCAGGAATTCCTGGAAGTAAGGGAGCCAGTGTAAAGGGTGAAAAGGGAACACCTGGTGACAAAGGACGTAAAGGAGATAAAGGTACCCCAGGGAGAATGGGTATAAAAGGTGAACGAGGTCAATGTCCGCTTAACCTTAAAGATCTTACGAGAGGTGATCCTGGAGCACGAGGAGAACCTGGAGCCCAAGGACCGCCAGGTAAAATGATGTTATGAATGAATGATCGCCAAAACATTTCGAAAAATATTTACTCGTCTTTTTTTGGAATTACTAAGGTAGTTTGAATTTAATGTGATTAAATTCAATGCCTCATACTTAATCAGCAGTGTCCACTTTTGTGCACATAACAGTTCCTATTAAATAATATTATAATTATTTGTTGTATGTAACTTTTGTTTGTATATTTGGTATACAATAGTATGTTTTGTATTTTGATATATTGAAAGTAATACGGTTTCGTTCACAATGTCATATGGGTTCAAGCCCTAATAAAGATTTCTGTATATCGTTTATAAAATACTAGGCACTAGGCACCTTGATAATCTTTTAAAATATAAATTTGTTGTTTAGGTGAATCCGGCGAAAAAGGTGATAAAGGTATACCTGGTCGAACGGGTGAAAAAGGAGAAATGGGTTTACCGGGAAGACATGGTCCAGCTGGACCACGTGGTCTTCCAGGACCACGAGGAGATAAAGGTGATATGGGGCCTATAGGATTCCCTGGAACTCAAGGTGCAAAGGGTTCTCAAGGTTTCCCCGGCGTTCCCGGAGCTAAAGGCGACAAAGGTGAGATGGGCCCTTCAATGCCAGGCCCACCTGGCCCTGCCGGATTGCCAGGACTTAAAGGAGATCAGGGTCCTAGAGGAATTCCAGGAATACCCGGTACTGACGGTCCTCCGGGACAAATAGGATTATCAGGCGAAAAAGGTGACAGGGGTTATGCTGGAAGACCTGGGCTTGTTGGACCTCAAGGGCAAAAAGGTGATCCTGGTCCTGTAGGTCCCCCTGGTATTGCTGGAACACCAGGAATCCCTGGAAGAGAAGGCCCTAAGGGACAACCTGGGTATCCTGGTCTACAAGGAAAACCAGGAGTTATCGGGTTGCCAGGATTAAAAGGAGAGCCTGGAATACCAGGACGTGATGGACAAAAGGGTTTGCCAGGAACAAGAGGTAGACCAGGCACTCCTGGTTCACCAGGAATACCTGGGACTCCTGGAGAAAAAGGAGACAAAGGTGACTTAGGTTTATCAGGTGTACCTGGAGAACCTGGATTAGATGGACCCCCAGGTCCAATCGGTGTACCTGGTTTAAAAGGTGACCAAGGTTATGCTGGTCCGCCAGGAATGCCGGGGAGAATAGGTTTGCCTGGTGAAAAAGGAAATACAGGATTTCCTGGTCAAATGGGTCTTAAAGGTGAACCTGGGCAAGCCTCTGACAAAGGACAAAAAGGAGAAGCTGGAATACCAGGTAGAAATGGACTCGATGGTGCACCAGGTCTAACAGGTGAAAAAGGAGATAAGGGGAATGCAGGTGAGCCCGGTTATGGAATTCCAGGAGCTACCGGTTCTAAAGGTGATCAAGGTTGGTCAGGACGAGATGGAGCACCTGGTTTGCCTGGTTCTAAAGGTGATGCTGGTATACCTGGATTGCCAGGGGCCAAGGGCGATCGAGGATTACCTGGTCAAAGTGGAACCCCAGGATTGCCCGGTATGGATGGGGCACCAGGACCGCAAGGTGATGTCGGATTTCCCGGAATACCCGGAGCTAAAGGCGACAAAGGAGATAAAGGATCTGCAGGACGGGATGGCTTCGATGGATTCAAAGGTGATAGAGGACCTGAGGGACCAACTGGTTTCCCAGGCCCAATTGGACATCCTGGTTTAAAGGGAGACACAGGCCCTCCTGGCCCATCAATTAATGTAAAAGGAGAAAAAGGAGAAATTGGTCCGCAGGGTCTTACCGGTCCAAAAGGTGACAAAGGAGATAGAGGTCTACCTGGCTTAGAAGGATTACAAGGCGAAAAAGGGGACCGTGGATTAGCAGGACTTAAAGGAGAAAGAGGTTCAACCGGATTCACTGGTGAAAAAGGTTAGTATTGACCTGTATTCTAATATCTCGCATACTGTATTTAAGTCGTTGAAGTATACGGTTATCTTAAAAAAAATACCCAAATCGTGTTTATGGTTATAATATATTTATTATATTATGTAATAATATATTATATAAATTTCATTATATTATATGTTATAATTTTACCAACGTTGAGTTATAAAAAGTACTTCAGTTTTTGGAAATTCAAAAATATATAACGGTTTCATTCAAACTTTAGTTTGAAAAGTTTAACTTCATTGATCTGACAATTATTTAGAACCTAAAATGGTTATGTAAGGTTCGAGCGTTTAGCTACTCCGCCGTGGAGAAGTGCAAATAAATAAATAAAGGCCAGCAGCTTTTAAAGGAAACAAAAATAATTATTTTATACCAACTAATTTTACATAACTAAATCATGGTTAATTTATAAGCAAATTTTAATTATGCTGGCAGCATTAACTAGTGGTTAGGTCATAATAATGGCTACTATAATTATTATAATATTCATTACATTCACACCAATTTTTCTAGCCTAAAGTAAGCACTGTGAGGATACTAGAGTAACGGATAGACATACATACATATATGATACATTAGACATGTAATTTTTATAGAAATAAATATAAACTACCTATGACTAAGATAAAATTGCTCGTATTGATCACACAAACATCTGCTCCTTTCGTCTTGGGACTGTATCCCAAGACTATCGGTGCGAAAGGCAGTTGCACCAAATGGTCGTCAAAGTATTTAAGACACAGTATTTCAGTTACGGTCATAATACAAATATTCCGCCTTGACATATTATTTGATAAAGATGATTTTTCTTTCAGGCGACATGGGTCCTTCTGGGCCTGCTGGTAAACCCGGAAGAACAATAGTTGGGGAAAAGGGATTACCTGGCTTACCTGGAAAGCACGGACGCCCAGGGATGCATGGAGCTTCGGGTGAGAAGGGAGATAGAGGTTTACCAGGTCTCCCTGGACGAACTGGTCGACCTGGAATACCAGCTCCTCCGGGTCCTCAGGGAGAGAAGGGTGATCAAGGACGAGAAGGCGTAGCTGGACCTCCAGGTCTCGATGGCAAAACAGGACTTCCTGGAACACCAGGTTTTCCTGGAGCTAAAGGTGACAAAGGAGACAAAGGTGCCATAGGATTTGGCTTACCTGGAGAAAAAGGTGAACCAGGGCCTCAAGGGTTACCGGGAGTACAAGGTCAAAAAGGTGATAAAGGTGAACGTGGCTTAGATGGACTCAATGGGCAACCTGGACCAATAGGAGCTCCGGGCGAAAAGGGTGACAGAGGATATCAAGGAAAATCAGGATTCACAGGAGTTCAAGGTGCTAAAGGTGATAAGGGTGAAGCAGCTGCAATTATATATGGACCTAAAGGGGAGCCGGGAGCTCGAGGCCCACCTGGACTTAATGGTCTTCCTGGTTTAGAAGGTACTCCCGGTAAACCAGGGTTAAATGGTTATCCAGGAGAAAAAGGTGATCGTGGTTATCCTGGGCCGCAAGGACCTCCTGGGCCTCCAGGGCCTCAAGGAATTCAGGGATTGCAAGGTGGAAGAGGAGAAATAGGTCTCACAGGAGTACCAGGAGTGCCTGGATCACCTGGAGCATCTTGTGTTGCTCAGGATTATTTGACTGGAATTCTCTTAGTCAGACATAGTCAAAGCGCCGTCGTACCTCAATGTGAACCAGGTCATGTTAAATTATGGGATGGCTATTCACTACTTTACATAGACGGCAATGAAAAAGCACATAATCAAGATTTAGGTTATGCAGGGTCATGTGTAAGAAAATTCAGTACAATGCCATTCTTATTCTGTGACCTCAACGATGTTTGTAACTATGCAAGCCGGAATGATAGAAGTTACTGGTTGTCTACTGGTGAAGCTATACCTATGATGCCTGTGGAAGGAAACGATATTGCTAGATATATTTCGCGGTGTGTAGTCTGTGAAGTACCTGCCAATGTAATAGCTGTTCACAGTCAAACTTTGGATATTCCATCATGTCCTAGAGGATGGAGTGAACTATGGATTGGATACAGTTTCGTAATGGTAAGTGTGAATGATGTAATAAACACCATAGGGATAATTCTAGAGTCATTACTGTATAACTGTAATTCAAAAGTAATTTTAACTATTATGTGCCTTTCTATCGTCAACTTTTGCATTTTTATTTCTATCATCTATTTCCTTTTTATTACACACGCTAAAGAGCTTACTATATGTGAGAAACTGTTGAAAAAAGTAGTCTTATAAAAGACTTGGGTTCTTTAGTCTTTACTATGAGTCCTGAGTCCTTTTTGGTAATTGGCGTCTCGCCTTACGAGTTATTTGGAATCCTTTAATTTTTATGTCTCAAATCAGGTCCCTATTCCTAATTTTGAGATTCGAATCCTTTAAATTCTTTAAAAAAGGAGACTGCAGTTCTATCAAAGGACTTACATAAAACTCATTGCGGTGGGTTGTGGCCTAATAACGGTAATATTTTTATAAAATTTATATTTGCTTAAACATCTGAACGAATGTTTATACTACTTTCAACATTCGATTAACTTTAAGCTGCTTATAATCTTGTAAATTTCTCAGTTTTTGAAGAACTCAATAATCAGTTCTTTTTGGAATGTCTGAGTCCTTTTTATAAGAGTTAGTCCTGAGTTTTGTTAGTTAATAATTATTAACTAATTGTTATTTATTTATTTAATTTAAAAGACGTAACTGAGAGTTACTTTTCCCTTTGAAATTTTTAGTCTTTCAAAAGCACTCGAGTCTTACTTTTGGAGAGCTTGGACTCAAGTCTTTTACATCACTAAACAAAACACTAATAGTTAGCGTAGACTAGAATTATCTAATTATTCTAATCTAATTAAAAACGCCAATGTCTATCTCATTCTTTAATTACTCTTCTAACTTAAAGAAAACTGGACTATTGCCAGTTTTCGTTTTTGTACAATGTAAGTCACACAATATTGCGTGTTTTCAAAAAAAATATGATCCTAGGTTTCGATTTAATTGATTTGGTTAAATTTATTTGCATCTATGCCCTAAATTGTAATATAAAAATTGTTTGGCACATAGAAGGCTCCTATGTATATACAGCAAGTCAATTATTTACTAATATTTCTCATCTAGACCCATCTAGCCTATCTATCTATCCAAATATATGTATATATTAAGATTAGTTTATAATGTATAGTAAAGTATTAAATAAATTTAAAAGTATTTTATAACCGACGAGCTTGTATGAAAAGGCTGATGAGAGTTGAATGAGCGAGATATGAGAAATGCGTGTCAGGATCGTGGTAAGTGGAAATCTGTGATCTCTACCTACCCCTGCAGGTAAAAGAAGTGATTGTATACAAAGTGTCTCGTCACCAGTGTCGGAGCCTTTAATGGTGTGAAATATGGCATTTTTTATCGACAAATTGCCCCTCAAAATTTTGTTTTTCTCTTACGGCCGCCATTTTGTTTTCTTGGTAACCAAGATCTGGGCTCTCATACTAATTCGACCACCACTACTCATGTAAATGTCCTATCAACATTAAAAAGGTGTTATTTGATAGCTAAACATGTAGATAACAGTTACACAGTCATCATGTTTCAATTGTCATGGTATAAAAAATAGAATAAAATTAAAGAAAAACAAATAGATTCTTTTTGTGTATTTTTTAATTATTGGTATTTTGAGAAAAATCAAATTTGAGTGGCAATTTGTCGATAAAGAATGCCATATTTCACACCATTAAAGGCTCCGACACTGGTGACAGGACACATAGTATATGTATGTAAAGTATAATATGTATACAATGAAACAAATTATAATAGTTAATTAAAATAACACAAATGGTTTTTCTTTTAGCATACTGGAGCAGGTGGTCAAGGAGGCGGTCAGGCTTTGGCAAGTCCTGGATCTTGTTTAGAAGACTTCCGTGCAACACCATTTATTGAGTGTAACGGCGAAGGTGGAACATGCCACCACTTCGCCAATAAACTTAGTTTTTGGTTAACAATTATAGAAGACAGTGAACAATTTGCAAGTCCCAAACGATCCACTCTTAAATCTGGAAGGTTATTGGAGCTTGTATCGAGATGCACTGTTTGCATTAAAAACACTTAGCTTGGACCATAATACAATGTTAAATAGGTAACTAACTATATATAATATTACTAACGTGTACAGAATATATTAATTGATCAATAATCTGGCAAGATTGAAACGGTGCTAATTTTTAAACAATTTTTTAGTGTCGAAACTCAAATCCTTTATTAACATTTTTATTTCAAATTGTATTAAACAAATCAGATTCCTTTTCTATAATATTAAATCACACCAAAGCATTTTATTATTAGATTTACTAGTGTACTTACATGATAAGCCTATTTAATGCGATTCTTAAAATTACTGTACTGTACCTAATGAGATTCACTACTCTTGATTCCACTAATTTGAAGTAAGTCTATCCACATTTATCATTTTAATCGTCAATTATAAACTTCTTTAACTAGTCACATTGAAATCCAAATATAGCTACCAAATTAAAATTTGTGATAATGTTTTCAACGAATTAGACGTTAAGTATATATTATTGACACAAAACCTGGATTTAATCAAATTCATTAATGAAAATTGGATAAAAAAATCACTCGGAATATTTCCTTCATCTTGAGCTTTAGGTAGTGACTATTATATTATGTTGATAAAACACTGCCATTTTAGAAAAATAAGTTATTCGTTCGTTAGAATTTGGTTACATCTGAGGGCTCAGTGTAATTTACGAATATGTAAACAAAGCTATTGCGTTAGAGTTAAGATTATAAATTAAGTACTTATTGTAGTAGTATTAAGGACCATCATACAAATTTTAACTGAAACGTTATATAACGTTTGCATATTAAAAACTTACACTCGGGCCTTTGATCGCTGCCGTTATGGATAAAAGTCATTACAAATTTACTGATGAATATTCAAGATGAAGTAATAATATTGATCAGATGTAAATATATTCTAACGCTTAAATAAAATAACTCAGTTTTTAATAAATAATGTTAAAATATCCCTTGTTATTTTATTAATTAAAATTATTTCAAAACTGACGTTTATACTCTTTGGAATATTATGCAATGAGACTCCGAAAAGTTTTAGTCTCATTGACATATATGGGGCTCGATCAACTTTTAAATGTTTCAATTGAAATATTTTGTACTTTTTGTTAATATTTAAATTTAACTTATAAAATTATCTAAAATTATAGCATATGAATTGAATTTTATATTCTGATACCGAGCAGTGTACATTTTAATTTTTTAAGTATAGTTCTCATCAAAAATGTTTTTAACCCTTCAAGAAAAATGCGTCCCCTGCACAACTACTTTGTAATTTTTTTTATTGAGTACATTTTGTTGAAAATTATATCCACTCAGAAGATATTATTAAACATGTAAAAAACCTCAGTTGAGATGCTATACATAACTACTTTCCGTAATATGTCAATTGATATTTCCGTTTAAAGTGTCTGTTGGACAACCATAGTTCTAAAACTAAGAGAATATTCAAATTAACCCACAACTTCAGATTTATCGTTTATAAAAACTACAAAGATTTGACTACGTTTCCATGATAATAGTTAACTATTTAAATTAAATAACATTATTTTATTATTCATCTACACTTTTTCTTTACTTTTGTCTTTAAAATATGGGGACAACCCAGTTGTCCCACGGACAAAATTGGTTGTCTCAAGGACGCAGTGGACCTTTGTGTACTTCAAAATCACATATAAAACTACAGAACAATTCTTTTCCAGATTCTCAACATAAGAGCAACTTAAACCTTATAATAAACTATACCAGGAAATTAAAATTTAACCACTCAATGACACCTATAACTCCACAATCTCGAATCAGTCTTGACATCTTGAAAATTACTTATAAAGAGATGGTTTTTTTATAAACAGCAATTATAAAAATACTATCTATATTTCAAAAACGTCAATATCACATGGTAAATTATATATGAAATATTTCTGTTAGAAATAAAATAACACACGGAATCGAGGCTGCGTAAGCGTTAACGTTTAGAATTATGCAATACAGGAACCATTTTTAGGGCAACTCTATGTTGTTTAATTGCATTGTCCGATATTGAAGCGCACGTGATGTTTAGTGCGCTTGGTGGGATGCGCCTTCTTGATAGTACCTTGCAGATAATTTCGCGGCAACCAGTCTCTTTATGTTACAGGTGGCTGTTAAGAACGGATAACAAAACATTTTTATTGGTTCCAACAGCAATCATGTCACAAAATAGCGATTTAAAAAAAGGGAAACCACGGTTTACTTGGCCATTGCGGAATAACCACTACACCTTCAGCATTATCAGTAATAATTTTGCGAATCATTTTTAAGCTAACTGATAAACGTTGGAAAGCATAAAAAAATAGTTTATTCCAATCTAAATTAAATGAATTAACTGCGAAAGCGCCTGGGTCTCTGTGCCATAAAACGTATCTATTACATTTCTTATTTAATCTGGTTGCAAATAAATCCATTTTTGGTTTTCCAAAGCGTTTAACGATCCTGCTGAAGGCGCGATCGGTTAGTTCCCATTCTATATCAGGGTGCAAAAGCTGTGATTTCGCAGGTGCAACTTCGTTGTCTTCGGAGCTTATACTTATAGGATCATAAACGAAAATTTTCCTTTGTTCGCACCATTCCCATAACTGTCTTGTAATATTAGTAAGGTGAGGAAATCGCACACCTCGACGCGAAGAAGTATGTGACAATCATTTAAATCATTTGCAAACACCCTTAGACCAAAATAAGCTGCTATACTTTGTCCAATGTAGGATGATACTTTTGTCAGTTGACACCTATATAGAGGGTTAAAAGTTGCTGTTGCAATGTCAAGCCAAACAAGGAAATAAACGCAACCTTAGTACGTAGCAAAAAGGAAGTGACACCTGTCAAAAGTATCATCCTACATTGGACAAAGTATAATATTTCTAGATAATTAATATGCATATGTTTTTCATTATCACTCCATTTTCCTTTAGCTCTATCCATACAGCATGCTGCCCCCCACCCTGTTTTGCTATCATCGGAAAAGATTTCCATGCTATAATTATCGCCTCTAATTCAAATTTGGAACTATCAATATGTGTCAACCACCACTCGAAATCACATAAGAGACATTCAGGAACTGTCATGTAACTATCATAATCGTCTGTTTTTTGGAGCGGAGCAAGCGAAGCGAGCGAAGCTCCCATGGATTAGCTTCAATGGCGCAATGTCTGTTACGCCATAACTTCCAGAGTTCTTAACCGATTTTTATATTTTTTGTGTGAAATCGAATCAACAGGTTTACTACCAGATTGTGACGGCGCCCGTCCTTTCCTTCGAAACAATTTTTTTTTCTTTTTTAGGTATTACGCTCCGCTCCAATATATGGTGCCAGGGTAGCTTTATGCTTGGCGACTGCATCGTCTAGTTTAAAGCATAATATTTGCATCTTTCTATATTTTTGGTATAGACCCAACCATATTGAATATCCGGCCAGGATGAGACTAGGAGGCCTGCCAGTCGAGCAAACTGCCGAATGGTACAGCGCTTCAGTTTAGTGAACAATAAAATTTCTCGTTTTATCAAAAACCTATTTTCATCAGGGAGAGGTATATAGAAATTATTTGTATCGATATTAAATCCCAAATATTTACATACATTGCTCGGTGTTAATAGACTTTTTTCATAATTAATAATGAAACCTAGTGTTACCAAAAAAGCCACTGTTTGAGATACATCATATAAATGAATCCTTCGAAATCAATTTTAAAGTAGTCCTTAAGTCCTACATTTAAAAATGACTGGTCTTTATAAACCTATATAATGATTTGAGATTTAAAATAAACCGTTTTTACCATTAGATTTAAGCACTAAGACATTACGTGATATACGTATTGCGTATTACAGGGCAGACATTCTGATATTGCACCACAGTTCAATAAATCATTAATGAAACCTTGAAATTCATCAATTTCGTTACTTGAATATTTTTTGGAGGATGGCATATAAACTTGCTTCGGAATTGTGTGAAACGGTATTCTATAACCATCTCTAATCTAAGATAGAATAAAAGTGTTATTTGTAATGACTAGCGGCCCGTCCCGGCTTCGCACGGGTGGACAAAATTCTTTAATTTTTTTTCTATTATTAAATATTTTTCCGTTAACGCCATCTAGCGTAGACGACGGTAGACGAACTACTTGCGGTTAACGCGTTGCTATGGTAACGTTATTGATACAATGCAAAAAGAGCGGACAGACAAACACACAAACCACTGTGATCTTAGATAATAGATTACCACTTAATTTTTCTTTTCAACAGTTTTACCATCTACTAAATGTTTCCTATTTATACGTCTCACTTTTAAAACACACCACATCCAAGAGGGACAGTTATGTTGAGCATTATTTCTTCCTCAGTCCAATGACTCCTTCTCTTCCTCTGACTACTCCCATACGGGTAACACGACGGTACGAGACGGTAGGACGAGGTAGGAACAAAAGCTTTGTAATTATTTATTTTTAATGCCTGGTTTTCCATGAAATTATTAGCATCTTCATATTTAGTGAAAGATAGTACTACTCTGTTTCTACTTTTTCTTTTTAGACTGCCATTAATAATATTATTTACTAAATTTCTTTTTAAGAATTGGCCAACGAAACAGGGTGTTTTTAGACAGTATCATTTGGGTTTAACTGAACCTTTTGGATGTGGACAGTGTAAGGAGGTTCCTGCTTACTGAAGGCACAAAGTAGATAATATACAGAGACACCACTTAGTACAAGAAAATGGTATCACCCTAATACTGGCTATTCAACTGGCTATTTTTCTTTCCTTCGATGTTACGATATGACACCAGTGAGAACACAAGTAACACGATACGTATTGCCATCTAGTGAGACACTAAGGATACGGTTGTCGCTTGTTGTTGGTAGATGGCGCTTCGTTATATAACCTACTCACGGACACTGGTCAGTGCGTAATCGGTCGCGGGGTTTAACGTTCCAAAAATATGCCGCGAATACAGAAACCGTGAATGGTAATTGGTATGGAATCATAAGGGATGCG
This sequence comes from Calamotropha paludella, assembly GCA_927399485.1. Lineage (NCBI taxonomy): Eukaryota > Metazoa > Arthropoda > Insecta > Lepidoptera > Crambidae > Calamotropha > Calamotropha paludella. Next base: position 15,321,521 of record OV656807.1, on the reverse strand, counting down.
TTACAAGTTCCAAAATAAAACGAATATATATCAAAATAAAATCAATTTGAGCTGTAGCATTTTAAATTTGCCTTTTAATAGTAAGGCTCCTTTCCATAGATCGATCAGCTTTCATGATCACAAAGTTCATTTGCGTATAACCTTCACTCAGACTTTTTAAATTTAATGTAGGTATTCCTTACCAAGCGGACCTACGAGTAGTTCGATCCTCGTCGATGTACTACGAACGTAGATCCACTCTATTACCACGATATATTTTTGAAGTGAAAACTTCTTATGGCGCGTTGGGCACTTTTGTGGGTGAGCATTTTCAGCCGTTCTCGCGACAGATGAGATTTTACACAGATATACTCCGCGTGTATTCTTATAATATATGTATACTATACGCGCTCTTTGCATGGGCATTCGTTCGTGCTCTCGCGACAGACGAGATTACATACCTATATGTATACTCAGAGTGTATAGGTATGCGAGAGCGCTGCATGCTATACGCAGTCTTTGCATGGGCATTCGTTCGTGCCCTCGCGACAGACGAGATTGAGAGTTTTTTATATTTATTTTATAAATGAATATTAAACGGAAAATTTATTTATTTAAATATTTCATTTGACTTGTGTTGCTGCTATGGTATTGTGTTAAAAAAAACAAATCTAAAGTGTTAATAGAATTAATAAAAACATTGTTGTAGTGCTTTTGTATACTATAGTGTTACTATATTTTGTATACATTATTACAACTGCTGCTCGTCATCACGTAAGTAAATTATTATTTTATTTGGTAAATTTTGTTACGTACATGATACGTACATAAACAAATGCAACACGTTATTAAATAAAATTATCTAAAAAATGAGAAACACGTGGGGTACATATATGTTTACAATAGTGTACAATACTATTAGTATACGCACAGGTATATATCAGCTGTCTCTTTCTTCGGCTAGGGAGACAACTTCCTGTTTTACCAACAGTTACATTACAAGAATACAAGTTTGGCGCTAGCGTTTAAAAAGGCGCTGCATTTAAAGTTTGAAGTTGATACATTTTTACAAAATTACAGAAAATCTCGAAATTTTGGAAAATTAGGAAAATTAACTCTATGCTCATTTCAGCTAAGAATTAAAAATTATCGGAAAGCTGGAAAAGTAGGAAAACCTGAAAAATCGGAAATATACTCATTTTATAAGAGAATTTGACTAGGGACGTGATTCGATGGTTGGAAAAACGCTAAAAATTATGGGAAAGCCGGAAAAGTAAGAAAACCCGAAAAAATATATATGCTACGATTATAGCTTTAAAAAAATCTACATTTTTATTTTTGATTATAGATTTGTCTTGAAAATGGATGCGGATGATTCAAATGATGCTCGAAAAAGAAAAAGATCGCAATCTTAGCACAACAAAATACAAAACTACTATTGATGCAGTATTCACAAGATATATAAATAGATTTAAATCAAAATTGTTCATTTCATACTTTAGTTACCATAGACCTATTGTTTCAGTTTTAGAATTTGATGAAAATCCTGATAATAATGATGAAAATGCTGATAATGATGATGTAAGAGTTGTTGAAATTATGGATGAGAATTGATAAATTTTGTATTTACTATTTACTAATATTTACTCATTTAAATAAAACCACTTCCTTCGAATATAGTTTCTATATTATTATACTTCATGTCCATTCAAAAAGTGCCCACATTGCTTTGATAAACTTGATTTTTTATGTACAATTTGCCGTCACTTTAATAAAAGACTGAATCTCTTTCTTTTTACTGTTTTCATCCGCGAATAATGAATATTTTAGACGCGATTACAGGAACTGGGTTGCAATTTTTTCTCCCGCGAATAAGGAAACCGTGAATGGGGAACTTTTACTGTAGGGTCAAGGCGGCAACAGTGGTTATAGCGGCAACAGTGGCGCACTGGTCGTTGTATCAAAAGTATTATAGGTATCTTTTTCTATCTCTCACTCTTCGGAAGGTCTCCTGATAGATACTGGTCACAACCAGTTTCCCTGGGTCAACCATGTTACAAACCCGTGTTTAAGTGTTTTCTTTGTTTTGACGAAAGAAAAAGTGAATTTTCAGGTGAGATATACTTGGTATTTTTTCACAAACCTTTTGTTTCACCAATGGACTTATATTTTTGCTAAGTAACAAACTTCGTTGAGGTCATTTTGGCCTATACTGCACTTCGATTTACGTAAAACCATCACACGTGGAATGAGTTAAATCCAAAATGGCAGTTTTGTACACAGTGGCTCAAATCATTTGAGTTCACAGTGGTTCAGGATCCACTGTGTACTACTGGTGCTGGATAATAACTACCTGGACATTAGTTTAGCAAAAATCAAGACGTAATATTTTTTCTTAATTTTCCCTTTTAGGATGACTTGACCATCAAGGCCCCGTAAAATAGGGAAACACATAGCTGACATAAAAAAAAGCAAAATTATATTTCTTAACTATGTGTGAATGAAAAGTCACTTTGAGACTGAAGTAGCCAAAAAGTTACCTGATTATTCATTTTAAGGATAAAAAATCATTTTGTTTGATAGTTTATGCAAGATACAGAAAAAGTTTTCTGTTGATGATTAACTAAGTAAAAAGAAAATAAGATAATTTAGTAAATTTTAAATGTGTAAGACTGAACAGTCACTTTGAAGTGAAGTAGTAAAAAAAAACTCATTTTCGATGTAAAACTTATTGTTTGATTAAAACAAAAAATAAAGATCGATAAAAAGCAAAAAAAAAAAACTTTTTTATTTGAGTTATATTATAGATGATCCACTGTGAACTTGCCTGATTCACTGTAAACTGAGGGCCGATTCACTGTATCCCACCCCTAGTACACAGTGGCTCAAATGAGATTTTTTTTTAAATACTCTTTATTTTCTAAAATATTACCTTGTTTAACTAAATCGATTGGAATAATCAATATACATTAGTTACGCTATAATACTAATCCTTTTACATCTTTCCAACACTCACCCACATCAAGTTACATCACTGGAAAAAAAAAGTGACCCACTGTTGCCGCCTTGACCCTATTGACGGAATATTGCGAAAAATTTTAGGAAACTTTCTTAACTATTGTAACTATGTATTTTTACTTATGTTTGGCTCAGATTTACTTACATGTTGCGTATTATACCTATTTGGAAAATGGTTTTTTGTTTCAAATGATACACTTTCTGGTTTGTCCCTTTGTTATCAGGTCAGGGTCAGGTGACGTGATCCTGGATAAATCGAGGGAAATAAAATATTAGAGGCACACCTATCGGGATTTAGGTATTTTAAATAGTAACTGGTGCAGTTGTTACTGAAAACACTCGCGGCCGTAATAGGTATGGTTGCATTTTATTGATGGACAAAACATTTGTCACTATCACATGTACGTACCTACTTTTCAGTGACTGAGAGTTATTTTATTCGTCGTTAAAATGTCGACCATCTTATAGGGTTTCAGGATTTCATGATTGTGTGTAATACCTAGTTATGTGCAGTTTCATACACTACTTTCCAATCTCATACATTAAGTATATCAAATAAAAGATAGAGATTGATACAGTTTATTTATTGGTTATTGTAAGTGTTAACATTTTGTATATTGCAATTATGAAATTGAATATGGAATTGTGTTTCTTTCACTATTTCACTATCACTTTCACTATCAGACATTTTAATAAACAATAATAATTATCCAGCGAAACACAACAACGAATTGCAAGTTGCAAGGAAACGTATTATGGCGCGCGCCAAAATTCCCGGTAACACCGCGCATGCGCCAAAGCGCAGCCACAGATAAAAAATGAAATAGTGCTATACGAATTGGCACAGTATTGTATCAATTGGTCTGTAATCGAAACGTAATGAAAAAAAAAATTATTACATTATTTTGTTAGAGAAATAGTGTTATAATGATTTTTTTTTTATTTCATTTCAATATACTATTTGTAAAGTTCGCCAATATAAACTCGATTTGGGTTTTATATTTTAAATTTTATGATGTGAGAGTAGATAAAAGAATATATATTTTTAATAAATATGTGTCAATAGGACATAATCACACGCATATAAACGCGTTTCTTTAGCTTAAAAATGCATTGGTTTGGGAGCAGCATTTTTTTTTTGTATTTCGTATTTATTATTTTTCTCCCTAAAAACGAAAAAATAAAATAGCGAAATTATGCCTTCAATAATTCCTTATCAAGTAGCAAATATCTCATGGACAGAGATGGAACCGTCTTTTGAAGAAATTAAATTGTTAATTTTTTTTATGCGCAATTTTTAATTACTTCATATAGTTTTTTACTGAAAAAAGTGATCTGGAAATTGAACTCTTATCTTTATTAGGGTATAAATAATCGTTTTATGCAAAAACCTTAAGGTGTAATTTTTTTTGTTTCCATAAAACACTGTGCATAGATACCTCCTATTGGAGATTTCGTCCAACTTCAAAAGATAAGGAAAACTTCAATAAAAAACTGAATGTAAAATATTTCAAATAGTTTCGACGAATGTGTGCAAGCCGCGCGCCAAGCGCATTCCAGTTATTCGCCATCTAGCAATTGTGATGCAAAACACTTCGTAAGCCTCATAGCTGAAATGTAGTCACATGTAGCCTATACTTTCGTATTCTCAATTCATTATTTATGGTGTTTCTTATCTTCAAATTTAGGAGTCGAATTAAGGTTGATGTGAAGTTGTATATATAAAATATGCTAGTCTTTATTTTAATCTCAATGTTTCTACTAAATTCGTCTTATTTCTAAACATGTGAAATGTTATAATTTACAAATGTTAATGGTAGTGCCATCTATTGCGGTTTTTTAGTATTAAAAATCTCTTGTATGAATTGGTACCCCATGCTGAAGGTCGTGGATTCACATCATTAGTTTCGATATTGTGCTGTGGCATTGTTGGTGAAAGTGATAAATCCTGGTGAAGTTTTTTTTTTAATTTAGTCAAAGAGTCACAATGACAATCTGTTTCATTTATTGACTCTGTATTCGACTTATTACGTCGCCTTTTTTAAGACAATGTTTGCATACTTTACGAGATGTAATTCTTTTACGTTTAGAGGTAGTGGCATTGTCTTCATAGGTATCAGTGTCTAGAAGTGATTCTTCCATATCCTTTCCCGAGTCATTGGGGGATTGACCCCCCAGGGTCTTCAGGAACACTCATCGAGTAATAAAGGACCTACTAATAAAAAAATCTTAAAAACTTACCTATATACAGGAACTAAAATAATAAATACAAAAGAAACTTAATAAATTACAAAGTCACTATACTAAAGCTATCATTTTTCAATAATTTAAAATAAAATTAAAAGACGCCAAAAGATACCGCGTATTTCGAGGTTTCCCGCGCTTTTTTCCACCGTAGTCTTTTTTTTTTATTGGAGAAACGATTAACCACAGATCATGTAAGTCGTCGGACAACGTCAAAATTAATGTTTTCCTCATTTCCAAAAAAATGAATAAAAGGTTAAAACACAAAACTAATTGAATTAACGATACCGATGTGTTAAAGAATAAAGTAGTTTATAATTATATATCAAAAGGCAAAATCAGTTTTTCTACATGTTTGGGAAAACGAGACAATTATGTCGATATCGACAGACTTTTCTTCAATCGTGCGCGAAATATCTCAAGTAGCGCATGCAAGGCCGGCAGGCCAGAATAAAAAAAAAATTATATTGTGTCTGTGGTCGGCAGTGGTCACTTCACTTAACTCACCTCACTTCCTTCAATCATTCATCGCTGGCCTACTCAGCGGGAATTAAATATTTATAAATATTAGTAACTGGATAAAAGGTGAAATTAGATTTTTAGATTTAACAAGTAATGTTAGTCACAGCTTAATTATTTTTCAAGAATGTTTGAGTGGGCTTACACTGGCGCTAATAAAGCTGTCCCTAGAAATGTGGGACCAGAGTGTGCTTATTATTTATCACAGCAAAGGCAAATAATTGAAACAATTATAGTGACAACAATATGTATCCTTATAATGGTAAGTATTTTGAACAATGAATATTATCAACCTATATTCGTACTTCAAGTTCATATAGTTACGTCTGCCGTCGTAATTGAATTAAAGACATTAATCAGCTATATCCAGATTTTAATTTAATATAATTGTTCACTTATTTCTAATACTATAATAATATTATTACTTACAAATTATAAGTAATATAAGTTTTTTAGTCATCTTTTTCTTTACTAAAATACTAAAACCCTTTGTCAGTATGAGTTTTAATATTTTATTAAAAATCTAAGATTACTGACAAGCTAAAAGTAATAATATTTTTATCAGTAATTAGAATGTGAATCAATAATTCACGAATGCATGTTTTGACTAGGTATAATAAGTATCCACTTAGGTATTATAATTCTATAATTTCTTATTTCTTGGCAAAGCATTCTTGTGTGTTTTTCTGTCTTTATTGATAAACCTATTTATATCACATTTACTTTTATATTTATTCTTTGAAATAAGTTCTCAAATACTTGAATATTAAAATAAATATATTTAATCATTTTAGTACTTCCCTTTGCATTTAAAAGTTGTCAAGGAAAAGATAAAAAACAGCAAAATTAATTTAATATGTATGTTGAACAACTTATAATTACTTAAATAATATTTACTGTTCACAGATTAAAACTTATCCAAAACTACACATTAAAAGTGAAAGCAATTATGTCAAAAGTGATCGGGGTGGCAAGAGACTACTGGTTATACTACTGACTCTGCTTTGGGGTATGGAAATTGGGTTTAAATTTGCATCCCGGACAGTAATTTATCTGTTAAATCCATGTCATGTGACTACTTTAATTCAAGTAAGTAGGTTTAAACTACAACTAAAGTTAACTAATTAATACCCATAAATATATCTTATAGCATATTTTTTATTGTTTCAGATTTATTTATTGGTTGCACCGCCTAGTAAAATGGTCACCGCTCTATTTCGTATTCATTTGAATTTGTTAAATGGACCTCTTTTGGCATTTCTGTTTCCTGAAACAGCTTCAAGAACAGTAACTATTTTAAAAATTTTGGCATTTTCTGTATTTTATAATTGTTTTTATTCATATTGGCAGGGCAATTCCTCAATGATGTAGTATAATTAAACTTGTTATCTAAGCAAGTAATAGGCAGTCAAGACTGCTTAATGCAATCAATTGAATTTTAAGTAGAGACCTTCGTGTTAAAAAACTTCATGAACTTAATGTTTACATTTTTGGTTTTGATACTAATAACGCAATTCGTTTATTAGAAAAAAAGAATTGACTTTTAAGTCATATTTAAAAGTAGTAAGTAAGATTTAATTTGATGAAACTATGGAACTAGTGTGAGTCTCCAGCTCCCTCGTGTGATTAGAGAATTTATGCAATTCTAAAGTAAAAAAATATGGGTCTCTTGAATTGTACTATGTAAGAACTACAAAGAAAATGTAAATTAAATTCATCTAAGCTAAAGTAAGAGTGTTGGTAGATTAGGGATATGGGATCTGGCTTACCTGATGATGCATTTCAAGTAGTATCTGACATTCATTTCTTTACAACATTTTCTATTTGTATTAATGTAATTTTCTTCATAGATTAGAATGTTTTGTTTATCAGTCCAGATAAAAAACTTTTGTTGTTTATTATATTACTCATCTCATAACTGAAGGAAAATTCACAGATATTTGTGGAAGCTGCATTATATTGGATACAACATGGAATGATGTTTGTGATTCCTTACTATCTTTTAAGGATTGGTGGTAAGCTTTTATTTATTTAATTTTCATTCTTTCTAATTATTCTTTACTAAGCGTCAAAGAGATACTATGATTTGCGCTTAACTGCGATACTAGGAATACAACTATGACATAATACAAGCATAACAAAAAACAGGAATATAACTGTCTTCTAGAGTAGGTATATACCTAAGCAAATTATTGTCCAAATGGCAAGCAGAGTGCAGCCTTGCTCGTTATAATTTTTTATTATGGCCAACAGCATGGCAACTTTAACATTGTCTGATATGATATTGATCTCTATGTGTTTTAACCTGGAAATCGAATGGAGAATTGACATTTTGTATTGGTTGATGTGGTGTTGCTTATTTTGTTAAATATTATGCCTAAAAGATATTGCTTTTAAAACATCACCTCTGCTGAAAGACCTAATAATATTATTCGGAAAATGCTGCTGCCCATTTTCTGGTCTATTGAAGGTGTATGGTGATTGTCCTCAGCATCGTTAATTGCCTTTTAAAACATCCTTAAGTGTGAAGTGTTGGTGCTATTCTACTCTACCTGACACCACATAGCTAAATTTAAAGGTTGAAAATGTGAATTATACTAAGTGATGCAGTTGTTAAGCATAAAGCTACGCTAGCATATATTGAAGCGGGGCGTAATAGCTAAAAAAAGAAAAAAAAATTGTTTCGATGGGAATTTTTGCGAATTTCATAATTCGGGCTCCGTCACAATCTGGTCCTAAACCTGTTGATTCGATTCCACAAAAAAAAAATCGATTAAGAACTCGGGAAGTTATGGCGTAACAGACATTGCGCCGTTGAAGCTGATCCATGGGAGCTTCGCTCGCTCCGCTCCAATAAATTGCTACTTATTGTTTATAGTTATACTTATAACAGTATAGTTATATAAGGACTTCAACCACCTTACTGCTACATATAATTACACGCTGACTTTAAAATATCAATACTTGTATAACTAGGTCTGCAATGCAATGCAAATGATTGCAAATACTGAGCGAAGCACTACCTTACCTAACCTCACCTTAATCATAAACAATTGCCTCGAAAATATCGCGCACCAAACTGGTTGCTGATACTACATTGATGAAAGGAGGAGGGTCAATAAGGCGGGTTTTCGGCCCCTTTCATTTTTGACATAAAAATTAAAAAAAAAAATATTTATCTACTATATGGACTAACAAATCGATTCTACCCCAAAAGGAACCATACATTTTTTTGCACATTAGTCACGACTACGATGTGAGTTTGGCGCCAAATTTCATCAATGTAGTCTCAGCGGTTTGGCTGTGATCAGCTTTTGAATTTTTCTTTCGGTGATTAATCCTCCATGGTAAAGCCTAAATTTTTTTACATAGCCTATGTCCGTCAGGTTATAATCATGTATGTTCATGCCAAAATTAGTTCGAATCGGTTGAACCGTTAAGTAGCAGGAGGGACACAAGCGAAATTTGTGAGTTGTCTAAAAGAGAGCTTCGCTCAATAAACTTTTGTTTTGATATATATTCTGACGTTTTTATTTATTTTCAGGTGTATATAATATAGAACCACTTTGGGATTTCAACTGGTCCATATTAAGCTATTGCCTAAATTTATTGTATCACTTCATTGTCCTGCAAATCATAGCAATTGTAAGTACTACAAATTTTAATATTTTTTGAAATCTAGTTTAATTGGAAGTACTCAAATAAATGACAGTGTTATTTAGACTTATATTAGTCTGCTAAGTCTACGGCTGTACGTAACAGTATTTTTATTTGCCGTTCTATGCCTCATAATCGCTTTCTCAAGCCATTTTAAATACACGAGGCTTTTCAAATGGCTTGAGCAAACAAATGGAATGGAGCTCTCGAATGAAATTATTCGTCAATAATCTAAATAAAAAGAATACAAGTATACGTACGTGATATCTATAGCTGTAGGAAATGGGCGTTCTACTTAATAAGCGTGCGTAAAAAAAATCGAGATATTGCCAATCTCATTTTATTAATCCATATGATAAATCATTTGTTGTTGGAATCTAGTAGAACTTAAAACTTTTTTCAAATGCTTATTCATAATAATTTAGTTTGTGTACTTACCAAGATTATAAACAACTTATATCGACAAAATCATGCGCAATAATCTCCTATTAGGAGAAACATTATTATATGTTGATGTTTCAAAAAATACAATTAACCTAAACTGGTTCACAAGCAAATATTTGTGAAAAGTTGCAACTTCTTAAAGTGGTCCTGTCGTTTTAAGTTAGAATCTATTATTAAGGAGTGAAAGGCCATCCCAACGGCCTTCTGGATATATTTTTAAAAATGTGATCTGAACGGCACTCATGAAATACGTATCTAACATTCCAAATTAGGGTGGCGATACCAACGCCACAAGTAAAAAATAACAGGAAAAATAACTGTTCACATAATTTAAAATAAATGAAAAGTCAATATGCAGTTTAAAAGATAGCGAGATTTCAAACAAAACTTCTAAAAAGTAGTTATCCTTTAGAAAATAATAGACCCATTGACTATGAAAAAACTGCAAGTAAAATTAGTACACTACGGTAGCAGCAAATAGGCATTGACTGACGAATGCGACATGTTGATCGTGGCGAAATCCACACAGGATTTAATCCATTCATGCCTGATTATAGCCAAGAGTTGTGTAGTGCTTTTCTCAAATAACGTGCGGAAATCTGAAGTTAACCAACACAACTTATTTTGTCAAATGAATACTTTAAAAACCAGCGTTCAATGACAAACAACATAATTGCTGTTCAGACGCTAAGACGCTCATTTTTTACTTAGCACAACTTTCTATTTGTAAACTTTTTCTATAGCTTAAATTTTTTTAAAATATTTGATGATTTACCTCCTCGGTAGTCATTGTCATTTGTTTCGGGGAAAAAATGTTTGCATTTGCTACTGGATGTGTATTCAATCTGTACAACAACTTATCCCGAAGAACGTTGCCAAAATAATGATCGAATTTTCGTGCTTGCTTTAAAAACCGTTTTTTCAAGCAAGCTTGAAAATTCTTCGGCCGTCCTAACAGAAAACCGTTATTTTTCAGCCTGCACAAGTCAACTTAAACCACATGCTCTGCCCAGCGATATTAGACCCTTTTGATGGACCTTGGTACCGCATAGCGGCAGTCACACATCAAGCTCTTCTTTGTCCGATCCTCTGTAAAATATATTGCCTAATAGCAGAGTTTTGTCTTACAAAATTCCCACCTACGAAAGTAAAACCTCAGATGAAGGATTTTTTACAGGACAGAAACCAAATTGAATCGTCGCCAAAGAAACACGATGATTAGTAGTTATTCATCAGTAATAAATTATTTATGGCTGTCATCCCTTTCTCAGGGTAGCTAGAATCTCTATTCAAATAAATTGCCTATAGTAGAAGAGAACAATATTTCATCGCGTCCATTTAGTTTGAGTGATTAAAATAGTAATAGATAATGATAAGATGTTTGACGAATAAGCAAATGCGTATGTTTAGACTACATTACGATGTATTTTAGCTTTATAAGTAGGTAACGACCGAGTTTGTAATTACTTGCCGTTTTAATGTTATTGTCAAATTATAGTATAATATAATATTATTGTAACTACATACCTATTGAAAATCTCAATATTTATGAGGGCACTAATTGCGATAAATCATAATATACATATAGGAAATATTTAACTTAAGTAATCAATACCTTGAATCTAATTATAAAAGATGATGTAGGTACATTTAATTTGTTTGCAATTCCCTTAACTCATGCTGTTTATGAACAATACAAACTGCCACAGATGTTCACATCATATTTGCATTGGTCGTCCCGCGACTTAGTAGTGGCTGAGGTATTTTAAACTTATAGAGCAATACTGGACTAGCGTTACATTATCGATATACCACCTATTACGTGTATTTTTGTGTTACGAGTTACTATACATTCCTATTTTCTTAACGCTGCTTTTTCGTTTCTCGCACTTTACGATTTATAAATTTCTCGACACGCATTAGTTTGTTTTTTATACCTTCGTCATTTCCTTGCAAAAAAATGCGGCCCTTGTTTTAATCTAACAAATTATAAATTTTACTTTCATTATCAGTTCCCCGTTAGCGTTTACAGTTTAATTTAAAAATTAAGTATTAATAAATAGGAGAATATCTAGTTAAACATTGTTCTAATACCGTTTAAATATCTTATAAGTATAAATATGAAAAGCCTGAGATAGCTAACAAGAAGTGAGTGCTGTAATTTTATTGCAATATATAAAATATTGAAATTAAGAGGTCTAATAATTGGCGTGGGATTGTAGTTTTGCAATTTTAAATGAAATTGAAACTTAATTTTTGTCTATACCAGCAGCTCTTCATTATTTCGAAAACTCACCTCTAGAGATCTCAAGCTAACGATGATAATTATTGTTTGATTATTGCTTATTTGAAGACCCGTACGTACCTCTTGAGATGAGGCCAGTGCAAATGCGACCATGTGTGGCCGGTGTAGCTATTACGTAATTTATACAACCTCTCCATGAAAATTTGGTCAGCTGTAATAATAATTAATCTTGGGGTTGGCCCATTGTTTTAAGTAGGTGAGTAAATTTCTAACGATGATAGGTGTGCATTAAATTATCTGTGATGACATCATTAATATAAAATACTTCGTTTTACAAGTACAAAATTTTATTCACAAAAATTAACCATCATGGTTTGTATAAGCCCTGTCCGATCCAAGGCAGTCAGATTTATTTATTACCTACACGCACTGCTGTGCGTGCGCATGATGAGGATTTTCGAGATTGTCAAAGCTGCACTACATTGCTTACTGTAACCTCTCTAACACTAAGCCTTAGTAGTACCAGAGCACAGCGAACAGTGCTAAAGCGTATTCCTCAAGGCATGTACTATCGAGATCTCTCGTGCCTTGCCACTTTGTTCTATTCGTATTCGTAATGTAATATTCGTTTGAACTGATCGCATCAGACACGCCCACATGACCCATACGTATCCCTAATTGGCTTCGTATTTTACTACGATTTATACTACGGCCAATCATATACAACTATTTTTAAAATCGCCCTTGATATCAGTACTGTCAACTGTCAATCTGCTCTCACTTGCTTGTTTGCGCACGCGCGCCATTGTTGAATGAATGGAGCGGGGCGTGACCTGAAACGATAGGCATCGTGCAGTGTGCAAGCGACTTTCGACTTAGGACTGATAAGGCGCCAGCGGCTTCGATAGTACATACAACGCTGCGTTGCGTGGGGCTGCGTTTACTAACCTTGACCGTCTTCCGTACGGGGCTGCGTTGGTAGGTTGTCATACAATACGTTTTCTTATCTTGGTACTCGGGTACAAGCTATGCTCTCAATCACAGTAACGCAGCTAAACTGCATTGTGTGCAGTATAGTCACATTGTTTGCAAAGCAGCTTTTTAGAGGTTGAGCAAAGGCTCCGCGTACTGATTATTTTAATGAACCGCATAATATCTTTAGCTGGGATGGGACCTGCGCTTAACAGTTTTGTCAAATGATCATGTTGCTCTTGGGACAGCCAGGATGTATATGAACACAACCAGGGCTATACTGATTTCGCTATAGTTATTAAAATCTTATACTCGTTAGTTGGTACCTATTATGTAATCCTACTCTTATGACCACGTTTTCTGAAGACAGTTAATTTCTAAACATTATATTAAAATAGTATAAGTAAGGTACTTGTTCAAGGCAAAGACGGTTTACGAACAAAATTATAAAGTTTCACTCGTACTTTGTGTTTGTTGCAAGACCACTGAACCAAAGGCTTAGATTAAATAATATCTAGGGTTATGAAATATTTAATGTAATATCTGATTATAAGGCCTTGTCTGAAATGTTAAGCTTAAAGCTATATTATTTTTTATTAACGTTGTTGTTATTATTAAATATAATTACAATTATCTAAATGTAACATGCCTATAGTTCTATACATTCCACAAAAAACAAAAACTTTGTCAAGTTCAGGGGGTTGTTTGTAAGTAACGTTATACTCGTATTTAATCTTGTCAATCAATTAATACGATTTAAAGGGGCCATTGTTCCGAAATAAACTCATTCATTCTGTATCGGACGTCATCTGACACGTTAGCTATGAATGCAAAACCTGTTTTGTTATGTTTGGCATTGAATTCAGTGAGACATAACATAAAGTAACTAATTTAAGGTGTAACCAAAACCAAAAATACTCAAGGCTTAGGCTAGGTAAATTACGGTTGTACCTAATGTTTCACGAGAAACTACCCCCTTGGTAATGATAATGATCGTAACATTTAAGAGGCTAATTGAAATTAAGATTAGCCTGAGAAACAAACATGTTTGAACGGGCCCGGGAAGCGAACGGAACTACTTCAGTTTCTCGCAAAGGTCGGAATTGCTCTCCGTAACATTTACAGCAAGGATTTTCTTCTGACACTGAAGACACAGGCATTAAGTTTTGAACCATGCCTTTAAACGCCTATAGTTGTAAAAGGGTGTTATTGTCTAACTATAGGTACTTTTTATTTATTGAAATATGTCTACGGTTAAAATGTGATAGATGTGTGCTAGTCATTTCATTCAATATTATAATTGATTTTTCGAACATTGAAGCGAACTGAAATTAGCAGTTTCTTTAGGATTTACTAGACCTGAAGAGTCAATGTTTTAAACCCACAAGGTTTTTGGGTGATCTATACGAGATCTGCCTCGAAACAAAAATGGAAAATAATTAAGGAAATAAGTTTTTTTAAACCTCTTCATTACGATGTAGGTAATAAAGTGTTCTTATATAAAAGGGAGGAAACCGTTTTCTCGTTTCATTCAGAAAAGTCGCCAACAATGAATTGACCCCGAATAAAACATTGTATACACCTACAGATAACAACGTTGTGGGCCTATGAATTATTTTCACGACTGTACACTAAACGACAGATCATATAAAATATAAACATTTTGTGGTAGCGTTTTGTTGCGATCTGTACAACAGAAGCGGCAGAAATTGTGGATATCTAATAAGACACACCTTATAGTTCATATCGAACTACTTATATTATCACTGATTTGATAATGTGATTTCTGTTTCTTAAAATGTGATTTTCTCAAAATATGTGCTTTTTCATAATATCCGTTTGTGGGTGGTACTACATTATTTATGGACAGTAGGTACATGAAATGAAGTTACATTATCAAAAATAATTTATGAAAAATTACTTTTATTAGGTACTATGTTTTAAAAACTGTATTAACAGTTAAATTAGACAGCATATCAAGCTGTACACTCTAAAAACAAAATGTACTTTATTTCAAAGTTATAAGGTAGATCCAAACCTCAAAGCGCTTAGCTTAATATGCTTGCCGACTTTACATGTTAAGTGTGTATTTTTGTAGTGGCCATATAATATCTCTATAACTATTAATTTCTGGTATGACAATATCGAGAAAAATCTTCGGTGTTTTTTTTTTATATTTGTTCATTATTATATTAAAGATATTACATGTGCCATTTGTGTTTATTTAAAACGTGATTTTGTTTTGGTTACTATTTACCATGCAAAGTTCAAGAAGTTTTAAAAATATTTTTTCTAATAGTTTTACTATCGACCGTAAGGTACAATGGTACCCATGTTTCGACATATATAAACCAAATTAAAGAAGTTGAATTGAATATTTATTCCTTTTAAACTGGCGAACTATCTAACAGTATTAAACACAGGCTTTATAATTTGACTAACTAGAACTAGTTGTAAGTTGCGGTGAGTCAGCTTTGTTAGCTTATAAAGATTTTAGCCTAACAGTCAATTTCGTCAAATTAATAGGAATTTGTGCCTAACAGTTTACTATAGTGAGTACCCGGCTTAAAAAATTATACTGTCCCATCGAATTACATAGTCAAATTATGTACCTACCTATATAGTCAACAGCACATCAACCTACACGTAATTTTTTTTCAATTTTAAATACAACACAGAATATATTAAAAAAATAAGAAAATAAAGGTACTTTTTGCAATGTTTATTGAGTTGTTGGAGGTTGAAGTGCCGTTTTCAGTACCTTTTGTAAACCCACTACAGCAAATGTTATATTGTGTGATTCGTCTATTTTTTATCGTATTATACATAATTTAAACATCAAGATAATGTACTCGTTAATTATCACCTAACTGACCGCTTTTGAAATTCATATTTTGTGACAGTATCTAAGTATATTAAAATATATAAAAAAGGGACACGAGACATTTATGTATTTAAAAAACAGTATTATGTATGCCATGCCATGCAATGTAATGTACATAGTACAAACAAGTATTCAGTAATAATAATGTTCCCCGGCACGGTCTTCTACAATAACGTCGTAATGATGTTAAGAATATCTAACATAAGATTACGTTTAATAGTCTTCTCCATTTTTAATCCCATATCTTTTCATATATTCAAAAACTGTTTAGTAAGAAATAGAAATTGTTATTCATATCTAGGTCAGTAGATGCTGCCACCAAGTAACAAAGTACTCACTTAAATGCATTATAAAAACCATGTTTGGTACAATCAAGTACATTAAGACAAAAGGTTAATGAATCATTATATTTAAAAAAAACAGCGCGAATATTACAGTCACAGGTTAAATATTGTTTTAGTCAGGTGAAGTCAGGTTGGCTAGTGATAAATTAGGTATAAAAAAAGTCTGACAACTGCAGCAACCGCAAATACGCGGTTAAAACCGAACTCAGTTCACCTCAAGGTCACCGGGCTATAAGGCATATTTACCGAAATGTACTTTGTAGCCGGGTGGCTCATCCGGCAGTATAATATTGCAAAACAATTGGTTTGGTTTTTTAATTATGTAATGAAATGAGTTGTATACAATGAGTTTTTATTTGACCATCTGATTTACTTGACCTATTACAGAGCAAAGTCTAAATAATTTGAATATAATTCGTATTAATTATACATTAACATATATAAATGGGTAATAATTGTACTTTTAACTACGCTATAAAAATATAGTACCTACGTAGGAACATTTTAATCATTGATACTATTAATTTCTTGTAGGTATTATATTTTTATAAAGCTGTTCTTAGCATGAGGCATCCTACTCACGTGTCTAGAATCCACATACTAATCAGTAGCTTACAAATTATATCGTTCCATCTATCTTTTTTTTTTATTTTTTGTTTATTTATTTAGAACAACATATAAAACATATACCTGTAAGCATAGCTGTCACGGCATGCGTTTTTTTAATGGAAAAATTACCTTTTCATCAATAACAGTTGAAAATAATCAACAAAAAACATGGGCAATTACAAATGTTACACTATTCCTCAGTGTAAAGAACAATACAATTTAAAAAGTTAGAAAAGAATAATAATTGCCCAAATAAAATATGGTTAAGGCATGACTAAATCAGGATTCAATGTTTACACAGTTCTTTTTTGTTAGTGTTAGGATGGAATGTATTCTAACGCTAACAAAAACTTAATAAGCTTAATAAAAAATGTCTACACTGAAGCGGTAATTTAAATATTTTACTTCCATTGATTGCTCCTTTATTATATTTTTTAAGTTTATATCCGAATGAATCAAAATTTCGTTATTTTGAGAATGACTTATAAAACCTGTTTTAAACTATGCATATTGGTTTTGCAAGTTTAAGATCGCTATAGGCAACTGAAGATCGTTTTGTTTCTTGCGGGCTATCGAAAAAAAGCATTCAAAGGTTTTAAAAATTAAAAATATTATTTACATATAATTGTTGCGCCATGTATAAATGTTATTAATTTACAAGATGAATAGGAAACTGATTGCTGCCGAGGAGAAAAAATGGATGCTTTCCAATACTTCATAATTTCAACTTGTTTCTGAACAACCACAATAGCGTAGATTATACTGATCAATTAGCTTGCCCCAGAAGGTGGAGAAATGACGATTCAGCTACTAAAACCGAGGCCCCATGGTATTTTCATCCATAGGGAAGGCCTGTGCCCCACCAGGGGCATTAATTCACTGATGATGATGGAAAACAAACAAAGCTCTCAAATCATATTTATGGCATTAATTAAAATTGATAATAAATATTTTTCGAAATTATTTTCCGTGTATCCTTTCGTGATAAAATTCTAAACGATGACATCCGCAAGAAAACCAAAGTTGCCGACCGATGGCGAGGCTCCCACACTAGGTGAACTGATGCGTTGGTGAAAGGGAAGCTGATGGCTAACAGCCATTTCTTGTGACGCTTTAAAGAAGAGGTCTTTGTCTAACAGGGGACTGGTTACAGTTGATGATGATGAATCATTTTTATGTGTTTTCTGATATTATTATGTATATATAGGAATGTTTCCAAATATTAAAGTATTATGAAAACAGCATCACTAACCAAACGACAAAGTTCGCAAGAAGGAGTTTTTGTTCCATTCTTTGTGTTTAATCATTATTTTTGGAGCGAAGCTCCTATGGCTCAGCTTCAATGACGAAATGTATATGACGCCATAACTCTATGAGCTCTTAGGCGATTTCGTTTTTTTTTTTAATGAATCGAACCAACAGGTTTAGGACTAGACCGAATTTTAAAATTTGCAAAAATAAAAAAGTTATGGCCAAAAAACATTGGCTCTATGGGATTTCCCACTGAAACAAAGTATCCTTGTTACTTAGTGTAAACCGAGGACATAAAACTCCAACTTGCTAATCGATTTAGCATCATACATAGTTTTTTATTTTATTGTTGATTATTTTTTTGTTTTCATTGCATTGCTTTAGTGTCTTCTATTTTTAACTTTAGTAACCCTCACCTCTTTGGTTTACTTAAAAAAAAAATCCTACATTTGCCACTGCCCTCCGACATATATCCATCATCTCATCACTCTGTTACACAGAATCATTTAAATTTAGAGTGAGCGAGGTTACGACTAGTGTTGCCCAAATTCAGTCTTGGTCTTGCAGTCTTGGTCTTGTTCTTGCGTTTTTGCAAGACCAAGACCAAGAACAAGACCGCGTATTTTTAGCAAGACCAAGACCAAGACTGACCGTGCAAGACTTGAGCAAGAACAAGACTAAGCCTGCAAGACTCTTGCGTCTTGCAGCTAGGACTTAGCGCTATTTCACGGAGTAGTTAGGTGTAACAGTTCGGTGTATAGGTACGCTTAGGAATTCTATGAGACGCAAAAAACTGTATCAAAGAATATGAAAAACTGGATCTATGCGCATTACGACTAATACCATAAACATACCTACATAGCGAATAAAAAAATATCCATTAAAATCAAACTGAGTGCATGCATAGTTATGTTTTAACCATCGGCACTTTGATAATGCGGCATCAAAGGTTTTGTACTTACTTCTCAAAGAAATTTGCTGCTTTTCGGAAGCACATGGTTATAATACACGCGCCGGCGGCTTCTTTTGAAATCATATACAACAATCGTTGCCGCCGCGCCGAAATCACAACATTTGACACTATTTGATTGCCGCCACAGGGCGTAGGCGTAGGTATACTCATGCAAAATAATTTCGAATTTTAAGAGTACCTACAGGTGTTCCAAAGAATAAATAAGTTTCAGAGTGCTTATAATGAAAATGAATACATTATACTGATCACGCAAGTAGTATTATGATTAGAATAAAATGGTAAGGATAGGTAGTAGATGTCATAATAATTTATTCTAGTAAGTATATATTATAATATTGATTATATGGTTTTAAACTAATTACTTAGGTACTATTATTGTACATTTAGTCATTATATTTCTTAAGTTTTTACAAGAAAAAATAGCAAAAAAGTGTTCAAATATCACCCGTTTGATAAATATTGTAGCCACTTTTAAATATACTTGAAACGTGTAAAAAAATTCTACATAATTAATAAAATAATATAAAAAGCGTAGGTACTTACCTACTAATAAAATAAAAAGCCTGCGATTTATTATTAGTAAATAATCACGGCAGCCGAGAGTGTGTCTCCACTTTTGAATACATAAATCATAACCAGATCACTAGAGCCACTTCAAAAAAGAAATTTGTAATTCCTAGGGTTCAAAATTATTTTGGTGACAGAACTTTACAGAAGCGTATACCATATCTTCTTAATTCGTTGCCCGAAACTATTAGATGTGAAACGGATAAAAATAAATTTAAAAAAATATTAAAAGATTATCTGATGACTACTATTTAACACAACAATTGTATGTTTTTATTTATTTTTTTGCATTCACAATGCAATATTTCTATAAGATATAAAATACGTGTGTAAAAAACAACCACGCCTCCGAGCCCATCTGAGGGCTCGGAGGCGTGGTTGTTTTTTACACACGTATTTTATATCTTACAACAATTGTATCTTATTATTATCACCGCTAAATTTTCCTTCAGTTTGTTGTAATTCAGTCTAAATCCAATTATTGTGCACTTAACTTTACCTGATACAGTTATAGTTGTATTATATACCTACATAATTATAATTATAAGCTAAGAGACTAAAGATCCCTCAGTCAAACCGACAAGTCGGTTTTGTGGGACTAAATTGTATCTTTGTATTTTTTTTTCTTGTATATGAAATAAATAAATAAAAAAAAAAAATAAAAAAAAAAAAAAAGTATTTACAAGCAGTGCCCGCGACTTCGCCCACGAAGAATAGTAACTTTGGAGGTATAGTGACGTTCAGGATTTATTTATTTATTTTAAAACTTCTGTCATCAAACATACAAACAAACTCTTCAGCTTTATAATATTAGTATAGATTAGTATAGATGTACGCCAAAACATTCACTTATATGTAAAGAATAGTGATTGGCACTAATTCTTTACATATATTTTATTCACGCGTCGCGTCTGTACAAGTAGGTAATAATCTGTGTTTGTACGCCGCACGCGGCATCGTTTGATTTGCGGCGGCATCCTTTTAATAGAGCCGGCACGTGGCGAGGCGGCGCGGTAGAAAGCAAGGAAACGTACTATAAACAAAGGAATTATTTTAATTCCAGTCATTTCCAATTGAGCTGTGCTTCGAGTCTAACTTAATAATTGTTTTTACTAATTCTTGTTGTTTTCTAAAAACGTATCACGTGTACAATTTAATATGAGTGACGAAGATTCAAATTATTCTAGTCCGAGTAACGAGAGTTTGAGTCACAGATCTAAAAGACCCAAAAGCAAATTTGAGGAGTTTTTCGAAATAATTCATGCATCCCAAACTGCCTTGTGTAAATTGTGCCAACATAAAAAGACTGAAATAAAAATGAAAAACAGAAACACTTCAGGCTTAAGGAAACATCTAATATCTTTCCACAAAAAGGAATCACAAATATTTCTTCCTGTTAAACCAAAATTAAGTGGAGATATCACAAGCTTTTTAGTAACCGCTGGAAGAAGTGGACAGGTAAGAATATATTTTTTTTATATGAAAACTCCAGGAACTCAAAAAAGTCTTTTTTGAACAAATGACTTTAAACTGACTTCGGAATATTTTATAGATATTGATAAAATAGTAATACATAGGTACATATTTCGCGTCATTTTTAACAATGGTCGAAATTGTCGCTACGGGAATTTTAACTCCGCGTAGCTGTTCATGCGATACTTTCAAAAACGCCATTAACTTACGTAAGTATTTTTGAGTTAGTGGTGTTTTCATCTAGGGGTGCGACATATTAAGTATGTAATTATCGTCTTAAATATTTTTATAAACACCTATATTTTCATTTGTTTTCATAATCGGCCAGTAACAACTAAGTACTTTATTTTGGTAAATTACAGTACAGTGCAACCTTAATATAACAAATGTCAATTTAACGATTTTCTCGATTTAACAACAACAAACCTCCTCCTCCTAAACGCTCAAACCTAGTATGTTTTAAATAATAACACAAGATTTATTGTTTTATTTCAGTCGGAAAACAGCAGTGACAACATCACGACAGCTACAGTTGATTGGGTAGTGAAAAAATATCTTCCCTTCTCATTTTTCGATGACGAAGCTACACAAGTATATTTTCGACGTATTTGCCCTAATATGGAGTTTCCTAAAAGGTCTACACTTAGAAGGAAAGTCAAAGAGCGATTTGAAGAGCTCCAATTTAATCTCAAGGAACGACTTCAACAATTATCATCTAAAATGTCATTTACCATTGATGGGTGGACGTCAATTGCTGGTAGGAGTTACTACGGGGTTACTATGCATTATATAGACAACGAATGGAAGTATCGATCTGTAGTTCTTGATTTTATACCATCACGCGGTCGACATACTGGGGAAGATATTGCAACGATTTTCCATGAATGTTTATTGGAATATGGCATAATTGATAAAATACAAGGTATCACGGTCGACAACGCAACTGCAAATACCAAATTTATGTATGAACTGGGCAAACAGTTGCCACACTTTGATTCAGACAATCAACATTTCCGGTGCTTTGCTCACATTTTAAACCTTGGTGTACAAGATTTATTAGAGACCTTAGCATTACACTGTGAGTCTGACACTAACGCGCAAGATCAGCAGTATGAAGACTATGCAGACGAAACTGAGGAAGATGAAGAATATGCACCAAATATTGCTGACTCGCGTACATCTGTAACAAAGTTACGCAGTATTTCCAGTAAAATAAAAAGAAGTGAGATAGTGAAGAAGAAGTTTCAGTCTGCTTGTGAAGCAGCTGGCGTGCCATCAAATCTAAATGCCATTCTTGACTGTCCAACAAGATGGAATTCCACACATGATATGATTGGATTTGGTTTAAAAGTGAGAGCGGGCATTAACATATTGTGCAGTTCTGTCACCGAATTGAATGATTTTCAAATCACAGCTAGTGAATGGCAGGTACTCGAAAAATTACATAAATTTCTAATAAACTTTAAACTTTTAAGTACAAAACTTGGTGGAGACAAATATGTTACATTACCGCTAGTCATTGTATCATTCAATCTCTTGCTAGATAAAATTGAATCCATGGTAAAACAGTTAGATGAGAAACCTAATCGATCTGAAGTGGATGAAAGGCTCATTCTAGCTTTCCAAGCAGCTCGAGACAAAATGCTTAAACATTATAAGAAGAGCAACTGGATTTATTGTACTTCTTTAATTTTAGACCCAAGGCATAAGGCTCAGACTTTTGACCTGACAATGTGGGGGAAGCAACTTAAAACAGAAAGTCTGCGCAAGTTCAATGAACTTTATGAAGAATATAAAAGTCTACACTCACTGAACAAATCTCTGGAATTGCCAAGAAAAGAAAATAAAGTATGTGATGAAGATGAAGACATTATAGACTTTGATAAACTCTATGAATGTCCCTCGACGTCATCTGGATCTTGTCTTCAAGGCTTAGTGATAGACGAGTTGGAGGAGTACCTGAGAAAACCAAGAACTGCCAGCTCGGAAGACATTTTAGATTGGTGGAGGACGCATGAGACAGAGTATCCGACTTTATCGAAGATGGCCCGTGATTTTCTCTCAATACCTGCAACTTCAGTACCTGCTGAGAGATTATTTTCTAAAGCATCATTAGTAATTAGAAAACATAGAAATAGGTTAAGTGATGAGTCAGCCAGATGGTTACTTTGTATTAATTCTTGGTCAAAAGAATTGATATAAAGTAACATAACCTAATGATAAAGCTGTTGTGTACTGTTATGTTTGATTTGTGTTGTATTTTATTTTTGATTGAAATAAATGATAAATCATAAAACTCTTTTATTAAATTTCATGCAAGTTGAGGGTTCAATCTCTTTCTAGACAGACATTGTTATTTAAAATACAGTCAAGTTATTGTAATTAATTTGTTTTTTTACATGTTTTAGCAAATGTAAGCTTATAAATCATAAATGTTTATTAAGAAACAGTTACTTCCATGGAAAACGACATATAGGTCAGTTGATTTTTCGACTTTCTTATCAAATCTTCAGTTATTTATTAATCTGATTGATCTTTACTATGGCTATGTTAATTCAAGCTCACAATGTTCCAATTCTAATACGTTTTTCTAAGATTTAAAGTAAACTTTAATAAATAGCAATAGACTAATAGGTAATTGCAAGACTTGCAAGACTCTTGCTGCAAGACCAAGACCAAGACCAAGACTGCAAGCGCAAGACCAAGACCAAGACCAAGACCAGGTGTATTGGCGCAAGACCAAGACCAAGACTGGCTAAGTCTCGTCTTGTTCTTGCATTTGGGCAACACTAGTTACGACAGCCGTACGGCTCATAGACACTGTACGGATTTGCTTCCTTTCTCGGTTTATAGGACTCTGAGTCCTCTTTACCTATGGTGCAGGCTGTGCGTTGCTCATGAGCGCCGCGATCCTAAGGGGCGCCGAGCACTTACAATCACTTCAATGGCAATAAATGGAAATCGTAAACAAATGGACTCACATACAAAATGACCGATCTGTACGTTTTGGCTTGTTAGGCTAGTTGTTTCGCTGTATAACTCTAAATACAGTCAATACAGACCATGGCATCTAAAGCTGGCAAATTTGTTGCAAATGAAAAGTGAAAAGATTTGAAATAATAGAATTTATTATCGAAAAAACTAATTATAATTGAAAACCCGAAATCACAAAACAAATGGAAGTTTTCTATTCTTGTTGGCAAACCGGGTGATTATATTTAGGACGTCTGGGGTTATCTCTGGATGAATATATAAAAGTGCTAAACCTGTCAATCTCTCTTATAACATTCTTCCTCTTAACCAAGTTTTCACGCGCCTTAGTGAAGAAAATGATCTTTCTGCCGTTGCAACACTTATAGAAAGAGTTACCAGAATTTTGAGAAAGGTTTTGTTAATATTTATTTCAGTAAAGATCATCGTTGCAAATTTCAATGGTAGAAACCACACAGCTAGGTAATTTTGAGTCAATATTTTCTTTGAGTTCTCTTCTCCACTTTGAAACCCATAGTTGATACTCTGTTATCACAGTGGAAGCAGGAGTGCTTAGTAAATGAGAATAAAATTCTGAGACTTCCTACACATTAAGAATATCTTCTGTATATTCCGATTTTTGCATAAAAATGCCTAATCTGAATGTTTAGAAATTGCAAATGTACCTATGCATTACGCTTAATACGGTTTGCAGCTGTATTGATAATATTTGATACTTTTTTATTACTCTTTTTATATTGTAATTTGTATTTAAGTATTAAATCGAAACATAATTTAAAACTTTTGCGCAAATGGCTCATTCAAGGAGTGTTCGCTATGGTTTCATAAAATTTTGGTCTACTCAGTTGGGTTTTGCTGTACTAAATGTGCTGTATTGATGTATAAAGTTTTAACGATGCGTTGCTTATCTTACTATAGAATTCTTTCACAAAGAACAAACGGGAAAATTAGTTACATCTAGTTTTTAGAAAGTCGTTTTTTTGTGTTGTATGTTACTAAAGTTGCTCAAAAATGGGATTAAAATTAATTAAACGCAAAATAGTAAGTTCGGACTTTATTTACAGTATTAACATTATTAAATATTCCTATTGTTAGGATAAATAAATTATGTTACTAGTATCACTAAACATAACAATAAATGCTTCATACAATGTCAAATAAAATTAAAATTATTTAATTATGCAAAAAATTGCAGCTAATGATAACATATCACAAGATAGACTAGATTTATATTTAATTATACAATTTATTATTTACTAAAATATTAACTATCAGCCATCCAATGGAGGACCCAAATACACCATAGAAACCTCTGTATTTCCATACACCGCAGATACTGTTGGAAACAACTTCTTATTTGGTAGGCCTAAAAATCAACCAAGAAAATTTTTGTGAGTAGGTACTGAAAAGGAACTTATTACATCTGTCATTCTTCAAAGAAATATAGAGTTCGCGTGCTACGAGCTACTGAATAAAACTTAATAGTAGCTTCGTTACGGGTCGTATAGTACAAGAGGCACCAGGTGAGAGTGAGATGACGGGCAAGGGTGTAGAACAAATGCAACATGAGACAGGTTTTGGGCGGTAGCAATGTGTTTTAGATATAATTCTATAGTGAAACTTTTTATTGGCTGCAGTAAAATGACGTTTCAAAATGTCATTCCGTAAAATAATGTTGACAGCCTAATCTCAATAGGGATGTGATTCAATTCACAGAAGATCTAATCGTTCCATAACTAACTCATAATGATCATACATAATTCTATTTATTATTCATATAAATAAAAGGCAAAGTTTATACACGTTGATCCTTTTACAAATTTACAAGATAACGGTCTCTCAAGTTGGTAATACATACTGGTTTTTAGTTACGCTTGGCCGCCATTTTGTTTCGTTTGTCATTCGCTCATTCGGCTTCTAACTTCTGTTTTGAGTGCACGAATAACTTTACTTTGCCCACTGCTAGTTGTTTTTGTTATCATTATTGTTAATTTTTTTTTTGGTGTGTTTGTTTTATTTTTGTTAATCGTGTCAGTTTTTTTTTGTTTGCTACATCTAAGACATGGATACTTAGTTGAGCACATCGCAAGATGGAGATACATTTTTATCTCCTAAGAAAAAAAGGCCATGTGTAGCTCTAAGTGCAACCGAGAAACTTTGGGTCAGAAACGTTTACAAATATGCGTTTGAAGTGAAATTTTCAGAATCAAACATTGAAGGTGGCTGGGAATTGTGGGTGGTGGCTGGGTGGCTGTCTTGGGAATATATGTCCGCACTGTTTATTCCGTTTTAAAGGGTCACAAGGAGAACGACAGCGAATCCCCAAACCTGGCCCAAAACTTACATTTAAAGAGAAATATTGTACATCAGTTCTTTCATAGAAATGAAGTACCCACCATCGCAAAGGTTAGTTTACCTGTCATCACTTATCTTTTTATTTTAATGCGTTAGTTATATGTTTTCTCCCACCCCATGTGGAATTTTAACCAATTAGATAATAACTTTAATAATTTTTTAGCGCTGTAAGTTATAAATGATGACCCAGGATTGCCCCACATCTCAAAAGAGACACTGAGAAAAATTATGAAGCATCTTAATTTCAAATTCGCTACTCGATCATGCAAGAGCGTGCTTATTGATAGACAAGATATCATATCATGGCGCCAGCGCTACCTGCGTTTAATTAAATAATATCCTAGGGGGATGAGGGGAAGATACATAAATTAAAGATGTGACCTAGGTCAACGCTGGTAAGTGTCAACTCTTAGTTTCCTAAGTTTGTTCCCCTTTTGTTTAGCTGTCGAAACATATGATTCTTTTTTGTTCTTTTCAGGTCATACTACAAAAAAAACCAGGAATGACGAAAGTATGAAATCTTCTCGGCAGGCATTTTTTGACGGCCTGACAACGGGATTAAAAAATCCCACAGGAAAGGGCAAACGACTCATAATCAGTCAGCGGAAAAGAATGCTTCCTGGACGACGGACTTCTTATGTTTGAAGCAAAGAAAGGTACAGAAGATAACCATGATGAAATGAACGCGTGTTTCGAGGAGTGGTTCGCTGGCATTCTACCCAAACTCAAGCCGAATGCAGTAGTCGTAATGGACAACGCGCCCTATCACTCTAGGAAGATCGAAACAATCCCAAAGATGTCGTGGACGAAAGCACGAATTCAAGGCTGACCACTAAAAATATTGCATTTGAACGAAATATGGTGAAGGCTACTCTTATAGATATTGGGAAACAACAAAAGCATACTGAGAATTATGCCGTGGACGAGATGGCTGCACAAGAAGGTGTGAATTAAACCCCATCGAGTTGGTTTGGGCTCAGGTAAAGGGGCACGTCACGAACAATAATAAGACGTATAAAATGCAAGAAGTGGAAACTTTATTCCAAGAAGGAATCAACAAAGTGACACCGGCTTAGTGCAGTGACTGTGTATCTCACACTATAAAAGATGAAAACAAAATGTGCCACCTCGATCATATTATAGATGAAGTGACAGACAGATTTGTCATTAGTGTGACCGAAAGCAACAGCGACAGTGATTCCGAAAAAGATTGATTAAAAAAATATTATGACATTTTTATTTCATTTTGAATGTACGTCCGTATACTTTCACTGAAAAAGAACAATCCTTTACCATAGTAATAATAATAGAATAAAAAATACATTACGGCTTAATCTTTAATCTCTAAAACAAAACCAAACTGATCATTCATTTATTGAATGATTCACAATTTTACTGCAGCTAATAAAAAGTTTCATTTTAGTTAGCGCGCAATTTTGTATGAAACGGTATGAAATGGTACAACTATGTCACGGACATGTGGCACCCGTGCCATACCGACGCCTATAACTAGCAGCACGTAACTCTAGCGCTGAACGAAACGCGTCAAGGGGATAGCTGCGAATGGGAACTGTCGCGCACGCAATACAAATTAGGTGCTTAATTAATAATAACAAAATAATGTTAATTACATTATTTTAATGTAATGTTAGTATAGCGGTGAACAAAATGTGGAGGGTAGCTGCTATTTGGGTACTGTGCTATTAATATTACTTTAATAAATATTAGGTTAGTTAGTTAATGTTCAAGTGCGCCAGAGTTCTTTTGTCAAATTAAAACTTATTTATGTTCTCAAGAAAAGGTAGGTTGGTATATAATATAAAAACTAGGCGATGCAGTCGCTAAGCATAAAGCTACGCTAGCACCATATATTGGAGCGTGATACATAAAAAAAAGAAAAACATGTTTTTTTACGAGGGTAATTTTTGCGAATTTCAAAATTCCGTCACAATCTGGTCCTATACCTTTTGATTCGATTCCACACAAAAAATATTAAAATCGGTAAAGAACTCGGGAAGTTATGGCGTAACAGACATTGCGCCATTGAAGTTGGTCCATGGAATTGGATGGGATTTTATAGGGTATTCCCGAAAGCAAGGGTGGTCGCAGTGCCTTTGTCTTGTCACCAGCATTGGGAAATAGGTCAAGTATTTTCATCGCATACATTATTCATTTCTTATTTTAAAAATTTAATGTCACATTAACATTTTTAAAATAAGGAATAGATTATTATTAACAATCTTGCGCAAAATATTTACCTCGGAATGCAACTCCTAAAAATTCATAATTTCTTTCAAAAGATAATGTGTTATCTTCACAATCTAATATAACCCTTATACGCTCCCCGACCTAAAAACAAATGCGTACAATTAAAAATCAAAATGAATACATAAATACTAGACACAATTTCTACATTTTATCAAATTAGATTGGCATGTAGTCTAATAGTAATGCAAATTCGTGTGATATACAAATTGTGACAGAGCTAACTAGAGAAAAAATAATTACCTATTCACCAATTCAATAATCAACCCTTGCAAATGTTGCCATTACCTCTGCAATCACAGGCCAAATACGCTCACCTAAAAACTGACCTACCTGTCCATAGGGACAGTTTATAGTAAATATAAGGCTGAACATGAAACTTGCTAAATAATTTTCTACCAGATTCCTTCAGGTTTTTCTTTGTTTAGTTTATCTAATCTTGGGTGGGCCTTTGACATTTTTTTGCACTGATTTTTTTATCTTAATCTGATCTATTTATGGCCTTGATTTTATACAAAATCTAAATCTGAAATATTCACTTACTTGATATTTTGGACAGTTATTGAGAAGTGGGTAGTGTCCCTGAGTATCACCATTATGTAGTAAATGATTGTCTACCAAATTCCATCCCCAACTTTGTTCATCAGAACCAAGTAAACCAACATATCCTTGACATTGTAAAGGTGCTTCTTTAGTTGATATACCAACTACTGCTACAGTGCCTAATGGTCCCTCCCATATTACCTCCCAAGCATGTCGGCCCTGACGGAACCCAATTTTGGCACGGCAAGCATCAGTACTTTGAGCCACTGGATTTCTGGCAATCATAAAAATAACAATATTAATATGATTAACCACACCTAATATCAATTAATAATTGAAATATCAAAGTAAGCATGGCTAAATAAATTTAGCGCAATTACTATATTTTTGGTTATTCAACTGTAGATTTTCACCTTTTAAAGAAGTAATTACTAAAAAAAAAACAAATTTACTCAGATGTCAGGCGGAAGACTGATTGGGAGATCGGGGGAGCGTCTCAAGTAAGTTGATTTTTTGTAGTCATCATTTTTTTAATAAAGAAGTCTGATGCACTTTTACTTACTTCAAGTAAATTATTATAATTGTTGACCATGTCTATTAAATCAAAGTAAAGATTTACTCACCTGTGTAAAGTGAAACCATTGGGTTTGACATAAATATTTCTTGAACAATCATGTGGATTCCAAGCATGATAAAAAGCTCTCAATTTTGATTTGTAAGTTGTTACAGTGGAGAGAAGATCAGATTTCATTACTTCCTCAGCTAACCTCTTAAAGCAATGTAGCCTCCAAACATCATTATTTTCGTCGCTCAGCACCTTATACCAATTTTTACAAACCAAAGAACAATTACGAAGATCCCTTAGACTTAAATATGAGAATATGTTTTCCAAAATATGATCAGCTGCATAAGAAATCGCATAATCATCATAGTAGTCCAAGTCATTATTTTTAGAAAACAAATAATTCATTTCAATACAATTAGACACCTAAAAAAAATACTTTTGGTTACAAACAAAAATTTCAAATATACCACCACCCAATAATAAAAATTACTCGACCAACACAGACGTTACCGTACAACAACACATAGGTACACACAAAACAAAATCTCTCCGACATAAATAAATGCCCTTTGTATTTTTAAACAAGATTTTATGGCTTGGATGCGTGTTTTTAAGCCATAAAAAAGTAATTTCTTTTCTGATTTAGATGATGAGAACTGATTTATAAATGATGAATGAAAAATGATTTGTTCCCTATTCCTACGTTTTAGTATAAATTACAGACATAAACCGCCCCCGATAAAGAAAGTCGAATAATTAAGATCTCAATCCATATTTGTATTTTGAGTACGCCAATAATGTATCCATGGTTGCAATGACCTTCGTTTGAAAATGACAATTCAAGAGTGTCGATAAACTATCACATATTTTTAAAGTTTCCTCTAATCGCTGTTTTAATTAAAACTTATAATCTTTTACATTTCTTGGTTTTGTTGCTGAAATTAGGCCATGTTCTTTATATTTTATTTAACATTACAATATGGTTTAAGCAATAAAATATTGAGTATTTAATATAATGAATAAATAAATATTAGACTGCACCATACATTGTTCTAAACTGAAGTAGCTAAAGCACTTTTAAGAAACAACGACAATACAACAAAGCCCCAATCTAAACTAATACAACAAAAATCGGTTTCCACATTGACGAAATTGGCTATACCATGAAAATCAGTATGCGAGCCACTCAACCACGGAGACCGTCAAGTAGTGATTTGACGAACCTCATGTTGAGTTTGAGTGATGAAGATAAAATATCGAGATGCTGTTCACCTAGTATGGGAAAAGTCTACTGCATTCAGTCTCGATAAAACTGACTTCACTTTTGGTTAAGGTTATCTAAGCCTACCTTATTATGATTACCTTATGGAAATAGGGAGCGGGAAGCGTCTCCTTGGTGGTGTTTTTCTCGTTAAAATTTGTGTTGTGGTAGATATTAGTGCATAATAATGTTGGATTATTAATCACTAAGTGTTTTTGAACATGCAAAAGTGTAGGCTAGTGAAACAAAGCAGCGGAAGTTGTTTTTACCTGTTCTCTCAAGAAGTTCACGGGGAGGTTTCAATAAAACTCCACACCTTTACTGAAACCTAGTGAAAGAGAAATTCTACTGTTCATTCATTAATCATCTATCATTCATAGATCGGCTCTTATCATCACTCATCATCATCTAATGAAGAACAAAAAAATAACTAGACTAGGCTGTATGGGCCTTGTACCCTTATGTGAAAACTGAACAAGCAAAAAAAAATTCATATTTGTTGCAGAAATAGCACAAAAAAAATTGCATTTCTCTGTTGGCTAGGTTAGGTATTAATTTTCTTTAGTTGTCATCTAGTAAAGTCATTTTAGTAAATCAATCACACAAATTAAATAATCTATAGATATTGGTGCAATGCGACCCACTTGAGAAACAGCAAATTATTTACTCTATTGAATTCTTGTGGTGGTTACTTCCCTTCGAATTATGCCGGGCGTTGCAACTGGCCTAAGTGATGAAGATTATATTATTATGCGGGCTAAAGAAGCTCAAAAGCAAAATTTACACTATGCAAAAGCATGGATGTTGACTGCGAAAACTTTATTTCCAGCAAATTTTAAAATTCAGTTTGAAGCTTATCAGATGGAAAAACAGTCTGGAAATGTACAAGAAGCTGCCGAGTGCTTTACTTCATTGATTATGTCGAGACAAAATCTATCAGATTTGCTTCCTGAAATATCAGCCATAGCAAACGCTCTTAGGTCACACGAAACAAGTTTCCTTAGTTTGATGTTTGACAATATCATCCCTGAGATTCAATTGACAATCTTGAAAACCAGTGTGGAAAATAGTGATGATACAATGGAGCATTGTCGTCTTTTAGTATTATTGTTGAAGAAATTTCCTCAGCTAGGTGTGGATAGCCTGGTGAAAACCCTTATAAATACAGACAAATTTTTCTATGACAATCGATATGCACGTTTGCTTGTTGTTGACACTTTACCGCTTTTAAATTCTCTTGAGTCGCCACGGCTTCTTCAAAGATTGTTGGTTAAAGCTATTGACTTTTATAACTCCTATATTTACAATGAATCTGAACATGATATAACTGATCCATGGCAGCGATTATATGGAGTGTTAGATTTGTTGGGTAGGCAACTTGGCTGGGACGCTTATTTGGTCAATTACAATAACACTTTGAATAAAGAAACATATTTTCAAAAGTTATTGACTTTAAGGAACTGTGAAGATTGTCGCCAGCTGTTATATTCTGGAACAGTATTCTTTTTAAGATCTTTATATGAGCAAAGATCACTGAAGGGTAATCACATATTGATAGAATCATTGTCTGATCCTGATATTCCTCCACATAAAAGAAGAAAAGGTGATATAGAAGTAACTGGTGTGTCTTCTCACCAATTCCAAACAGCAGCAAATTGTTGGGAGTTACTACATAGTAATGAAGTAATATCACGAGAGTTCGCAAAATTAGCAAATCAGCTTCAAGTCAAGCCATGGTCGGAGGGGTTTGTAGATGAATTGGCATTATTCAGAGGTCGTTACGATGAAGCAATCCCTCCAACAACTTCTAATAATCTAACATCATGCATAATAAGGGCATCTATTAATTACTTTCAAAAAAAATATGTAGCTTGTGTTGAAAGTATTTTATTAGCACTGCCACAACTGCCACATGCAGAAGGAGTTTTGGAAACTGAACTGATAATTGGTGGCAAAGGAAGACATTTACATTTTTTACCCTTGACAAAATTTTCGATAATGCATTATTTTTGCACAGTACTGATTCGTATTTTACTGAGTATAGGTAATAACTCCGATTTAGCTTTTGGCCACATGCTGGTTTTGATGCAGTTGGGGTGGCCCCAAGAAGAATCTGTGTTTATTCACATATTAGAAAATATGAAACAAAAAGGAGTATTCCATTATCATTTGTTTTCAGCATATATTATCCATATAGATATATTAGAAGAGCTTACTTTTGTATGGAATGAACCAGGCAACAATACTGTTCTGGATATATTGCCTAATTCACAGCAGCATTTGGGTCAAAGAAGAATTGGTACTCGTGGAGCAGATAAAGGTGTAAAAGAAGATTTTAAGCAAGCCATAAAAGCTCAAGTGTCTCGAAGTAATGAATCAATCTTAAATTTGATGATACAATTTATAACATCAGAGAGATCATACTTACTTCAGATAATGTAGAGGATCTCATTATAATTCATAAAATAAACCATGTTCTTTTACATTAATATTTATTGATTAAACCTGCGCAATCTAATACAGTCTTTTCAATGTAAAGGATAGAAGAATGGGTTTTGACATTTAGGATCATTTCTTGTAAAGTCCACTTCTCCCTATGACCCTTTTAGATTTCATTTTTAATAAGTTAACATTTACAAAATGAGGTACTGAAGTTAAACATTGAAAAATAGCTTTATTTTAGAAGTAAAAGAACAAGATGAGGTTTAATAATTAGTGCATTAAATGCATTACATGATGCCTTTAATGAATCAAATACTAATTTTAAAACACTAAGTCAATCTTAATTTAAACATGAAATTTAATATCATACAAGACCTACCTTTATGCATCTGCCATTGCATTCTACAACCAGGCTGTATATGAATTCGACTTTATGTCATGTTTTAATCGATGCATAATAAGATTTATATAAAAAAAAACTAAATAACATATTCTCGTCTTAAAATTATGATTTTCGATTTTTCATTGTACATTATATTATGAACTACCTTCATAAGTACCTACAGCTAAAAGTAGATTGCGCCGAGTAAAATGCAGACATTTGATTGGTGAATTTTTTGTAGGAAATGACCTCAACAGAAATTTATCTTCTTTTTGTATTCCATTGCTACTTCCTGGTTCTTCTCCAGTTGCTTCATCAGTAATAGCCGTAAAATCCCATAACTTGATGTTACAATCCAGGGATCCTATAGTGTAGAAATGTGCATTTTTATAACATTATGAATAATTTAAAAACGAGTCGAAAAATCTGCCTTGAGCTTGAACTTTAACCAGCGTCCAGACGACCAACAGTATATGGCATGACACGATTGTCTTAGCAATAGAATTTTTAAAATACAATTAACGCGTGTTCACGATGTATAAAATGTCTGTTAAGGTTATCCATCCATCGTTTTGTCGCAGATATGCTGCAACAAATAATTTTTGAATCCGTACTGCTTGCGACCTTATACACGGGACGAGGTGGACACGACAAGACAAACTGCTCCTCTTGTGTGTCGGTTAGGAGCAGTTTTGAATAGAAAACGTCCGTCGTCTGCACGCGGCCTTAAGAATACGAAAGGAAAACCGCAGTAAATCGTTGAAACTTACCAGAAGTTAAAATAGTTCCATCGCGGCTAAACGCAAGCGCATGAATGGGCGCTGTGTGGGAGGGCGGCAACAGGGCTGCGGGTGCGCCGGTGGAAATGTCCCACACCATGAGCTCGCCGCCCGCGCCGCCCGTAGCCAGCCATCTCCCGCACACCGAGAATGCAATCGTGAAGATTGTAGACTGAAATATTCAGTACACTTTAATTAAACCATTCACATCTATAGACATACAACAGGTGAAATAACAAACTGTTAAATTGATAATGAGCTCAAGTGTTTAAGTTTATACTGAAAATATTCCTTGTTTGGCAGAAAAAAAACGCTTGCGAGCGCTTTTCAGCGCTGAAAAACAAACTATACAGTTTTCGGCCAGGATACGTTTGCTAACTTCAGTTGCGCTAACACAATCCGCCATTTTGCTTATTATCGCTTAGCGATCACTATTTTTCTTACAAGCGCTTTTTTCTGCCAAACACAAGGATTGTGAATGCGCTGCTTTATAAAGTTCAAAGTAATATTTTATGTACTCTTACTATTATATAGTCGCAAACTTAAATAACATCTTACTATCCATTCATCCAATTGCATGCAATAAATTTCGGAAAACAAGCGTTTACCTTATGGCCCGTCATGAGTCTGACTTGTGTTCCAGTAGAACAGTCCCATAGACGAACTGTTCTATCACTAGAACCAGTGGCAACGTAATTTGAATTCGGATGAAATTGCACACACTGAAACAATCAACAACAATAGATTATGTAAGCCAAACATATCAGTAGGTATGAAAATGATTTAGTGTTTTGTCTTTTCACAGCAACATTAAATCAGTAGGTATGTATTTTCTTTGAATTGTAATATAAGTCAACTGAAAGCACTACCACGCCACCGCCGTACTGCTTAACTTGTGACCAAGTCCAAAACACTATAGAACTGAATTAATTATTTCCTTTAGATTTGATTTCTTTACGGAAAAAGATGACAAAAAAATGTTCGTAAACATTACACATTTTTGTCACAGTAATGTCATGGTGATTAACACATCAGTTTTTCAGCACTTACGTCAACGTCGGCCAAGTGTCCAGAGAAGATTCTTAGCGGTTGGTGATGGTCAGTGGCCCAGAGGCGAGCGGTACGGTCGTGGCCGCTGGACACGAAGTAGTGGCCGTGAGGTGACCAGCGCACGTCCCACACGGGCCACACGTGCCCGCGGTACACCACCAGGCACGTCCAGCATTGCAGGGACCACAGCCTCACTGAACGCATGCACAATTCATTACACAACATGCTCTATTCTACTCATTATGTATGAAACTCTATTTTTTTTTTTTACTTTTTCGATTAGTTTCAATACTCGATAAAGACGGAATTTTTAATCAATTTCCGATTTATTTTATAGTAACACAACTATACTGTATCCATTTCGATCTGAGACAAAAGGTAAACAAAGAATGTGTGGTTCTCAAACTTTTTTATTCAATTTTGGAATAAAAATATGGTATATTTAAGGGTGTTGATTTTTTATAATAAAAGAATACTTGTGCAAAATCCAGTTTATTACGAAAATAGACACAGGTTTTAATTTTATTTATTTATTCCTCTTCTGATGACGGAGAGTTATCATTTCATCAATTACAAAGCTTTGATAATATTCTTTTACATTCTTAATTTTTTCAAGAAGTTGCGCTTTAACTTCTTTTTCATCGAACGATATATTTTTCTCGTATAACCATTGCTGAATTTCTCCTTTTTTGTTAGCTGAAGTAGGAAGTTTTTTTTTTCTTCTGGAATGGTATGGTGCATTATCCATGACAACAACAGAATTTCGCTTTAATTTTGGCATAATTTCGGTAAACCACTTTTCGAAATTGTGGGAATCCATCTCGGAGTGATAGTCTCCATCACCTTTCTTTGCTTCGAATATGAGTTCGACAATTATAACAAATATTAACAAGAAACAACGAAATAATCAAGGACTCACTCGCACCAATCGTTGATTGAGAATAAAAAATGGCGGATATAATCCGGCTAAACCCGGAAGTCACTTAGTTCTACGTTAGGTATGTGATGGTTGTTCATCTTCATTTGGAAGTATTATAAATTCATAAAAGTTTTAGAACACTATTCATTTTAGGTCTTTTTAATAGCAAATATAAAGTAATCTAAACTTACGTTAAAAATATACCTAACATCAATTTAAAAATACTGAAAATTATTGAAGGTGACAAGTAATTCTTAGTTATCTTAAATTAAAATTTTGAATAACGAAATATTGAATAGTCGTATGTTTTTGATCAAACCTTTCGGCAATGAAGAAAATTGACATCTTAAAGAACCTTTTTTATGGTTTGTTTACCTTTTGTCTCAGGTCGAAATGGATAGAGTATAACTTAGATGATGAAGAACATTATGGTAACCATCTAAACGTATAGGAAAATGTCAAAAGTTGGCGTACACGAGTGTTTAACTTATTATTTTATGTAAGTATTTTTATTAATATGTTTATCTGCTTAATTTCCGGGACTCGAACCAAGTACGGTTCTGTGCTGTGGGAACCCTTAGGGCTATCGTACTTCTCTATCGCTTGTTCCTCGCTCTTGCTTGCACGCCCTGCTCAGGCGGAACGTGACAATGGCGGAAAGTGACAATGGTGGAACATGACATTGGTGGAACATGACATTGGTGGAACGCGACAAAGGCGAAACGTGACAATGACGGAACGTTCAATGAGTCATGCTTTTGCGTGCGTGCAGCCGGGGTTTCTTTGAT
This sequence comes from Calamotropha paludella, assembly GCA_927399485.1. Lineage (NCBI taxonomy): Eukaryota > Metazoa > Arthropoda > Insecta > Lepidoptera > Crambidae > Calamotropha > Calamotropha paludella. Next base: position 15,284,002 of record OV656807.1, on the reverse strand, counting down.
TTATAACACATTATAACGTAAAAAGTTGTAGATTTTATTTGTTTGTTTTACTTGCTTACATTCCAACAGTCAGCCTTCTCCTTATTAATAAGAAGTCAGTTTACGGTAAATAAAAAATTAAAAAATCAGCAAACACAATAACATTAATTTAGCAGGATTTTGAATATCTTCATAACCATAATAAATAGAAATACAAATGTTAGGTAGCTCATCATTATGTAGCTATCATCTCTTTCAATATACACTTTGAAAAGAAAAGAAAACTTCTAGCTGCTGTTATCCCAACAGGAAATTTGTGTGTGTTTGTGATTTCTTTTTCATTCTCATGCAACTTTACAATCAATTAGCGAATCAGCGAATCTAATCAGCGAATTACCTAATACACTGAAATTTGGAATTTTCTGAATTTCATGGGCACCTTCTTACCTAAAACCAGTTTCATTGTATGTATTGAAAAAATATCTCCTTAAATGCTTCATAATAAGCAGCACCATAGATTTGCATTCCTTATTTAATACCAAATAAGAAATATTGCAATACATATATCAAATGATAGTATTATTAAAATTATAACAAAATATTGTGTAACTAAATTAGACAATATATTATTTATGTATTATGTAAAAACATCTTTTTACTTACATTCTTACCTTATACTTTGTTTTTTTGGTTAACTAATGGAACTTAACACATAAATAGTTGCATTCAAATAAAGAAAAATTTTTGAACTTAAGTAGGTACCTGTTGAATCCTCAGAACAGGAAAGTAACAATGTCTTGAATGGATCAAAACCCACTTTGTACACAGGACCGGAATGACCGTGTAATGTGCGACAAGTGTCCCTATCTTTTTCCTCCATCATCCTTACCAGGACGTCACCTAAAAAGATGAGATTCTTAAAATTTCTTCTAAAAATTTTGCTGTTCCTCAAGGCTACTATCTTATATCTTTTTGATTCAAGCAAGTGCTCTCACTACTCACATTCCTTAAGTAATTTTTATATAAATCATACATATCTCAGGGTTAATAATTATGATCTTACTTTACTAATGGCATTCAAATAAGCTTGTCAACTATTTATAATTCATCAGTGATGTTTCAAAAATGAATACAAATTTCTATTTTTTTTCTAACAGATTATACTTGTATTGTATGTAAAATTTAATACATAATTTTAATAAAAATCAATATATACGTTAGCATGCTTTGCATTGGCATTGCTTACCAGCTTCTCTATCAATATCTTGCAGCTTCTCAGCCGACTTCATTCCACGTAATCGTACTGGAGTTAGTGTCCAAACCTAAAGCAGGCAGAGTTAATAAATTAAAAAAAATTTAACATTGGGTGCAAGTAAACTAACTTTCTATTGCTTTATGGTGCATGGAGAACTTTTGGTGCAGATTATAATAATAATAATATTGTACATTTTGACAGAATTTGTTGTTATTTCCTAAGATTTAATGGGCCCCATATAATATGTCCTATTTTCTTTAATTTTGATAAGTTTCTAATTAAAGTTTAAAAGAATTACCTTTATAGTAGAGTTATTGAAACCAACAGCCAATAAAGTGGAGTCATCACATATGTCAGCGCTAATGACAGTATGGCCGCTGTTTAATAATGTGTAGAAACAAATGGATGGCAAAGTGTCTGGCCCAAGGGCAACCCTCTTTGAAGCTTCTCTTAATGCTTTTCCCTTTTCCAATTTATCTGCTTCTTTGCTGAAAATGATAAAATTATTTTCGAACTGCCTCTTCTTGTGCTAACAATGTGTATATGTATGTATGTGTGTAAATTCTTCAAAGGAAAGATGTATATGTCTCATAATTTTCATTTTGATATATTATTTTAAGCATTTCACTATTTCATTAAAATGGGGCATGTAATGAGGAATAAATAAAATTTAACTTCTTTGAGCCGAAGACTCTAATTCATTGTTTTGAGAATGAAAATCATACAACTCTTTCAAGACTGCCACATAATTTTTGCCATTATCTGAATATATCTCTGCTGGCTCGTTGCGAAGCGCTACGAATCCGCAAAAAGTCATTATACAAGCTTTCTTAGATAGTCCTACACTGCCTAGACATAAAAAAAAAGTTAATGTTCAAACAATAATTTAAATAATGTGATAAATCCAGTTATATAAGGTGCTTCTTTTCGTAAGGATGGTTTGATAAATCAATTCGCATATCTACTTTTATTACTGGATTTTCCCCTAAAAATTGAGATACAGAAACAATATCTTATATTGGACATCAAGAGATTGATTTTGATAAATTTTATAAATTAAGATGAATGAACTTCTAATTCAAATTGAAAGCGTTTATTTTTAGGATTTTGATGGTGCAAAACATCTTTCTTAATTAATTTAAGCTATGTGGTGGCGGTGGCGCGCAGAGTGCAATAGCACCAAATAAAAGCCCTCTAATAATACTGGAGGCAATCATCTTTGACAATACTACTTACTATACTCGACAATGCTATCTATTTTGTGGTCTATAAGACCACAAAATTGGTAGCAGCATTTTCTAAAACTGCTCTTTTACTGTGATCTTCAATCTGTCTGCCAAGCATGGAGATTATGGCAAAACTCCACATTTGTGGGGGAGGAATGAATGAACTTTTCATTAGGATTATTATTAAAAAAAATACTTACAGTTCTGGTAAGGGAATTCTATCATTTGGTGGAGCATTAGGGTCTGACTTAGGTTTCTTCATAAAAATGTTATCTTTTTTAGCTTTCTTCTTTTTTGGCTTGTCAGGTGTCTCTTCCGACTCTTCTTCATCCTCAATAGGTACAGGAAGTACCTGAATGTCTGGCTCTTTCAATAAACCATAAAATACTTTGGTGCGATTTTCTGAAGAATAATAATTAAAAATTTAAGTTTTTAAAATATATAATGAGGTCATTTTTATTCTTTAGTGTTGGATTTAAATTAATCAAATAGAAAATTTGATGCCACTGCTATGTTTGTCTATCTTCTAAGACATTTTATAGCCTCTAAGCCTACAACATAACCTTATACAAATGTTATATAGATAACAACTGTAATTTACAGCATTATAAAGAGTTACCATTTTTTGCAGCTTCACCCAGAAGGCCACCTGCAGTTGCTCTAACCTGAACAAGGGTGCGACCTGGACCATCATGTATTTCGATCTGAATGTGGTTGTTGATGATGTTTATTATAACTGTAGAATTCTTTTGCTCATGTAAATATCTCTTCAACTGAGAAGATGCATCCCGAGACATCTGTACAACGAATTTATTTGTGCTGAAATATAAAAATAGAGTTTTGAAATATAAGAAAGTTAAGTACACACTTAACAATAAATATCATTAGTCTAATTGGTGCTTAGTTTATAGTTTTTTCAAAGTTTATAGGACAAATAAAATATATTGCTACTTAAATTTTTTTGGAATTAATTTAGGAAGATAAAATAAGCCAACATTATGGTATACACCTATAGGTATTGTTAAAGCTATTAATATGTAATTAAACAAATGTTATCACAACAGGAGAAGATCAATTGTGTCTGGATGTAGTGTTTTTTTAATCAAGCAAACAAAACCTACCTGTAAATTTCAGCCAGTTCATTCCCTTTAATTTGATCCTTATTTTTAACAATGGCCAATTTTTTAAGATCATCTTGGTAGTAGTCTTCTTGCTCGGGAGCAAATTTCTCCAAAAAGGTGGCTGCATGTTCATTATGGTCATACAATATGAGGAGTAAATACATATGAACAAACACTGGATATAACAGAGTAGAGAGTTCATGCTGCAATTACAGTTTTATATATTTTAATAATTTGTATAGAGAAGATAAAAAAAGAGAAGTATTGATATTTTTTTTAGCCTATCATCAGATAGGTAAGTATAACACAAAAATGTGTTAAAACTTTAGAAAAAAATAGAATACAAGTATATATTTTCACAATTTTTTTTAATCTACTTGGAACATACAAACCTTATAAATATCTAAAGAGATTTCAACGAATTTCTTTAAGCTGTCGTAAGCAAATTCGTAGCTGTAAGGATCACTTTCTGTGTGATGTGCTGTGAGAATACTAGCAATCTCAACTTCAGGCAAATCCAAATTCTCATATTCTACATCACCCAAGCTTGCTTCCTTTCTCAATATTTCCTCTGTACCCTGGAGAGTTAAGTAATAAAATTTATTAACATCCTTGGTTTTGGTAAACAAGAAATCACTAGGTATTTACATTTAAGAGCTTACCTTGAGATTATACTTCCGAAGCAGTTGTAACACAGCTAATAATGGCGTTGATTTGTCCCCCATTATTATTAGTAAATACTAGTCAGTAATTAACGATTCAAAATGCATACCCAGATCCAGATACGGACTTAATTTAAAAGTGTTTGACGTTTGTTTAACCTAAACATTTTTTTTTATAATTTAATTCTCCTTTCTTAAAACGGCAGGCAAAGGAATCTACAGTCCATACAGCCTTGCTTATATTGATGTTTTCATATTATAAAATGCTTCTTTTCTTCATATCTTCTTTACTATAGATATAAATTTATAAATTTCGAAGTAGGTATCTGCATTGCTCAAGAAATTTCTTGAGTCGCGTGGGATTGGTTTTTCTTTGTAGATAAGCTTCAATTTTTTAATTAGTATGTTTCTTTGAATTTTAATTGCTGTACATTCATAAAAAATATGGTGCAAAGATTGATTACTTGAGTGACAACATTACGTAGAGCAGAAGTAACCAACTAAAGTCTGAAGAGGTTGATCTTTGAATGAGCCCATTCAACCACCCATTCTGAGTGGACTGGATGTTGTAAAGAAATTTCTTGGCTGTAGTATACCCTTTTCAAACCAAAATCTTTGGATGCTGTTCTGAATATCCCCAAAACACTTGCCTTTTTCTTGCAGGGACGCTCTCCAATATCTTTGCCACTTTTCATTTATTTCTTTTCTTAAATAATCAGCCTTGATTTATGTAGCAAATTATTTAAACTATATACTTATTAACAAAAATATTTGAATTATTTTGAACAATAAGCCTCTACAAAAATGATAAATCATTAATAAATGCAATCAGCCTTTACCCAAATTAATTTATTTTGGCGATTTTTTAAATATTACTTAGATGCATTCAAGGCCGTACGATATATATATATATATATATATTCTGCTATATAAATAATAAGCCTTGATTCAGTAATAAATTTTAAACTGAAATATAGCTTCACAAAAATTCGACGCTTCTTCTCAGAATTATAATCCCATAATAGGATTACTCAAAATATTTCTTTTTCCGAACTGTTTAACAGGCAAATTGCTGTTTGGAGCAGCTAAAAGTAGATAAGGATGTTAGTACACAATGCACTTATGCCAACCTAAGTCATTGTAAGGCACGATCAAGCAGTTCCTGTTTCATAAAAAAAAACACAAATAATTTTTTTAGGGCCGAACTATTAGGTTTAGTGAAAAATCATAAATAACATGCCTTTACGAGTGTCTCAAGGACTATCGATCGGCATCCAAAAAATACGATTTGTCAAAAACCTCTATAATAATAATAATCTTTATTTGCCTTGAACGAGGTAGAACTAGAGCTCTTATAACTAATAAATATATATATGTCAACCAAATTAAAATAATTGTCACGATGTATAACAAAACCTAATGTATAATAAATAACTACTCTCTATTCTTAAATATCTTAATTTTTTTAAAGTTCAAAAGCTAAAATTTATCATTCAATAAATCGTCAGTACTATAATAACATTTACTCAACAGAAAAGATTTAAATTCATTTTTAAATAAATAAATGTTGAGATTCCTTATTGCGTTCGGTATCTTATTAAAATTGTAGGACCCATAAACAGTATGCTTTTAATAAGTAGAGTAGTTCTAAACCTTTCTAAGTGCAGTCTGTCATTATCTCGTCTGTTTCGTTTGATAAAATCAGATAGTTTTGGGAACAAAGACGGATTTGATTTTACAAATATTGCTACTTCATAAATATAGATGGACGGGAGTGATAGAATATTATATTTTATGAAATATGGCCGGCAGCTATCAGTTACTCGCAAATTGAACATGGCCCTAATACAACGTTTTTGTGTAGGAATAAATATATAATGTCAACGAAAGAGATCCCGAAGTTTTTATCTATACGCATCCGAGCGAACCTCGGCACTTGCGCAGTTGCCCGTTTTTTTTAAAGTATAATTCTAACTTTGAGCATTTTTGTGATCTCACGTAAGAACTATTGAGACTCCCTCCCACCCCCTTGTAAGAAAAATAAGACATGGTCGACCCCCTCCCCCCCTAAATCGTCTTACGTAATAAATGAATGGCCCCTTATTATAAATCAATCCAAATATATAATAAACTACCAACGTCAATAACAGAAATTAAAAATATTAAACTCTTTAACAAAAAGCTAAAAACGTTATTAATTCAAAAATGTTACTACTCATTTCAAAAGTTCTTAAGTGATAACATAAAACAAAATTCAAAATATTGTGTTCGACGCAAAGTATCGCTTAATTGTTATTAGCCTTTGCTATTTAATAAATTTCATTATTACCTATATATTCTTATTGGTGTTATATTTTATATTTGGTTTCATGCGTATTGGCTCTAATATTATTAGTATTGTTTGATACAATTTTACTATACCCTTACAGGGTGCATGTATAGGTAGCAGTTTTTATTTGTTTCCTACGAATATTGTCTGTGAACCTCTTTCTGCGTTTTATACCTACCTTTTTTGTTGGAACCACTCACATCAAATTCTTCAAAACTCTCCGTACTTACATTAACTTGCGATAACATTAAAAGATAATTTTATTTCAGTATCTTTCGGGGTAGAGCTGTTGATCATATTCAACGAAAATTTGAAATAGTAATCTACTGATAAGGTAGGTAACGAGTTGCGGCAACACAGCCGTGCAAGGGCTCAAAGTTTTCTCCCTCGCTATTCCATCAATATTCTGTAAATAAGGCGACTCAATGCAACGTCATAATGTCCTTCATTAAAACGCATGCTTTTGATCCCTTGCATTGGCTCCCAAAATTTTGTAATAAGTCTGCCCTCTAGAAATAGTTGTAATTCAAATGGAAATATTTCTCCAGTTGCTTTAAGTACGCAGATTGTGCTATAAGTATGCAACCTACCCATATAGGCTTGAAAAAGGCGTTTTGTACCATAAGGGGTCCCAGATCGGTCCATTATAAAACACTTAAATGTTTGCAAATTGTTAGTAACGTGGCAGACTATTTTGGCTCAAACTTGAGCAGACATTGAAATATTATTAAAGCAAATAAGGCAGAGACGAAAATAAACTTGCTCCATCGCCAGGTAAGTATTTCTACCACTCTGCATCCATTTTAAAACAAACGTTAATTTAGTTAACAAACAAAAATAAAACTAAGTAGTTGAAATCAAGCTTTGAAATAAACTTGATAAGTATCTAAATGAATAAGTAGGTATTTAATCCATCTATATATCATGGAATTATACCTGAACATACATAAAAACAATAAATATCCGAATTGATAACCTCCTCCTCTAGATGGATCGTATTGATAAATCCAGGATTCGTCACTTGTTACAATGTCGTAAGCTAATTATCAAGACATTAATCGTGTCATGGCACCATTCCACACTGGCCTGCTTCTGTGTATAGTCAGGTTGTGCGGCACCCTTTCAATCCCCAAAAGTTAGAAGTTAGTTACCTATGTTAAGTTAGTTATGCCAACGCTATATTGACTAAGCCATAAATGCCCTTTGAAGTCGATAAAACGATTAAATCATCGCAGGGAAATGTTACCGATGCGGATTCATTTTTCAACGACATTCAATAATTTAATTTGGCCCTCAAAAATGTTTTCGCTTCAATTTTAGCGCTTGACTTTAAATCAAGATAATCTTTTAATATAATTGATAACAGCTAACAAAGCTCATTAAATAACAAAACTGATGTGATAAAACGGAGATCATAACATCACATGTATAACTTATGAACGATATTGGTAAAAAAAACAAACTAGATGTAGCGTGACTGGCGTTACTACCTCGCGATATCTTTACATTTACGTCTATCGATGAATTATTAGACAAAAACACCTACGTAGAAACCCCCATTTTGAATGAAGTCAACGTTAAAGTTACTTATAATAAGACTATGCGTTTAGGTGTGAAATAGTATGGCAAAGTACTGTCTGTATAACCCATATCACTAATGTGTTACATTGTAGCCACCTCCTTTACAAAAGGGTCTGATGGATCGTCTGATCGACAACAGAGTGTGTGACCCTAGTCTGTTACATAAAAAGAGAAAGTTACTTTTGGACATTCTTCGTGAAAAGTTAATAAGGTATAGTGCGAAACTTTAACTTATAAATCTGGTAAGCATATCGTTTGTCAGGGTATTATGTCGAAAACGTATAATTTTTCAGGAAAAAAAAATTGAAATTTCTCTTTGGTTTTTTCAACCGCTATTATTATTTGGCTGAGATCACCTAGTTTTTTGAATATTTATTATTTTATTTAGTTTCTTAGTTTGCGAAAATAGTGAAATTAAACACTGTGACTTTTGAACGTAAAAAGTATAAAATTTTGAGTTGAATCCCTGTTCATCCTTTTCAGAATATTAACTTCTCGTTTACACATCGATATTATCTAGAGTTTGAACTGTAAATCTACTCTAATATTATAAAGAGTAAACTTTGTGAGTTTGTTTAATATACCAATATCTGAAACAATTTAAGCGACTTAAAACATTTTTCATGAGTAGAGGGTTACAATATTCCTTAGTGACTGAAGGCTACGTTTGATAGTAATTAAATATGTTTGTCGCCCAGCGAAGTGGGCACGGGTTAGCTAGCTAATAATATCTTTTTTGCACACATTCCGAAAAATATATACATATAAAAAGAATAAGAGAGACAAAAATAGAATCAGGCGGTCTAATTGCTTAAAAGCAACTTTTTTAAGCAAACTTGGGTACTGCGAAGTAGCTCGTAATATGGAGTTTGTATTAAGGTATTGTAGTAAACTATGTTTAAAAAGTATTTCTTTGAATGATAAGTATTTTCAACAAATTAAAGAAAGGACTATTACTGCTTACTCATTAAACCACCACGTGAAGTATGCGCCATAAAATCGTAAAGTTTGCTGTAATTTTTGCTGAATAACCGCTTTGTTGTCTCCATGTTATCTAAGTGTAATATCTAAAGAATTAATTAACATTCCTGGTTGGAATTTAAATAAATCCCCTTGAAAACGGTCCACTATAAGTTTAAGTATCCATCATAAGTTAAAGATTCAATGAATTCATTGAAATAAGTTAATGTTGAGCCATTAATTTTTTATTTTTATTTTGAGCGGTAACGACGCATTACGTTTCATACAAACTTTTAAAGTACCTACTAATATTTCAAAATAAGCATACTGATTCTTATTAAATTTTCTACACTTACTGAAGATTTGTATGTTAAAAAGTTAGTGGAAAACATTTTCAAAATGTTTCATTTAAAAATATGTCTGAAATTGAGACTAAGGTATTCCTAAATTTAGGGTAAAAGCCGGATAGTTGCCTCAGATGGATACATGCCTCAGTTTTGAATGCGCTATGTTAGGTATGTTGGTGGCATTAGCGGTTGATTATGATTTGAAGTGTCCTCCCTGCTGACCTAGGTTTCATATAAGCCGTTAAAGTAGGCGCACGTGTTTTCTCCGTGTAAGCAAAAATCTTCCGCGGTGAAACTTTGACAGGCGTCGAAATTATATTGGTAAGTTTTTACTATTAAATATTTTTGTAATTAATTGTAGTTTCACTCACCTTTTTGTTTTTTTACATGCATTAGAGTTTGAATAACAGTGCGCATTAGGTTTTATTGTAAAATAGATTTTATTTATTTCGTAAATAGAAAGGGCAAGTATCCGTATCAAAAAGGATAGTTGCCCTGTTTACTTTTGCGGATAGTTGCCCTAAAGGTAACTATCCGTATCTATAAATTCTTTAACGAGCAGAAACATTTTTTTTTTCTTTTGGTGCTCTTTTTAACTTATAGTGACTTGTTTTAAATAAAATAAGAACCGAACAAAAACCAATCAAAGGAAAAAAAGGCAAAAAATCGATCAGGGTCGCTGAAAAGATATTAAAAGTGAAAAACGCTAATTCACAAATATTGTGCAGAATGTTTTGATTTATGATTTTACTAAATCGAAATAAGATTGGATTTAATTTAAGATGTGTGAAATGTGGTTGCATGAAACTTGTTCCACATTTAAAAACCATTGCATGAGATGTGGAAAGTTAAAAACCCTGGCTTCTGGTGATAATAAATGCTAATGCCAAAGTTGAATACCATATTTTTCTATCTTTAAATTAAATAATAATATTTCATTATTACCTAATCCAATTTCAAATTTCGAGACAATTGTTTTGTAATTTTATAGTTTAATACTTGAGGACAGAGCACTGTTTTAGAATGTAATTAATATTGTGGTAAATACTTAATGAAGAATCGCAGTAAATAATAAAGGCTTACTATAACTTAAATACTTAAAATTACTTGAAACTTATCTGAAAGAAGATAAGAAGGACATAGAGAGGCGTCTATCCTTACGCGAGGCAAGTATCCCCCGAAGCATTTTTAACGTTAGGCTACTATCCGCTATAGTGGGCAACTATCCCCTTTTTGAGAGGTCAAATCAAGCAGGATTTACTCGAAATATATACAAGGTCATTATATAAACACCATCCAAATTTATAAATGATATTCTTTGAAGAGAGTAACGAAACAAGATTTTTTTCTTTTAATATCACTCAGTACTAAAATATTAAGTTAAGGCTATACAAAGTTATCCGAGGAAAACTACCGTTTTACTGTCACAATCACGCTACGCACGGTGTTGTAGCAGATGATTACACAACCCCCGCCCCGCCCTCCCGTATTTCATTGATACATTACGCTACGCACGGTGTTGTAGCAAATGACTACACGAAAGGTCGTGGGTTCGAATCCTACCTGAGGGCTCCGAGGCTTAGTTGTTTTTACACACGTATTTTATATCTTATAGAAAATATTGCATTGTGAATGCAAAAAAATTAAATAAGAAACATAATTATAGCTGGTTTCATCCTAATAAATTGTTTAATATTTGTAAAAATATTACTTTCGATGTTGAAGGCAGTTAGCGTTCAACATTGGTGGAACGATACTAGCTTATAGTAGAAGTTGAAATACGTTTGTAAATTTCGACACGTTTGCCAGTGTCTCGGTAACTCAGCGGTCAGAGCACTCGCCCGGATTGCGAAAACTCGTGGGTTCGAATCCTACCTGAGGGCTAGGAGGCGTAGTTGTTTTTTACACAAGTATTTTATATCTTATAGAAAAAATTTGCATTGTGAATGCAAAAAAAATTAATTAAAACCACAATTTTTATGAAATTTTTTGAAGTCTAAACGCCCCGCACACCTTTGCTTTACTCCAACCCAATAATAAATTAAAGAACCAATCATAAAACACTTACATAAAGATTAAAAACAATCGTTTAAGAGTACTTCATTAACTGTTCAAAATGTAGACCATTTCTCTCCAAACTGAGTCTTGCACGTTTACGAACATTGTCTTTAATTTTATTAAGCACTACAGTGTCATTTTTCACTTTGTCAAATGCACGGATTATTTTTATTTTTAAGTCCTCGAGGCTTTGGGCCTCCTCCACAAAAACCCGCCGTTTAATTTCGCCCCACAAAAAAAGTCACAAGGCGTGAGGTCTGGTGATCGGAGCGCCCATGGGACGGGGCCTCCACGACCGATCCAGCGATCACCATGTTCGGTGTTTCATATTTGCACTAAAACGCACTTGATGATAGTTCTCTCTTATCACGTGCGGGTTCCGGAACGAACACCAATGCTCATTGTGTTGGTTATACAGTCCCACGCGAGTGAATAAAGATTCATCAGTCCATAAAATAACAGCACCAGGATGTTCAATCAGCCACTCACAAAAGGTACGGCGAGGCACGGCATCTGCTTCACCTAAAGACTGCACTTTCTGATGGTGATAAGGATGCATGGTTGCGGCTTTAAGTAATTTCCAAACCGCGGGTTGACTTACGCCGAAACGTCTTGTTGCGTCATTCGTACTAGCTCTGGGATTTCGATCAAAGAAATCAAAGATTTCGTCTTCGATTTCAATTGCAAGTCTACTTCTACCACCTCCTCGAGCGTGTGATGGCGTCGTAAATTGTCCGTGGTCAAGTAAGCGTTGATTCGCAGCTAAAATGGTTTGACGATTCGGTGTTGTAGCATTAACGAAACCACTATTTCGAAGACGAGGAAGACTTTCAGCTTCGTACAGTGCACGGCCACCGTTTAAGCTTTCTCCACTTAAAATATAGCACCGTACCATCTCGTAATACTCGCGGTGTGAATACATTTTGTTAGGTAGGTATTTATGTGATGTAAGCGCGCGGGAGCACAAGACATACACCGCGGGCAGTTCCCGGGTGACTGATTTCATTGCATAGATGTCGCCACAACAAGGGTTGCCTACCGTACGAAAATACTTTATTTCGAATGATTTGATGTTTTTGGGATTTTGAAAAATTTAGTAGTACAGCTCGACAATAAAGAGTTGACAAAAATATTCCGGAACTAATGTACACTTTTTGTTGGCAACACCTCCTTATCTGTCAAAACTGTCAAGACATCGACTAATTTTTTGCTTAGTTAAGAAGTCAATTGTTATTCTAGTGTGTTTTACGTGATATTTCTTTATCCTTGGTTTCATCATAAACAAAACATACCGTATCGGTTCTCGCGATATAATATACAATATACAGAACAGATAGTGAATATGTTACACCGAAAGAATGTTTTAAAAAAATGATACGATAAAAAGAAAAATAATCGATTGCAGAAGTATAAAAGTGCGTGGGAAAACGAACATGGTGATTGGTTAATTAATGATCCACAGAACGAATATAATGGAAAATGCAAATTGTGTGGAATTGCATTTACAATTGCTTCAGTATAGGAGTAGGACAAGTAAGAAGACAAATTTTCTTTTTTCTGTGTGTGCCCGTGTGTGTGTGTGTGAATGGATATGGTTGCATTAAATATCCAAACTAAACTATGCTATGCTAGACTGTAAAGATGCTGTGTTTGCAATTGTTTAATAGAGATACTAATTTGATACAAACTGCAAAAAGCAATAAAAAATATGCTTTTAAACATAATGATAAAGGAAAATAAATTGTACTTTATTTTCATACTATGTACTTTTTTTTCTTACCTATATTAACCAATTTACTTTAACTACAAAAATAAAAGGTGGCAACCCTAGCCACAATCTGCGCGCGCAGCCACGATCGCGGCTCGCCGCATGCGCTTTGAAATTGGGTAAGTCAATATTCTAACTTTTTGCAAGTTATAAAAACATCGACTTCAAAGTTATTACGGGTTTCTGCAAAAAAAAAAACAATATTTTATTTCCATTCTTTGTTCTAATGGAAATAGTAGTATTTACACGACTCTTATAAGGCTATTGAATTATTGATTGTTATTTTTTTCTTTTATTAAATAATCAAAATTTACTATTTCAACGTGACATAAAAATTTACAGTAAACATTATCATTTTTAGCATAAAAATCATAAATAGCCAGATGTGTCTTAATATTCTAACGTTAATTCTTACATTTTGTGTTAAATTATGAAAATACATCAATGAAAAGGCCGAATATGTATATATAGTAGAGTCAATCTGCAGGTTGAGTGGTGAGAAAATTCCCCGAACGGGTGAAAGTTGTTTTATTTGCTGTAAAATGGTGTTAGTAATCTACCTTGTTTATCTCTCTTATTTATCTATCTACTAATGACATTTTTTGTAGATCTTGACGTCCTCTACATTTTATAGTCAATCGATTTTTCTGTGAAATGCATACATTCCGAGAAAAATGCATTTCAAAATTTTTTTAGCTGTTTTTTTGGAGTTTTCCAAAAGACGCACCAAGATGGAGCGTGGCCACCTTCAAGGTAGATTACTAACACTATTTTACAGCAAATAAAATAACTTTCACCCATTCGGCAATTTTCTCACTCAAACGATTTTTTCTTCGACAGATTGACTTTCTAACAACTCAATTTTGGAAAAAGAAAGTTACGTCGTTATTTCTTACTGTACCTCGGCATCAACACCCCCCGCGCCCCACCCCGCTGTTTCATTCAAAACATTTCGGCCGTGTTTGACCTTTCGGGCGACCTTTCTTTTGACCAGTAACCAGCTGTTGTAATAATTCGCTCGGACAAAATAATATTTTTGCGGAAATTTTACCTACCAATTTTTTTTCATAAATGAAGTGTTTGAATGATATCTAATGCCTAGAAAAAATTTGGATGGTGTTTATATAATAACCTTGTATTTACTATGTTTACAAAAATAGGCTGTTATGAAAGATTAAAGACCTATGTATTAATATAAACGTCGATTTGTTCTTAATAAAAAAATATTTTTTAATTATGGAGCTTTTTTGAAAAGTAGGGCAACTATCCGGCTTTTACCCTATATATAAAAGCCGAGAAAATTTCATTGAGACGATAATAATTTAATTAAAGGAATAAATTCGTACAAAATTGTCAGATGTAAGATATATTACTTTGATGTGCCGTCGCTTGCTACTTTTTTGCAAACTGTGACTTAATATATATACTACCTATACATGGACTATAAATGTTGGGCTTTAAGATCAGAAATTAATATTATATAGAAAATTCTGAGCATTTGTTATATGGGCAATAATATCCATAACACAGTACTCAATAATGAATTACAAGTATTTTTTCTAGAAAATTTAATTTTACTAACATTGTATTTATTATTGATAACATCAAAATTTAACTAGCTACAGGCCATGCGTTGCTGAGACTCAGTAGTTATAGTAGATTAAATTTATTGTTTACTCATTACTATGATACAAGTAAATTAATATTTGCTAATAAAGCTGAAAATAGTGTAGGCGATTTTAAATTGTATGGGATTTTAATTCTGTCAAAACTTGAAAATGATAGGTAAAATATCGGAACTTTAAAATAAGGCTCAAACTAACATACTCGTTACAGTTTTATAATTTTTATATTTTATGCATTTTTCAATGCGATCTTATGAGATAAATTATTACAATAGAAAAATAATAGAATAAATTGACTCGGGTCACAAGTGAATTCTCAGGCGGGAATCGAACCCGCAACCTTTGGAAATCTGGGCCAATGCTCAATTTGGAGAGATTGTGACCCGAGTTGATTCTTTCTAGTATTTTTCTATTATAATAATCTATCTTATATTCGTTATAAATTTACCTACACAGCATATTTAAATAATTTATCGAACTAACCTTATGGGTTAGTTCGAAACACTACTGTCGTATAATAAACATTTAATTTCCAATAACAAATATTGAAGTCAATAATTAAGATGAAACTATCATATATTGTTTTGACGACCGTTTGGTGCAACGGTAGCGATCCTGCCTTTCGTACCGACGGTCCTGGGTTATAATCCCGGAAGGGGCAGATGTTTGTATGATGAATACGAGCATTTGTATCTGAGTCATGGATGTTTGTATATTTCTATAAATATTACTTATTTATGTATGATATATGTATATCCGTTACCCTAGTATCCATAACACAAGCCTTACAGTGCTTACTTTGCGCTAGGTTAATTGGTGTGAATGTAGGAAATATTTATTTATTACTTATTTATTATTTATTTATTTATTTTAACTTAGATCAAATGGCAGGTAGTTACGAAGTTTGATCAAAATCAGTTCAGTAGTTTCAGAGTTTATCCCGATCATACATCGTGATACGAGATTTTTATATCTATAAGATTTTTAGTTTTTGACAACTGATTCAGTATAATATGTGCTATGGTATAGCTAGTCTTAGCTAGGTTACCTTTCGAGTCCCTTTTGTATCGATCAGATTCACCTTTTAGGGGTTCGATGATAAAATAAGAGCTTAAGCCATTTGTAAGTTACGCCACTTGTAAGTCGCCACAATGTGACTTGAGAACTTATGGTGTGTCTTTAAACTTATGTAAAGAGACATATTTTGTGATAAGTTCATATGAATATATGAATATCATATGAATTTGGACGAAATTAATCCTGCAAGATTTACCTTTTGTTGAAGATTCATCCGTTAATTAAACATCCCCACCTGTGTTGCATGCAGTTTATTAAGTTTCTGTATTACTTTCATAAATATTTTTATGTATCATACTGTTATATATATAAAATTAAAGAAAACAACAAATTATTCATTACGAGGTTTAATTACTTCGCGTTTTGGAATGTGATTACAAAATGAGGGTTGCAAGTAAGCGGTAACACGTAACATTATTGTTAAAACTACAATCATGTAATAAAATCAACAGTATTATTAATTTATACATTTATGAAAGAATTAGAACATTGTAATTGTATGTAAGTACATGTTTAAATAATAGTAATAATTGTTAAAATATGCTAATTATAAGCATTTTGTATTAAGTACGGAACCTTAATACACGACTATTATAGACTTCAATGTCATTAAATACATAATTTACCTACATCACAGTTCTACTTTTACTAGAAATAAATCTGGAAAACTTTTCAATTTTTATAGAAAATAATATTGAAATCATTTCGTAATTAAAGAAAGTTATATTGCCTAAAAACTGTATTATTTCCAGTTACGAACTTAGTCACCTGCAACTTAAGCATACACAGACAAAGTATCTGTGTATACTCTTTGCGAAATTATCATTGTGTATTTCTGTTTAAATCAGCAAGTGCCCGTTTATTAACCTTATTACAATCTACGAAATTGAAGGTAATTAACGACATCTTAAAAGTAGAGTAAAAACGCTATGCAAACTTTATCATCTCTATAAAGGCTTACAAATAAATATTAGTCAAATTAATACAAGGTTATATATTGAAAAGGTTTGAGCTTCATTAATAATAACTATAATTACATTGCGATATGTTTTGCAGGTCACCTTTCTTAATAGACATTAAGAAAGATATAAAAAAATAACACTTAGCAAACTTTCTAATTTCACGATTGAACAAATATCTCTTACGGTGCATTCAGACAGGCGAATTAGTACGTACACAATATATAAGTATATTGTTACATGCTCACATAGCATGTTATGTAGCTAATTATATTATAAATAACCACGTGTATTTCGTAGTTGTATCTATATTAAATATTTAAGGTAATAAGTTAAAATAAAATACTAGCTTCAAAAGAATATTATTTGCTGTTAAAATAGTTTTAATTTCGCAAATGACATTTGAAAATGATTTGTGTAAATAGTTCCCTAAATTTCAATTTTACATACAAATGAGTTTCTCATTTAGTTTAAGCAATTATTAATTTAATGGCATTTTCTACTTTGATAAATTATCGTATAAAAAATTGTAGTACAAAAATTATATATTAGAATTACAGAATAATTAAACTTTTGACAATGGTTAGAGTAACTTATTAAAAACCGATAGATCGTGACACTCAAATATTGAATAATTCAAATATTATGATGGTCCTAACTTTAAATATAATATAATCAACACTTACAACGACCTGTCTAAATGCACCTCTAAGGTATAATAAACACATCTTAAGATAGAATGTAAGCTTATAGCTACAACAGCAATACTCTAAATTACACGTTCATCAGTCTTAAGATCCGTCTATTATTACCGTTAATAATACTATTTACAACACTAATATTGCGTTAGGAGGTGTAATGATTGTTTATATCAAATTATTCTAGACTTAAATAACGTCTACTTTTTCACTCTATCTTTGGTCGTCGATAAGTAAAGCTATTATATCAAGATTAATCGATTTCGTTCTAAAATGAAATAGTATAATATGACTAAATTCTCAGATTTTAGTAAATATTTAGACTAAGTAACGTATTATAAAGTTCTATCGAAAAGTCAAACATTAAGTGATAGATACATTGATTTTTCATGTCAACAAATCTATTTGTAAATTTTCACTAACATAACATTACTCAGGTAATAGATAATTATTTGAACTAGGTATGAATTGAAACTATCACGTTATACCGACCCAATTTTTATACACATGTACTGTACAACAAAAGTGATTTATTGGTAATTTTTTTTAACTTAAACAGAATTATAGGGAGGTCGGGGAATACAAATAAGAAGGTTCTTTTTGAAGAAAGTATAAAATTATATGTAAAACAAGACCATGGAAATAAAAAAAAAACAAAAGGTAGGTACAGCAGGCAGTTGCGGCCCCCAGCTTATGCACTAGTTGTCGATAATAGTTTTAGAGCCATGTCTTTCTTTATAATATTAATATCGATGATCAAAAGATACATCTCTCTCTTTTAACTTGTTTTAAATTCTGTTAACAACTTTATTGACTTGTCTAAAATGGTTTCACCAAACAAATGGATGAATCAAATTTATGGTATAATGGCTACGCTTCAGAATCACAGGTCTGTCAGTTTTAAAGCTTAAAATGTTCAATTATATTAATTGAAAACTTATAGCAAAATGACTTGACAGGTGAAATAAAATTACTATATGCCTATGAAAATAAATAAGTATTCACACACGAACACGTAATCGTGTTGCTCAGAATCCTGTGGGGATATCAGTTTTAATCAATTTGTTACTGGATGTAATTAAACAATAAGGTGAGAGCTATCATTATGTATGGAAAATTAAAAAATAATTTAGTCATTTACCAAATGTTTTCGTTCATAGTAATTTTATGGGCCTATATTGTAATTAAACTAGTTGTTACTTAATTTAGATTTCCTTAACATTCTCTAAGTGACGAATCGAAAATGAATGAGTCAGTCTAAAAATCTTGACTAGAACAGTTATGGGCGTCAAGCGGTCGCGGCGGAACGTCTTCAAAAGGCATAACGCGTGAGGAGGAGAGCTCACGGGATATGCGCTCTGCAGCACCCAAAACTCGCAGCAAATTCAGGCCTGCAAGTTTGCGCAGCTCTTCTATGCTCCAGCCTTTCTCCATGAGTTCCGCAAACAACAGAGGATAGGAGGACACGTCTTCCAAGCCTTGTGGTGTACTGCGATAGTTATACTTATATTAAAAAAATATAACAAATATTTTTATAAAACATTTTTTTTTCATGAAACTTATTTTGATTTAATGTTACGAAAAATATGTAATAATTTACTATTTCATCATGCTGTAACCATAGTAATTCCATTATATTTTTTTGTGATTAATTTTATCTTAAATTTATGGTCACTCTATACCTGAACTTAATCTTCACATATACTTACTAATTTATTCCATCATAGCCTGCACCTAGGCCCACGCTGTCTACTCCGGCCACTTCGCGAATATGGTTAATATGCGCTGTAATTTAAGCAAAAGATTTATGAGGACACAACTCAGTTGTAACAGTAATATTTGCTGTCCTTGCAAGCTATTTATAGAGTAAAATTTAGTAAAACACACAAATAGGTACGGTCAGCCTCAAAAACACTATAGTCCGGCCAAGAAAAGATTTGAAATAAAAAATATTCGCATTAAGCTGAAAATTGATAGAGATGTTAGGAACATCATCTATACATATAAGTAAAATTGGAGTGTCTGTTTGTAATATTGAAATACCCGTTTTTTACTACATGCATATGAATATATATACGGTACATACACCAAAATAACATTTTTTACAATTTTTGTCTGTCTGTCTGTCTGTTTGTTCCTTTGAGACTTTTATTGGCAGGTAGCTGATGTTATAAGGAGTAACTTAGGCTACTTTTATTTAAAAAAGTTCTTTTATTTTAGAAAAATAAAATTACTGTGCCACAGCAACGCGTGGCTGGGTCAGCTAGTTACAAATAAAATGTAAAAAGTCCCCACCGATCCGATGTACGCTTAAAAAAGATATTCAAGGGCAAAGGTAGATATTATCGGTTTTTTGCATTTCAATGGAAAACGGTAACTTTTATCGTAAAAATAGGTCAGACCAAAATTGCAGATCGTGCAAGTGTTTACAAAAATTACTGTTATACTTTTTTCCCTCAGTGTCACCATTTCTGAGAAATCGTAATTCTAAAAGTTGAAGAACTCATATTTTGTATTATTTTATTACGCACACATTTCCATGCCACTTGTGAGGTATTTTTTTAACGTGGTTTCCTCGGTTTGTGTATTCCATTAATTATGTTTAATGTTATTTATTAAATATTATTCTATTAAATAATAAATGATATGATTAGAAATGATGAAAGCGGAATAAAAAAAAAAATACTTATAGTAAGTAATTTTGAAAGTATTAGTCTGACTGAAAAACATCTAATAATTCCACGTCAATAGTTGTCTTCTTCTTGCTGAATATTTGTAAGTTATTCTGATAATGTAGTAGTGGTCTCCTCATCAATATCTTCATTCGTTGTATTTAACTCAGCATTAGAGCATGACTGACCTTGACAATTCGAACATGCTGGTAAACAAAATTACCCGACCTTTTTACAGCCACATTTTGAACTGCAACCTTTTCTGCAATTGCAAGAAATGGTGTTCAGAAGTTTTTTCGGCGCAGGTGGAAGTAAAGTTTTTTTAGCGCCATTATCAATCAGTCTTCTGGGTCTAGTTGATTGCCTGGCCATACCTGGACTTGGTAATATACTCGATATAAGTGTTGATAAGCAAAAGCTGATGTTGCAGGAAGACAAGATAGCTGTAAGCTCTTATTGATCCGCGGATTTTAAACAAAATTTAAATATTTATACTTGTCTAAACAATTAATCTTTTTTGGAGCTCGCCATTCAGACAAAAGCGTAGCAGACAGATGTTTTCCATGTTTTCCGAGGTTACATAGGCAAATGAAATTAGGGACTGAGTTTCTTTTCAGTGTATATTTTCTGAATCGTATAATGTGTAAGTATAAGTTACACAAAGTAATATTTTTACTTACATTAAATGTCCAGCCGTGCGTATTATATGGAATATAATTTCTTCAACTTTTAGAATTGCGAATTGTCAGAAATGTATACGTTGTACGATCTACAATTTCAGTCTAACCTATTTTTATGATAAAATTTATCGATATTAAAATATTAAATATGATATTAAAATGAAAAAACCGATAACTTCGATCAGGGTTATTGCGAATATCAGTATCAGCATCACCATCCGCGGATTATCAGCATTGTTTTTAATATCTGCCTCAGCATCAACATCAGCAACAAACAATGCTGATTTTTAATGCTGACATTCAAGTCGTAACGTGTTTGTTGAAGGCGGGACTTAGCGCAAGACACGCAGAGCTTTTTATTCAATCATAAAAAAACTGTCATTTATAATCTCATTTGCTTGTTTTGTTAGCATACATTAGTTGGAGGTTGGAGATATATTGTGTGACGTACACGCATAGTGTACTAATAAGAAATAAAATACGTAATCTATAAACCAATTTAAACCGCCTCCTCCAATGAAAACCTTATAATAATATTTAAAAAAATCTGTTATCAGCCCACAATAAACAATATTATTTTTTTATAATAAATATTATGTGCAAGGCTAGGGCGACGATTGTGCGCATTATTGATTAATTAATAGTTGATAATATAATTATATTTATAATAATATTATAAAAAAACCCTTAAAAATGTTAGTAATTATCATCTTCTTTACAAATAAAGCGATAACTAAACGTTGGTTATTATTGTAAATGATGATTACAAAAACATGTATTATATTTGTATACTTATACTATAGATGTATAGTATATTTTGTAAACAAAGCATCAGCATCCGCTGATACAGTAAAAACCGGAATCAGCAACATCCCTGACCTTTGACCTTGAATAACTTTATAACCATACATGGGATCGGTGGGGACTTTTGACATTTTATATGTTCCTAACATTTCTACCAATTTTCAGCCTTATGCGAACTTTTGCAAACATACAATTTTTTTAACTAATTTGACCGCGCTATTAGTCCCTTCTCACATCAACTACTACGTTGCAAAAATAGATACTAAATACATAATAACCTCTACTTACTAAAATAAATAAAATAAAATAAATATTTCTTACATTCACACCAATTAGCCTAGCCCAAAGTAAGCACAGTAAGGCTTGTGTTATGGATACTAGGGTAACGGATAGACATACATATATGATACATAGATAAGTAATATTCACAGAAATATATAAAAACACCCATGACTCAGGTACAAATGTTCGTATTCATCATACAAACATCTGCCCCTTCCGGGATTTGAATCCAGGACCTTTGGTGCGAAAGGCAGGATCACTACCGTTGCACCAAACGGTCGTAGTCGTTAATGTGTCATAGTACTAAAGTGCTACTCTTCTTTTAAGGCAGAGGCACTACGCCTTATGTGATTTTTAATTTTATACATTTACCTATAGCGTCTTGAACCGTTGCAGTTTCTCCACAGGTTAGAAAGGATGTGTAGAAGTTGACCATGATAAGCCCTTTATTAGCGGCCAATAGGCGAAGCACGTTATCGGGCACGTTGCGCGTGACGTTGCAGAGTGCGCGCGCCGAGGAGTGCGAGAAGAGCACGGGCGCGCGTGACACCGACAGGGCGTCCCGCATCGTGCGCTCAGACACGTGGGAGAGGTCCACGAGCATGCCAAGTCGGTTCATTTCCTTAATGACTACCTATTGGCAGAAACCACAATAATTAAAGGAAAAGCAGTTTTTTATGTCTTGGTTTTGTTTTCGTTTCGGACAATGACCCTTTAATTTCAATATTGTTTTCTATAGTATAAACAGTTTTGAAAAGATTGAAAACGATCTAAGTTTTTATATTGCAACGAAAAAAAATTTATTGACTTTACTTTTATTAATTATTACCATGTGTTCAACACTCAATCAGAGTACAGTATCTTTATTGCAAAAATAATACATCCACGGTTACAAAACAATACAACCAAGATCATACAACCTGTCGGACATTGTTATCGAGGAAATGTGTTTACCATTTTTTATATATTATTTATTATAATTAAAATTTACTATTCACTAGGTTCACAATTGTTCAATTAATGCATTATTTTGCTAAAATATAAATTTTCTTGAGTTTTATGCGATGTTAAAAGGATGTGTTATTAAATTAATTAAGACCGTCAATATGGCTTTCGCTTTTTGAACGTTGAACAGGGGATCTTCTAGTTCATGTGACACACTACTGGGACGAGGCTGGCAGCAGATGATGCACGGCGAAGCACTTGCCGTGTCACTGGACAGCTCGAAGGCTTTTGAAAGGGTCTGGCATGCTAGTCTGCTGCGCAAGCTTCCTGTGTATGGTATCCCCGATGACTTGCAGTTGGATAGCCGATTTCCTGACTGAACGGTCGATCAGAGTAGTCATCAATGGCTACTCCTCTGACTCAGTCTCTCTGCGACGCTTTTACTGCTGCATACCAATGACCTGTTTATACCAGGAATTGTTGGGTGTGCAGACGACAGTACTGTCGTAGAGAGATACCTTTCTAATGTAAAAGCCAGCGGTGACGACGTGATGTTGATGAGAGAGGCCATGGTTGAGCAAACGAACCAGAGGTTGAGCCATGTATCCCAGTGGGGTGATAGTAACTTCGTTCATTTCAACGCCTCCAAAACGCAAGCTTGTGTTTTCACGGCAAAAAGGAGTTCCTTCAACCTCACTCCTTCTTTCCGAGTTGCATCTGTACCTATTACCGACAGCCTGGAGCTTCTTGGCATGGAATTGTATTCAGACCTCAACTTAGGCACCAACATCGAGTCCTAGGCTCAAACTGCAGGTAAAAAGCCTTTCTGTTCCGTTGCCTGTCTGTCGGTCTTCTACAGATTGTATTTTCTAGAGTGTGCTCGGAATCTGCATATGCTCATACCGCCATCACCCCTCTAGTGGTGGTTATGGTACCCACCCAAGCGTGGTGGTTATGGCAAAACCGTCCATTTTCAGGGGAGGTTTCCGTCCAGCAATGATTTTTCGTGGTCCAAAGAAATAACTGTGTTATGATATTAATAAATATTTAACAAAGTTAATCGTATGATAATGTTTTTATTATGAAACACCAAATTTGGACTTTTATCTAGAAATATAAGATAGTTATTTAGTTCTTACACTTCCGCGCACAATACACATCAGAATAAAACACTTTTTTACGGATTTTTGCGCATGTTTTATTTTATTTTATATTTAATCCTGACGTTTCGACTCCTTTACAGGAGTCGTGATCACTCCTGTCGAGAGTGTGATCACGACTCCACAAAACATGCGCAAAAATCCGTAAAAAAGTGTTTTATTCTGATATATAAGATAGTTTTTTAAAACTGTATAAATTGAAGTTTGTTCATTATTCGGTATCGCTGATAATGTTTTTATACAAAAAAAATAAATAAATAACCGATTAATTATATTTCGATATATGTAACATTTCCAGAAACGACGAAGTACATGAACATTTATTTTTATCAGAAGCCTCAATACTTACACGATTCTAACTTAAAAAGGTGGAGTTTTCATACAAAGTTTCAATCCCTTTTTTGCATTAGCATTTTAGGAAATTCGCCCTGAGGGGTTACCTAAGGGACGAATTTCCTAAAATGCTCATACTCATATAGGTATGTATATTAATAATTTAGGTTATCCCCCTATTTTACCCTCTTTTGGGTAGTTTTTTTAAATATATCCAAAAGAGGTTAATTTCTATTAATTATTTTCTATTGCACTGTCGTTTGTATGCTTTCAATCCTTTAAATTCTTTGTGACTGTATGTATTTTAGTGACTCATACATGTGTTATTTACACACAAAACTTTTTAGATGTTTCATCTTTGTTTCGCTTTGTTATATCATTATTTAAGTCGAAGGCAAAATTTTACGACATTTACATCAAGTCGAGTACTTTGGAAATTTCCTTTCATGTTTAATATAATGAAATAAAC
This sequence comes from Calamotropha paludella, assembly GCA_927399485.1. Classification (NCBI taxonomy): domain Eukaryota; kingdom Metazoa; phylum Arthropoda; class Insecta; order Lepidoptera; family Crambidae; genus Calamotropha; species Calamotropha paludella. Next base: position 15,259,012 of record OV656807.1, on the reverse strand, counting down.
AATTACTTCAACCTCAACAAATTTCAATGCGTTTTAATCTAACCAGTAATCGTCCTTGAGGGAAAGGTCTAACCTCCTGATCAATCAAGAGGTTGGGCTTTTATTTTAGGAGATTATACAGGATTAATTTGAATATCTTATACTTTATCTTAAAACCCGTGAAGCCTATCTTTATCTATATTATAAACTAGCTTTTACCCGCGGCTTCACACGCAATTTTTTTTTCAATAAAAAAGTATCCTATGTTACTTCTAATATTTCCAAGAATAGATGTACGAAGTTTCATGATGATCGATTTAGTAGTTTTTGTGTAAAAGCATAACAAACAAACTTACATTCACATTTATAATATTAGAAGGATGTAGTTATAGGCAGAGTTTCAATGGATGACAAAATAAATTATTGTGTAAGTTGGTCCGGTGGAGAGGCTTAAACTACCGTTCTACAACAGTTTTTGTGATGACGTAAAGAAGGTAAGTATTCCGTCACAGTATGTAAGTATTCCGTCAAAATCTTATGGGTCTAAACCAGTTAAACTTAGAATAACTGAGGTAAATTTCAGCTTTTTTGTAATTTTAATAATCCACTAGTAAATGTTCATGCGGGTGTGATTTCCGCATAAGGTGAATTTTCTAAATCATTTTTCTATTAATAATATGAAGCAAATAAATAGTACATTCACGATGGTGGGTGGAAGTTAAAAGATAAAATGCTTTTTATTCGATATGAGCATTATTACAAAGTGTGTATTGAACGTCGACTGCTACGCCATGGCTTCGTCAGTTCTACGGTCGGAAAACTTTGTACCGTTAAGAACCTGCAAGCAACTTGGCAGGGGCTGTAGTTATTTTTCTGTGATTAATTATTGAAATTTCGAACGGCAAGTTTATTCTTGTATCGAAAATCTCTATTTTTAACAAAAGTGTCATACTATTTCCTTATATATATATTATATTTACATAAATATATTGAGAAAAAACTATTAATGTTTTAATATTTTTAAATAGCTGTCGAAGGGAATCTCTGGATTAGTGTTCGTACGGCTTTTCTTTAAATAATAAATCTAATATTAATATGATAAGAGTCCATAAGTCATTATACTATGAAAATAATTAAATTCAAACATTCTTGCTGTTTCAATGTCAGTCATAAGCCTAATTTCTTGATAGTATACGTCTGCCTGCTCGATAATGTATCGATATGTCAATGACATTGCAGTCTTGAGTCTTAAGTTATGCCTAAAATCTTGATAGAATGTTCATTCCACTGTTATTATCTGAACGTTAATTTCCATTTAAGTTCGACTGCTTTGGTAGCCTAGTAGTTACTGCATTTGGCCCCTTTTGTAGTATTAAAATAATACTACGAATATTTAGCAAGTTATGCTACGGTCACAACTACGGAAGAGCTACGCCGTAGACTCTATAAGTAAAAGCATAGATTCTATTATTATTAGTTACAAGAGTACTAGAAGTACTCTAGTGTCCTTATTGAGATAGGAGAATTCTATGTACGTCAATTTTAAAGAATTTTTGGAGAAGTCAAAGTTTCCAGTCATAATTTAGGAGCAACCGAAACGAAAAACGTATGTCCCGCTGGCATATACCGTAAAGACAATCCAGTGAGGTAAAGAGTTTAGAATATTGAAAAGTCAGATATTGAAAAGCGCAATACATGCATGCAAGAGATTCCAAAAAATACGGTCACTCTCAAAAAATATTATACTAAAAATATGTGTATATGTCTAACTATGTAATTAAATAAATTTTAAGTGGATAAGGGTGAGTCAATTAAAGAAATATTATACCGGAATCGGGGAAGTTATTCTATGGCATTTACAATATACCTACATAGTTTCTATGCATAGTTTTTCAAATCCGTATTGAGTAGATCGTATGCATTTTATTAAATCAATTATTAATTGTTGATTATTTGATCCGGTGGTATATGAATGTGGATGGTTGGTTTTGTAATAAATATCTTAATATAGATTTGAATATAATATAAGCTCATAGTTTACACCGCTTTCCCGTGTATCAAAAAGGAAAGAGGGCTAATTGAAAATTAGCGTCAGTCTTTAAGCTGGCATAAGCTGAATTGGTCACTAGGTATTAGACATTTGACGATAGACATAGTAAGTTTTTAGCTGTAAGTACATTGTTAATGTTAATTTTTTTTTGAGTTACGGATGAAGCCCTCAATAATAGCGAAAGCGGAGATGGAGACCAATCATAGTCATTTATTGCCAAAATAAGGTTCAACAAGATATTAAACTATATTAAACTATATATATTTTGTTTTTAATTTAATTTTTTGCATTCACAATGCAATATTTCTATAAGATATAAAATACGTGTGTAAAAAACAACTACGCCTCCGAGCCCTCAGATGGGATTCGAACCCACGACCTTTCGCTATCCGGGCGACTGCTCTGACCGCTGAGCTACCGAGACGCCGGCAAACGTGTCGAATTTTACAAACGTATTTCAACTTCTACTATGAGCTAGTATCGTTCCACCAATATCACCATCCCATCTGAGGGCTCGGAGGCGTAGTTGTTTTTTACACACGTATTTTATATCTTATAGAAATATTGCATTGTGAATGCAAAAAATTAAATTAAAAACATTATTATAGCTGGTTCCATCTTAAACGATTGTTTAATATTTGCAAAAATATTACTTTCGATGTTGAAGGTAGTTAGCGTTCAACATTGGTGGAACGATACTAGCTCATAGTAGAAGTTGAAATACGTTTGTAAAATTCGACACGTTTGCCGGCGTCTCGGTAGCTCAGCGGTCAGAGCAGTCGCCCGGATAGCGAAAGGTCGTGGGTTCGAATCCCATCTGAGGGCTCGGAGGCGTAGTTGTTTTTTACACACGTATTTTATATCTTATATATATTTTATCATTGGAGGCATGCAATTTTTTAATCAATAATAATCAATAAAGTCATTAATGATTAAAAATACAAAAAAACCAATCAAATCATTCAATAAAATTCATAAAATGTCAAACTTAACATAAATCATTACAATTAAATTAATTATACTACTTAAACTATGTACTAAACTTACTTAAATTATTTCATGAATATCTCAAGAACTTCATAAAAAAATGTGTGGTTGTCTCTTGTATGCAGACGATATTGTATTGAAATCGGAATCACTTCAAGAAGTTCAAGAAGACTGAACGAATGGCAACGGGCTCTAGAGGAACATGGACTTAGAATCAAGCGAGACATAATGGAGAACATTTATTGCAATATTTCTGGGAGTACGTCTATGCTACGGTATGTACTCTCACCCACTATTGAGAACATAAACATTAAGCCGATACAGTAATTCAAATAATTAGGATTAATTGTGGCACCATTTACGGCAACAGAGGTAGATTTACAGAACAGAATTAACATAGCCTAGGTGAAATGGAGAGCTATATCAGAAGTCTTATGCGAAGTGACCTGGACGTACATGACGCCCTGAGCCTTACAAAAGAGACACATCACAACAGAACGGAGTGTAGAAAATTTACTTAGAGGGCCGATCCCAAATGAAATGGGATAATAGGCCAGAAAAAAGATGAAAACCGTTTTTGTTGACTGAATGTACGAGGCATATCCAGAAAGTAAGTGTACTGAATTTTTGTAGGTTACATTTTTTTTATTGAGACAAAAACATTACATGGTTACCGTAGTACATATGTAAGCTTTTTTTCGACATAGTCGCCATTCCTCTTAATGCAGGTGGTGAAGCGGGGTATCAACTTGATGCCTTCCTCGAAGAAGTTTCCCCCCAACCCCTCCGTCCACTTCTCCACCTCCTCCTTTACCTCCTCGTCGGCTGAAAACCTTTTTCCACCCATGTGCAGCTTCAGGGAGGTAAAGAGATAATAATCTGAAGGTGCTAGGTCAGGGGGATGCACGGGGTGGTTCAGGACATCCCCTTAGGATGAAGCAAACGAGGCAAGCAGTTCCTTCGTGGCGTTGGCCGTGTGTGGTCTGGCATTTTGAACACGCGATACCACTTGTACACACTTGTACGATTCATAGCTTGATCACCATGTGCAGTTTTCACCTCATTATAAACCTCAACCGGAGGCTTTCCCTTCCAAACGAGATAACGGACGACGCACTTGGCGGGAGATTGGATTGACATTTTTCATGAAACGTGTTGTCGCGTCGACACTTCTCAACGTCTCAACCTTAAACCGGTCTAGTTGCGGAAGGGAACAGTCAGTTATATCGAAAATAAAATTCATTCGGTCGTGAGAGCCTCACTACACTTACTTTCTGGACACGCCTCGTATCTCCTTAGTCTACGAACTACCTAAATTAAAAATGGTTTATGTTATACGATTCTTGATTGATTTAGTACCAAATAGAGTAGAGTCGAAGCACCGATTTCCAGGTAAACTTTTGTAAGGTTTTGTCAAATTATTTATTTATTGTCGAATTTTCTTATTTCCAAATATTAGTTCACAATGTTTGGAAATACGCAAATTATCCAAATATTGGTACACAGTTAGAGAGTATAATGCGTATTGTCAAATTAAGCGCCGTGTTATCTTACCAGACATACCCAAATAAATCTCCGTATTCGGTGTATCAAATATTATCCAAAAAGACATATCCATCTATCCAGCTGAAAGATATCCACTGCCGGACGGAAGTTTCCTTTAAAAATGAGGGATTTCGCCATAGATAATTAATACGTTTGGCAGGCGGGTTCTAGATTTTACTAGAAGCTCATATACGGTTTACGGGAACAGTATCGTGATTACCCCCAGTAACATTTGTCACCTGTTATGACACTCTTTAACGTGAACACTAAGCGGTATAAAGTAACGACGTGGCAAAAAATGACACGTTTTGGTTGTAAATATCGAAGTGTGCTTTTACTATTTTTTTCCAATTCAATTTTGGTTTTAAGATCTGACTATTTTGTTTTAGAATGCTTTAAAATTTGACATACTTAGATTTGTCCCATCTCGATGAGAAAGCTGGAGTACTACACATTTTTAAATTGAACACACAAGATATTTGGTAGATAATTTCAGTTACTCTTAGGCGCTCAGCTCAATATGATACTAATTTATTTTCTCATGTAAGGATTTCAGGTAGATTGCATACAAATGAACGTAAATAAAAATAAAACCTCCCTTTTCGCAGGCACTACGGCGTAAATAGCTGAAATGAACCTCAGAGCGGAATCGCCGACTCCTTGAATATTTATTATAAAGTTGGGTACCCAATTGTTCTTGCCTCATTCCGACTAAGTTTGGCTTGTTCAAATTAATTGCAAACTTCCCAACATCTTTTATACGTAAAGACTGAAAGTGACATCCATTTAATCTCCAAGCAGACTATTTTTAATAATTCGGACCTATTCTGTAGTGAATATATTAGATATCTGTTCAATTTTCAATCAATTTTGGCCTTTTGAATTTAAAAAAATGTTTAAATTTGTAGCTTATTTAATTTAATTTACATAAATAAATATTTAACTCTATTTTTAAAGAAAAAAACTATAATAAAATAAGCTTTACGGAAATAATTCTATAAATCTCAACATGACATCAATAAGAAGATAACTAAAGAGTGTCTCAGTAAGAGTGCGCCATTTAGTTTTTGTGCAATTTTTTCGTGCAAGTAGCAACAATGATATTTGGTAGCTGTCACCTATGTTTACTACGATCATTAAAAAAAGCGCCTTTTACGAAAGAACAACGCGTTATAATTTTATAAACTTATTACAAAAATGGGGAACGTTACGCTGAGACCACTCGCAAACTTCGCGAAATTTTCAGTCGAGAAAGTGCACCTAATGTGTCAACCATTCGAAGAACGGTCAAAAAATTTGTGAAATCTAGGGTTAATGCGAGAAGAACATGAACAATTCCTGGTCTCAAATCTGAGATCCAACGCGTCATCGGTGAGGTACAGCCACATACATCTCTGTGAAAAAATTATGGAAAATTTCATGAAAAGAGTAATGGCCTGTTATAAGAGCCGTGGGGGTTATTTGTCGGATATTTTATTCCATACTTAATCGGAGCATGTCTTCTTTACTCCCGATAAAAAAAACCACAACTCTTTCAGAAATACGTGTTTTTATTTTAAAATGAAAAAGTGCACTCTTACTGAGACACCCTTTAGATAGAATCTTTGATGATAAGGCTGCGTTCTATTCCAAATGAAATTGTGATCTTATTTATTCCAAGAGATATTTTCAATTTCAATTCAAGTTTATTCGTGGGATCCTTATAAATTGCTTTTATGAAGTGCATGAAAAACATTACCCGTCTTACTCAAACTTATATTTTTTTCTTATGTCAAATAAATCAAAGACATTGCTTTGATAAGTATGACGCGACTTTTCTCAGGAAGGCATTGGAAATTGCTATTCTATCTAAGTGTTAAAGGGTCGGAACGTTGAATTTTAATTTAAAAACTAAATAATAAAATAAAAGTTCGAGGATCTGTTAAATTAGAGTATATTTATAAATGTAACAATAAATACAGGTGCTTACATAAATAAAATGTCAATTTATGTATGGTATAGCTAGCGCAACATAAATGCTTTTACAGGGGTACACTACAAGGAGTTAGTAGTCTTAACAAAAGAAAATATTTCGAAAAGTATCGTTGCAGGAAAACAAAGAGGTGCTCGCGAGCCTGGAGTTCATACAAAGCGAAATATTGCGGTGCGGCAGGATGTTTATGATTATGGCACACTCAGTCTACCCGACGTTTCAATATTTACGGTTTCATATTCACTACCTGCCTTTAAGTATTGTGAAATTTATATACACTAAATAATTTTATTTATTATGTACTTAAAGTATTACTGTATGATTTAGCTTATATTTATCACCTTAATTAAAAAAGCATAAGATTATCGTTTTACATGTTTATTTTCGAAACACTAAATTTTTAAAAGTAATATTCTATCAACTTTTGGCCCTGTAATAAAAGCCAATTAATTGGTTCTTAGCGAGCCACTTTAATATAATTTGTAAAAAAGATTACAACTCCCTTATCCGATAAGCCTTGAGAAAGAATTAAGAAAAGATAAGTCACAAGTTAAATTTAATAAGTTAAGCGAACAATTTCTTCTTAATTAATTCTTTATCTTGACGAAATTCTTTGATGGGTTACGAAGAATTTTTTTCAATGAGGGTTGTGAGAATCCTTTATTTTAGAAAGAAATACGGACATTGTAATACAGCAAATTGTTGTGGATGTGTCGAAGTAATCTATGAAATGTAAATATAAAAACATTTTAAGCGTTTCCTTCCCAAGTGTACAGAGTCATCGATTGAAGAGCAATCCAAGTTGATTGGATCAAAGTTCAAGCAAATACACGTAAGTCGTTAAACAGAATACCTTTGTGCTGGGTTGTACTAAGTTAATCTCTTATTTATTTTGTATTTTCCATTTGTTACGTGAATTTTGAGCTTTTTGTGTTTTGTTAAGACGATTTTAGTAGTTTGCATTATTCAACAGATTGATCCACAGGCCGGTGGAAATCACAATTCAAATGAATGTTATATCACAGCCGTGTTTTTAAGAAGCGCAGTCAAATGCTCTTAAAACACTACGTCGTTGCTTTGATATTTCGGCTTGAGGTGTAAAAGCATTTTGCAATAGACATAACTGCGATTATTGTCTATCTACCTCTAAATTAAATGCTACATCTTTTTGTTATACTGGGCTATTCATTTATTGGAGCGAAGTGAGCCAAGCTCCCATGGATCAGCTTCAATGTCGAAATGTATGTGACGCCATGGCTATATGAGTTCTTAGCCGATTTTCGTATTTTTGTAATGAATCGAACCAATAGTATCTCAATGGTGGCTTTCCGCGAGAATGGATTGGCCGTGCGGGACCGGTGGCGTGGCCTGCTCGTTCTCTACATCTCATACCCTTGGACTTTTTCTTATGGGGTTATGTGAAGGACAAAGTCTTTTCTCCGATTGCCCAACTGTTTTAAACATGGAGAAATCTTTTTTTTATTAACAAATTATTTGGTATTAAAAATTATTTGAACGATCTGAGAAATGTGTTAGGGTTACGGGGTAATACATTGAAAAAGAAAAATCATTTGGTGTTTAATTTCAACTTTCTTCCCACCCATTCCGCGAACTTTTTGACCTCCCCTCGTATTTAGTTGTATGATGTTAACACTACAGTACTAATTGCTTGAGCCTTATTGACATCACAGTAGAACACGATACAAGAGAAAGAAAAAATATTAAATTATTTTTTTCCCGTCATATTTTAGGCCTCTGGGTATATTTAACTTAAGATCAATGGTATACAGATAACAAAGTAGTGGCCCTGATTATTATTATAAATCGGCGCTATTTGGCCAATTTAAGGAATTCTATATAGCGACGTACCTTCCCGAAGTGTGTGAGGCCGCCCCTGTGAGTTTGTTCGGTGCGGTCTGCGGAGGCGCACTCCGCCCAAGGGGTGTCACAGGTAGAGGTAAGAGTCAGATACCGAACCCCAACCTGGTACAGTGTCCGCAGCACACCCAGAGAACCGCCGATAGCGTGGCCTCCTTCGACCCCCACCAAGGAGCATAAACGATGATTAGCATGTGATGCTAGGATGTCTGTAGGGAATTAACAAAAAATTAAACTTTCTACGTGATGACACTTTATAAACCTAAAAGTTAATTTTTTCAGTCTGAGTGTTGATATTATGAACAAAATGAACGTTGATTCAGTTGAGTCTCAATTTTATTAAAATTTCGATCATAAGCATAGTGAATATACATATTTTTAAAATGATAATATTTTTAATTTTAATAATATCCGTATCCCCTTGATCAGCCATAAATAGTATAAATCACAACAAATATATGGTTCCATTTACTACACTCGTGCTTCTTCGCTCAAATGAAACACTGCTTAGCTTATGAAAAACTATTATTTTATGTTGTTTAGTTTAATCCTGAAGTTCCGAATCCAAGTTAATAGTATTTTTTTCTTTCTCTGTAGTAAGATCCTGGCTTCCGCATATCTCGACAGTTAGCCCGTTAATATGAATGCTTCAAAATAAAAGAGGTCCGGAAAATTGTGTTAACAAAAAGATTAACCTATTTACATAAAGATTACCTAACACATTCGTGTAGTTAGTCGTCGTTATGTGTACAGCTGGCAACAGCATTCCACGTAGGATTAGTGCGGATTTTGATGAGATTACCAGACGACAGCCCATTAAAATGTTTTGTACGGACGTGTTACGTGAACATGGTATTTATGTGTCTAGAAATTATATTTATGGAAGTTATATATATAATTATGTAATTTCTATAACTTGTCTCGTATTACTGTTTTACACATTATTTTCTTTTACCTTCGGGGCATTGGCTATGTCAAAATTTTGAACGCAGAAACAGTTGAAAACATAATTATATTTTCAATACTGTATATAACTTTGAAACTAAAATAAAAGAATATTACTTAAACTATATATGATAAATAGTAACCAAGCTTTTGTTAATTACACATTATAAATAATTATAAATATTCAAATATCAAAGCTTTATTATGTCCCCATAGATTGTTATTATAAAAATGTATACAACGTGTTACAAAAAACCCCGTAAAAATGTAATAAATTATGAAAGCGAAAAATATCGTCAATTCCAGTAAGCTGTCACGGCATAGAACTGAAGTTATCTTAGATTATTTAACAAAGTGTACCCTTTAACGGGTTTTAAGCTTTTCATTCGAAAAAAAAAACGTTATGTTGTCAATTTCAAATCTTCTAATCGATATCTTACAATGTTATCGTGTTTTAACCAATATTATGTCTAAAGTGAAAAAATGTTTCCTAACTCTGAATACTACGCTATGACGTTATGCCTAGGCCATGAATATGGCAACTTAAATCGTGCTCGCGAACTGTATCGACAACGATTTATTGATGGTAGAATAAGTAAGTGTTAGTTTAGGTTGAAAGAGACCTAACATAAAGTACCTATGTCAGATCTTTTAACATTTTCTTTGACTTGTAATATCGATCTGAGCGGCTTCTGTACATTTTATTATTGACTCTATGTCGTTCCGCGGATATTAGGTAAAAATGTACATAAAAATCTTGTGTTATTTACTCTAAATAATATAGAAATAGCTCTTAATTATATAATAATTTTGGCGGTAAGTTATACTGCGATACTACGGTTTTCAAATATTGTAAATTGACTCTTTATAAGAGACTATTTAACTCCGTTTCCGTTTCACGGGTATTTTGTAACACTTGTATAACATCTCGAGGTATATACATTAATAATACATTGACTAAGTTATAACATTGACTATAATTGAGAACTAAGTGCCATATGGCTACTATCTACTAATTGTATATACTACTTCGCACACAAAATATTTGATATAATAACACAATAGCTTTAGTACTTGTGCTTATCGCGTACAATCGATCTTTGATTGGCATAAAAACAGTTATTTTGTGTAAGGAAAGTGTTCCTTCATTAATTTCTGACGTATTTTTTCTTGTCTCAAGGGATATATTACTCTATCATAACAGTCTTAGTTCTTTTATGCTTTAAAGAAACAAGGTCCGTTGGATTTAATCCATTGCTTATCTTCTTGACGATAGCCTCAAAATGAAAACGTTTTTCTACTTTTTATAAGCACGGCCATCGATTTGATTTTTTTAGAAATCTATCTATATGATTTTGAGTTAAAGATCGATTGTGGATTTATATACTGTTGACTTTATGATTCTTAATTGTCTTTATATTCGAAATCTACCGTATCTGATGAGGGCTCTACTTATCGTGTCAATAAAAATATATAGCAACACATTTTTTGCTTGACAATTATAACACCACCCAATTGTATTTCGGATAAAATTCAATAAAAACGAAACCAAGGAATTACAAAATTTAAATTATTCGGGTTTAAAGGTAACACAATAAACAAAATTACTTTTTCATGTAAATTGCACTTCTATCCACTCGTTAACGAATTACGGAAATATAATAACTATTCTGTTATACAGTAAAAGTTCCTTATTCACGGTTTCCTTATTCGCGTTTTCATTACTCGCGGGTGAATAAATTGCAACCCATCGCGGCTAAAAATTTCATTATTCGAGGATGCAATCGGTAAATAGAAAGAGAGTAAGTGTCATCTATAAAACAAGTGGACTAATGTCAAACTAGAACAAATCTTACCGTCACTATACAAAAGCAAGTTTACAAAAATATTGACAATGCGTTACATTTTATATTATTCCTGTTAACCCCTCGTAGCAATAGGGTGGTTCTTTGTCCGTTGTACATCGGCGAGGATCGAATTAGGTACGCTTGGTAAAGATTCATTCATTGGTAAAGATTTCATTTAACATGAAAAATCTGAGTGAAGGTTTACGGATAGCAAATGAACTTTGTGGCTTCTTCATGAAAGTTGATCAATCTATGGAAAGGAGCCTTATTTTTAAAGGGCTAATTATTAATGCTACAGCTCAATATCCATCTAAATAAAATACATTTTAATTTCGGCAAAGCAAGAAAGAATTATGTATCTCTTTAAACTCTTGCTTGCTTTAAATGGCGATCGATATTAATTGCAAATTTTTAAATAATTGACTTTATTTTGATATATATTTGTTTTATTTTGGAACCTTGGAACGCATCTCCTATGATTCCATACTAGTTACCATTCCATATCTACGGTTTCTGTATACGTGGCATATTTCCGGAATCTATACCCCGCGAATTTACTGTAATTTATTTCCCTCGCAAAGCTAATTGAGAAAAACATTATTTATTCTTGTTTTTTCTGTTTGTTCTTTCAAATAAATTATAAAGCGTATGCGATTAACTCAGTATCTTTGCATTAAACATTTCCGTGGTTAACTGAGTCAAATGTACTGAGTAATTCCAATGTTCTTCCTTCCGCCACCCTCTGAGGTTAGAATTTGGTTGAAAGTTGAGGTGCAATGTTCATGTAATTTGACAGCTCAAATATACCTAATTGTTCGACGAATATTAATGGAAATAAAATCAGTTATTTATATGTTTTACCTCAGTATATAACGATATTGTGATTTCATTGATGCCGTTAGAACAGTTGTCGGGAATGCGATGACAAATACATTATCCGGCGCTGTCCTCTCTACGTTGAGTTATGGTTTCAAGTTTTAATAAATATTATTAAAAAATCATATTCAGGTTTACACTTTTTTTTCCGTTAGATTTAATAGGAGTAATGTATTGAAATATAATCGAACTTGAGATTGAAATGGGCAAAAAACAATTCTCAGAATATAAAAGCTTTATACGACCACAGCGCTAAAACAGGTCACATGAAATTAAGCTGTCAGTTCCTGAGGATTTTCTATTCCAGTTGACTTTGGTGCGGTGTGTTAGTCATGATACTAGCTAGATGGTTTTAGACATACTCATATTTTCTATGCTTTGCAAGATTTCAAATTGGAAAATAAATTAAAATTTAAGTTAAAATAATAGTTTTAAGTTCTAAATTTTTCATTGAAATCCGATGAACCGATTTGAAGCATATTTAAGACAAACTTTTATCTTACAGACATAAAAATCCAAAAAAGGGAATCTATGTTGAGACATCCTCTTAATAGCAGTTTTGTAATTTCACTATATATAGGTATACCCAAATGCAATCACCCATATAAAAATGTGTTCAATTTTGTTTATAAAAATGTCCCTCAACCTGCCTTACTTGTAAAAGAAAACAAGTGGTTTGCGTTGAAAATAATGTCTACCACAAGTGATGCTAAATACTTTTCTGAATGTGTGCGCTATTTTTTCATAAATAGCTACCGCGACCATATTAAAGTTAACAAAATAAAGGGAGGTAGGTAATAGGGTATGGACTATTAAGCCATTTCTACCAGTAATGGAAATGTTACTGCAACTTATTTGCTGAGTAACATTATGATATGCTATTTTAATGTCTCGGAAAATTCCAAAGTTCCTACTAGTTCAAAATAATTGAAAGTTCTGAGATTATTTACTGCTAGTTTGGTAGTTAAGAGCAATTTGATGTGTCCGATGCGTGATGTGTGGGAATGGCAAATAGGGCAACGCTTGTATTTGCGGTGCTAATTTCAATTAATTTTCCGAATTGTCGAGCGGCATTTTCGTCCTGCATCCGAGCATAATGAGCACAAGGGGGTGCTAAATTTGATACACCAAATTTTGTTGCTCTTACTCTATTAATTATCAGGATAAATTGATTATGGTGCAACCGCATTATCTAAAGAAATGTATATTTTTTGAGATATATTTATATAAAAAAAATCCTGAAAACTTATTAAGTTATAAATAGAGTAAGTTATTTATTTTCCACTAACACAAATGCTAGGTAGTTCGTCAAACTAAAGGTATTTTTAGGAATTCATATGATTTTGAATTTTAAATATAATGTTGGGGTAGTATAACTAATTGCAATTTAAGGCATATACGTAAAAGAATAGAATTAAAAACTAGACTAATGTAGAGGTTGTCAACAGTTTCCTCTTGCAAAAATAAATAGGTTAACATTTAATCAATTTCAAATATTGCCTGTCCTATAGACGGGCATCGGCGAAGGCTCATTGCATGAGCACACTCGCCGTGTGATAAGCCTTCCTCAATCATAAGGTATTAACCTACAGTTGGGTCATAAGGAGGAGGGTGGTGGAGGAAAACTCGATATTGTTTCTCCACTGTAATATTCCCAAGATCTCTAGTGTGATGTGATTACTTTATATTATGTCATTGAAGTGCAGCTCCTAATTTTATCTATGATTTTAAAAATATGTAACAATTAGCGTTGAAACTGGAATTTTCTTATTATATCTTACGTTATATTGAATGAGAGGCTCTGTTTGAAATATAAGGAGATTCGGTGTAGGACTGTAGTGTATTGTAAGTATATTATGAAACTACGATTTATTATCGCCTTAAAATTAAATTGTTTATTCCCCACTGGTCTTCTTAGGCCGAGACGAATCGACTGACACCTCATTTGTCAAAATCAGTCCAGCCATTTATGTTACCGAGTCGAGGGTGACGAAGCTATAAGTAGACGTTTATCGATGTGTTTGACTAAGCTCATTAGACATGAAATGGCGAAAAGTCGATGAAAATATTATTTCAGTAAGTAATTTTTTGTCATAACGTCAAACATATAATTCTGTCATATTAAGAATTTGTCATATTAATACACATTAAAATAAAATATTATTTAAATAAAATCTTCTTTCATTAATACCTGGTATATTACAGTGTAACTCGTTTAGACATCGGATTATGACATTAATGTTCTTGCTTATCTGAAAACGAACTTGTCATAATGAAGTATTTTTTAAAAACCTTTACACACCCACCTCGCACAATTAGTACTGCAGCGACTTTCCTGCTAAGTGAGCGCATGCAATTGAAACCCCAAGTTGTGAGTATAAAACTGCAGCGTAGCATTGCAGATTTTTTTAGGTTACGTATGTACCGAAAGTGAAGGCATTGTTGCAAAAGGAATTGCTTGTTTTGCTGTTTGTTTTAGGTAGGAAACTAGAACTCCTTTTTTTAGATAATAATATTCATATAGTTCGTAGTTATAAACGTACCGTCAGCAGATGTGCAGAGTGTCAGCTGTGGATGATACTTGTCTGTCAACCGCTGGATGAGGTCGATTTGTTCAAATGTCAACTGTACTGCGTCTCGGTGTTGAGCATCGCATGGCACGTACGCTGCCCAAAACTGTTGGAAATATATAAACCTTTACATAATGTATACACAGATACACAAATCTTTGTAGATATCGTATGCATACAATTATATATTGACACATTCTCACGCACGTTACTTCGTATCTTTATCATTAAAAGCCTATTGATATTTCATTGCAGAGGTATAAGCGTTCCTTATGGATGACAAAATCGTACGGGGATGAGCTACCTACCGTGCGGGCCCAATGCAGATCGATGAGGGCTAACGTCTGCAAATGTAGCCAAAATTAACTCCTTAACATGCCATCCGAAACATAGAGAAAGCTAGTTTTATTAAGATATAATAAGACATTTTTTGGTCAGCCAACAGATAACCGACACTTGCGAAAGTTGCTCAACATTAATAACCATAGGCCAAATGTGCTAACTACTGCGCTTTTGGGCTCCTAAAATAAGTTATGCCTTTTTGTACGACGACATTTTTAAAATGTATCTAGTTCATATGTATGCCGTATCAACATTTAAATTGTTCTTCTCCTCGGTCTCTTCTATATGAATATGGTTTTGACGGAGTATGTTCCGTACAACCGGCGCCGGTAAATTCATAGATTTAGGATTTTTTTCGCTGCGCCAAAAAGATACATGAAGCGTGGGAGCGAGAATACCTAATCAAGTTCAAACCGCCCAAGAGTAAAAGTGACAATGAATGAAGTACCGATATGTCATTATTTTTGCGAGTATGAGGCCATAGCGTCCCAGTGTGTTCTACGTGGCAGTGAAATTTGTGCTTTTTTTCTACTAAATCATCGATTATGATTGAGATTGTTACATTTTACAATTATGGTGTCGTGTTCTGTACCTGGATGTGGTGTCACAAGACGAAATAATCCGCATCAATACACTTTCCTCAGGTAAATACGATTTTGTCGTTAGAATTTTTCAAACCATATTATGCGAAATTTCGGCTAGTTATCGGCTCAGAAAGAGATTTTTTCAATAGTATCTTGTTTTTCATTTATATATTTAAGTATATTTCGTGATTTTAAACAGAATTCGCGAAAAAAATGTGTAAAATAGTAATTTGTTTGTTTACGCTAGTGCTTGACAAAGCGGTGACGTCACGAGTATCGATAAAAACTTGAATCATTTTCAATCATTAAATAAATTAGAGCGTGTAACTATAGTATATGGTATACAATTTACACTATTTGTCTATAGATTCAACTGCCCCGAAGGAGACCGGTGTCTTCGTATGTCAACAGGGACATAGAGGTAGTGACTCCATCCCCGCTTGCTGAACCGAGAGATTTTGTAGAGAAAATATGAAGAATAAAATAATGACGCATCTCATTTTTGCTAAATGTGTCTTAAAGGTTCTACGTAACGTGCAGTCGCTGTTTTATAACTTATAAAATCATGTTTTAGATCAATACCCCTTAGACAGTCATAGATATCTTCTTATGAAAAATGTAACTGAAACTTATTTTGATCTTAGATTAAAGCATGATTGTTAAAATTGGATAGGGAAACATTACGAACACACTTGAACAAAACGGTATATTACAGTTTTGTTCAATAAATAAAAGAATTCAAAAGTATGTAAAGTGTTTTAATGAACTGTATTATTTAGTAGTATTCGTGTCGTCGTTTTAGCTTATAGAAGTCCACTGATGGACATAGGCCTACCCCAAGGATTAAATCCAACAGAGTTAATTTTTTTGTCAGTATTCATGTATCAGCCTAAAAATAAAATTTCAATTCTTAAAAAGTTAATGTGAAATTTGGAATTAAGAATCGATAATGTGAAATTTTATCATTGACAACACTATTTTTAACTCACACATAGACATTCACTAACACATGTACATATTTTTTTTTGTCATGTCTCCAAGGCGCCTATATATATCTTGTACATCCTATATCTATGGGTAAATTCGATACAACCACTGTTCTTTCTCCACTGTGACAGCTTTGACACACGACAGATTAAATATCACGCACGAGCGCGAGAGCCCCGTTCCGAATATGAAATTCGTACGTAGTAAGAAAATTGACAAAGGTTTTATAGCGGGCAGCTTTGCGAAGATTTGAAGGAACTTGTACGGGTTGGATGTTATGATTAGATTACAAAAGGACGGTGAACCGCAATTTTTCGTATAACATTTCCGCGGAATTGAATCAATCGCTCGTTGGGATCTTTTACTGTGTCACAATGTTATGTCGAACAAGTCAAAAATTCTTGTTCTAGATGATGTGCATTACGATGGGGAGATGGGGTGCATTAATACATGGGGCACATAGATACAGGCAATATATTAGAAGAGCCGTCCGCTACACATAGGAAGGTAATCATACACCCTACACGACACGCGTGGGCTAATAGGCTAATTTTTGAGTGAACGCACACTAACCTTCACTCAATAATCAGCGCTTGGCATGTGTAAACCTGTCCCTGACGTTCGCAACAATTTTCATAGTTTCCTTTCGGATGTAATTCTTGTAATGTATTTAGTGTAACCTGTGATATATTAAGATATTTGGTAAGTTCATATCTGTCGTTACATTTTGTAGACTTAAATTTTTTTGATAATTAATGTTATAATATATTTATTTCGATTATAGTAGGCAGGGACATATTGATGCAACTGCTGTCGGGGCACATTGAAACGTATCAATGTACCCCAATATTTTGTTAAATGTATTTTTATAGAACACTAAACATATTTTCATTTCTTTATAAAAAAATGGTTGGAACATTCAAACGCAAAACGGAGAGAACTTTCGTCGATGAAGTTTCTGTGGCTTCTGCGATATCTGACGTGTTAAAAGAAAAATAAGATCATCAATAAGAAAAGCAGCCAATAAATACAATTTAAAACCTGCAACTCTACAGCATAGAATTGAAGAACAGAAGAATAAAGACGGCTTCGCCGTGAGTTATTCATCTAAGTATACCTCCAAGCAAGTATTTATAGCCAAACGAGAAGACCAACTAAAGGCTTATATAATTAAACGCAGAAAAATGCATCATAAGTTATATACGCTAAAATCTTGGGATATCAAAAATGCTGGCTTAGATTGGACATATGATTTTCGTAAGAGAAATAAAAATATTAGTTTAAGGAAACCCGAAAACACAAGTGTTGCCCGATTATTTTCATTTCATAAGACTGCCGTTGAAACCTTTTGATTATTTAGAAATTTTTCTTGCAAGATTTAATTGTACGGCTGACCGTATTATTAGTTTCGATGAAACCGGAATTACAACGGCTATGAATTATCCAAAGATACTGACAGAAATAACTCAACGTCAAATCGGCCAAATTGTTTCTGTAGAGAGAGGCGAGTTGGTGACATTTGGAGGAATCATTACTGGAACAGGCAATAGTATTCCACCTGTATGCGTGTTTCCCGGGGTTCATTACTAAAGCCATTTTTTAAGTGGTGCTCCTGAAGGGTCTTTGCGCTTATCATCAAGATCTGGTAGGATTAATAGTGAATCATTTATAGAGGCTCTTAAGCATATCCAAAATCACACAAATAGTACAAAGGAAAAACCGAGTCTTCTAATTTGTGACAATCATGAGTCACATATTTCAGTCGAAGCAATTAGTTATTCATGTGAAATGGAATTGTTTACTTATCGTTTCCTCCACACACATCCCACAAACTCCAACCTCTTGATGACGGTGTTTTCAGTCCGTTGAAAGGAAAACTCAAGGTAGCGTTTAATGACTTCCAATTTTATATTTATGTTATTCCAAGTCTTTCTAAGTGGGCTTTTTTTTCAATCTTTCAACCCGAAAAATATTACGAGCGCATTAACCCTTTAATCGTGCCATTTAATAGATTGGCATTTTCTGAAGAAGATTTTACTCCTTGTGACGTTTATAGCAACCAAGAATCCGAAAATGATCATACAAATGATTCTAGTGCCAATCCTATTGATCCCGAATTAACGATAGAGAGCGAGCAATATGTAACACCACCTTCACTAGAGAGCCACCAATTATCGTGGATGATTTTGAGTTACATACTATGCCTTCCAAATCAAGAACTCCTGAAGTTGTAAGGCCTTATACCGAATACCGAAACAATCCAACTAGAAAAAAAAGGAAAGGGAAAGTCGCGAATTTACACAGATACTCCAGAAAAACAAAGAATAGAAGAACTCAAAGAGCTAAGGATGAAGCAAACCTAAAAAAGAACAAACGAAAACCGTGCAAAAGATCTGAAAACTGCTCAAAATTTGCTAGGCATAACTGTTAGTCCCATCAAGAAACCAAACAAAGGAACAAGGGCTATATCTATGGAATCAGACTCTTCAATCTCTTCTGCTAATATTTTATCACCGAAATCATTCGTTTTTGAAAGATCTACTATGAAATCATCTGATGATAATATTGTTAATACTGTCCCACCTGCAGCAAATGATCACTATGTAATTAATGTAGGAAACAAAGGTCACAAAGGTAATTAATGTAGGAAAGAAACAACCTTAAAAACATGTGGCAACCTCTGCCAGTAGGGTCACACCTCAAAGACGCTTCGCCAGGCAATAGTGGCACCCTAGTACTGTAGAAAACTGTAGAACTGGCCTCCCTTATGAATGAAAATCCCGAACGAAGAATGGACCAAAACGCGGGTCAAGTTTATCGTTCCTAACAATTGCAGATAAAGCTGAAAACCTATGAGTAACTATATATAATATTGGGTTGGGGAATAAGTTCGTTCGGTTTTTTCAAAGTGCTTTCTTTCAACAAAAACCAATAATTATAACAATAAATTGATCAATAATGTATTCGCCGTTACTGTTTACAACCTCCTCCCACATCTCGACTAATTTGTTGATGCCGTTCCGCCAAAAATCGTCCGGTCCGGTGTCGAAGAAGTTGATGAGCCAGTTTTTGAGGTCCTCTTCGCCGTCGAAGATAACACCCCTCATTTGATTCGACAAGGAATGGAAAAGCTGATAATCTGTTGGCGCAAGGTTCGGAAAGTACGGTGGATGCTGAAGAACCTCCCATTCGAGCTCTAAGAGTGCGGTTTTGACGACTTGTGCAACATGGGGTCTGGCGTTGTCGTGGAGCAAGATGACTTGGCCTTGTCGGTCAGGTCTTTTCAGTCGCATAGCCTCATTTACACGGCGTAGAGCTCCTTGTTGACTGTTGCGTTCCGTTCAAGCATTTCCCCGTATATCGAGGTGCAGGAGCACCTCAAGGCGATGAGGACATCGAATTCTGCAGGTCGTCCACTGCGAGGCATGTCTTCGAGATCAAAGTCACCATTTTTGAACTTTGCAAATTATTTCTGTGCTGCGCGCTCACCTATGACACCTTCTCCATACACGTTGCATATGTCACGAGCGGCTTCAGCTTTTTTTTTGACCCCGATGAAAAGCGAAGAAACGTAGACGTCGAAAATGCTGATTTTTGTCACCTGGGTATTCCATTTCGAAGCCCAGAAAATAGGAAAAACTAAAAATATTCGAAAAACAAATAACACAGTTCTGTAGAGCAGAAAAGGCACTGTCTAATGTATACAAACACTTTGCTCAACAACAAACAAATACTTTGAATAATCCTCTTCGAAAAAAACCGAACGAACTTATTCCCCAACCTAATATATAACTGAGTAACTATATATTCTGGAGCACGGGGGAACTTGAACTTTTTGTTCACCCATCCGACTACCATCCCTAATGAAGTTTGCTTAGCCTTCACAATCACTTACCATGTGCGTTAAACACTGCGTCATCGAATTTCTTGAATTAATTGAAAATTATCAATTCTAGAACCATTAAACGTAAAAGTACTAGCTGCAATTAATCGTTTGACCATGAGAAGTCGCTCAAAACTTTAGTAATTGAGTTTTTAATATTTCTCGCTAAAGTTCAAATAATTTCGGCGATCAAGCATTGTGCAAAAGTTCGACCTCTACAACGGAATACACAGCGTACGTAATTTCAAATGCTCTGTAAAAAAAATTCAAAAGGGAAACAATCTTTTCTTTTTATCGAATAAAGTTTTATTAATTCTACAAACAAAATTATTCATTAATAATTAATTGTTTTTGTTATTTCTCATTAACAAACCTAGTCACCAGATTATCACACCACTCTTCCCATTTAACAAGGATATTGATCAGATTGACAATCGTGGGGTCTACCTAATAATTTTTTAGCTTTTAGTACTTATCTATATCATCATTGTCTTCTTTTTCTAAAAAACTGTTTAACTAAAAGAAATATGATGTACGTCTTCTATATCAGTAATAACGGAGTAAGCCACGACTTTATGCCAATTCATAATTTAGTTATGCAAACCGCTCACCCGCTTATAGAGATGTAATACTTTTTACCGGATTATGAAACCATCTAGTTTCGTGTAGCATTAGGATTACCCAATTTAGTCTATTTCTAAATAGAGAAAACGAATAGATGTTACCAATGCTTCGGATCCTATTAATAATGAAATAAAGATCGCAAATTAACTTCACAAAGCAGTATGTAATGATATTGTTATTTCTTTTTGTATTTAATATAAGTGTTAGACGGAGGTCGTCCCAACGTCAGAGTTTCTTTTCTTCTCTATTAAATTCCGAGCTGATGATAGTTTTATAAGACTATTTATATATAAAAATAAGGCAATTAAATAAAATACAAAATAAAATAAAAATCAGTTAAATCTTTTTATAAAATTAATTTGGGATTGGGAACGCGCCTCGTGCAACTTCGACGAAACTTCTTAAAGCTAATCTTCTAAGCGAATTTCAAAAATACTATGGTGAGGTCGAACACACAAGTTTCCAATAAAAGGATATCTTCTTCTTCTTCATCCAATACGGGCGGTATCCGCAACTCGACGACTTCAAGCGCCTATTTTGCGTCTGGAGGATGTATACCCGTTTATTCCAGCCATCCCAGCTCCGCCAGAAATGCTCCAAGTGCCTTCACCTTGGTGAGAACCTCTCGGAGACTGCCCAGCGAGCCGAGATGTTTTGCCCGGTAGTGTGCAACTCCTTGGCATTGCATTATGACATGGGTTGCTGTTTCTTCCACTTCCATGCATCCTCTGCATAGAGGGCTGTCGGTGATACCTAAATGAAAAAGGTGCCTGTTAAAGTTGCCATGACCAGTAATGGCGCCTGTTACTAGGCGCAGCTCTGATCTACTTAGCTGTAGTAAGGATCTGGAGACACGAGCGTCCACCCGCGGTAGAAGGGGTTTAGCTTGTCTACACGTCTCCAGAGAGTTCCACTGCTGCTGATGCAGTTTTGATGTGTGTTCACAAATACTGTTGTTGAACCAGCTGATGGGAATGGGGATGATGGGTTCTGGGCCGAAAGGCACCATATCCGATGCCCTCCGTGCCATCCGATCAGCTGCTTCATTACCTCGTGATCCACTGTGGCCTTTGATCCATTGGATAGTTATCTCGTTATATGCTCCTGCCTCATTTAGGTTTAGGTGACATTCATGGAGCAGGCTGGATGTGACTCGATAGCTGCACAGAGCCTGTAGGACTGACTTGCTATCGGAAAGAATTCTGATTTTACAACCTTTTACCTTCCGTGCTGTTATCGCCTTAGCTGCCATAGTGATGCCCATACATTCCGCTTGGAATACGGTGTTGTGCAGGCTCATGGGGAAGGCAAAGTTTATGTTAAGGTCCTCTGAGAATACTCCCGCGCCGGTTCCCAATTTGGTTTTGGATCCGTCGGTAAATATCATGAGAGCCTTGTGTGTTACCTCTGGGTTGTTGTTTTCATTCAGATGTATTCTATATTTCTTATCAAAGATGAAGGTAGGCTTTATTTTATCGCAGGGTGCATCGATAAACGGAGTATTCAGCCAGTCCTTCAGTAGGCCGTTGTGGTGTTTTACTTTTTCTGATCTTACCAGTTTCTAGAGTCTAAGCCTCAGCGCTGTTTTTGCCGCTTCCTGTTTGATGTGTAGATGGAGCGGGGTGAGATTTAACATCGCTTCCAGTGCCGCCGTGGGGGCTGTGCTTATACAACCTGTGAGGGCGCAGCATGCCTGGCGTTGTAGACTTTGTAGCTTGTTGACACAGGTTGACTGGGTAGTTTTGGGCCACCACACTACAGCACCGTAACTTACCATTGGTCTGATCACCGTGTTATAGAGCCACAGGAAGATTTTCGGGGACAGGCCCCATCTCTTACCTACCATTTGTCGGCACTGCCATAGCACAATGCTGGCAGTTTTGATCTTGTGGTCAATGTGGCTGTTCCAGTTTAGTTTGTTGTCCAGAACTATACCTAAATATTTTACCTCTTTGGACAATTGTAATGTGGTCCCAAACAGTTTTGGAGCCTGGTAGCTGCTGATGTTAATAATATATAAAATAAAAAGATAAAGGATATTCGCACAAACAAAATATGTTTCTATAAGGCGGAATCAAATTACTAACCAGGACTTCGTGGAGTGATAGTGTAAGTAAAAAGAATATGCTCAATAAAGAGGTTTTTAATTTTTTTCCAACATATACTTTATTTTATAACCTTCACTGTCATTTCTTATACGTAATCGTTTTTTTTAAGCTCACCTATTAACTATAACAATAATCAACCTATCTTCATTTAAAAGTAGGCATAATCGCGCACAACTGATCAGCGTGGTATAACGAACCGCACCACGGCGAGCGCAGCGCGCGCTCCTTTGATTATAACACTTAAAAAAATCGTTAAATTCTGAAATGCTGCTTCCTTGAATAACTATCTATATGCTGACAGTTAGAACGGATTACCTAGATACCTAGTAGTTCGATTGTAGGCATTTCAATGATATTTGGATATCTTCGTAATTCTTACATAAGCAAAGAAACAAACCATCAAAACTCTAAGTACTACATTCAATGACACTGGATGGCGTGGAAATTAAAGGGGTAGTTGAAAATATCTAATTTATTATACTGTATAGTAAACACTTATGACTTCAGTAAATCCGGAGTAGATCTTGGTAGCCGATAGTATCTAAATAATATTTACTTCCAATGCGGCAGGACCGCTAGGTGGTGGTTAACTCTTAATTAATTTTCATATTTAATCCTTTTTATCGAAAATCCAAATGATTAATGAACAATAGAGACGATCTAGCGCTCGGAGTCTCACTTCGCTTCACTCGTCTTCGCGCGTCACTGTTCTAACCTAATCTAACCCAGATGATTTGACAGAGTCCTCGGCATGTAAGTTGAAGCTGGATTTGAAATCACGTGACATGCGCAGTAGCAAGTTTAGGTACATTTTTCACTACTGCGCATGTCACGTGATTTCAGAACCAGGTTTAACTTATGTGGGGAACTATAATTTATGTTTCAGCAAAATTCAAGCCCAGGGTTGTGCAAAAAAGAACGCATAAGACATGACTTCTAATAAACAAGTAAAATGTTTCTTAGCACTCAACTATTTGCCTGAAGAAGTTAAACTTGTTTATTTTTATAGGCTCCTACATTGTATTGACGATCCGGATTGGAAAGGTTTGGTTCTGTGGTTTGAAGAAAACTACTTTAGTGGCACAAAGAGTCCAAAATATGCACCAAATTATTGGAGTTGCCAAAAAGTTGCCAAGAAATTATCCAAAACTCCAAATTCTGCTGAAGCCTGGCACCGTAAAATAAATATCATAATTAATTAGCAGTTTAAGTTTATCAAACACAGGTGATATAGAAGCAATTTTATCAGGTGCACCAATATAAAAGAAGAAATTAACAAAAAAAAAATACCGACTCCAAAATTAGTTATTTTTGGAGCCGGTGCCAGCAAATTATCATAATAACCCTAGAGTATTCAAATAATTTAAGTATTAATTAACTAACAAAAAATACAACAAAATATTTGAGAAGAATACAATATATATATATAGAAGGGTGACGTGGGCGCTCGTCATTTAGACATGTTCTCGAACCAATAAAAATCAAACATCTTTTCGAGAGTCTTCTCCCATCCCAAATGTACCAGTCCCTCATGAACACTGTGAACAATGGACCATCGTAATGACCTAGGTACCACAGGCAAGCAGCGTGTCCTACCATTACGCTGTATTTTGCGATACAATGTACCAGAACGCATCTCATGTGTCTTGGCGATGTCCTCACTAAGATTCCCGTCAACAAGATTACTAACTAACTTAAGTATGTCACTATCTCGCTGTTGTTCCGCAAGAAGCCAATTATCGGAAATCTCAGTAACACAAACCGTCTTTTACTCTACTTTGTTAAACGTTTGGTCAGGTTTTTGGGGTAGAGGATTACGAGAGAAAAAGTCAGCATGTACCATACGCTTTCCATCCCTATGTACCACATCGAAGTCAAAACTTTGTAGGAAAGCCCACCATCTATGTACTCCTGGAGTGAGTCGAGCTTTTTACACGCTGATCGCAATGAGCTACAATCGGTGACAACCAAAAACTTACGACCATGCAAAAAGTGCCGAAAATGTTTTACTGCATTCACGACCGCAAGAGTTTCCAACTCGTAAGAGTGGTACTTAGACTCTGCGCAAGTGGTGCGACGGCTGAAGTAGGCAACTACGTGTTGTTTACCATTAACCTTTTGAATCAAAATGCCTCCGTAACCTATTGCACTTGCGTCCGTATGAAGCTCTGTTTCACGTTCCGGGTCAAAAATTGTTAGCACATGTTCACTGATCAAAGCAGAAACTATCTGACGCCTAATCTCTTCATGCTCCGGCTTCCAATCAAGCGTGCC
Source organism: Calamotropha paludella (assembly GCA_927399485.1). Classification (NCBI taxonomy): domain Eukaryota; kingdom Metazoa; phylum Arthropoda; class Insecta; order Lepidoptera; family Crambidae; genus Calamotropha; species Calamotropha paludella. Next base: position 15,233,561 of record OV656807.1, on the reverse strand, counting down.
ATTGCCAGATGTCAAAGAATACAAAGGTGCCATGACTTGGGAAAACTTAGGCACAAACTGCCTAAAGTAAGACGCTAAGCCAATGAATTGACGTAACTGAGTGACAGTCCCTGGGGGTGGAAGAGCAGTGAGTGCTTCGATTTTTCTGGGATTGGGTCTAATCTGACCTCGATATACTTCAAAGCCGAGATATTCAACTTTTTGCTTCAAAAAGGAACACTTTTTAGCATTAAGTGAAAAGCCCTTGTCAGTTAGGGTCCTAAGAAATACCTCTAATCGTTCTAATGCTTGTTTTGGATCTGACGCTATCACAAGGACGTCATCCATGTAGACTATGACATATGAACTCGTTAAATTACCTAAAGCTTTCATAACGGCACGTTGAAAAACAGAAGGTGCGTTGCGAAGCCCAAACGGCATGGCTAAATATTCGAATTGGCCATCAGGCGTGATGAAAGAAGTGAGTTCGACAGAGTCATGGTGCATAGGTATCTGATTAAAACCCGAGGCCATGTCTAAAATCGTGAAAAACCTTGCTCCATGTAACCTAGCAATTTGGTCAGAGATGAGAGGAATAGGAAACCTATCAGGTTTAGCTCGCGGTAGTCGACACACATGCGGTCGGTTCCATCCTTCTTTTTCACCGAAAGAATGGGGCTGGCGAACGGTGACGAGCTTGGCCGGATGACATTTGCCGCAAGCAACTCATCTACCTTCTCCCTAACTACACTACGTTCGGTTGGGCTGAGTCTGTAAGGTCGTCGGTATACAGTCTTATTCGGGTCTTTCAAGCGAATAATCATTGGGTCAGTATCAGCACGAACAGTAGGCACATCAGTCGTAAAAGAATATTCAAAAGTTTTTAAAAGCTTTGCCAAATCGTTCTTAAATTCTAATGGCACATCAGTATCGATAGAATCGAAATTTATACTAGATTTTGTCATGTCACAAAAGTTTACAACTCTAGTCCGAGAAAATGATAATTCATTTGCAGTCATGTTAACCGTCAAACCCAAAGATAATACCTCATGTCCGATCATTATGTCGTAATGTAGACAACTATCGGGTAAAACATGAAAAACAATTTCAACTGGGATATTATCAATTTCAACTACTGCTATAATCTGAATCGTACTACGAATAGCAGTCTGCCCTATACCGGTTAAAACAACTAAATTATAACATCGTTTTCCTCTGAATTTACATGTGACAGATTCTCTAATAAGTGAGCACTCGGCTCCTGAATCGTATGTAAAATGAAACTGCTCACCGGCATGACGCAAAGTCCCCGAAGGCGACTTGATGGTGCAAACGTTGACTCGCTTCTCTTGTGACGGCCCCGCCATGCTGGTAGTGCTGCGCTCCTGGCCGCTCCTCCGCGGAGAGCTCTTTGCAAAGTGGCCCAAGGCGCCGCAATTGAAGCAGGCGACAGACGGCGCCGAAGAAGTGTTCCTGGGTGTATTGATGCTAACAGGAATCTTCGGTCTTGCATCTTGACTATTAGATCCCTTTCTTGAGCGACATTGTACTGCTTTGTGGCCCACTTTACCACAATTAAAACACTTCATAGTCGGGGCTTCAGTATGCAAACGAAGTCTCTTCGTATCTCGGTTGTCGATCGGATAAGATGATTTCCGTTTCATAAAAGAGACAGCAGTGAGCTCTTGTTGCAGGCGATTCCTGGTGGTAATATCTTGCGTGAAAGACAGCTTCTGAACTCGTTGATCGAATTGTGAAATATGTGACAAGATCGTCGACACAGCAATTTGCTCTACAGTAAGATTTTTCCACTTGGACATAAGGGATGACATCAACGTAGCAGCATAAGACGCTAAGCATTCATCTTCTTTAGGTCTACCATTGTGAAGATTAATAAGAAAAGCTGCTGAAGTTTCAGCACATTCGTACCTGGCGGCAAATAGGTTCTTAAAGTTTGCCCATGTCATTCCTTGGAACGCTACTTGCGACAGCCACGCAGAAGCTTGACCTTTAAGGGCACGGCTCAAAGTCATCATTAGAGGAGCACCTTGCAAATCTGGATCAGTGATGCACATATCCGCAGTTGTCACCCATGCGCGTGCGTCTGCATTATCCTTTTCCGGATCGAATTCGGATAGTCGAACTTCTTTGTTAAGCGATGGACCCTTCATTGCTTCGATTAGCGCCAAAAAGTTTCGATTTTGTTGCTCCATTAGTAGCAGCCATTTTGCGTCGTCGTTGCTGGTTGTTTCCCGCTGATATTCATCTCGGGCATATCCCACTTCTGATATAGAAGGGTCACGTGGGCGCTCGTCGCTTGATGGCTCTTCATTCATTTTGTCTCGGAACGCGGTGAGGTCGGACGCCGATTACCACACGACCGCTCGACACGGAGTCTCGATTCAAAGTGTGCCCACAGAGTTCGTATCCTAACCGTTACCATCGTGCTGTCCACAGATTAGGTATCATTCCCACAATGCCATTCTAATATACTCTGTGGTCACGCGTGTGAGCCGGTCGCGTTGCTCTGTGGCTACTTTGACAGCTCGCATAATGTTGCCAGCTGCCAAACCCGAACACATCCAAGCCGGTTCGGACTTGACGTTCCGTTCTGACTCCACGACATATATATTTTTTAGATTATTGCTGGCACCGACTCCAAAAATAACTATTAGTATTAATGTAGTAAAAGCATAGAATAGACAAAAAAAATATTATTTTTAACTTTTTAGTGGTGCTTGCAATTGTAGAGTAATTTTTGGTCGGTTTTTTTTTGTTAATTTTTTTTTAGTTCTTGCTTTTTAGTGCATAATTTTGCAACTAGTTTTTTGAAGAATTTTTTATTTTTATTTATTATTTAGTTTGCTATAAACACCGAAATCGTTATATGTTACCTATGATATAAGAACTAAATTTTATGATATGAAATAAAATGGGACCAATCTGAAGCATCTCTTTCAAATAAAAAAAGTTTTTTCCAAATCGGTTTATAATTGACAAAGTTATAACGTAACAAATATTAAAAAAAATAAAGCCGAATTGAGAACCTCCTCCTTTTTTGGAGTCGGTTAAAAAATACAGACAAAGAAGAAAGAATTGACAGTTTTTTTGCAACAGAAGGCTGAATATTCAGAGGTTAAATTACTAATGTGTATTGCAAATAATTTTATCTACTCTGATACTATAATACAAAGATTCTAAAACTGAAAACAAAATGCTTATGACAAACATTACGTACAGGCCAAAAATAATAAAAAAAAAAGTTTAATTACGATACAGGTCTTGTATGGACACCTGTATCATAATATTAGGGGTTAAAGTATGAAATTGCCGATTTGTACTGAAAATCTATATTGTTTATTTTTTAAATTTTTAACAAATTTATTTAATCAAAATAGTTGCCATTATTATCTATACATTGCTGCCATCTAATGGGAAGGTCATTAATGCCTTTGCGATAGAATTCCGACGATCTAGACTGCACAAACTGTGTGAAAGCATTTTGTACTGCCTCCTGGGAAGAAAACTTCTTGTCACGTAGATAATTGTCCAAATCACGAAAAAAATGGTAGTCCGTTGGAGCAAGGTCTGGTGAATACGGAGGATGACGAATGGTTTCTAACTGCAGTTCCTGAAGGGTCAAAATGGTTTCTCGTGCTGTGTGAGGTCTCGCGTTGTCGTGGAGCAATAATGGTGAAGATCGATTCATGAGTCGGGGCTGTTTTACTGCTAGTTTTGTCAACATGGTTCGGAGTTCGGCACAATAGACATCTGCCGTTATTGCTTGACCAGATCGGAGAAAACTATAGTGAATAACACCATGCTGAGACCACCAAACAGTTACCATTACCTTTTTATTGGTAAGTTTTGCTTTAGGACACTGTTGTGGCATTTGACCTGGGGTCAGCCATTGCATTTTTCTTTTCCGGTTATCATAAAGAATCCACTTTTCATCACATGTTACAATTCGATCCAATATTCCTTCATTTCTGTACCGGTTCAACAAGGCAACACAAGTTTCAACACGCGTTTCTTTCTGCAGATCAGTCAAATCATGAGGCACCCATTTTTCGTATTTTTTTATTTTATTGATTTGACGCAAGTGAGTCAATATTGTGGGTAAGGTAACGTTAAACCATGCCGCTAATTCCTGGGTACTTTGACTAGGATCGGCTTCCACTATCTCTCTTAATTCATCGTTATTTACCTGTGTGGGCGGTCTTCCTCGTGGCTCGTTCTTTAAGTCGAAATTTCCATCACGAAAGCGTTTAAACCAAAATCGCACGGTGCGTTCATTAGTAGACCCCTCTCCAAACGCAGCATTGATATTGCGGGCTGTTTCTGCCGCGTTAGTTCCGCGTCGGAACTCGTATTCAAAAATAACTCGAATTTTCGCAGTATCCATCTTTCTTGTCTAAATTGAATAACAAAAACAATTGAAAGTCGATATTCAAATGTTTTACATTTTTTAAAAAAAGAACATCATAGAAACCATTTAAAAAAAGTTTCATTCGAAAACCTCAAACCATGAAGATTCTATGTCAATTCAAAGAACCTATTGCAATAAAACGGCAATTTCATACTTTAACCCCTATTATAACTTTTTAATCATAACGATACACCTATACAACCTCCAGCTGGACCAAGGAGGTTGAACCTCTACTTTAAAAAGGTTTCAATGAACGAGTCCGCGACGACGCAACACGCATTCACAATCGATGTTTGCACCTTGGCGCCAACATTTGACATTTAAAAAATCTTTTCAATATTTAAACAAAGTTTGGTTTTGTTTGCAACATTGTTTTACGTAATATAGTATGAGAGTAGATAAAGTAGTGTATGACACTGTACATAACTTGGTCTTATAACACTCGTGTGATACTATAAAAAAACTCGCCTACGGCTCGTTTTTTTAAAACACACTCATGTTATAAGAACCCTTATTATGCAACAGTATCATAAACTACTATAAAAAATTAAGTTTTAAAAAAAGTTAAATTACCCAATTTGATCTGATTTAAAATAAAACCATAGTAACTTATTTTCAGTTTTAATTACTTAGTAGTTAGTAAATCGTTTTTGTTTGACCAGACTGTTCTTTAATTGATTAAAATAAATGTATTTTTATTAAATATATATTACTTTCTGTTATCTGTTTGTTTTACTTATATTTAAAATTTTGCTAACAAAAAAATTCTTTACCTACGCTTTGATTTGAGTACCTAAGTATGTGAAGTGACAATTTGGGTAAATGTTTTTTTGGACTTTTTTTTCAAATTTAAACATTTGCTATATTAACATGTGTCTAAATAAAACTTGACTACGTAAAATTAAGCCAAATTATATTTGGACCACATGAATTATTTGAGAAATGTGCAGTTGCTAAAGGTTCACTTGGAAAATGAAACTTAGGCGATAAGTTTTATGGGAAGTGAAATTTGACGAAAAATAATTTGTCCAAAGGGAGCGAGGGAGGAGGTATAAAATACGGTAGTATTTTCCAATAGTTGCCAGTTTAATTTGATAACAATAAAATCAACTTCACTGGTAGATCTTTGGCTATACAAATAATAATGGGTCACTGGCCAAAAGCGTAAGCAAAGCTAACCTAATTAATGGAACTTAATTATCCAAACCACAACAGATCGCAATAAACGGCAATCCAATTGTCAATTGCAAAGAGATAACAGATACAATTGTTATGATTCACGCTCTTTTTTGATAACGCTACAGAGTTGAGTAATAGTAGACAGGCTTAAATACGAATATCGTTTCCTTTTTTGTTTTCGACAGATTAAGGTCATATTGTCAGATTGTATCACTAAAAATATATTTTTGTACTGTTCACACTTTCAATTTCCCATCTTATCTTCGGTAAACGTTTAATTTTAATCTGTATATAACAGGCTTTGACCTGAGTGACTGACTGATTGACTGAAGCAGCCTAAACCTTTGAAGCTAGAGACATGAGATATTGATGGTGTGTTTATAAAAGGGTGTAAACTTTCGCTACAAAGGTATTATGAAAATTAGTGAAATAGGGGATAATTTTTTGGTAAAAATTAAATGTAAATGGGAATTAGCGTTTTCGAAAATTATTAAAATAGAGGTGAAAAAACGGTTTAAACTTTGTGTGAAAATTACTCCATTTTAATGTTAGAAGCGTGAAATTAAGTATAGAATGCCTTTAATTAAAATAAATTTACACATAAAAAGAACACGCATTTCGTCGTTTCTATAAAATTTTCCCCGAAAATTATGACAATCTATACACAGGCTCTTAGTAAGATATAAGTGGACACGTTTTTCATCATTTTATAAATGTATCCTCAAAGTAATGAATATGTAATTGAAATATTGTATAAAAAATCCTCCAATTTTAAAGTAAGAAGCATGAAGTCAAATAATTGAGCTTTTTAATGAATATAAACATAGACATATTTTATCAATGCTGGAAATAAGGCTCCTAAGAGAATTATACAGGATAAAATTATTTTAAGCAAGTCTGTTTTTTTTTCAAGTAGTTTAATAGACAGAATAGAAACGAATTATCCTGTAGAATTTAGTAATTTATTGAACCCTCCGCGACTATCATAGCATAAGCTTATACTGCAAAAGAGTGTACCTGATATGCTTCTTCGAAATCTGAGACCGCCAAAATTATGTAATGGCATCAGATTACAACTTTAATCCCTACATAAAAATTTGGTGGCAGCCATCGTTTTGACTGTATTTGTACAGCGTGAGAGTTCCGAGCATCCTTTTGGTTCCTGACTTGCCTTATGAATTCAATGAGCTCCAATTTCCGTTCAAAGTTTGTTTTGCAATGTCTTGACCCATGCCAATGATAAATAAAGTTCAGGAAAAAGCTTAAAAATTGCTGGAATTGCCTTAAATGTTTGGTTATTTTGGCAAATCACGTCAAAATAGTAAAAAAGCGTTTTAAAAGGATATATTGTAAACGCTTTTAAATAATCATCTGAGTTTTTGCACGCTGGATTTCCTGAAAAATCAATAGCGGGTGATTAAAAAGTAGTGGACTGAATTGCGGTATGAGAAAATTAATGTCGACAATAAATATGAGAGGAAGATGAAGGGGGCACGATACCTTGACCGCCACGTGGTGTGTGACGCTGGAGCCTGCCGGGATCGTCCCTGGGTTTTGCTGTGTCTTATTGTTACGTACGCGAAGACACCGTCACATTAAACTATAGCTTGTTGTATGGTTTTTGCGGATAGGCCACTAGTTCAATTTAATATTGCTGAACTCCGCTCACGCGCGTACGCGACGCCGTCGAATGAACGCCGACGCGCGCGAGCGGCCATCAGTCGACTTTTCTTTGTCCGCATGTTGGACACATTGCGGTATTACTTTCCATCGATAGATGGCGTGGTCGTCTCGCACTATCATATGCAAGATAAGGTGTGTGCGAAAGAGAAATGGAGTAAATGGAGGTGAGGCTAAGAGTGTCGACCAAACTAATTAATATGACATTAACATACAAATAAATAACGCGGCACATTTGAATTGAATACTAGCGCAACCAACAAGTTTTAGTTTTGTACTAAGTACTCACTTTTTGAGCTTCACATTACACAAAATTAGTAACTAAATACTTACAGTACACCTAAAACACGTATTCTGAATTTTATAAAATTTGTCATAAAGTATTCCATTCGTCTTCTCACAGTATCGTTCCTTTGTATATAATCTTTTTGAACTAATATTGTGTTACCCGTGTTGCATTATCAGTGGAGTTACAGAGGTCTACGTCGATGTAAGACAAAGAACATGCAGAGCAGGTTAGGCAGGACATAAGGCATGTCACGGTTTGGGGAGAATCATTAGCATCAGTAGTCTCTTTCATTGAATAAAAGATCTTCGAAAACCATATTTTTTAAGCAGGCCTCGTAACAGGTTAACAGGTAACACCGAGAGTTATTTGCAAACTTGTAGGTATGTAAAGTTTTTTTTATGTGACGTTATTACAAATTTATGGTTTTCTTGTATTTCTGTCACGAACTGTATGACATTGCTTCTTGTCAAAATTTTCATTCCCTTGCAAGTGCCAAAATATATGGCATAAACGGGGCACGAATGGTCATATCTTTGACTACGAAGTTTTACTGAACTAGAAACATTGAAATTTTATTTTTCTCGAAGATTGATGGGCTGGGTATTTGATATTAATTTTAACTTAATACCAATTGTTCTTAGGAAAAAGGACAACGAAGTGGTTCCATTTTTCCTTTTGAGGTACAGAACCCTTAAAAAGAACAAAATATGTAGATTTAAGTTAACAGATACTCACCTGGGCAGCCACTCTGCCTTGCTTCAGTCGAGGAAGGTCCGTATGACTCCAGGAACTTGTGGCCCATGGTGATATCGTTCGTAAATCTTCATCAAACCTAATAAATAAGAAGTATTATTTATTTATTTGAGGACAACCAACAAGAACATTCACTTTTACATAACTTAAGCTCAAGTTATATAAAAGATACAATCTTAAGTGATGTCTTAATTCAAGGCACTGATTTAAAGAGGCAATTTTAAATAGCAGTTTTGGTAAGGTAAAAATTATAAATGGCACGATTATTAACTAGTTCAGCAGTTAAAACTAAGCAGTAAAGTAAACAAAAATGAGAAATAAAAATTAATGAAATGGATCAGTAAATATATAATTGAGCAGGAAAATAATTAAATGGGCGGTAAAAATTATTGAGAGAGCGGTTACGTGTGGGCAGTAATAAATCGGAATTTGTCGGTAAGAAATCTCATTCTAAGCAATTCTATAACCTAACCTAACCAACCCTGTGATTGGTCGCTTCCGCTACTTCTCTTCTCAATGGATTTGAGTTCGGGTATCACCGCTCGCTATGATCTGCCGAACTATTTATCGAACCGCTCATTACATCATTTTTACCGCTCATTCAGTTATTGGACTGCTCAATTATTTTTATAATTGACATTGTATGATAAAATAATCGACTATTTGATTTTTTATTACTGTCCATGTTTTACTGTCGCAATAATTAATCAGCCGCCATTAAATTAAATAACAGTTCAATATGTTTTCCAACTGATCATAATAACATCTCGAATATTTAAACAACAGCTCAAATAATTAGTTCTCTTAATTAAAGGCTATCACGGCATGTTTAAATAACATTCAAATTATGGACTAAGCAGAACATGCAAACTAAAAACAATTTTTCCGTATGATGCAAGAAAAACATAGAAAAAGAAAAAAATATATAAAAAGTGCTTCAAAACCCATTAACCATAATGAATGATAAAAGATTACAATTTTATTTAAATTAAATTTCAATCAAAGTTGAAACACAAGGATAAAGCAAGGCTTAATGACACCTAAAATAAAATTATAACTTTAAAGCACTCGTGTACACGTCTGAGTACTTTTACAATTACATTCTTTATTTCGTGGGAGTAAAAGATTTAATGAAGTTCCATATTTACTAAATATATCGACATTTGTATTTCTAGATAACTTGTTATAATATGACTGTGCGCGATTTAGTGCTGGGAAATTACCCAAATTACTTTTAAATGATAAAGGCATAAACACTTTAAAATGAGAATGACGAGGCAGTTTATAAGGAGTATAAAATTTTACATTTGATCATAGAACACTTCAAATCGGCAGTTTTTTTACGATCCTCTAAGCTTAGCATTTTGAAATACTCTAAACGTTGGCTGTACGATTTACTGATAATTTAAATGCCAAAGAAATCTCTTATTGATCGACTCGACCCTTTTCTTATGAACTTCGTAGAGGGGAGACCAGACGGAACTGCAGTACTCAAGTATAGATCTGACCAGACAGTTATATACACAAATTTTACTTTGAGCATTTTTAAACTCCTTACAGTTGCGCAGCACAAATCCAAGCATCCTAAAGCTCCTAGGGACTATGTTGTCTATATGAATATTAAACATTAATTTATTGTTGATTACAACACCCAAGTCACGAACTGTATCAACCTCCCTTAGCTTTTGGTTACACAATGAATAGGATGAGAAATGCGGCAACTTCTACTTTGAAAAATTAACAATACAAATAACAACTTATTGAGGTTTAAATTTAATAAATTATCACTACACCAAATCGCAAACATATCAAGATCTTGGTTGAAAGTTGCGTCAAAAGTGCTCTTGATATGCTTTACAATTTTAAGATCATCTGCATATAAGTAGCATTGGGAATGTTAAAAACAAGAAGGGATGTCAGTGATAAATAAGACAAAAAGGGGCCCTAAATGTGAGCCCTGAGGAATATTATTATATTAGGTTCTTATGTATGAAATTGGCGTTTTATAGGGGAGGAATATAAAGTCGATTTTTTAAATTAATATTTTATTAATCGAAGTATGCACCATTGTGATCTATGCACTTATGCCATTTCATAGGTAGTTCACTATACCTTTACAAAAAAAAACAACGGGGCGAGAACCAATAAATTCTCTGAAGGCTTGTTTGGACGGCCACATCGCAGTTGAATTTTTTCTCCTTTTAACAAGTTATCCGTCAAGTTATTCCGGAAAAAATGGTAATCTTTTGGAGCAAGGTCCGAGGAGTACGGTGGATGTCACAGACATTCCAATTGCATCTCTAAGTTAGCGGCTGTGCATCTCTAAGTTTCATTTGTATATCGCTAAAGTGGTTGAGTGTCCTAAAGTACTAAAACCAGTGCGGATTTCATTTATTGTAAAAAATACATATTATTGTATTTTTCCAGGAATTAATAAAGACGTTTTGCTATTGCTGTTTCAAATATTTTAGCTGACGTTAATTAGAGAGCAAAAGATCGAAAATTATTAATATTAGTAAGTACTCCTTTTTATGAATTGATTTTATTAAAGATATTTTAAAGGCGTCAGGAAAGGTACCTTCTGAAAAAGATTGGTTCACTAAAATTTTGTCCGCTAGCAAATCGGCGCATCTCTTTATCAAACTAGGTGGGATCTCATCTATGCCGTAGGATGTTTTATCCTACAGTTTCTTATAATAGAATTTACTTCTACAGTGTCCGTTGGACTCGAGTAAAAAGTATTTATTGTAAAGGGTCTTTCAACAAGGACGGGTAGATGTTGACAGTGTGTGGCGGCCACGTTCTTTTGAGGGCATCTGTCAAATCTGTTGTATTTTATTCAGTCACTAATGCCAAATCACCATGGCAAGTTACACGATCGAGCAGCATGTCCAAGTGATTAAACTTTATTATCAAAATAAGGGTTCATTAGTGCAAACGTTGCGCGCATTGCGTCCATTTTACGGCAGACGCGGTAGCCCTTCAAAGTCGACTCTCCAACATTTGGTAGCCAAATTCGAGACAACCGGTTCGGTAAACAACCAACCAACACCCTTACGTCAAAGGAACGCCAGGTCGGCCGATAACATCGACGCTGTCCGTCAGAGTGTGCAGGAGACTCCGAGGCAGTCGATTTCTCGCAGTGCACAAGAACTCGAACACCCGTAGAAGATCCAACTGACCCAGCAGCTCAAAGTTAATGACCATAGGTAACGCCGTTTGTTCGCTCAGTGGACTTCGGAATGTTTGGAAGAGGACCCCGATTTTGGCCGAAAAATAATAGGGTTATCTCTCGCAGAGGTGATGTGAATTTCCTGCCAAGATCGTGCGATTTGACTCCACTAGACTTTTTCTTGTGGGGTTTTCTGGAGTCGCAGGTCTATGTTAATAAGCCGCAATCGACCGTTGACCTGAAAGTGAATATAACGCAAGGCATTGCTCAGATTCAGCCGGTTCTATGCAGCAGAGTCATTGAAAATTGGACCTCTCGGATCCGTGCCACTGTTCGAAGCCGCGGCGGACATTTGAACGATGTCATATTCCATAAATAATGGCATAAATGGGCCTTTTAAATAAAATAAAAATTTCGTTAATATCTCACACACAGCATGTTTTATTCAATTACAACATCGACCCGTCCTTGTTGAAAGACCCTATAGTATTTATGAGTAAGTGGCATTCGTTTTAAGTTTGAATGTAAGTTACCAACAGATGTGAAATAGGTGTTGCATGTATTAGCAATAATCTTAGGACCTGGTAGAGTCGTATTACCGTTTGTCTTGAGTTGAGAGCTTCAAATATCTTTTATAGCGACATGATATTTTTAAACCTTGTGATAGGTAATTTTTAGTTGAGGTTTTTTGTTTAATTAATTACATTTTTTTGGTAAACATTTATTTAAGCATTTAATAAAACGCTACTAAAAATGTTATAGTTTACATTCACATTTTTGTTATGTTTCGAAAGGTCAGATCAATTTATATATAATAATAAGTCATTACTAAAATTGTTAATATTTCTCTCATTGTATATTATTTTATATAAACTCATTTGCAAAAAAAACGGGCACCTAAGCAATGAACCATTTCAAATGTTAATATTGCTTTGTTTGATAATTATAGGTATTTATATCCTCACAATTTGGTATATAGTAATAGGAAAATAATCGTTTTCATTAGTATTTCATAAAATTTTGATACAATTTATGGGAAATAATGCTAAACCTCACTAGTAGTGTATGTTTGCTAGTAGTGCATATGCTCATGTAGTAAAAATAAAAAAGTTTTTTTGTTTGTTTTTCTGTAATAAAGTAAAAGCAGATAAATGTTTAGTATCGAGTGTGACCCCCTCTAGCTAAAATCACAGCTTGAATTCGCATGCTAGCGAGTATATCCCGGATACTTGATTGCGGAATACGTTCCCACTCCGCAGTAATCACATTCTTCAGCTCTCTGATGGTCTGCGGAGCCGGTTGTACTGATCTCACACGCCGTTTCAGAACGTCCCAGACATGCTCTATGGGATTGAGGTCGGGACTTCGAGCTGGCCAATCCAAACGACGAATGCCGACCTCTTGCACATACGCTTTAACAACGCGAGATCGGTGGGCGCGAGCATTGTCGTCCATAAAAATGGAGTCTTCACCTAGAGCGGCCAATGCGGGTTGTGCATGAGGAATTAGAACTTCCGTTATGTATCGATGCCCAGTCAGTGAGCCGTTTTCAATGAAGACTAACTCTGTACGATCCATTGAATTTATTCCTGCCCAAAACATAACAGAGCCCCCACCATAAGGTGTGATTTCTTCGAAACATGCCTCTGCAAAGCGTTCTCCTTGTCTTCTTAGCACTCGCCGACGTCGATCTTCACCGAACAGAGATAACCTGGCTTCATCAGAGAACAAAACCCTATTCCAATCTTCATAAGTCCATGATTCACAATTTCTAGCGAACCTAAGCCTGTGAACTCGGTGCTCACGGAGTAATTTGGGGCCGCGGGCCGGGCGGTGACTGCGTATATTGGCAGCGAGAAGCCTCCTCCTGACCGTCCATAGACTAATATGCACATTTCTTACTTCTTGGAGAATGTTCTTCAGATCCACATACGAAGATTTGCGATTTCTCAATGCGCGACTCACAAGAAAACGATCATCCCGTGGTTGGGTACATGGTTTTCTTCCAGAACCAGGCCTTCTCTCGACGGAACCAGTCTCCTGATATCGGTGCCAGGTCCTTTGGACCGTCGAGCGACTAACATTCAGCCTCCTAGCCACGAAGCATTGGCTGCAACCCTCTTCAAGCAGTGCGATAATTTTGGTAGATTTTACCACTTTATCTAACATTTTCGATACAGCCAAACAGCAATAAATAAAGCTTTGACAGTCAAGGATATGAAATTAATCGATGAAAATTTAATAAAAATTATGAAAGTCGATGTTTACTTCTGGAACTTCGCGCCAAAAATGTAGGATAAAAAGGAGTTTTCTGTAAAAATGAGCATCAAATGAAAATTTGAATTTAGAATGTATTTTTTTAAATACCACGGCATTTTAAAAACCGGCCAGTAACGTGTACAAACGATTGAAACCTTTTTTGTATTGTATCTTTTTAAAGATGAATAAAGATCAAAACCGCCCGTTTTTTTTGCAAATGAGTGTATTATGAATTGCTTTTTATTATTTATAACCCAAGGTTCAGTAATAAATAAGCCATGGGCAGTTACTTTAGTCATTAATTTTAAAGTTTATGAAAACTAACTCATTACAACGGGAGCCTCTTGTGGGTTCTTTATTTTTTTGATGAAAATTATTTAGTTAATAGTTAGATAGTTCGTTTTTCATATTTGTATCTGTTAGAAAATCCACATTAAATCTCCACCAATAATAATATTTTGACGTGACAACGTCTTATAAATTGGTTGCGGCTGGGAGTCACTTATGAAAAAGTGTAACGCTCGGTAACGTTACGATGAGTCACCGAACGAGAGAGAGGCCCGCCGAATGTTTTCTCAATATTTAAAAGTTTATTGATTTTTAATATTATAAGTATATATATGAAATTGTAAACTCTTTATGATATATATAATACAAAAAAATTGTTTATATCGATAAATTTTGATAACCATCCAAGATTGTTCCATTTAAATCATTAATGTATAAATCACTTATAATATAAATATTTAATAGTAGTAGATATATTTCCTATATAACCCAAATTATTCATTTATTAATTTTCGAAATATATTACAGGCATTTATATTTAAACATCCTGTTACATAATGATTTATAGTTTTTTTTATCCTCAACAAAATCACTCAAATAGGAATTAGTTAAGTTTAAGTTTACATGTACAATGTTTTAGTAAACAAAATATATTTCTATAGTTAAAATTTGTGCAATTCTTATTTTCATTCAATTCCTTGTTCCTATTGTGCAATTTAATTATATTCATATCAATAAATATTCTACCGAGAAAAAGACGTTGTCACGTAAAATCTTCGCCCGTAAAACCGACTTTACAGGCAACCATTTTTTAGAGTAAACTTTTTTATGCTATAAAGTTAACAATTTGTCTAAACATGAAAACGAAGAAAGAAAAAGAATTTAATTTCTTTTTAGTATAACTATTGGGCCATTAAATAAATAAATAGTGTTTACCTGTGATAGAAATCACATATCTATGATAAGACTATAAAAATACTATATAAAAAACTAAGAGATCTGCCTTATGACATTTATCATAAGATACGTGAATGAGAAATGTAAAGCCTGACCATTCCTCGGTATTTTGGTAAGAAATATGGAGTAATTTCTCTCTCTTATGATATGAGGTTGGTATGAGGTGAGTAAAATATAATCCGTCGTTATTTGAGCAAGTAGGTGGGTAAATATAAAAATCAAAAGAAAAAATTGAAATAAAAAAATAAATAACTCTGATAATATAATAAAGAGCGGTGAAAAAGTATTATATTTTTGCTGATTTTACGAGATTTTAAAGCTCGTAAGTAGATAATGTCAGCTTTACTGGTAACACAAGAAAGAAATAATGATAAAGTGATTTTCGCACCTGAAGTCTTTTAATCTGTTGTGTAGGAACTTCCTGATGTTCCACGGTAAGTCATTGTGACCATCAATGAGAGGCGTGTCGTGCAACAGGCGCTCGGCTAGTCGTAGACGCTCGTGCAAGGGGGCGCCTGGCGTCGTCCGCAGAGCGAGGGGTCCGGCTACACAGGCAGTGCCCGCCACCAGCACTAGC
Source organism: Calamotropha paludella (assembly GCA_927399485.1). Taxonomy (NCBI): domain Eukaryota; kingdom Metazoa; phylum Arthropoda; class Insecta; order Lepidoptera; family Crambidae; genus Calamotropha; species Calamotropha paludella. Next base: position 15,217,999 of record OV656807.1, on the reverse strand, counting down.
ACCGCCACACAACACCATCGCCGATGCCACACGGAGAAACCTGATCAATGATTACTTCGTATTAGTTGGTGTTGGCTATGTAATACCACATGATCTCCACCAGGTAGACAGACCATGTAGAACTATTACACCAGGTTCTCAGACCGAGCAAGTGCTTTTGCATTGTATTGTAAACAATTAAGAGTTTTTGGAACCTCTTCAGGTCAATGGATTTGACTTATTTCCGTTAATACCTTTATGCACCGTGTGTTCATTGGCTTTTTTTGGAACTTTTCATAATTGTCCTAGATTTATATTGGAATTTTTATTTCTATAATATGTTAACTTGAAAGTTCAAATTTTGCAGTCGGATATTCATAAGCCAAGTCGTAGAAAAGTTTTACTTATTGTTCGTGTAATCTCAAAAAGCTTTGACTCCAATTTAATAGTTCGTGACATTGTTGGTATCTGTTTTGCTCAAAAACTTACAAGAACTTGTTTTCTTACTCATTCAGAGAATATCTACCATTTTACCATTTGGAGATTCATGTTCGAGGGTTTACAGTGTTGACAGTGGGTAATATTAAATTTTGATATTATTAAAATCCAATTTATTTGTTGCTAACAGCAGTACCTAGCCTAAAATCGCGACGCCTATATTGAAATAGATTAATTTCACTTTACTAAACCAACTGCTGTATTAACCTATTCTGTAATGTTGCTTTAATTCATTATAATTATAGCACATTCTTACTTTTAATTTTTAGTTGGTCTGCATAGGTCTCTTGCAAAGAAAAATAGTATAGAATTAGTCTATTTTAATTGATATATTTTTTATGTTTAAAATAGTTCAACATTTATTCCCGTTAACAAATAAGATTAATGAAAATAATAGAAATAAACATGAGAATATATCTTGTTTGTTACAATTACATGGTTAATTATATTAATTTTCGCTGTTTTTATGACTTAAGGAACTAAAACAATTTAATGAAAAGAAAACGAAGTCATTTAGTATTAATTTAAATAAGGATAAAATGTAACTTATAAAGACTATAATAACGATTCGAAACGTACCGTGCGTGTTTTTCTTTGCACAGAAAAGTTCTAGTTTAAAACGTTTTTACACGCTAGCGGATAAAACGGCATCTTCCACGCAGAAATTGAATGACAAACAAAGCTTTTCTGATCATGTGGGGTGAAAATAATATAATGTAGAGTGGATAATATTTCATTACATACCATTGGATTTTGGACTGCATCCGAAAAAGATCTGTCAAAGTGATTTTATGGTACTTTTAGTCAATTCACATTGAATGGAAACCAATTTAAGTTTTGTTCAGATGCGTTCTGGAATTTTGTTAAATCCAAAAGAATTAATATAAAGAATGTCTAGCAACAACGGAGATACCAATTTACCATTTTATTAAAGCTGTTTTTCTTGCACCTAAAATTCCTAAATTTCCTCACTGTAGTGAGATGAAAAATTCGCTCGGCAGCAAAGTTTTTGGCGTCTCGTACCTTTGATTCTATCGCTGGATTATATGCTTAGGATTATACCTATCTCCGTAGAGATAACTCTCCAAGCGGCCAAATCTCAACTTTGCAGCCTTGCATAACAAATAACTATTAAATATATTGCTGTTTCTCTTATTCATCAGTGATTCTCAATGAAAGCGCACGCGTTAAGTAAAAAAACAATATGAGTGAGTTTAGTTTGCTTTCCTATGATTTTGTCGGTTCATTTACTGTATAAAAAGTTTAATGACGAAATAATTGACGCACGATTTTTCGTTAAATTTAAAGTAAACAGTTATTTTCTAATAGGTCACCTTGATAGGACAAAGATAGCAGATGTTGTTTATTACACTTGCTGAGGCGTGTGAAAACTGGTGACCAAGCAGAGTGTTGTAATCCCGTCTGAGGTAATAATTTTGGAAACTTTTTGTTTTGCCTCATTTTTGAGGCTTAAGATCAAAATAAATTTTAAATTTTCGGCTTTATTTATGAAAAATCTTGAATACCAATAATCTCAATCAAACGGGTTTTGAAATAGAATTTTTAGCAAACCAGAACCAGAGCTTTAACAGCTAAGCTACCAGGTAAAGGAATTAGTTAACACTATTTTTATTTATAAACAATCAGCTATTTATATTGTCATTTCTTCTTACAATAGTTTTAATTTTGTCATTTTTCCGATTATTAAGTATCTCCCTTTAAATATATACAAATATATACACATTATTTTATCCGTAATAAGAATTACATATCTTACAATATTTTGAAGATTTAACATCAAAATATGTTTTAAGTATTTTATTTGTATTTTGTTTTCTTATTTATTTAACTTATGCCATTTTCCAAAACTAGTTAGTATTAAACTCTGGTTAAATGATGTTTAAGATATTCTTACCCTACATCCGACCTGCGTAAATATTTGCATGTTTACTGAGTGAGCGGAATATGTTGGTATAACATCTATATTATGTTTATGTTTTCATTTCAGATAAAGTTGGATTTCAATTCATAAACTCTGCACATTAAATAATGAATAAAAAAAACAAACATTACATCCATTACACTAAGATGATTTTTAACCTGAATTTGGAACTCTGCTCGTCGCATTAGTTAGGCATAAGCTGTTATGACTGTGATTTCGCTGTTTATTTTGTATCATCGGTTTCGATGGGTGAAATCGTTATATTAAGTAAAAAATAAACATTTATTACCTTCAAGAAATTATAAATTATATTTTTTAATATTTATTATACTTCTACTGATTTATATTCTTCTCCCTAAAAATATTATAATTAGTGAGTATTTATCTTATTAAAAATATCATTTATAAAATAAATTAAAAATATAAACTGAAGCCTGTTTTCTAGTGACGTAAAGTATAAAAAAAGCAAATAGAGTTTTTAATTTTGGCAATAGGTGTAAGTACGAAAATTCTTTATAAATTTTTACTTGTAATATGAATTCTGTTTTGTTTAACTATTGTCCTTTAAAAGTGCACCGTATACAGAGTGCCGAAGTGGAATATATTATATTTTATTCATATGTAGCAGAATTTTAAAATTCTTTGAATATAATTTATTCAAAAGCTCTCTAAGCTTTTGTAAGGATTACACTTGGTTTGGTGAATGGACGATATTTAATTGCAGTGTGCCGTGTCCAACATTAAAATTAATTTAGGTCAAGCAGTCGGTCGTTAGAGGATGTTACGAGGCTTGCGATAATCTCGCTGTCAAACGCAAACTTGCTCGATCACCGCAGTAGATACGGTGGATTACATGTTTGAAAATTTTGCTCCACAATGAAACTTTCCGATAAAAATTAAATTGAAATTGCGGGGCAGATATTCATCAGCGTAAAAAGGAGTGCTTTGTAAAGTATATGAAGGAATATTGTGTCGATGTTTGCAGTTTCAGATGATGTTTGCAATCAAAATGACTTATCTTTGTGACTTCATGACTTTTTTCTTATCTAGTCTTGAAATTCTTTTTTGCTCCACAATGAAACTTTCCGATGAAAATTATATTGAAATTGCGGGGCAGATATTCATCAGCCTAGAAAGGAGTGCTTTGTAAAGTATATATGAAGGAATACTGTGTCGATATGTTTGCAGTTTCAGATGATGTTTGCAATCAAAATGACTTATCTTTGTGACTTCATGACTTATTATATAGATATATTTTCCCCTTCTTTTATCTAGTCTTGAAATTCTACAAGAGAATAAGCCTCTATCCAAAAACCTCACTTTTTTCAACATATACGTTAACTCAAACTCACACACTTGTTCTTTTCGTGTTTCGTTCCGCCCAGCAAAATAAATGATCCTATAACGTTGTACTTTTCCCGCATTCAGCGGTACCGGCTTTGTATTTGTATGAGTATCTGACTTTTCCGAGGACATTAATTATTGTATACGACTTACAAAAAGCTCTTTTAACCTTTGGTTTTGCAATAATGTCGGCGTTTTTTTTTGAAACTATATTTTTATAATATCATACTTTTTATAGGGCGATGAGGATTTTCCCTATGCAATTACGACTGGAACTGGAATATTTGAAAGCTATTGTAGGAAAAAACAAGTGAAGTTTTAATTATAGTGTCTTTTTGTTTATTTGTTGAGAAAAAGAAATAACAATTATTTTTCATGCAATAACTTATAATCACTATATAATTATAATAAAAACAACTCAAATTTCACCTTCTAAATATTATATAAGTCAATTAGGTGCATAAATATTTCAAAATTATATTTTTTTTTTTTTTTTTATTCTGAGTATTATCGAGGGTTTTTCCTTAGGAAATGCCACCCTCATAGGTAACACAAAAGGAATTCATTAAATTTCTCTTCGCTTTAGGCCACACTGCACAGTATAATATAGAATCTTGGCCGTTTTTGATAGCGGGGTTGCCAAAATGCTATTACAAAAACCTATCTCCCCTTTAAATTGGGTGTAGGAAAAGAGCTGAGATCTCTCCGCCACGTTTCGCTCACATTCCATCATAATATGGTAAACGTCTTCAATGATTCCACACTTACTGCAATTGGGCGATTCCGTTTTTTTCATTAGGTATGCGAAGCTGTTTAATGGAATGTGACCGGAACGTAGCCTGAGCGCTGTAACAGTATCTTCCCTAGTCATGCCAGCATCATCAAACCATGGGATTCCATTTAAATTTGGTTGGATTGTCTTATACCAGATACCTTTTGAAAGTGATCTCTCATCGTAGTATTCTCTCCAACTGTCTAGACAGTTTAATTTAGCTAATCTCAAAAGGTCCGTAAATACCGGTAAACACCTATTCACTACTCCGATGGTTGTTGCTTCTTTCGCTAGCGAATCCGCCTGTTCGTTACCTATGATGCCCACATGAGCAGGGATCCACTGCAAGGTAACATATTTTTGTTTTTGGGCTAGATTCAAGATAGATTGCAGAATTGAGTAGGCAATCGGTGTTCCTCGAAAATTCGAGGTACATCGAGCCAAAAGTTGCACGGCGCTTTTGGAGTCTGTCAGAATGGCAAAGTTATCATAATTGATTGAATCAATATAAGATATCGCTTCAAAAATTGCTATTAGCTCCGCGTGCATGATGGATATTCTAGAATCTATCTTTAACCTGCAATAGCTATTAGTTTGTGGATCTACAAATGCCACTCCAATATTACATAGATCCTTAGACGCATCAGTATAAATTTTATAAAATTTCGAATATTTGTCTAATATGGAATGCTCGCATAAGAGTTTCAGATTTTCTTTTGTAAACTTATTTTTTGGTTTATCTACCCTATCCATATCACTTATTAAACATTTGGAAAGATCCATATTGCCCATCCATATTGGTAAAGAATACATACCCAACTGACTCTCTCGGTGAATAGGTATTTGATCAAACTTTTCATGTGCGTGTAAAAGTTCAGGTATTTTTTTTTTACGCCAATAGGGTCTTCCCTTTAAGGACTGAAGGTCATTTAGTAAGCTAATATTTTCATTTTTATCAAATGATTTGCATTTCAGCCAAAACTTACTAGCTAAATATAGTCTCCTTATATAAAGTGGAGGAATGGCAAGTTCATTTTCCATTACATGGATTGGAGTAGATTTAACGAAGTTTCCCACCAGCCTTAGACATCGATTTTGTAGCTTGTCCAGTTTAGATAAGTGAGTTTTGCTGCTATTACCATATAGAAAACTTCCATAATCAAGTCTACTACGTATCAAACTGATATATATCCTCCTTAGGTGTGTAGGATGAACACCCCAACCAGGACCACGCAATATTTTCATTACATTTAATAATTTAGTTACTCGTTCTACTAAATCGTTAATGTGTTTCGTCCACCTTAGAGATCTGTCAAGCCACAAACCCAAATATTTAACCGAGTCCGTTAAAGCCAAATTATGATTATTTAACCTCAGCGAAACTGAATCTTTTTTTAAACCTCTTTGAAATATACATACTTTCGATTTGGATGAAGAAATTTCCAGCCCAACGAGTTCTAGACATTTTTCTAAAGCATGTAACGCCGATTGAAGTTTCCTTGTGCTATCATTAAGACTTTCATATGAGGCATAAAGGACTATATCATCAGCATATTGAGACATACATACACCTTTAAGCCTTGAGCAGATATCCATCGTAACTATGTTAAATAAAAGAGGAGACAGAGGGTCTCCTTGAGCCAAGCCAATACTAGTTTTTCTCTCAATTTCTGTATTATCAACTTTAATTTTAAGATTTCTATCTTTAAGAAAATTAAATAAATAGTTACACATCCTTGTACCAGCCCCGATACGATCTAGCACCGACAGCAAGTATAGAATATTAACATTGTTGTATGCATTATTTACATCGACAAAGCAAGCGACTGTAGGCCTATTTTGTGTGAACCCTATGAGTATACGAGAAACAAGACTGCTTAAGCTGTCAAGACAAGAACTTGCTTTTCTGAAGCCTGTGATATTGGAAGAAAAAAGTTTATTTTTCTCGCAATACCACTCTAACCTTTTCTTAATTATGCTGTGAAAAAGTTTACAAAAACAGGACATAAGAGAGATTGGCCTTAATGAATTATTACTTTGCTGCTGGCCCCCTTTGGGAATTGGCAACACACAAATATCTCGCCATTGATTTGGTACGAGAGCAGTAGAGAAAATCATATTGAATAGGTATATCAAAATCGATTTAGCATTTTTAGGTAAGTTATATATCATCAAATAGGAGATACCGTCACAGCCAGGAGCCGTATTTTTTTTTGCAATACTGTTATTCAGTTCTGTGATGGATATGCTTGATTCTAACGTAGGGTTGCTTGAAAAGAATGTGGGACTATTCGGTGCAGCGGAATCAGGGGTTAGACTCTTGAGGAGATTATAGGTTTTATCATTATCCACACAAGTAGCTGAATTTCTATAGCCTTTCAGCCATCTCATTTTACGCCATAGGTCACTAGGTGAAATCGACTGATCACAAGATGAACAAAATTCGTGAAAATTATCATCTCTAGCTTTATATAATAGATTTCTAGATTGGATGATCTTTTCTTTTAGTAAATCTGAATTACGCGGTGTTGGATTGCGTCGAAATACAGCAAGAGCTAGGCGTCGTTCAGCTACAGCTTTGGACAGAGAAGCATTCCAATACTTTTTGGGGACGAACTTCTCGTTGAGATTGGTGCTATATTTCATATAGGGTATAGATAGCTCTGCGGCTGAATTAATATGTTCTATGAAAGTATCATAGTCTCTTTGCATGTCATTGGTGTGATTAAAGTTCTCAAGCGATTTGGATAGGCTTTCTTTGTATTTTAGCCAATCTGCTTTTTTTAAATTCCTTTTTTTTACAAACTGAGCGCATATATTGAGTGCTGTTGTTAGTTTTATCATAGAGTGATCACTGCCTAATGTTTCGTTTAGGACCTTGTAATTAAGTCTTAAAGCTATGTCGTTGGTCGCTAAAATAAGGTCAGGAGAATATTGCTGTAAAACCCCATTAACCAACTTGACCCTGGTCGGAGTATCATCATTAAGTGAAACGTAGCAACTTTCTGATAAAACCCTCATTATCTGCTCACCTCTATGATCAGTTTTGCGGGACCAGCTTGAGTGATGACCATTGATATCACTAAGAATAACCGATTTATTTTTTGATAAGGATAATATCATATCCCAGTCAACAGAACTTGTGCGCACATTAGAAGGACAGTATATACATATGATATTCTCGATATTTACACAATTAAGAATTTTGATATGTAAAATTTGTATACCTGAATTTTTATGAAAGACATCACATTTTAAAGATTTTAACGATTTATGAACCAATACAGCAATACCACCATAAGAATCTTCCCGGTCAAAGCGGTAGATATAATAATCCTTGATTCTAAAATAGCTATCTGGGTTTAACCATGTCTCACAAATTGATGCAATATGGATCTTTTCTTGCAATAACACATTTTCAAAACAAATTAATTTGGGGCCTAAGCTTTGAGCATTCCAATGTAAAATATTTACATTAACAACTTTAGTTGAGTTAAACATTTATATTGTCTAAGATAATTTTCAATATAGGCCAATCTGCAATATTCTCAACTACGATTAAAATAATCCACTCTAAGCAGCACTTAAGAACTAGTTTAACTTTCTGACTAAAAGGAGTATTATTCAAAAATACAATTTCTCTTAATCTATTGAGGAGTTCCATAAAGGTAACGTCTTTCTTTCGGTCAAATGTATCACATTTCTCTTGTGTTTCAGAAGAGCCTAAATTATCCATATCAACCTCTGAAGGTACAGACCAATTATTGTAGTAACTTCGCTTTTTTGACAGTGGAGTTTTTTCTGCCTTTGCATATTCAGCGTCCTTGTGAACCTCGGCACGGATTTTAGTAACCTTGGCGTATGTTTCTCGCCCCTGTGTTGGAGTTTCTATAAGGCTTGATAGAGGAGAGAAAAAGTGTGTCTCTTGTTTAATAAATGAGCTTGCTGTGTTCGTCTGTTCTTTCGGGTAACTAACAAAGTTTCTTTCCTGATGTTGTGGAGACTTTGGTACATACATAGTGCAGGCCTTTCGGTAGGTACAATTAAATTCAGACATCAGTTCGCGAATTCTTTTTTCTTTTTGAAAAGCAGGACAGGACTTGTCTAATGCCATATGATTACCTTGACAATTCACACACACGTATACCTGGGTCTCACAATTTCCATGATTACTACTGCATTTAGGGCAAGTAATTTTGTCATTTGGGCATCTAGCGTGTGTATGGCCTAGTTTCCAGCATTTTGAGCACTGAGACACTGGGAATATATAGGGGTCTACTTTAATTCGTAGATTATCCACGTATACGAAAGCGGGCAAACTAGAACCTTTGAAACAAATACGTACAGTTTCACTCGGAATCCATTCACCGGTCGATGATCTACGCTTTAAACGGTTAGTAGATGATATGGTTATGTCATTAGGACAGGATACGTTTTGTAGTATGTCCTCATCAGTTAGGTCTAAATCAACATCTTTAATGGTGCCGTAAGAATAACTAACTTGAAACGCTTTTTGGAAGTTCCACCCTTTATCAATTAATTCTTTACAGTTGATTAATTTTTCCAAACATTGACTGTTTTCAAAATCTACTCTGATCTTATAAGGGTTTAGATATTTTATTTTATTTATTTCCACTATCCCCAGATTTTTGAACAGTTTGGCAATTGCAAACTGTTTTGGTAGTTTTTCTTTATTTGTTATATACACTTCTAGGCTATCTTGTGATTTAATTTTCTTTCCTCTCGTTACTAATTTCCATCCTTCTTCCTCGTCCTCCTCTCTTCCTCTTTTCATAGGTCCCACGCTTTCTTCATTTATTTCTATATTTTCTTCTTCCTGTAATAAATATTCTTCTTTCCTCATAAACTTTAATGGGCTCCGAGTTCGTAAAATTGCGTCTCCAACTGCTTCATCGCTGTTCTTCTCTTCGCAAAAATCATCCATTTTACGTTAAGTTATAAAAGTTATAAACACTTCGTAGTTCATATCGAGCAGGTGAGCCGCACGAACAATAGGTCGCCCGATAAGCAACCGGTTTCGCGACGATCAACCGAAAGATAGTTGTAACCGGCTATGACTCACTCGATCGAAGCAACTATCTGGCGCGGACACGTCTTACTCACACGATTACCGCGGCGAGACTCTCAAAATTATATCTCTTTTGGAATATCCGTTTTGTATGCATATTTTTATTTATAATTAAATGAAAATAAACGTTTTCTAAGTGAATATGAAATAAGTTCTTTTGAATCTGTTTTATTTCTTTATACTAACTGTAGGGATCCTCTGTTTCTTATTCCTAAGACAACTTACAACGACTGGCTCGTTAACACACACGCGCACAGCAACAACACTCATACAATCTCATCCACGGCTCGTGTTACTGACCCGAAACATAGCATATCTATTTATGTACGGATATTACCACATACGCTACACTCAACATTATCGAAGTAGTATTCCGGTCCATATACTTTATTTAATCCACACAGAAAAAAATAATGCATCACGATATCAAATTAAAATTTTTGGATTCGCTTTCTATTATAGATAAAAATTTTACTTTTTTCTTGCGTGATTTTTCTTTAGCACACCCACATTTGTTACTGTTATTGCTTTTCACATAATATTCACCTTTCCATACTAGATAACTAGTAATAACAATTGTAACATTTGTCATTAATGTAATAGGAGATTTTATCCAAAGGTAATTTTTATATACAGAGAGATTTTATGTGATCACAAATTAAGTGTATTAATTTCTACTTTTGGCAACTGCATGCCTGCATATGGCCTGGAAACAGGGTTCTTGAGTTATGTGTTTTAAAAGTAGCATTTAAAACACCTGTGAGTGAGCGTCAGAACCTTTGCACACCACGTGTTTAAACGCGTCTTCGACGCGCGCTTGTATCGATACAAGCGCGATACTCACGCGAGTCAAACGCAGCTTGTCTTTGAATTTATGTAAGTTTACAAAGTTTCTTATAGTTGGCTTGAAGTCCATTTAAGGATTTCGCCGTCCCAAAACCCGGTATCATTGTTACGGTCATCTGCGACCAACATCAATTACACATCAAAAAAGAGCAAGTGTACTTGTATTTATTCTGTTCTTATTCGAACCTACCCGTGCACAAAATATATCACTATGCCGTATGGTCGAAACAACGAATTATTATGCGAAAAATATCTATAAATTAGGTTTTTGCCTTGTTAAATGTCAAATGATAAATGATTACTAATACATATAAAATGATTATTATTGTTATAGATGCGATAAACAAAATGAACAACAGACATAACATAGACACATGAGACAATTTATGTCGACAATATATATGAGAGAAAGATGATAGGGGCACGATCCCTTGACTGCCACATGGTATGAGATGCTGGAGGCTGCCAGGGTCGTCCCTGGGCTTCGCTGTTTGAGGTGACCGTCACATAAACTATAGTTTGTTGTAGGGGTTTGCGGATAGGCCATTAGTTTAATTTAAAATTGCGGAACTCAGTGCACGCGCGCGAGCAGCCAACAGTACCTAGTCCTTTTTTCGCCCGGATGTTGGTCACATTGCGGTATGATTTGTAACCAATGTCATCAAAAGAGGGTCGCGGCTAGCTGCAACCGCAACCTGAAGGCGTGGATAGAAAACCGTCGTTTTTGTGGTTTGATTTATTCATTTTGAAGACGGCTGTCGAAGAAATGGCAGCTATTTATTAAGTTTTGGGATGTTATATAAAGAAAAAGAAACTCGTGAAAGATGAATACGTGCGTCGTCAACGGCGGACAATCGCCAACTAGCACTATTCGTGTAATACGTATTATAGCAACCGACCGTCCGGCCACAGTAAAGAACAGTAAAACATCTTCATACAAACGTGCCGCTCTCGGTTTGAATGTGTGCGTGCGCGCCGCGCGCCGTGTCGGCACGCGATTTCACGCGCACGCTAGCATAATATATGGGGGAATAAGGTGACGGCAGTACGGGCTGTGCCGCGCGACTGTGAGCATGCGCGTACGTCACATGACCGCTCGCGATCGTCAACTCTCGCCGGCCACTTACCATAATATTAATTATTACGAGTATCATTACTTCAAAAAGGGGAAAAAATATTGTAGTGTTTTCGGGTGCCTCAATAACGATTTCGCAAACAAATATTCAATCATCATATGCTTTTTATTACATAAATTTAGATCAAGTGCTGCTTGTTCGAAAATATTAACTAAAAGTAAAAGTGACGACCCTGGGGATCAACGCAAGAGTAGGCTAATAACTCGGCGGGCGGCCTTAGATAACCTACTGTTCTGTTTACTGTGGTCCGGCTGACTGACAGCGGGCAGCGAATCTGCAACTCACTGAAGCAGATGGCCGGCAGTTGCATCACAGTGCCTAAATAAACTGTGTTTTCGTACATATTTTTGTCAAGTGCGTATGTGGCATTGAACACGCTTCGCCAGCGTGTTAAAAAAACGCAATGTGCATAGACCCTTACGCCCGCATATAGGTACTGTTAAACACTTTAAATGTTTTCGTAAACTGTCCCAAAATCCTCCGAGTCTAAGCCCATAAACTTATATATAATTATATTTAAAAAGTGCGTAGATAACACACTGGTAAATAAGAAATAATGGTAATTCTTTAGTTTAATTTAAACCCCGTTATATATTAAATATTTAATTATAGCGTTGTTGTTGTAATTTTAATATAAATTGATTAAAATAACTTAGCCAAGCCTCACTATTTAAACATAAAACTACTTTGAGGCAATTGGTACTTACATCTTCTGCTCTCAGTAACTGGTAAAGTTGTAAAAGTTATAAGTATATTCAATTTAAAATAATTACTTTATTGCGTAGTCTGAAGAGCATCAACACAGGACTATTTGAAATAGTATTTAATAAGTTAAAAATAAGCATTTTCAAATTAATTATTAACATAATAATTTCAAAAAATACATGCGGGCTGCAACAATCACTGAATTGTAAGAGTTATGTATTCACTAATGTGAACGGAAAACTCATTATTTTTAAATTAAATCAGAGTGCCGTAGCGTAACAAATTTTATAAGAAACCAATTCTTTTTTTGTAAGAGTAAACTTGGTTATTATGTTTTGTCCAAAATTTCACTGTACAACCCAACAGCACATCAACAGATAAAAATCTGTCAAATTTCTGCATTGAATTTCTAGCTTACATTCCAATATACATCATTCAATATCAAAGCCAATTTGTGGTTGATTCACCTGCTGTTGTCCGTACATTAATATCACAAATTTAAGTTATAAAAGGAAATATTGGATTTCCTACTTTTGTTTATATGTCGAAATTAACTTTCGAAACCACTCAATCTATTTGAAATATTTTACCATGAGTCTAAAGTATACTATTTTAAATGGACACACTTTATATGGTGTTTTTTTTCTTCTGTAATTTTAAATATCCATAATATCGCTTATTGTCCTATCTTCACCCTGGCTGAAGTGGGGCAAGCTGCTAGTATAATGCTACTCACGGGAGGAGTTGCCAGTAGTGGTGGAGGTATGGCTTGTTGTGGAAGCAGTGGTGGGCCCCCATTGCGGCGACTTGCATGCGGTGCATACACCTCGACTCTGCCCGCGGTCCGTCACATCCGGTGCTGGTGCACTTTGTTTTTTACCCTATGATATAAATATACAAAGATATAATCTCTAAATGCATATTCTTTAAAATTCTGCCTCTTGTGACGAGACTTTTCAGTGGATATAAACAAGGGAAAATTTTGTTTGACGTCACCATACGTCAATTCTTGCATTTTGCAGCTTTTTAATATTGCATTCCACTAGCATGATTCGGGATAATAATAAATTTTTAATATGAAACATAAATGTGGGAAGATCAGTATAACATAGATTGCGCTTTTGAAATATTTTTATTAAGAGATACGAGCATCTGCAATATTAACAGAACGCATATCGCAATTTAGCCAGGTCACAAAATGTTCTACTTAGTTAATGGCTGCTACAATTGATTTTTTGAAGACAGATATTTCTGGGAATGTTCGTTCTGTTTTTTAAGATTTTTTGTAAGCATCTTTTGCGAAAAAATTGCGCCGTTTGGGAAATATAAATTTTGGTAAAAGTAAAGTGAAATTTTACCTGTGTGTCATAAAATATTGAAGGTATTTTCGTGTCATGAGTTGAGTCGCAAGTGCAGTGGGCGTGCGCAGTGCGCGGACCCATCATGACGAGATCTGCGTCTAGAAAAGTCTGCGCGTCGTCTTCTACAAGGTCACTACGCGTGCTGCGGGATTCCGCAGTGGTGTCGTCCCGTGACCAACTTTCCGTCACGCGGTCCCTATACCGATCATTCGGAAACTCGTTGCACGACAGTTGCCTTCTTATACTCCTACATCGACTTCTGTTGTCTAATGTAGAAAATTTCATAGATTCTAAAGCGGGGGAATTTCTAGTGAGCAGTTCATCGTTATTGTCAAAACTTCTCATTTTTAATATTTTATGAGTTGATTTTCTATTCGTATCTACATTGACATTGTAATCTTTGAGTCTATCGAAACATTGGTCCACGTTACTAGAAAAATTTGCATAAGTGGAGGCATTACTTTTTAATTCATCTTTAGGTTGAAATCTTGTGGATGTGAAAATACAACTTTGGCTATTCACTCTCTTCTGCGACTTGTCTACTAGTGACAACATAGATAGTTTCTTAAGAGAGCTCGTCGAGCCCGATGTTATCTCTGCAAGTTGAACCGCATTCGTATGTTTTTTCAGCATTGCGTCGCCGCCGATCTTTTTCAAGTTAGAAAGTTTTTTTTTTAATTTCTGCACGAGAGTATTAGTTGGGTCGTATGAAATCAATTGCTTTGAAATATAATTTGAGACACCGATAGTTTTACTTTTAGTATGTTTGCGATCTAGACTGCGATGAGACCCGACGGCGTGGTGGCTGTGACTGGTGTCTCTTTTGATTCTCTCGAGATCGTAAATATTTAAAGTGTGCCCGCGATGATCGCTCGCATTTCGATGACAATTTAAATAGTTATTTTGCTGTATATTACAGTTGCAGACCAAGTCAAAGTCGTGATCTGGTATATGTTTCTCAATGCATTGTCGTTGTGCTGCTAGTGCGAGACAAGCTTCGCAATCGACTCCTAAGAGGAGCTCCAGGCTGGTATTTCTGATGAATCCGTCGCTGAAGGTGCGGGAGCGAAACTGAGCTGCTTGCGGTCCGAGGCGGGGATCCCAGTCAGGCTGGGATGGGGCTGGCCCAGCGCTAGCCTCGTCGTCCACCATGGTGGATGCGTCGCGGTTCACATGGATGATGCGTGGCTGCCGGAAGACTCGACTGTCACTCCTCACGGAACTACGCGATGGGGATGGCGATGGCCGCTTATAATTCTCCACTTGAATCATAGTTAACTCTTATAAAAAATTGCTGAAATTAAACACCAATTAATTAATTTATATACATGCATACGTTTGATGTAACGGCAGCTTTCCTGCCTCTCGCGCCAACGGTCCTAGGTTCGAATCCCGGTAGGGGTATGTTTGTCTGGTGGATTCGATTCATAGCTAATATAATTATATATACATCTTTAAATATCAAATATCTATTTATAATGTATGTTGTCCTAGTATCCATAACACCATAATTGCAATTTTTACTATGAGCCATGCTAATTGGTGTGAGTGTAATAAAATTATATATTATTTTATATAACTTTATTCCAATCGCTAACTATATCTAGAAAAGATAACTTGATCGTCGCTTGTATGTGAATGCTTTCTAGCACGCAACAGTTAACAGGGTGGGTTCGAGAATCCACATACATACGTGCGCATTTATACACCAACATGAAAAGGAATTCTCATGGACCGGTGCGGATCTATAATGTTATACCTACTTTTGTAAAGGCTCTCAACCAGGGCTGTAGCTAGAGTCTAATTTAAGGTAGGGCAGCATTGGTTACAGGTAGGGCGGAAGTAGTTTTATCATAATTGATCTGCCCTCGAAGCACAGGCTCCTAAATCAAACACTATGTTTATCACTGACCTCTAGGTCAGGCATTGGACCGGTTTTCCAAAGGTTGCATGTTCGATTCCCGCCTAAGAATTCACTTGTGACCCGAGTCGATTTTTTCTACACTACTGGAAAAAATTAAAAGATCAAAAAAAAAATTCCAAATTTTTGGGCAATTTTCAACAGGCCGTAATTTCGAGAGAAATGGTCGTACAGGAAATAAAAAAAAGGAAATTGTAGCGCCAAGTTTCTAGTTTTTGGATTAAAACTTTAAAATTTTGAATCCTCCGCGGTTTTTGAGTAATCTTAGAAAAATCATTTTTTTTTAGTTTTCGTTTTTAGTCTACGGGCGTAGAAAAAAATTGTTTTGCTTACCCACTATAAGGATCAGACACTTTTTTATTTAGATTTAATTTATTTTTTTATACACCTTGATACATCCATTTCTCGCCGAGATATCGGTCTTCAAATGGAAAAGGATATCGATATCTCAGCAACCAATGATCGCACAGAAAGATAAAGGTGGGTTTCAAGAACTTGAACGAATTCTCTTTAACGACTAGCCATTGCTTTTCTGAAAAAAATGTTTTATTATTGTCACATGAATTTGAAAATGCAACAAAATAAGGGCTGTTGGTGATTTTTTGGAAAATCAAGCGCTGGATCGAAAATATTGAAGAAACCTCTAATGTTAAGTGTGCCTTTTACAATATGTCCACAAAAACCCTACAAAGAACCAAAAAATAATCCAGCCAGCCGTTTTTTTGTTTCACTTGATCGAATTTATGAAAAAATTAAAGGATCACGTTTTTTGCTCTGAAAAGGTCATAATTTTTAAAACTTAGAAAAGAAAATGTTTTTCCGAGCTTTTTCCAGAATTTTGTTCCAGAAAGTGCTTAAATTTTATTGACGAAAGGTTGTTGTCGAACTTCTCTAATAATTGCTTGATCATCGCGGGCATTAGTAATTCGATGGCGACCTTGTCCGGAGCGACGATTGTATTGGTTCGTCTCTTTGTATATCTGGCATAAGCTAGAGATACGACGGATTGACTTACACCCATCCGGACGGCAACTGCATGTTGACTGTAACCTTCGTCAATAAGAGTCACGAACCGAGCAACTTCTACCTCCGATAAATGTCGTCTAATCATGATTGAAAAAGAAAAAGTAAGAAATTTTCAATTTTAACCAAAAAATTAAAAAAAAAATATCTTCTAGCGCAAAGGGATTAATTAAAAAAAAACAGTTAAGGATCATTTTAAAGGATCTGCTAGGAAAAGCGTATGAAAAAGATTGAAATTCGATTGGGGGTATCAACTTTTTTTTAATTTAATAAAAGGAAATTAGTAGAATCAAGGAATGCAGCGGTGGAAACGCGTTAAAAATGATTGGGCGATAGTTTCTTGAATTTCCTTAACTTTCTGAAACAAAAATGTGGAAAAAGCGCGGAAATACATATTTTTTTATTTTTAAAAATTATAAGCTTTTCGGATCAAAATACGTGATCCTTTAATATTTTCAAAAATTCGATAAAGTGAAACAGAAAACCGGCTGGCTAGATTAATTTAGTTCTTTGTAGGGTTTTTGTTGACATATTGAACTGTAAAAGGCACACTTAACATTAGCGGTTTCCTCAATATTTTCGATCCATCGCTTGATTTTCCAAAAAACCATCAACATCCCTTATTTTGTTACATTTTCAAATTCATGTGACAAAAAGAAAAAAAAAATTTTTGGGATAAGCAATGGCTAGTCGTTAAAGAGAATTCATTCAAGTTCTTGAAACCCACCTTTAACTTTCTGTGCGATCATTGGTTGCTGAGATATCGATACTCAAAGACAAAAGGATCCTTTTCCATTTGAAGACCGATATCTCGGCGAGAAGTGGACGTATCAAGGTGTATAAAAAATTAAATAAAAGCTAAATGAACAAAGTATCCGATCCTTATAATGGTAAATTTTAAAGTTCTAATTCAAAAACTAGACACTTGGAGCTACAATTTACTTTTTTTTTTGGTTCTGTACGACCATTTCTCTCGATGTTACGGCCTGTTGAAAATTGCCCAAAAATTTGGATTTTTCTTTTTATCCCTTAATTTTTACCAGTAGTGTAGTATTTTTCTATTATGATAATTTATCTTATAAGATCGCATTGAAAAGTGCATAAAATATATAAAAATTATAAAACATTTTAATTATACTAATTTGTCTTAGTTTTTGGTATTTTTAAGGTAGGGCATTGTGATTTCAAGGTAGGGCTCACAATGCCCCCCCCCCTAGCTACGGCCTTGCTCTCAACATAAATGATACTGAACGTGAGGTGAATTATTACTAAATTTACAAAAGAATAAATGAGCCGGTTAAAACTTCCTTTTCCGGATTTTTACCACCACAGTTATTGCTAAACGAATTAATATTTTTATCTTTGGTAGGTACTCGTTTGCATTAAATATTTTGTGCGTATAATCGTTTGCAATACATAATTATGTTGTGTGCTCCCTTGGGTCAGTACTGCTGCTGAATCTCAATGATATTTAAAATACGTCACATTGAATCACAGTAATCAGCTCACTTAATTGGTAAAGGTGGTCATCGAACTTTTGCATAACTCAAATTAAAAATCTACTTTTCTTACAGGTAATAAAAAGGGCCACAACAACAATCGTTATAAGCTAATCGTTAATCGCCATCAGGTACTTAAATTATAGAACTATAATTATATGGATTACAGTAGAAATAAATATATTTTATAATTTTTATGATTTTTATATTTGTTTGTCTTTTACAACGCTATCTTATATGATAAGTTATTTTAATAGAAAAATACTAGAAAATAAATTCACTCGGCTCTCAAGTAAATACTCAGGCAGGAATCAAACCCACAACCTTTGGATGTCCGCTCCGCTCTCCCAATTAAGCTACCGAGCTTTGTGAACACCTGTCGAAATTTTCTAGTACTCTTCTTTTTAAAATGAAGGCCAGCGTTTTCTCTTCAATGAGAAGAACATCCTCTCGTATTCAAACGAAACTCTTTTATAAATGTTTTTACAATCGATTAAGATGAAAAAGCCATTTAGTTTTATGATTTTTATATATATTTTTTTTTGCATTTTTTTCCCAATGCTTTCTTATATCATAAATTAGACTGCCGCCTGCGGAATTACTTGTGAGCAATCGATTTTTTTTAGTATCTTTGTATTAAAATAATTCATTTTATATCAATTAATTAATACATTTAGCTTTAATGTGTCAGTATTGTAATAATTCTGATTCGATTTTAATATCTCACTTTGCTATATGATTCCAGCCATAGGAAAATTATTTTCTGTACGAAATAGTGATCGGAATTTTTGAACTTGAAAACGAGTGATACTCAGTTATGAGTTTCGACAAAGACAGTTAACTGGAGTGGCACTATGACATTTGTTTGAACTTAATGTTAGCCCTTTCCTAAATTATCTGTAAGAAATCTATGGTATAGAGTATAATCCATATAAGTAAGAAAAATAAATAAGTTTAACTCACTAAATACATTTATTTCCATAATGAATTTGGATTTATATATAAATCCAATAGCGTTCATAAATGATATGACCTCCTCAAGAAATTTTCTACGCGCTTAATTACATCTTTAAGATAGTCCTTATTAGGGGAGGTTAGATAGAGAACATGAGAAGCGTAGATAATAAGCTGTGTAGTGGATTCTGGTTTGTTAACCTTAATTGGAAGGAAAATCTCGAATAACAAATCGGAGAGACATTTTTCTTTCCATTCACCTATGAACATATTTTCGTGACGTTAGGGTTGGCATATCGTAGGGCGGATGACGCTACGGCAGGCGACGGCTGAATGAAAGACCGCAGGGAGACTGTCTGGGACCCCGAAGATGGGAGAGAATAAGCCATTTTTTGTTTTATGTTTGCTTTACTCTGGCGTACGACAAAACAGCTTTTGTGTTGAATGTTCTTTTCAGCATTCATTATTATCGGATTTATTTATACGTTGCTGCATTGGGTACACAATGAGCCTAGAATGGGGACTTTCATAACAGATTATTCACAGTTGTCATTACGAAAGTTTTGGTCGTTGTTATGAGTAATGCCGGTGAGGTAGGCTTTTGGTCACACAAAATAAGCGGCAGCGAAATAACGCACTATTATACTTGAGTACTTCAAATTTTTGTTTACTTACATGGTGAAAATAATAAAATGTAAGTAAACTATTAAGACAATAATAGATGGGCTTGATTTGTTTTGACGATATAAATATTACTTGTTTGTTTTATCGTGAAATATTTAGAACATTCCTTTAAGTTGATTAATATTTTCCAGCAAAAGCAGAAAAAAGGTTAATATAAGATAAGGATAATTGACAGGAAATCCGGCATTGATCTTCAATTAAACAGCAATATTCTGCTAACACGACAGTTAAACTACGCAATCGGTGTCCGTTCATCCACTTATGTTACAAATGCGTCCGTCTTTTAGATATGCTTACATTGTTTGGGTAGCTCTGAACATTGTTCCATTAACAGAATAATGGAAGTATCTACAGGAGGGAAAATAAAATGTGAAGAACGATTTCTCAGTACCCTCCTAAGCGGTCATTTGTAAGCGGCCGAGAAAAATGCTCACTCGTCTAGAAAAAATAATCGAGGTAGCGACGTAACGTCTGAGTTGTTACTTCAGAGCCCTGCATTCTTCAAGACGCTTTAATCACTTATAATCTCAGCCCTAATTGACTTTTTCGATCTCCCTCTATTCAAAATTTGAGAACTTATGGTATAATTATATTAAAATTATCATACAATGTTAGCTACATTTAATTAAAATTAAAATTTACGGAGAAATATTTGCATGACTGTTTCATGTAAGGGTAGAGCAAAATAACGTTTCGAAATATTATAAACTTTTTTAATGTTGCAGAATGATGTAATCGATCCCAATGAAGATAAAGCTATATTTTTAATATAAATATGCTTCAACGTGTTTATCAATAAATATGTTTAGGTTTTGTGGTAACTAGCGAAGTAGAATAGCACACCCGTAGACCATAAAATGCGCAGGAGCGTTTTTCGAATTATGGTCTTTACTATGATCATCAACCCACCTGCCAAGTTTAGAGATTATGGCGAAATTGCCCTGAGTTTTGGGAGAGGCTTCCGTCCAGCAGCGGGAGACAACTTAAATTCGAAGCCAAACGGCCTCGGGTTCGTGTCGAATCGAGCCTTGAATAGCAGCAGATACATATGTATGTATTTCTACCCTTTAATTTAGTGTTCCTACTCACAGAGCTTACTTTAGACTAGGCTTTGGGTGTGTATCTAAGAAAAGTTATGTTTAAATAATAACCTAATAAGGGTGTGCAATATGAATACAAATATATGTGAATAAAAGCATTCATTGCTTTATTTCTCGCAGTATTTTCTCACGATATTAGTTAAAAAAAGACTGATGATCGATTCACAAAAAATGAAAATAAATTTCCTTTGTCGCCCATTGTGCTTCTGACAAGAATTCTTCTCAATGGAAATGGAGAATCGAAATAATATAGCTACAATACGAAACGGAATGTTTGACTTAACTTATTGTAATTTTAACACAATATCACATTTGTTTTGATCAGTAACTGACATTTACTTTCTTGTTATTAACTGACTTTTCTTAATATTGTTTTAATATCAGTAAGTAACTGTTCAACATATTGCATTATAAAGTTTTTAGAAGAAACACAAATTAGATTTAAGGTGGTCCCAGTATCTCAAACATTATTTAACTTTATAGTGATTATCAGTATCATCATCATTAAAACACATATTTCTATATGTACAGACCAATTATATAGTAATAATACCGTAACTATAAAAGACATATTTAACTGTTGTAAATTTCTTATTACTGAAGTAATAATAACCAACAACAGAACATTTCATCAAGTTTACTATTTAAGTTAGTTACCCATTTCTCCTTTTATAATTAGGTTAAAGTTATTTATCTGCTTTCCGTAGAGTTCTGCGAACTTCAAGGCTTTTCAATCAACTTTTACTTTGGAATCTGTTTTATTATCCTTTCGTTTACAAGCAATTAACAGACCGTTAATTTTTTTTTAATTTTCACAGTGCTTCTATTAACCTTTTTTGTGTATCACCTATTAAACCATTTGAGACCTCTATTTGTGACTATAGGTACATATTATTTAATGAAGTCTGCATCAGTTACGATCGATATACAATTTGGCACAAGCTAGAACGTAGTCCGTCTATAATAACACGAAGGATTGTTTTGGTTCGAATTGACTACTTGTGCTCAAGTGACGTAGATAGATTTTGAACTATAGAACGTGAATTCGAGCCTATATTTTAAGGGCTATTTGGAAAACACATTAAGGTAAATTTCTTTACAAAAAATATTTTGTTGTAAATAAATCAATAATTAATAAATATTTAAAATTTGATTAAATGATACTTATGATAATAAAACAATTGCGTTCAAAAATCAGTACACGGTTGTTTAGAGCATGTTAAATGAAAAATTGATATTTGTTATGCAAGGCTGGAAAGTTAAGATTTGGCCCCCAGTTACCTCTATTGAAACCTGAGCAAGAAAAGGATTTTAGGAATTAAAATCTTCGTTTACTTAAAAATCGGTTACTATTTTTGATTTTTGATCATTTAATTTGCATTCAAGTGTGAATAGCCGTTTCGAAAATTTTTGCTACTCCATCTGACGCCATTTGATCCAAGATTGCTTCGCATTACAGATTATTAATACATTACAGTTAGGACTGGCACCTTTTTTGGTTTCTATTAGAAGTTTGTCTCGGTCTGTCTGTAGTTACTTGCGGCAATGTAAATGTGCATTTCTATTTTTAAGCTTGCTTTTTAATGAATAGTTTTTATTATACGCTAATAGCTGCCTCCTTCATCTAGCAACATCATTATTTGTCAAACTTGAGAGTTCCTAAGAGATGTTAGAAAAGCATTTTGCTATTTTAACTAAAGTCGTTAATATGACGTTAACATCAAATTGTGTTCATAAGGTTTTAAGCAGGGCCGATTACTTGAATAGGTTGTTATAACAATTTTTTTTATTCTATTACAATTTAGGGGTCTTCAAGTCACGATTGAATAGGTATCTTTTAGGCAAGCGCGTCACATTCTAGATAGCATCGTCGCTTACCATCATGCGAGATAGTGGTCAAGTGTAAATAAAACTATTAATTCAATGTGATTTTAAGATCTAATAATCTCTTGGGGAAAAAATGGCAGTGCTGATTATATTAGGTCCTTAGGTACATATAAAATTGGCGTTTTGTATGGAAGGAATATAAAGGCGATTTTTTTGTAAAATATATTTCATTAATCAAAGTATGAACCATTGTTATCTGTGCACTTTTGACATCTTATAGGTAGTTCATTGATCCCTTCACTTAAAAAAACCAGGTGAGAATCAATAAACTCTCTGAAGGCGGTTTGGACTCCCACATTCCTAAATTATTGTGTTGGTTAAGCAATGTAACGCAGCAGTCGACGCGTGTTTGGTTTGATTAGCTGAATTCATGAGGTACCCACCATTCAACCTGTTTTTTATTTTCCCGATTTCCTTCAAGAGGATTAAAACAGTTTGTAACGAGGCGCCATAGCTATATTGGCGACTCGTTGCTTTCATTGCGCTCTTCTCTGGCCATTTTTCATATTTTCTTTTCCCTCTGTTTCCTATTTTAAATTTACTGTCCGTCTCTTTTTATTTGTTTTGTTCGAAGTTTATTCTTACCAGAGTCAGTGCGTAGAGTGGTTGACTCACCGATAGCAAATTATTTCAATATATTTATAGTGCTGAGCAGTTATAATAAGCTCACAAGTATAATAAGCTCATAAGCATAATTCACAAGTTTTCCTGTATATGTATTCTGTACCACCAGTTCCTGTTTATAAGTCTATAAGTTTCTTTAAGGCACTATTGTAAGTAGCCCTACCTTTTATAATATATTTTAGTGATAAATGTGAAATTGTTTTTATATTCAGTGTAATTTACCTTTTTTATATAATTGTTTCAGTTGTGCCTTAATTCCATAAATACTAGTAATAATAATAATAATAGTGTGACGGGGTGCAGCCGGGGAAATAAAAGCACTCAAAGTCACTTAAGTTTTGTATTTATGAAATTAAGGCACAACTGAAACAATTATATAAAAAAAGGTAAATTACACTGAATATAAATATATTTAAATAATTTGTTATCGGTGAGTCAACCACTCTACGCGCTGACTCTGGTAAGAATAAACTTCGAACAAAACAAATAAAAAGAGACAGACAGTAAATTTAAAATAGGAAACAGAGAGAAAAGAAAATATGAAAAATGGCCAGAGAAGAGCGCAATGAAAGCAACGAGTCGCCAATATAGCTATGGCGCCTCGTTACAAGTTTAATCACTAACACCGAAGCCTGCAGCTAACTCTGAAGTGGTTTGCGATGGATTCGCTTCTTCAATAGCCTTTCATTCTTCATTATCTACTTTGGTCTTCAGCCGTCCACAGGGCTTGTTATGAAAGTCCAAATTTTCAGAACGAAAATATTGGAACCAAAAACGCGACACCACTATCATACATCGTTAATCCTTTGAACTGTTTTTACAGCACTGGTGCTACGGTAGAACTCGTACTCGTAAATATAGCGATGCTTCATGTTTTTCATTGTGCGATATGAGCGACGGCAAAGAAAAAACTAACCAGGAAAAACAAATAAATGATTTTTTCGATACTCAAATGTACCGGCTTAATGGACTTATAAATTTGAAATTGGAATTCTTAACCAAAGAGTGATATTTCAGATCAAAGTGGCCAGTACGACAACATACGAATTTCATATGTAAGGACCTTATTTGTTACAGATTAATAATGTTAATTTAATTAAACATTAGTAATTATTTGAAACTTAATATATTTGTATATCTGTGTGAACTAGTACCATTCTCATTCCGCCATAGGAAAATAAATTCTCGTAAATCCTTATTGCTAACAACTGGGTTAGCTCATTCCAACGTGGATTCTGTCTTGCCCCCGGGATTGATTGGGACCAAGAGCGAACCGATTCTAAATAAAAAAGGTATACAACGGACGTGATTATTCTCAAAGTAAACAGATGGATGAAATGTTTTCATAAGTTTGTATTATTCACAACGAATGGAACGGGATCACATGATTCGTATAAACGACCCGAGGGAGTGGTCTTGGCCGAGCTTAGTGCTTAGCTAATATTTAGTTACACACGTTTATTTATTCGATTATTTGAAACGAGAACGACAATTATTATTTGTAGACAAAGACTTTCATAAGACGAATAGCTGCTGTTATTTGCCGTTTTACATGCTGAACAATAATATTTTTTATTAGAATAAAACACTTTTTTATGGATTTTTGCGCATGTTTTATTTCGACTCCTTTACAGGAGCCGTGATCACAGGATAACTAAGATGATGGTTGTCATGTAGTAGAAAATATATGACAACCATCATCTTAGTCATCCTGTGATCACGGCTCTTGTAAAGGAGTCGAAACGTCAGGATTAAATATGAAATAAAACATGCGCAAAAATCCGTAAAAACGTATTTTATTCTAATGTGTTATGTGCGCGGAAGTGTAAAAACTAAATAATCAATCTTATCTGATTTATAATTTTTTTATATTTTATGCATTTTCAATGCGATCTTATAAGATAAATTATTATAATAGAAAAATACTAGAAAAAATCGACTCGGGTCACAAGTGAATTCTTAGGCGGGAATCGAACCCGCAACCTTTGGAAGTCCGGTCCAATGCTCTCCCAATTGAGCTACCGTGAACAGTCGTCGAAATTTTCTAGTACCTTCCTGATTTTACGCTGTATGCCAGCGTTGTTTCTAGTAGTTGTTTTTCTAGTATTTTTCTATTATAATAATCAATCTTATCTGTTTTCGAAGTCTTCAAACGGTAATTATTTTGACAAAATAATATCCATGAATTAATAAATAACGTTTATATATATATATGTATTAATATATAATCGAATAAATACGTTTTCATATATATATTAGTCAACTGTATCGCCCTAACACAGATGAAATATTCAATATTCACATTTGCATACGTCCCAAAGGAGGATACCAGTATGTTTTCATTTAGTTTTTTTCTCTATTTGTATGCTGCTGATAACAAACCAACTACGTCGCTTTATGTTGACACCAAAATATGTTAAAGTAGCTGTTAGAAAATGTTTGTTGTATATCCTGCAACTAAAAAGTTATTCTCTATGGATCTGTGTATGAAATGTACGCAACAGTAAAATTAGTAAAATTAGTCAACCAATCAACGGAAAATACTTATAAATGATACAGATGATGCTTATAAATAATCGAATATATTTTCGAATTTTGTTCAATAGAAATACCTAAATTAGAAACAATTATTATAAACCTTTATTGACCAGAGATAAACAGAGGTACTGAATTTTTGTTTCTTTTGAGAAATTGTTAAATCTTTAAAAACGTTAAGGCATAACATAATCATAGGCGGCGATTTCAACATAAATCAATTCGAAAATTCAAATCTCAAATCGTCACTACTAGAATTGATGTATACTTTAAACTTCAGCCAACGTATTAATGAGCCTACAAGAACAACTAAATCACGTGCTACGTGTCTAGACCTAATGTTCACAAATTTCAATCCAACTAAAATAAGCTTTAGACTCCTAGAGTGTGGACTCTCCGATCACAGAGGTGATTTTTCACGTTAAAAAATAAAAAGTTAGAGTCAAGGCCGTTTTGGTATATACAGAAAAGGATATATACCAAACATAGAATTAGCTTTTTTAAAACCAGGCTGAAAGAAACCGATTGGAGTAGTGTATTAAAATACGAAAAAGTGAATGGAAACTATAATTCTTTTTTACAAATTATAATGAAAACTCTAAATGAAACCATACTAGGATGCAAGTTGAAAATAAAAACACAAATAACAAAAAAGTGCCTTACTAAAGGCTTAAAAAGTCTTGTAGACATAAAAGACTAAGGTACTTCAAATATTAATTTCTTATCACAAAATTTCTACCCTAGGAGAACATTATAAAAAGTACTAAAGTTGACCATTGCACGCTCTAAAAAACTGTATTATGTAAATAGAATTAGAAAATAATGTAATTAAAACAATGTGGCAAATTGTTATACAAAAGACAAATAAAATGCCTAAACATTCTCGAAATAATATCAAACTGAGAATCAGTGGATCTTTAACAGAAGACCCTCATGTAGTAACGAACACATTTAATTATTATTTTATATCTGTAGGCGCCCATGATGCAGCATCTTTGCCGCCTCCAGGCCGTCCTGCAGCTTCCCCAGTTTCAAATTCTGTGTTTTTGAGGCCAACTGATATTAAAGAAGTGACGGAAAGCTTAAGACGATTAAAAAATAAAATTAGCTGTGGTTTTGATGAGATACCTCCTATGTTAATAAAAAAATCAATCGTTTGACGAAGGATATGTTCCTAACAAATTAAAAATTTCAATAGTTAAACCTATTCACAAATTAGGCGACACCAGCATAGAAAGCAATTATAGCCATAGCCTTGTTGTCGATTTCTCAAAAATATTTGAATGTGCTATCTATCTATCACTATCAGATTAAATTCCTTTTGCGAAAAACTTAAAATTTCTCATGATAACCAATATGAATTTAGGAAAAATCACTGTACTACTATAGCCGTATTACAAAATATTCAGAAAATTCTCGATAACATAAGCAATAAAAGCTATGCGATTAGTATATCTTTAGATTTATGTAAAGCGTATGATCGTGTACTGCCTAATATACTAATGCAAAAGCTATACGACTTCGGAGTAAGGGGTAGAGCGCACAACTGGCTGGTCTCTTATTTTAAAGACCGAGTGCAATACAGATGATACAGCACTTATGTTCTGATAGCCATCAAATTAGTAACATTCAAGGCGGGAACACATTATTCAAACGCGACGCGACGCAACGTGTCGACACCCGATCTGCACCGTGCACATTACCAACACGCGACGCCACGACATACTAGCAATTTTTGAATACAGTTTGCTTACAGCAGCGGAAGTGTATGGTTATATACAATGGATTTAATAAATAACGACAGTCAGATGAAGACTTTGAAGAAGATTTGATGAAAATTTTGTGTACATATATGATACTTAAACGACTCAATAAAAAGAGAATAACTAGCCGTTACTAGGGTACATGAAATAAATCAAAACAGAAGTATGTGTGGTGAATATCATACTCTGTATCCAGACCTACTTCAAGATAATGAAAGATTTCATAATATGAAATCTTTCATTATCTTGAAGATGTTCTATCGGGTTTTTATACGGTCTTGAATTGGCAATTTCTTCCCATGCATTATTTTTCACAGTATAATTGCTGTATATAGCGAAATTAATGTCATAGAACAGGATATTGTTTTACCAACTTAATTATTTTTTCGTCGGTCATTTCGTTAAATAAATGCAAGAATTAATATTAATTTGGCATAAATTCCGTTTCACAGTTTGAAGAATAGGGATGGAGTCAAATAATTCGTATATGCTCTTTGACAGTTCTCGGACGACTGACGCGTGGCGTAGGGTGTTGTCTAGAAACATACCACGCGCGCCGCGTCGGATGGCGTGTTTACCCCCACCATGGACAACACACCGACCTGGCCCGTCTGGATCGGGTGGCGTGTCCGCGCATGGCGTCGCGTCGGGTGTTCATAGTATGATTCTGGTCTATAGAAAACAATACATTTAATTCAACTCAACACGCATCGCGTTTCGTCGGGTCACGTCGCGTTTAAATAATGTGTTTCCGCCTTCAATCTGAGCAAGTAATAGCTACAAAATTTATACCACAGGGAAGCATAATTTGATGCTTCCTCTATCTTGTCTACATTAATGATTTGTCTAAGGTGTTAAAAGAAGACAGTGTACTCGCTGATAATATGACTGTAGTTTTCCTGTTTGCAACGACCTATACCTGAATGATAAGCAACATATAATCATAACTAAATTGTTGTCTTGGCTCAATGACCATAATTTTAACAAAACTAAATTAATTGTATTTCAACCATATCAAAAAGGACCACTAATAATAATAATAATTCATTTTACTATAAATGGAATCAATATTGAACACGTGCACAGACCAAATAACTAGGCATTAAAATAGATAGCAATCTAAACTGGAAAAAACATATTAATACATAGCTGTTAAACTATCTAGATTCATTTATGCCTTAAATGAACTTCAGATACACACACAGCAAGAATAGCGTATCTAGCGTATGCTCAATCTTGGTCATTATGGGGTAATAGCACACATGCTTCTAAATTACTCCTTTTACAAAAAAAATGTATACGAATACTGGCCAATATAGACCCCATTAGAAAGATGTAAGCCCTTTTTCACAAAATTCAAAATACTAACGGTAAGCATGTAAACTGGTAAAGAAAAAAATATTATAAATATTTTATATCTTAATTTATTAAATTAATTAAAAAAAAATATATAAATTGTTTAAAAATAGTGATAATAATTATACTGGATCATTGCAACTACGGGAAAGAAATAAATTTGTGATACCTAAAATGAATATGATATTAGTTGGATATCATATTAATTTTACCTTACTCGATGGCGATAAAATTGTAGAATAGTTTTCCTAAATATTTTAGAGAAATCGACGATTACAACTTGTGACATGTCTGAATGATTACTTGATTGATGACTGTTATTATAAACTAAATGAATTCTTTAGATACGTGCAATAACATAACTTTATTAATATAATACAGTTGAAAAATATAGGAATATAATTATGTTTGCCCAATAATTTTATTGTATCAATAATAATAATTTAAGTAAAATAATAATTGGATTTTAAATCTATATGTATAATTATAATTTTTAAAGTTTAGTTGAAGAGAGTTTTTTTATTTAATTTTAATTTATATCATTGGTTTTATATTCTATAATATTTTTATGCTCGTGTGTATGTACTAAATTTTTTAATGAGATCCATTTTGTTATTATATGAAACACAATAAATATTCTATTCTAAAAAAACTCCTCATATAGACAATTAGGAGCAGGCGGGTAAAGACTAGCTCAGAAGGAAAATTAATTTTGCCACAATAGACGATTCAATTGTGGTTGTAGGGCGATAACACCACAATAAGGACATAACGTAATAAAATAAAACTTAAAATAGTGTTACAATTGTCTGTGTTGTTACTCAAAGTGATCTCTGATAGACAACTTTTGGATGGATAGGACTGGAGGGAAGCGTATAAAATGGCGATGTAAATGAAAATTAAGGAGTCTGCCCACTACATCGTATCATACCATGACCGTAATAGGAACGTGTCAGCCAAAAAAAAATTCTTTGTATAGAAAAGCATGATACTATGTCCACTAGACCGTTCCGTCACCGACTCGTACCGTCGCGTGCCATGCACGGAGCGTTGATTATTGTCGGCGAGAATATTTTGCCGGTGCCGATACGCTCCGCGCATGGCACGTGACGTTGCCAAACCGATGCGTGCCGGCAGCAAAACGGTGATAATACGGGTTATAACCGCGTATAAGGACCGTTATAAACGCGTCTCAAATGCCTTCACTGAGTTTAGTCATACGTTGCCAGTTCAAAAGGACGCACGTATTTATACAGTGTAAAATGGATGACGAAAAATTGATTGAACTCGTCCGTAAATATGAGTTTTTATATAATCTACAACACCCGAAATATATGGATAGTACGAAAAAGGAAATGGCTTGGAAGGAAATTTCGGAAGAACTAAAACAATCAGGTATGTTTATTAAATTATTGTTTATTTCAATAAGTAATTTGATTACATGGTTATCCAGTCCAATTGACCTTGAGTTGTTTGAAAGAAATCCGCAAATCGATTGCGTACTTCAAAAGCGTTAGAAACTGCATTACCCCCTTGGTGTCTTAGGTTTGTAAATTGTACGGGAGTATTTGTTTCGATAATATGTACAGTTTCTCCGCGTCTTATAAAATTATATAAAATACAAGTTGTTAGTACAATTTTCTCCGCAAATTCTGGCTTCAAATGCAAACGTCTATTATAAATACGAAATTTCTGGCTTAAAATACCAAAAGCATTTTCCACTACGCGTCGTGCTCGACATAGGCGATAGTTAAAGTGACGTTTCTTGTCATCGTTAATCGACTGTTGTGATGGATAAGGTCTTAGGAGATTATTTTTTAAAGGAAAAGCTTCATCTCCTAATATTACACACGGTGCACTTATATTACTCCCCGGGAAAAGTTTGTTACTCGGAATATTAAATTTATTGTCGAAAATAGCTTTGCCCATTTTTGATTTTGACAAAATACCTCCGTCACTATCTTTGCCGAGAGCTCCGACGTTAACGGCGATAAAGTTATAATTAGCATCAACCAAAGCTAAAAGTACAATAGAAAATGTCTTTTTATAATTAAAATACAAAGAACCACTGTTAGGTGGTGCTACAATAATGACATGCTTTCCGTCTATAGCACCAACGCAGTTAGGGAAATTCCATTTATTCCAGAATTCTTCTATATTTTTTTCCCATTGTTCTCTGCCAGGCGTAGGTATATATTCATGCAATATTTTTTTTATTATAGCATCACAAACTTCCAACACGGCACGTCTTACAGAACTGATACCCATACGATAGCTAAAAGCAATGGTTGTAAACGAATCACCAGTTGCTAAGTACCTGCAAACAAAATGCTATTTGACAAATTGTTATGTATATATTGCAGTGTATAAATGTATTTATGGATGTATGTATTTATGTCGGAGCCTCTCTTAATCTTACAAACGCGAAGTTATTTCTTGGTTAGTGTATTTCGAATGCGTAATAACGTATATTAGTATTATATTTTTTAAAATGTATATTACGTATTTTTACAGCTGCATCTTGTAAACAAAGATGGCAAGGTCTAAGAGATGCATATAGAAGAGCAATGAATAAGAAAAAAGGCAAAAGTGGACAGGCAGCGAAGAAAATTAAAAAATGGAAATATGAGGATGAGATGTCTTTTTTGGCTTCGTTTTTTGGTTCAAAAACAAATTTAGAAAGCGTTGAGATGTCGAGTGACGATGAAGAGTCTCAAGATGATGCTATGGAAGTCCAGAACCCTAACTCCGGCAATGAGATCAACAGCACCGACGCTGTGGATGTGGCTGCTTCTCACGTCACTGAAATTCGGACCGAAAACGACAGTATTGTTCGTAATATATCGTCACAACCACAACACAGTGAAGTAAAAAAGGCAAAGGCAATAAAGAAGGCGAAAGTTCAACCGAAACCGTCAGCATCCGCAGTTTTGATGTCTAGATTATTAGACGAGCAAATGAATGTTCCACGGCAGTGTGACCACGACGAACTAGATCGTTTCTTTTTGAATATATCAGAAACAGTGAAAAAGTTTTCACCTTACCTACAAGCAATAGTAAAAAATAAGACATTTAGTTTAGTTTCTGAAATGGAGTTACAGCAGCTCGCACCACCTAGGTTTATTACAACTACACCTCAATATACGGGCACACCATCTCCAGCATCGACTTCTTCAATTGAAACAAGTGCTACACCCATGCCTACGTCTTCTTGGAATACGGCTACCAACGATTGGAATAATCAGTCTGGAACTATGTTTGAATAAGTCTGTAATTCATTTTTATATATAATTGAAATAAAGGTTTCATTAAAAATATGTAAAAAATTAATTTACTTACCGTAAACACACAGCAAGCTTTTCTTTAGATGACAGACATTCTCTGAAGTTTGTATTTCTTCTGGAAATATCATTTTCAATTTTTTGCAGCAACATATTAAATTGGTATGTAGACATTCGGAAATACTGAAAAAACTTTTCCTCATCTTCAACTAAGTGCCTGTACAACGTCCAATATTCTCCTTCAGTTTTTCGTTTTTTTAAAGTATCGTGAATCCAGTAGCGTCGAGTGGGTTTTTGGTTTTCTTCTTCTTCCTCATCCAATATTATGGCAATCATTGCCAGTTGTCCAACAGTTAATCTTTTAATAGCCATACCTATTTTATTATTTTAAAACTTGAAACCACTCCTAGGACGTCCTGGCATTACCGATACACATGCGATAATGAAACGGCTTCCTATGAATAGTCATACAAATTACGGGTGGGCAACATACGGGTTGCATACGGACACCATACCGGCATCATACGGGCATTAAACGCCGTCGACTCGTTTCAGTGGGCAAAGCAAGCCGTATCGTATTACCTTCCGTGCTTGATACATTCATAGCACGGTCATGGTATGATACTGTGTAGTGGGCAGAGACCTTTAGCAGGACTGACTGTGGTCATAAACTGACGGGTGAAAACAGGCGAACCTCATCAACCGCTTGGTACTTTTTTTGAAAAATTAGAATTTTGGAATATCTGCTATCCAGAAATTTAGAATTGATAGCATTCTTAAAATCAAGCCTTTAAGTTTCAAATAAGCAAGAGATTTTTAAGCATTCAACCGAAGGTATAGAATGGCAAAACTATAAAAAAGCTTATTCAAAAAAACATCGGCAATATCAGACAGACAAGTTAATAAAATATTCTTAATATGATAACAAAATACTCATGTGGTAACAAAATAGATCTCATTCAAAAAATTAGTACATACACATGAGTCCTGTGGGAACATAAATATATTATAAGGTACTTAAAACTAATCAAATAAAATATAATTGGACTATAAAAATTATAACACAAGAAAATTAAGTAAAATTGTGATGAAAATTCTATAAAAAATTCTAAACTCAACATGAAATGCTACAAGATCTTAATAAAAACAATGTTGTCTTCTCACCATTATAAATATTACATGGATAATAACCTATAACATGGATAATCCTATGCGGTCTTCATTTCTGTTGCTGGACTATTTCTATGCTGTTTTCATTTCTGTTGCTGGACTATTTCTATGCTGTTTTCATATCAATCAAAGTAGATTTGGATATATCACTACTGAACATTCTAATTAATAAACGGTCACTTATACTCCACAACATGAGCGTAATCTATAGCTACGTTTGTTACAAGCATGTCATAGATAATAACTACTTGTTTTATTTAAATACCTGGACATAAATGACGAATTTCATTAACTATTATTTATTACTCTTACTTGCTTTCACATAGTACTTCTATGCATTAGATAAAGAATATAAATACATAAATATTTTGACGTGGGTTTATTTTTATAACCATTTTTAAACGATAGCCAGAACAGACATAAATTATAAACAAACCAGACTTTGTCTGCAGTTACGCATTCGTAGAGTTCAGTTATAAATAGTTTTTCTCGCGGGAGCAGTAGTTTGTTTTTGATGAAAGAGACAATTTATGCTTTTTTGTACTTTTTACAAGGTATTTGCAAAATTTCACGATGTTCGGTTGAGTAAGAATACCGAAAGAAGTTATATAACAACTATGACTCGGGAACAAATGCTTAGGCACCAAGAGGACATCAAATTTATTTGTTGTTCTGATCATGAACTATTCCAATTTTGTTCGAGTACTGTAAATAAATAAGTTTCTCTGGTAGAGCGCCGTTAGCGATAAATCGCCTGTTGTATATTATGTTCTGTTTTTGACATTATTTATTGAAAACTCTTCATAAAGATTCATATGAATTAAAGTAATTGTTTTTTTAGGCTGGCGCTTGACTGCTACCCTGATCACGTCGACTCTGACTACTGACTGACGTGATCAAGGATGTAACGTCCTTGTTTAGAAAATAAATCGATAAATTATTATGTTCAAGGTATATGCAAAGTTTCTTGTTAATAAAGGCAAATACTACAAATCGGACTTGAAACAAAACCAAAAAATGCTAGTGGTTATGACATCTGGTCCATTTAGCCAGACAGACGTGGTTTAATTTGTCCCTGTGGTGAATTTTTCGAAGCAATTTCTTACTTAAGAATTATTCCCAACATATAATGCTATGAAACGGAAGATATAGCAGTGATATTTAAAAAGTTATTTTAACAAAAAAAATTAAGTTAAATGTATCCCCTTCACGTCACTCTTCAAATTCAAATAATGAACAACAGACATTAACATACCATAACAAATATATACTAGGCGATGCAGTCGCTAAGCATAAAGATCGCTAGCACCATATATTGGAGCGGAGCGGAGAGCGACGCATCTTCGCTTACGATCGAGGATGTGAAGCGCTTATCTAGAAGAAATCTATTCTTGATTGAAGACCCTCAAAATTGTATATTCAGTCAGGAAACACAGACTTAGGCAAAGAGCTTAGCGGTACAGATCTCAAAATTGGAACCAAAACGCTTAGTGCGCGTCTTTGGTATATGAACCATATAATGGTGGCGCCTATTTGTAGGTTTGGTTGTCCGATGAAAAATGGGGAAGGCGGAATACGACTGTGCAATTTTGCTATACACTCTCCGAAATGTATCTTATAAAAAACGGACAGGCCAGCAACTTCCGTCTATTCTCAAAGCTTTTGAGCTACTTACAAAAAAGATCATCATTGCCGATGTGTTTCTTGGCCCTCCTCTCAATGGACTTAAACGTATACTGTGTTTGAACCTGACGAATTATCAAGGGGGTCTACTATTATTAGTGGTGGGAAGTACTATTTTACATTTTTTCTATTTTGTTTCAAGTTTTCATAGTTTAACTTTATGTATTTATTTTTATATTTTTGCATTTACAGTGTGCTATCTTATTTAATAAGTTTTAATAGAAAATACTAGAAATTTTTTTGTTAAATTTATGTTTATATATTAATATTTATGTAAGTTTTTATATAAAACAATGTCGCAATTATAAGTTAAAGGTTTTGGCAGAAAAAAAATTATTGCTAAAGTTTGCTACTACGCTTGGGATAAGGTCTCTGTGGATGGTAGTACATGTGCTACTTGATATACATATTTTCGTAGTACGAGATACCTGGGCAAGATTTTGTAAGGTATCTCAATACGTGCTCGTTATCAAAAATTTATCTTTTTAAGTGTTTGACTATGTTCCAACGGTAAAATTTACGTCCATAACTACATCGATGAGTGTAACGATGTTTTGAAAGTATTTTAGCTTTCACATGACTTCTATTAAAATTGTTAATAACGCGAATGTATTTTCATAACTGATAGCATATGTTATACTATGTTTATACTATAGCATTGTCACATATCTTATTTGCATAAAAAAGTGAACCGCACTTTTATTTTTGTAAAAAAAAAATGATAAACAGAATGGATTGTCAGAATCGACAGATTTGACGTGTCATTGGCGATTCTCTGATGGTGGCAAAGGAAAATTAGTGATTCTTTCTAATGATCTGTAATTAAAAAACACATGTAACAAATAACAAACTTTCTACTGTATTTTAAAATAATTAATAAAAGTAGTGTAATAAGGAAACATTATTCATCGTCATTCTCATGTTTAAAAACATGCATAGTTGTTCACTATTTAATGTTTTTGCCATATTTGAAGTCTATGAGTTATTTTTGAAAAAATGACTAAATGCCTTACGAATTTACACATTATTTGTTCTTATCAAGTCAATAAATGACTAGTTAGATAATTAAAAACTATTGGTAATATAACCATTTAAAACGTGTTTAGAAATTGTTCATATGGAATATTAGTACATATGAAATGAGGTTCTAAAGGATAATTACAGAATTGTGATCTCTACAATTTGAAGTAACTCCGAACCCAACTCGAATGAGATTTTATTTAAATCTCATTGAAATAAAACAACTTCAAACTGATCACCTAGCGTATTATTATGTTATTGATCCTGATGTTTCGATTACTTTACAGGAGACGTACTTATAGGATAAATAAGGTGGTAATCGTCACAAGTGTGCTGCTACTTCCAAAATTAATTTAATCGGACAAGATTCTCATTACTCGATTAATTCATAATAATATCCTTGTCAGAGAAAAAAAGATTGATCCCAAAATCATCATCAAGATCAAGAAACATGCTCATTTCAATAGAGATTAGGGTTGAAGTAGGTAGCGTTGGATCTACTTGGAATCTCGTACAAAATAAATTATTATCACAAACAAAAACGCACTGTGAGTCCTAGCGATTCAATTTAAGTTCATTTTGTAAATAGTATATGTAAGATAGAGGTCGGTCCCCCTGTACTAGTCTCTTTCAGTTCTTCTCGGACGAATTTTCAATTTTCAAACTAGTGGTAGCCTCGGTAGTCTTCAATAACGTTATCTATACTAATATTATAAAGAAGTAAAGTTTGTGTGTTTGTATATTTGTTAAATTGTAAGGGGTAATCTCGGCATCTACTGAACCGATTTTAAAAATTCTTTCACCAATAGAAAGGCACATTATTGCTGAGTGTCATAGGCTATATTGAATGCTAGAAAAAATTTAAAGAATTTTGTCCACCCGTGCGAAGCCGGGACGGGCCGCTAGTAATATAATAAAAACATAGCTAAATAAAACTAAAAGTAACTGTTTGCAAAATAATATTAGTGTGGAACCTGTCCGATTAAAACAGTGGGTGATAGTAGCTCACTTGTGTGCGACGACACAAGAAGAAAAATTTACGAACTAAGTAAGGCAAAATATATAACCTATATGTTCAGATTTTTTGTATCTTCGTATATATTTTATGTTTTTACTTGTAGTTTTGTGGTGTAATCAAAAAGGTATCGTATTATATCGTACAACGAATTTTCATTTTTACTCATTTATTTTGTTATTATTGTATATTTGTTTAGATAAAAAAATAAAT
The DNA here is from genome assembly GCA_927399485.1 of Calamotropha paludella. Classification (NCBI taxonomy): domain Eukaryota; kingdom Metazoa; phylum Arthropoda; class Insecta; order Lepidoptera; family Crambidae; genus Calamotropha; species Calamotropha paludella. The sequence goes on along the minus strand of OV656807.1, from coordinate 15,180,599 downwards.
TTATTTACATAATAATAACATTTTATACTGTTCTAAATTTTCTTGCACCTTTTGTTGTGTACTGTACACAAAGAAGCATTACAAATATGTACAACTGTTGAATAGAAGTTTTAAATACAATGTCATTCAATGCAATGCAATAATACACAGATAATGTGTAGTCCCAGTCATATTATAATGTACTAAAGACATATTTTTATTGTTCATATAGTTAAATTAGTTTACATAATTTTGATATCTTAGTTAAAATAAAAAAATACTTTTATGCCAATATAAGTATTACAATGCAATATTAGTCTTACGGTATCCTAATATGACGCATATAAATTAAATTAAAAATTTAATATGATAAAAAAGCTCCTATGTATAACTTTGTATCAAACGGTCATCTGACTCTTACTGTGTAATATAAAAAGAAATCTTTGGTAATAAATAAGTCGGTAATACTGGACAAAACTGTCAGGTAATTATATCAATAACATAGTATATAACATTAAATGTTAGCTACTTATGTCAAAATTGTAATATAATTCTATCAATATCATTTAATCGTTAAAATACACTAATTTACTATCCATAATAACTAAGCAATTTTTTAATATAAACGTGACATTTTAATGTCCAGCTGTAGGTATATGTCTAAAAACCTGTCAATCGTCTAACAAATGTAAAGGTGCTACAATGTTTTGAGTTAGTCGAACATCTGGTTGTAGTTAATTTTGTTTCTTCTTTAAGGAAACGCTCACCGTACGCTTTTATCGGACCTTACCCCAACATTTCCATTTCGTTTCCACATTCAAGCCTTGTATTTTCAAGGGAAAACTTTTGAATAATTCATATACCCGTTCATAAATAAAGAGAAGACGATTCATAAAAATATGTTTGAAACAAGTAAATACAAATCCTTAACAACCTGCAAGTTTTAATTAATCCTTTATTTCCAAGCAATCGAGCAGTGTTGCCGATTGCGATAGCCGATCTACAGAAAAATTTGTATTTTCTACTGATTTTGTATACGAACCCTATTAAAAAAATCAAGAAAAAAAATGTAAATGGTGTTACCATTTACAATTCAAAGAGATCTATATTTTTATAATATTCAAAAATAATAATAATAAACTCTTTATTGCACACTAAAAAAACAGAAAAACTATAACAAGAAACATATAATAGTGTCTTTATTGCAATTTCTTCCAGGTAACCTTGGGTAGAAAAATAATAAGGTATAGAAAACAGGAAAGTTGATGCATTTTAAAAATCATAATTAAAAGTAAATAATTATTTATTGTACACACAGATAGGATACAGAAAAAACAAGTAAATCAAAGAAAATTATACAGACTTATTGCTCTCTCTCTCTCTTATTGCTAAACAACATTTTCTTCCAAACAACCTTTAGTGAGAAGAAATAAAGATAAGTGGAAAGGCCAAGTGCTAATGGCGATTATAAAATAAGTAGAAAAGAGAGAAATTAAAAAAATATATACAATGGAGTCAATAAGGATTGGAGGAATGGAAATAACTTCTAACTCTATCGCGAAAGGATAGCAAAATTTAAGCCTTTCTGAAAGAAGTCGGTGGAGCCATGGAACTTGAGGGTAAGTTTAGTTGCAGAATGTAGATTACACTGTGAGATTAGAGAGCGAAATGAGAAACAGGATTTTAGGTAGAGAAGAGAAGGCAAAAAGTATGGAATAAATGAGCTAAAGAGCATGTAAGTCGCTGCGTCGGCGAATAGGGAGCCAGTTAATGTTGAGTGGAAGTATAACACGCGGTCATATTTACGGAGATTGAAAATTTATCTGATACAAACATTTTATGTCGCTTGGGTTTATTAAGTAACTCTTACGACAGACAAGCGTAATCAATAATAGGCAGAAGAAAACATTGTGTCAGAGTAGTTTTGGTGCCAATAGGCAGAATATTACAGTGCTGGTTCACTGAGCTTACCTTTATCCGTAATTAATCAACCTGTGGCCTCAACAATAAATGCTGGTAAAAAATAATACCGAGGTTCTTGAAAGTTTTCGGATAAGAGAGAATAATATCGTGAAGAGACACAGCGGGAAGTTGGCCAGAATCGATTCTTCAAACTTAGTGATGACTGCCAATTATTATGCAGCGCGTTTTAGCCGGATTACCCACAAAACCAAAGGATTTACTCCAGGTACTGATTTGTGCTAAATCTGAGTTGGTGACCGCTTTTGCGCGCGATAACACTGTTAAGGGCGCCTGTTGCTAGTCATTCATGTAGAGGTAGTAGAAACTAGAAATTGATTGTGAGATAGGATGAATGAAAATCGAAAAAAGGAGTGGAGATAAGACGTCACCCTGAGAAACACGGCATTAATATCAGCAAGTAAGAATCACAAATTTAGATGGAGAATAAAAAATAGAGACTTTTTATTAATTTAAATATATGTTAACGGAAATGTATGTAATCCGTCTTTGTATACAATTCCTAGGAAATGTATGTAATTCCTAAAATCGCACGGAAATGTGTGAAATAAATTATATTATACACATTTCCTAGGAAATATATATATTTCCTAAATAGCAATCGGAAATGTAAAACATTTGAGATATTGATGGGTACGCGGGGACAGCGGGACGAGGGGAGAATATTGCTTTAGGTTAGGTTATAAGAATAATATAAGTTGATTTTGTGATACGTTAAAAGTTAATAAATAGTTGATTTTCGAAGCATTAATTAGTAAGATAATATGAACATATTATATTTAACGGTATGACTGTCACCCGATTGTCTCAATGAGTGCTATAATAAAAATGATTATTCTCATTTTAACAACGTGTTTTATTACAGAAAGCATTTATTTTATAAATTTCCTAATACGATATAGGAATAATATACAATTCCGAGGAAATTTACACATTTCCTAGGATATCTATGCATTAAATAGTTTTTCAAACAATATTTTATACATTTCCTAAATAATATCGGAATTGTCCACATTTCCTAGGATTTGTATACAATTCCTCGATTTCACACATTTCCGGTAACATATACAAATATAAATGAATAATAAAGAAAAATATGTGTATAAAGGTGATAATCAAGAAAATATGAAAACATTATGTTAAATATAGTAGAATGAAAATGATTGCTAGCTTGAACTACGCTGAAAGATTTCAAGGAATGAGTTTTTAGATATCCTGCGGAAGTCAAGTCTACAGATAGACAGCGACAGAGAAGGAATAGGAAAGGTAATCAGTAAGGTAAGCAGTTAGATAATCTTACAATAGAACGTAAAATACGTTGAGTAGAAGAGGAACGAAGCTATAAACTTTCTTTATAATGAACAGGGGGATGTTGGAAGAAAAAAAAAGATAAAGTTAAAGAGTTTAAGGGGAAAATGAAAGTTAAAGTCTCTGCACTGGCAAATGGGGAGCCCATTAAGTTTAGAACGGAAGTGGTATACGTAATCAAACTTACGTAGTATGAAAAAGGAACCCAATGCACATATTCTGCAGGTACTACAGTTAATTATTTCCTCCGATAAGTTCGTGTAATAAACGTAACTGTAGTCCAAGATGGATAGGGTGAAGGACTGAGCAAGGGTGACTATAGTACTGGTTTCCAAAAAGTTCCGCAATTTATCAAGCGAATTGTATGCAGCAAACACTATCATTCTAATAGCAATAATCTGAAATCTTCAAAAGAAACGTTGATCAGGCACTACACAAAGGTTTTTGACAGTTTTGGAGAAAGGAATAACTAGCTGCTCAAAGTCGATCCTCGAAACAAAATATGGACCAACAATAATGACTTAGAAGGGACTTCCAACTATTATGTGCTAGATCAGAATTGGTAGCCTATAAACTCTCAATTTTTTTCATAGTTCTAACGAATATCATCTTTTATGTTTGGAAATACTGCAATGATGACTTAACTTAATGACTATTATTTCTTAAATTATAATAGTCATTTTGTAAAACGAACTGTTAAAAGTAATTCCTATTTATAACGTTATTATTATAAACGTTGTCTCAGTTGAATCCTTACTAATATTATAAATCGGAAAGTGAGTTTGTTTGTTTGTTTGTTCCGCTTTCACGCCGTAACTACTAAACCGATTGCTTTGAAATTTTGCAGACGTAAAGATAAAAGTCCGGATTAAATAATAGGGTACTTTTTATCCTGGAAAAATTGATATTCCCGAGGAAAAAAAAATTGTTTGCTTGATGGATGGATTGTAGATGGCGCTGTGTGTCGTTTAAAACAAGGTAAAATATTGCAAACGAATATAAACATGTAAATTTAGAAGCTAAATGATACGATAATGAATCCCCGAAAATGAAGAATTCCCGAGGGATGACGTACAATTTGTTTTATCGTCTAAACTGTTTTTTTTACATCTACTTATATTTTTATATTTTTTTTTATATATTTTATGCATTTTCAATGCGATCTTATAAGATAAATATTATAATAGAAAAATACTAGAAAAAGTCGACTCGGGTCACAAGTGAATTCTCAGGCAGGAATCGAACCCGCAACCTTTGGAAATCCGGTCCAATGCTCTCCCAATTGAGCTACCGAGCCTTGCAAACACTTGTCGAAATTTTCTAGTACCTTCCCGATTTTACGCTGTAGGCCAGCGTTGTTTCATCAATGAGAGGAACATCCTCTCGTATTCGAAAGAAACACTTTTACAAATGTTTGGTCAATCGATTAAGATGAAACAGCCATTATAGTTTTATATTTTTTTATATATTTTATGCATTTTCAATGCGATCTTATAAGATAAATATTATAATAGAAAAATACTAGAAAAAGTCGACTCGGGTCACAAGTGAATTCTCAGGCGGGAATCGAACCCGCAACCTTTGGAAATCCGGTCCAATGCTCTCCCAATTGATTAATTATTTAATTATTAATTGATTATCTACTTATATGTTGCAAACGAATATGAACATGTAAATTTTGAAGCTAAATGATTCACTAAATGACTCATTCCTCGGATTCCGATTATTCCAACAGACCTCCCATTTCAATTTAAAAGACTACAATTTCCTATAAGGGTTTCATTTGCAATGACCATTAATAAAGCACAAGGCCAAACTCTAAGGGTTGCTGGAGTACACTTGGAAAAACATTGTTTTTCGCATGGTCAGCTCCATGTAGCGTGTTCCCAGGTTTCCAGTGCCCAAAATCTGCATGTTTTTGCTCCACAAGGGAAAACATATAATATAGTGTACCATTCAGTTTTGGTTTAATAACTAATTCTATCCAGCGTTACATCGCGCTTCTTAGATTTTTCCGTGGGAATGAGAAGTTTTCTTATAGTTGTGCTTTATACCGCAATATAACCGAATTCCACGCGGGCGAAGCAGCGGGCGGAAAGCTAGTTATAAATAAATATGGTAATAATTTACCATTATCAGAATTATTGACAGGTATAATAATATGTTATATTTTATTGATCTGCACATACTAGAAATACTAATATAACTGATTTATAATTAACATTGTAAAATTATTATTTTATTGGTATTTTAATACGTCATGCAAATAATAATAATAATATCATAATGAAGAGACAAAATGTGATCAATAAGATAAATAATAACTTTATAGAGACAATGTACTAAAAGAGGATTTGGAAACATCTGGTGTTAACTGTTTTTTAAACCGTCCTATTTATATTTTTACAAAGGGTTACAAAAAGAAAACAAAAGAATCAAATGAGAGGTAAACTAACTGGCGCGGGGATTACTAACGGAATAAAGATATTAAGCAAGTTGAAGTGTTTTCTTAGCTTCACACATTGCCCAATTAATAGCACTGTAATACGTTATAGGCATACTGTAATTATGTTTACAAGTGGTAGTTCAGTATGAAATAGAGCAATCTAAAAACATGGTTAAAGCAGTTGCTAGTGCGGTAACCAATCATCAAATGTAAAATTACATTAAAAGTGATACTCTAGGGTATATTAACAGTCCTCAGACAATAGAAGAAATTTTTCCAAAGAAAATGAATACTGGTAGTTCTCTTTTCAATGGGAAATCAAATTATGCGTTGAATTTTCTTGAAGAAAAAGTAAAACTTGTTCAAAAGACATGATTTAGAATAATGTTACTGCATCCGAAATTATTGAAATAGTTAAAAATTGGGAGACAAAACATCAAGTTATGATAATGACATTTCAATTCCAATCTTAAAAAGACATTGATTTAATTTGCAACCCCTTTAGTTAAGTTTTAAATTAATGTTATAAGGTTTTCCCTTTATCAATCCCTTATCAATTAAACATTGCAAAAAATATGCCAGTCTATAAAAAGGTTATAAAATGAACTCAAAAAATAAAAGCCCACTCTTTCAAAGATTTTTTGGAAAAATAATAAAAGCACATTAAAAAAACATTTGCATGAAAACAATAAACTAAAGGGGCGACAATATAAGGGAGTAATATTAGAACAAGTGACGTAATATATGCGTTGATTGACGCAGTCATCACAAAACTAAACGAGAAGATAAAAGTCACAGGCTTATTTCTATCTCTTATTTCAGCTTTCAACATGATAGATCACCTGACATTGATCCATAAACTAGGACATTATTGTATAAAAATCAAGATCTTAATACTCTTAAAGCCTTGAAATACATACTTGTAAAATACATACCAATATGTTGAGAATTTTGAACTATCGCACGGTTAATTTTTTTTTTTGTGTATTTTTTTTACTAAATAAAATAATAACAGATGTTTTGCGCAATTAGGACTAATATTCACAAATGACCTGATTCTGTTTATGTACAATTCAATACCAGACATTGCACTCATAGTTTTTGTTGACGATACAACTGGGGTGATAAATGCATAGAACATTACGCCATCAGCGAAGTTATGTACCAGCGCTTGTACTAATTATTATACTATATACTATTCTCAGTAGTTCGACGCAAACAATCCTAAATTTAATGCATAGAGTTATTGTTTCTAACTACATAACGATTATAAAGATGTATTGGTATATTAAATATATCGTGACAGTATTTCTTGTTGTAGATTTGGTGAAATATTTGGCATCCATATTGATACACTGCTAAATATTTCTTGTTTTTTTTGTATCAAGGAATGGATAAAGAAATAATAATAAATTACTACTTGTAATATTTACAATCTTTATATAATATATATTAAGGATAACACTGATTATAAGATCATAAATAAAAAATGCCCCAGGTCATCGCCATGTGGTAAATTAAAGAGCAGTATTGCCTCGCTGGATGGTGAGACTTATTCTCTGTGCTAAATAGTTGGCGGCTCTTTATGAGCACAAAAGTTTATAGGTACTCGGATCCCATGTACCCCAAACGGTTCAAATACTATCTCCACCAAGGTTACCGTACGTCATTTAAGATTCTCTGTATGAATCGCAGCAGCGTCAGTATTGCTATGCTTGCCCCATACGAAGGCCGATGCAAGTGTAACGATAAAGACTTAACCCTTAACACCACTCGTGGGGGACCTAGCTCCCCCACCGCCTACTTTTTTGCAAATAACATAATTATTTAAAATGCGACGCGGTTGCGGTCCGGTGTATTCCCAGTGACGCCCGAGAGCTAGCAGGGGACGGATGTGTGCGCTGTTCACGTTTGTGGTTTGTGAGGTACGTGCCGTTGCGGGACCTAAGTCCCCCACGAGTGTAGTTATGTAGGTATTTTTCCATATTATTATTTTTATACATTTGTATTTTTTATAGGTTTTGGTGCAATATGGCTAAAGATTTGAATCCCCGGCAGATAGAAAGGCTATTAAATGATCTTGAAAATGAAGACAGCGAAAACGACGAGATTTTTCCTGAATTATTATCAGATTTGAGCGATTCAGAGTACGAAGTAAGTGATCACGATACGGATAGCGATGACGTGGCTGACAGTGCTTCGGAAAATGAAGAAATAGAAAACATCGAACAGCATACGATAGGCGTAGACGCTCTAGACCAGAAATGTGCTGCTTACGGTGTAAACAGTCATGTCCTATACACCGCATCGAATCACAAACCGATCAACAAGTTTTTAGAAGAACTTGGATATGCTTAAGTGATTCCTCATGTTCTAGAAAGAAGACGCTTGTCTAATCTTAGTAAGGAGCTGAAAGATATGATGGACAAGTTTCTACGCGAGGTTGGTGTTGACGTATCTGAAGGTCTACTAACACAAGGACCTAGTCAAAATAAAAAACCAAAGAAATCTAGGTATCATTTGTGCCCACGAAGTAAAGATAGCAATACTCCCAGAGTTTGCTCTAAATGTATGAAAAATGTCTGTCGTATCCACTCCATTGATGTGAAAATATGTACCAAATGTCAGCAATAAGTTTATTTTAGATTATAATTATAATGTTGAGACTAATTATTGAGACTGCTAAGACATTTTTAGAATAAGATAAGAAAAATATTGGCCAACTATTCCTATTGTGATTTTTCATGTTCTTAAACTTATTGCAGAGTTTATGTTTGTTTTTGTTTATAGGTATATTGGTTTATTAGAAAAAAGATTTTTTTTGTTTTCATATTCTAATTTTGAATATTATTTGGAACCGTGAAGAAAACACTATAAATGTAACTTGTTTTTTGGTAATTTTTTTGTTTGTAGCTAGAAATAATATTTTTTTATGTTTAAAATACGATTAAACCTGTTTTTTCACTTAAATATATGTTTCTTGTTTATTTTATGAAAATTTACCCCAAGATATTTCATACTAAATAACTTAAATATTGAATACAAATAGTGGGGACTTAGGTCCCCCACGAGTGTAGATGTGTAAGCTGAAAATACCAAGTGGTGTTAAGGGTTAAATAGCGTCCCACTATCCAAAGAAACTAAGACCAGATAAAATTATCTGGTCACTTGCCATTGTAAGGTGCCTAGATCAAGGAATTCCAGCTCATTTACCTGGTTTGTGTTTCCGTCAGAAATGAGCCCAGCGAATAAGATCATTCAAACGATGACGTATTGATGAGAGACGTTAATGGGGGGGACCAAAACGCAGGACAGGGATAGGCGAAAAGTCAAAATATAGGTATTTACATAGGTGAAAGAGAGAGAGAGAGAGAAAAAGATTTACCTAGGGCTAAAAGACGGGCATGCTTTGCAAGTGTAAAAGACATGTTCTTAGTTATCGTAACAGTCTGCAGAGTGGCTCGTCCGAATATATCTGGGAAGTGGTATTAGACGTCAATGTTGTATTAGCGTATACTATACATTCCAGGTATTCTTGACCTCGGTCAAATACGGAAATATCAAGTGAGTATTTTATAATAAACGTGTATAACAAGAAAGCCCGTCGGGATACGCTTGTGGTTTTTCGAATATCCAGCCACCGAACCTTATTGGAACTGTTGCTTGGGTCCAGGTACGATGATCAAATTGTAAAAAATAAATAAAAGCGTATGTTTTATTGCGTCATCTAGCTTGCAAGGAAATGAGGAAACTTGTGGAGCTGAAAACACTGTAAGACCGGACATGATTATTGAAACAAAAAGGAAGCAATGAATTAAAGTGAAAGCTATGACTGTTGATTTTTGAAAGCCGGTCCAATTTATGACCAAAATTTGTAATTTATATACAAATTTTTGGTCATAAATTGCTTTGAAAAAAGCTTTAATAATATATAAAAACATGTAGACTCTATCCGATTGTCAATATTAATTAAATTTATGACATCGTAGTCGTCGTAGGGATTCATGGCTTATGATATGTTTGCAATATTAAAATCTTAATAATACTACTACTTGATTCAGAAAAAATACAATATAATGATTGTGAAAAATAAAACAGCGAATGATTTAAAACGATATTGTCTAAACATATATTTATACAAGGATCGATATATATTTTTTGAATATTTGGCATAAGAGTCATAGTTGAACATTTTAACAGTTTTTTCGTGTAATCAATTAAGTAACCACACAGGGCTAAAACCAATAGTACAAGCTAAAGTTAAAAGTTAGAAAATATTATAATAGTCATTAAGACGGACAGAGACATGTTATAGTAGAAATATATCGCACTCAATTCAAAGTAATCCAGATAAAGAGATTTTGATTTTAAAAAAAATATAATTTTGGCGATTTCAACTTAATGCCAACAAATCTAACTTTAGGGATCGTGAAAATCGTAATTGCTACTAATGAACTTTGTTTTGGTCATGTTGGCAGAAATATTTATTAGGGTGAAACTCTGAGTACAATTTGCTTTCACACTTTTTCGCTTTTTGTACCGCACTTTAAATCTAAACGTTTCGTCTGCTGGATTATATTTTAGACTATATAATTAAAATAATTGTCGGATCACCGTTACAAAATATTCTATACTAAAACTTTCATGAAAATATAACACCGTCGTCCTAAAATCGAATATTTTGTATATAGACTAAAAGTATAATATGTTTTTAAACATTTCTAAATAATATAATAAAGTGATACAATAACTCGCAGAGATAAAAAGTTGTAAAAAGTTGTCTCTGGGTACGCAATTAGTTTGTATAATCTAACTTTTAAATTATTGTAATACTCACTCATAGAAAAGTTATAAAATATCACATGAAGATTGCACAAAAATTAACGGTTCCACAGGTGCTTTCCATCATATTTTAATGTGACATTAGTCTCGTCATTTGAACACAATAAAGGTTGTATTAATGGCATGCTTTTAATAGCGTCGCTGAAGGCGAGCTCGGAAGCACGGGTGAAAGGTTACTATTACGTGTGCGCTGGCGGCCGAGCTACGAGCGAGCAAAGCGCGCGGATGCGAGAGCTGGCACACAGCAGAGGCGGGCAGTCGCGGGGAGCGCGTGGGACGCACTGGCTCGGAGCTGCTCTCCGCTTTCGTCGCGAATAATCCATATTCGAGAAGAGAGGAGGCTGTATTTACCGGACCGGACGAGCCGGCGCTGCAATGTGCCCACTGCCAAATGCCGCGCCGACAACGTGACGGACGGCTCGTTCACGTTGAGACGATTTCAAATAAAACAAAATGTAAAAAAATTCCCCCTAATAACATCACTTAGTACTCAGACCTCAGCCTTAAGTTCTATTCGGCTATTATTGCCATCGAAGCAAGTTCCGAAACACAAATGTCATTTATCACTTCCAAGTGGGCAAGTAGCGATAGTAATTGAAGCCCCATTCACATTGCCTACAATAAAAGATTTTATTATAGTGTATCCAAAGTTTTATAGAAACTAGTTTTATTGTGTTTCAAAGCTATTCATGTTTTTCTTTATGATTATGCAGACAGAAGATTCCACGATAAATTAAAGAGTAATTGCTGCTTGGTCGCGTTAATGATAAAATATCTTCTCTTGCACCTTAAAGGGATCTTAATTAAAATGGTAAAGCAAAGCACAATACACTCAGGAAAACAATTTTATTTAATAAGTGGCAATAAATTTGTTTCAAGTTCCTATTAAGCTATGCCCAAATGGGGTTGAAGGATAAATAAGTCTACTGGCGTGGATTTCTTGTTCTTTATTGTTGCTATAACAATAAATAACGTTGACGTGACCGGTTTATTAGTCGCTGCATTAGGTAGGTGGGTAGGTGTTCTCTGAGGATATCCGATTGGGAAAGCTTTCGCAGATAAAAGAACGAATCTTACATAGAATAAAATATAAATATTTTGGCAATAATTTGCTCCCCCAATAAGAGCTACTTCGGTCGAGCCCTGTTTTTATTGACCAAATCCTTTTTATCCAAATAGTTTTTAATGATGTTCTATAACCTATTTTACGGGCTTTTTTTAGTTTCACTTATCCAGCCCGCCCAGAATATTTTAGTAATTTATCGTCAATTATCTCTAACATGGTTGCGCTTAGAAGTCGACTTCTTATGTCAAAAGAGGTGTTTTACTTAGCCACGGAATTTTGTGTACAAAGTCTAACATAGCAATAGCGTTTTGTCGACGTTTTAACCGATTTTCGACATATTTCTCGTCCATGTGCTAGTACGTAGAGAAGAAGACGACAAGTGGTTTGTTTGCTATTTTGATTGAAGCGATGGCGGTGTCTTTTTACAATTATGTACGCTAAGTATATTAAGGGCAAACGACACGTAAATATATGTTTTAAAGTCATATTTATATTTCATTTATACCTATAGAAACATATTTGTATAAGTATAAATATATTCCTATAATTATAGAGTAGTTATATGTATTGGTAAAGGTATCGGCAAGCGTAGGAATCGCTGGCTACCCAGTTTCTTGATTTATTAACGGTCTACCTACTGAATTAAAATTCACAATATCAAAACTGTAACAATATTTTATATAAAAGACGGATTAGTAATAGTAAGAATAATTTATTATGTTTTATATATATTACTTTGTGTAGTAATCTACTTGTAGCTGACTCATTAGCATTCTTTAGAAATCTTAGTGGTTTTGTATTATGCGCTGACTAAATGTACCCATTTGTTCTTTTTTAACTTTTACACATAAAAAATCGGTCCCGTTCCTGGTTGTGGCACAAATATTTAATCTGTACCTTATTACTTCGAATCCTACAACAGATGTAATAAAATAGGAATATTAATATATATTTATTGTGACATCGTCGTTATTTCGTTTTCTTCTGTTGGTTTTCCATTATTACTTTCAAGTGATCCATTTAATCCTTTTTATTTGGTTTAAAATATCAGCGGTTTCAAAAAAGAAACATACACCGTAGACTTAGGAGAAACGGTCAACCGCAGATCATGTAAGTCAGCAGTCAACGTCAAAATTGATGTAATCCACATTTCCAAAAAAATAATATAAGGGTAATACATACAACACTAATTAAATAAAATATAACGGTGTGGCTATGATAGATAATAAAGTTATTTCTAATCATATATAAAAAGCCAAAAACAGTTATTCTACATTTTTGAGAAAACGAGACAAATATCAATATCGACAAACTTATCTTTAACCGTGCGCGAGATATCACAAGTAGCGCATGCTAGACCGGCTGGTGTATGTTTGTAATCAAATCTTGCAACGTTAATTTGACCCATTTTCCCACTTCCGGTAGAGCTGAAATTTCGCATGTTGATGTGATATAAATTTATGATGATAATGCAATTTTTTATGATATGGAGCTGATCTTATGATATAGTCGGAAGGTGACTATGGGCGCTACTACGTAATAAAACGTTGCAACTCCTTTGATTTTCGTTCGTGTGGTTCGTCTTGACAAGTACTGTGGTCCTAGAATCTGGTTATCATCTGATAACCCGGATCTGATGATGTAACTGAATACCATACAATACCATGGGAGTTTCGTAATAAAACGACACAACCTCATCGCGTTTGGGCTCGTGTGATGTCTTGACCAGTTCTCTGATCATATTCAGGGATTTTTTAGTTATTTTTTTTATTAAAAGTTAATAAAAGAGTGTAATACTTACACAGAATAATAATAATATTAAGTATTATTTTAAGATGGTGCTATGATTCCAGGTGTTTGAGCACAATAAGAAACAGAAATAACAAAAATAAAGAAAGAGAATACAAACGCATCTATATAATACGGTTTATGAAATATTGCCTTAAAAATGCATTAAGATAACTAATAAAACCCTAAACTATTAGGTGGTAACCTATGAAATTGCCATTTCAATGTATATTTTTTGAAAAGTTTTGTTAATAGGTAAAATTTCGGCTTTACTTGCAAAGAAATGATCTTTCGTTACAAAATTGGTGTTTTGTTGAATGAATATGTAGTAAATTAAAGAAAAAGTACAATTGAGTGAAATTAAAAAGCTACAAAGTATTAAAGCCACAACTCTGCGAAACCAACAAGAAACCATATAAATTTTTATTTAAATAATGGGATTTTAATATCTTAAAAATTAACTTGCAGAAGTTATCGCAGACTAGTACGTGTGTGTCTAATATTTTATAGGAGAAGACCTCATGCTAATATTATGCCTAATTTATATATCTATATGTAATATGCCTAATATTGGGAGTTTACACTCAGTAAGATTTTTCATAGTTTTGAATGTCAGTATATAATGTATTTTCATTGCCTTGTTATATAAGATATTGTCCTATACGTGGTGAAGCTGCTATTTTGATAGACGTAAACATCAGTCCTAAGTTTTCTCACATCGCTATACACGTAGCAGGGAACCTGTCATGCATTCTACTAAAGCAATCACTTAAAGCGAAATTGATATTGTATGATATTGTCTCATAGAATCTACAAGTCGATATGTTCCTGTACTGCTCTTAAATTTATTTCAGTTTAAATTATATAATCAGACTGGACTTTCTTATGAAATTGTTTTATAGTTATTGATAATGTTAGTTAGCCAAGGAAGAGAGTGAAACAACCGGCGGTTTAAAGCACACTGATCTATTTCTAGTAAGTTATACACGCGTACCTATCACATACACATCAGATAAAAGATTTTGCTATATAATGTGGGTAACTTATTGTTAAGTATAAAGAGAAAACATTACTAAAAAAAGGTCGGCTCTGCAGAGTACAAGCTGAGCAATATGATGTTGGCCAAATGTCACCGAACAAATATGAGGTTTGAGTATCAGGAGGTACCAAGATGATGCGTGGAAAAGCTACAAATTACGCTTTATTGAAACTGTGAGGTTCCTCAACCTGAATCGCGCGCAGTGAAGCGCCAGTGCCGCTTCTTCAGTTTGTCCGACTATTTTGTACTAGTGTCAATATGATGAAATCACGTGATAGATAAACGATAAAATAAATACCATATAAATAATTAAAAATGTTCTATTCGAAATGGCCACCTTAAGCTTTTATACAGGCCTTTAATCTGACTGGCCACGAATCTATGGATTTACTCACTGTTGCTCCAGGGATTTTTTAAGATACTCTATGTCGCCGTGTAGTTTAGAGCAGGCCACGTCCTCTTAAACTGATCATAATTTGTAGTCTAAATCTTTATTTCTCGCGATGAATTCTGGCTTTAATAGCATTAACAACCTTTGTAGTTCTATCGATATATGTGTGTGTGTGTGTGTTTAAAGAGCTTCACATCATCTAAAAGGCGGCCGAAGCTTATTGATTGAAATTACGAACTTATTAAAAACATTTTACTATTGAACCCACAGTTGGTACTAGGTAAAAGTATTTCTAGAATTGATGTAATACACATTCGTTTATTTTTTATCATAAACATTTCAAGTAGACTGGTGAACTTCTATGTATTTTCAGAAGTCTATTTAAAGGGCATGTTCATGAAAGAAATAGAATGATATTAGGCCTAAAAAACAGTTAATTGTTTTTAACGTTGGAAAGTTGGGGTTACAGAGATATGTAATGATTAATAACCCCAAAAATACAGGTGATGCAGTCGCTAAGCATAAAGCATCGCTAGCACCATATATTGGAGCAGAGCGTAACATTAAAAAAAAAAACAATAAAAAACAAAATTCAATAATGTTTGTAAATTTCAAAATTCCATAAGAATTAAAACTTTCAAAAAGCGCGTTTTGTTTCAATGGGAGATCCCATAGAACCATTGTTTTTTGGTCATAACTTTTTTATTTTTGTGAATTTTAAAATTCAGAAACTCCGAATCCGTAACTCCGGTACAATCTGGCCCTTAATGTGTTGATTCGATTCCACACAAAAAATATTAAAATCGGTTAAGAACTCGAGAAGTTATAGCGTAACATACATTGCGTCATTGAAGCTGATCCATGGGAGCTCCGCTCGTTTCGCTCGCTCCGCTTCAATTAAGGTTAGGATTTAACACGTTGGTTTGTAGAACCTGTTATTAAAAAATATGTTAATAACTACCTGTCAATGAAAATGACAAAAATTTTCATGCTGGGTGAAGGAAGAAGATGAACAAGAACAAGAAGAAGAGTAAGCAAAATTATCAGATTTATGAATGTGATGGATAAATTTCTCTTATTTTTTAGAAATCACAAGGCTTTCATCATTCCCAATGGTACCAGTTTTAAATATTATTCAATTAAACACGATCATTTTGATCTTGAAATTGTGGTATAGGCCTACCGGTAACCCAAGTGGCTTTGAAACGTAATTCTTCATAATATGAATAAGACTTTTGCAACCATTATATCTCAGAAACGGTGACGTTTAGGAGAAAAAGTGTAGAGGCATTTTTTATAGATAATTTCATGATATGCAATTTTTGTCCAACATATTTTTAAGATAAATTTTGGCTTTAAATGCAAAATATCCATATTGCGAACTTTGAACTCGTAATTTTTTTTTTGCACACTTGCAAAAACAAAATATTCGAGAGGACTTTTTACAATGTATATACTATGTATGTTTGCATGGGTGAAATTTGCAACTCAATTTTAAAGCAGATATCTTCAACCGATTGAGCTAAAATTTTGTATGCACGTTCAGTTTGGTTGACAATGTATGGTTAACTATGTAACGTCATTCTAAATCTAAGATGGCGGACTAATTATTTTTAATGCATTCCTACAATATGGGTATCAAACGAAAGGGCTTGCTAAGAAAAAGTCGAAAAATAAAATGGCGTCACTCTAAATCTAATACGGCGGACTAAGTTTTTAATGCTTGCCTACAATATGGGTATCAAATGAAAGGACTTTCTGAGAATGCGAGTTTTAATAAAAACAAGATGCAGACCTTAAATTCCGTTGCTCCAATCCATCTGGAATTTTTGTGTACTGGGGTTTTTTGAGTCCTCCATTATGATATTGAGATCGAATTTTCAAGTCTGTAGCATCGGTTGTTTAACTTTGACTTGTGCAATTTGGTGAGATAGAAGTCAAAAGCATTGATTTGCAACCTGTTTAGGAGAATGATTACTTCAAAGTCAAACGAAAACAAAATGCAAATATACTTAGGCTCGAAGCTCTTCGCTGCGGGTCAAGCATATATGGCCTTAAGTAGGGTAAAATCATTAGAAGGTCTCCCTATTGAAGAGCTAGACTGTTCGAAATTAAACGGCAAACGATCTTGCAACAATGATGCTTTGAATGACATAAATAAGAGTTAAATCTTGCGACAAGCTTTTATGTTATATAATTTGTGTAAGGACATTATAACTCGATAGTAAAAGTTTATTTTTTTGCTTTACAGGCCATTTAAATAAATACTTGTTTTTAAAAGGGTTTTTTTACTTTTTATTTATTATATTTCATTTATAACGGTGTCCCGAACATGCGTACCAATTTTCAACTCTATTTTTGCATTTTGACATGTCTACTTTTGGCCGGTCTAAAGGTCTTAGCATACGTAACGGGTTAATTCCTCGTACGGAACGGAGATAAACGTGCATCGTTCATAACGTGAATGTGGTTGCTGGTGCTAGATCGAAGTTAAGCCCTATATGTTTAATTTTTCTACTGAAGAATTAGCAATGATTGCCATAGATTGCATTAGATGAAGAAGATGCTATAACGAAAAAAAGAAGACAATTACATCCTACATGATAACAAAGACAAATACCATATTTTTTACTAGGAACTCTTAGATAATGAAAGTCAATTTTATATCTATTTTTCCTCAAGACTTCGCCGAGCTGTGTTTTGCATAAGTACCTATATTTTATTGCTGTTTTCTCTCCAGGTACCAGAAATTAGTCAAATAAAATACATTACTCTTATGAAATAATCTGTGTTTATTATAATTACCTAAAGAAAATAATTAATCACTGATATCTATTATTTTCTATCACTTTTACTTCGTATCTAAGTATTTAGGATTCCCGGGGTTGTATGTGGCTACAAACAATTCAATTAGTTTTTCGTCATGGATGAATGGCGCGCGAAATAAAACAATTTACAACACTACAGCTTCAAGGAAGGCGGGGCACGGAGCGTGCAGGACGAGGCAACATTCACCGTCAACGATTTTTTTTCTCGCCCCGTCCCGTACGTACTGTTCGTGTTTTTGGTACGTATATATTGTTGCTGTTTTTGCACGCAACGATGTCAAGAAATCGTCCCGTTCCTTCCAGCACTATAAAAACCACGTTACGTATGCTAAGACCTTAAATGCGCCTTGTTCACCCAATTATATGCAATATTTATCTTTTTTTTTTTCAGGTTACTTAAAAATCATCAAATGTAAATTTTAGGAATTTATTATAGTCTTTTTTTGGCTCATAGCCCTTCTCACTAGATAGATAAATCGTTTATGCTATTTGTATACACATTTGTTTATTAACATCAGGAGATATTATATGAGATGAAAGAATATCACTACTTGTCTTTAATAATGAAATAACGAAATCTTTATAATGATTTACATCTGTACACATTTTACACCTGAAGGTACCTATGTGCGGCCGCAGAAATAGGGTCAATTCTCGGTGCAAAAAAATTAAAGCGTCAAGTACAAAGCTATAATAGCAATAAAGTAGAAAAAATAAGATGATGACTAAGACGACCGCTTTAGCCCAGCAGTGGGAGTGAAGACAAATGATCCAGAGTCGAGGGGCAGACATATGTCAAAAACATTACAAATAAATGAAAATAATTAATATTTTTATTAAGTTTGTATTAGTATTAATATAATTACAAACTAAATTAAAATAGATAACTGACATATTCTAGAAAACGGTGAAGCTAGTTTTGGCCGGGTAGATACTGCAACATCAACCATTAACTGATACCAAGTTTCTTTTGTTTTAACAGGTGGCACTTGAGATTTCTTTTTAAAGTAAATTAGATCTACTACCTATGTTTTTATAGCTTTACGGAACGCCTGTGCCCCAGCTGTGGGGACATTAATAGGGTAATGAATCTTTAGTACTCTTGTTAGAGTAAATAATGATTCATTTCATAATAGCTTACAAAATCAAAATAAGGAAACTAGTTGTATGGAATGTGATGCAGCGTTAACGCTCTTAAGGTACTAAAATTTCACACTAAGAGGCAAAAAAGATTACAACAAAACAATGTTTTGTCAATGTATCTCGCCGACTGTTATAGTAATGACTAGACCTTGTTTGTAGTTAGTTATATAAGACTACTGAAAGCCGTTGTCGTCGAGCAACGTTGAAAAAAGATTTGCCATTTCAGTTTACGCTCTGTAATTTACAATGTAAGAAAATGCTCGAATAGTAAATTTTTTTACTTGATTATTCTTTATTCTTTTGTTGGTCCATAAAACCTGTGAAATTGTGTTTTGTCGCGACATTGAATTTACAGAATGTAGGTAGAAATATTTGAAGAAAAGTAAGCGCAGGTAACTTTGGAGCGAAAAGGAAAGGGCGGAAAGGTAAAGAGTAAAGTGGTTGACGTGAAGGGCATCGCCTCTCGAGACTCGAGAAAGATGTTTGGGTCGCGTCAACTGACGGGTACATTTATGAATGTTTCACACCCTCTTCAGTGAAGACGAAGATTTTTTTGTAACTAGACGCTATTGTTATTGAAATAGTCATCAATACGTTTATCGATGTTTGAATTGGGTGTTGGTATTATAAAGGAAAAAGAAAACGTTTTATGTAAAGGTAAAAATTACAATCATTTTTTCTTTTGAAATCGGCTAAATATTGCGAAGGTAAAGGATATTACGGACGGACCGATCATCGAATGTATGTACGTTAGGAACAATAAGCTTGGTCCCGGTTGCATCTATAGTAGTTAGCACCCACAAAAACACACTGGACCAGCATGGTTTGCTAATGTCCATTTCTCTAAGATTTCTTCATCTATAGGGAAGATCTGTGTTTCAGCAATGAAGACAATATTAGTCATAGCCGAATCATTATCATCAGATAATGAGTGGTCAAGAAGTAACATATGTTATAGATATTTTTCTTCGAATTGTAGATATTTAATTAATTTAACTTTACGAAAAACAAAATATTTTACGGGTTCTTAAAAAAAAGACATTTTAGTGAAGTTAACGTGCGGAAGGGTTTGTTAATGTGAAATATTATATACGAGTATACGCATTTTCCGGCTACAGGCTACGGCTCGAGCGGGTAAAACAACAGAATTATTGCGAGAGAAGGTGTCTTTAGTGTATTATTGTGTTTATGCGAGCTTCCTGCACTGCGATATTGTTAACAGTGGCGCCAAATGACGCTACCTCGTTAGTCAATTACCGATTCATTTAGGAAACAAAAGTCGTGTAATAATTCGTAGTAGTGTGCGTGGTGCGTTTGTTTGTATTATTATTATCGATTTAGTATAAACTAACGATGTCCCTAAGCGTTTTGATTGTCGACATCGGCACATTCACTTGTACAGAAGCTTGTAAAGTTCAACGTCAGATATGATTAAATATTAATCAATAGAAAAACACGTAAAATATTTCTAACCGTATAGAATTATTTTTATTCTTTAAAATTAAAGCTAATACAATAAATAAAACAACCTGATTTAATTTGATTACCAATAGTAAATCCATGATGTACCAATTAATAACAAAAAATAAATAACGCATATTATTGATATCGTGCGAGTTAAAAGCCCAGAAAAGCGATGCGTCTAATAAATCTAAAAACTTAGATCTATCCGATTCTCCAGAAATTTGTTAAGTATCTTATATTGAATAACTACACCATGAAAAGAGGTTCATCATAGATACCTATGAAACAAATAATTATGTATCAATGTAAAACAGAGCGACTTTAAACAGTGTGGACCTATAAGTAATCTTGACCGGCACAAATCTTTCGAATAACAGGTCCCGTCATGTCTTTACGGTTGACGAATCAATTGATGATGATTAAAAACATTAGCCGGGTAAAAAATATAATGAATTATAATCATTAAACATATAATACCAATATGATAAAAAAACAGTTTTTTTGTTTTGATATGACACCGTTAAGTGTAAAGCATTGGTGAAATGTAAGTGAAATTAGCAGATCATTGTCCAGCAGATCAAAATTTGGCAGCAATTTAGCAGTTCTGGATTTTTTTACCTCGAAAAATGTCAATTAACGAAATAATCTGCTAACTTCCCGTAGCAGATCAATTTGCAGCAGATCGAAAACAAATGTGAGTTATTTTCGCATGCAGCTGAGTTCTGCAGTTCGCGATATAAATGTATAATAATCTGGGGGCACGGCAGTGCCCCCGCCAAGTCAAGCAAAAAAGCGGCACGGACGTACCATCCTTTTCTCGAAGCAATTCAGGCCATTTTCGACCCCCTGTAATTTCGTTGTGGATAAAACTAGAAGACTGAATTTTCAGTTACCATGCAGGCATTGTAAAGACACGGTATATTTCAAATTTCATTCAATTTGAACTAGTAGTTTAAGAATTATAACGGGTCACATTTCTTAATTTTGTCACTCACTGACTCACCGATCATCAAAATTCTAAGACAGTTCTAGCAGACCTAGAAGCTTCAAATTTGGAATATAAATATAGTGTTTGGTGTATGAATCAAGGAAAAACTAAAAAAAATACAAAAAGCAATGAGATCCCGTCAAAAACAATACTTGACTGACTCACCGATCATCAAAATTCTAAGACACTTCTAGCATACCTAGAAGCTTCAAATTTGGAATATAAATAGTGTTTAGTGTATGAATCAAGGAAAAACCAAAAAAAATACAAAAAGCAATGAGATCCCATCAAAAACAATACTTGTCAAAAAAACCAAGTCTCGCAACTCAGTTGTTCTACGGTAAAAAGTTGTGAGATCCATGTAATACCAAGTCGGTTATTAATTTATTCAGTCCCTACTTAAGCGAATTTCTGTCTTAATACGTCCAGTCCCTAAGACCACGATCGTGGTCCATAACAATTGAAAATCAATTGTGTCTGGAATCTCCGTACTCGAAGCATTAAGTTGTTACGTAATAATTAACAGCATCTTAAAGTGACGCAAATCAATATTAAAAATCTTTATTGTTTTATATAAATATATATTGACTCGGCCATCGCATGAAAACACGTGTAAATTAAATTATTAAGTGCGACTGAATAAATTAATAACCGACTTGGTATTACATGGATCTCACAACTTTTTACCGTAGAACAACTGAGTTGCGAGACTTGGTTTTTTTGACAAGTATTGTTTTTGATGGGATATATATTTAGTTTTTATGTATATATGTAGTGTCGTATAGATGCACAATAAAGAGTATTCTATTCTATAAGTAGATCGCTTAAATGAGTCTTCCCACACGCGGTACCGGGGCGCGGGCATACGGCAACTCCCTGGACGGAGGTGGAGCAAGGCGGCAGAAAAAAGAAGGCGAGTCGGCCGGTTGCGGCCCCCGAAGCTTCACCTCCAGCCCGCAGAGGTGGTGCGGCGACGTCAAAGGGTAAAAACCACCGGCGCCAAAAAATAGAAGGAAGGAGCCGAAGTTGGCTCCTTCCTTCTATTCCGGCTCCGAAGACAGCCGCTGTGATCATCACAATTGTAATTCGAGGCTCTATGGTGAATATTCTAACAATACTTCATTTAAAAAACCTTATACATTACAACGACTGAGGTTAGACGTCGTTGCGTCGTAGTCGCAACGACAATATAAGCTTTGTTAATTTCATATCCGCAAACTATCTGATAACAAACACACGTGAACTGCATTGTTGTAAATAAGCCTAAGTTACACTAAATTCGTTAAGAGAATATTGTATGCTGCTCTAGTTAATCCAATACGAAGGAGTCTATGGAAGTTCAAAGAAAGTTAGTAAGGCGTGAAAACTCAATAACCGTGTTTAATAGTCAGACCATAAACATCCTGCGCTAACACTTTCTTTAAAATAGAGTCGCATATTACGTTCTTAAGTTATCGAGTTATATTGTAATATGTATTATTTTTATTTATTATCGTACCTCACCTCACCTTACGTTATTGTTTTAACTAAATAAACAATCACTACATATAGTATGTATATAGTTATTTTCACTAGTGACTCTAAGATTACGGTAGTTTAGGAGTGTTAATAGATTTTTTGAATAAAGATAGTTCAGTATCAGATGCTTTATGCGATGGATGTGTTCAAATTATATAATACTTAAAATTCATAACAACTATAAATAAATCAATTTGTGGATTAACAAAGTAGGAGAAAGTTGGTTCGATCATCAATTTTACCATCTATGTTGATCAGATAGGAAAATAGTCCCCTTTAAACAAAAACTTACAATCCCTAATAAAAATGTAATCTGTTTTGAACAGAAGGTGAAAAAAAGCTCCAGTAGGTCCGGTGCGGTAATCATCACCTTAAAAAGCGTAGCCACCTAATATTTTTGAACAGACACTCTTCCACTGCCTGTCGTCTTTTTTGACGACCATTTGGTGCAACGGTAGCTACAGTTGCACCAAATGGGCCTGCCTTTCGCACGAGGGTTCGAGCCTCGGTACGGAAGATGTTTTTGTGAAGAATACGAGCATTATTAGGTTTAAGCTAATTGGTGTGAATTTAATAAATAATATACTATAATAAATCTACAGGTAACATTCAGTGTATCGATTTTGGAAATACCTGATACCTAATGCAAGAAAATTGTGATTAAATATGTATAATCTATAAATATACAGTAGATCCAGTATTGCAATCTTACTTTGATTAAAGGCTGTCTCATAGGTTTCTTTGTTATTCTAACCTCGGGCTCAACCTCCTTTGTTCGGGACTGTGCGTTAAAGATACAATACGTTCTGATCCCTTGAACATCGCTTAACTTTCTGAGGACCACCCGAATGTGAACGCCTCATAATTTTTTATACTCCTTAACAAAAGATTCCAAAATTTATGTCAGATCACAATCTATTTCCACCCACATTAATGTTACTATTTTCATTAATATAAATAAGAAATATATGTATTTCGGTTGAAGTCGCAGACAAAAGGCATAATATCGTTCTTGTTCATTAAGCTCATTATCACACTGCACGAACGTGAAAATGGCGACCGCCAGAGAGCATCTAATGTTTCGCCTCGTCCACCATTATCAATTACTTCTGTACAGTAATAAAGGAAAAAAATACTCATCAACTTTATTGTGTACAATATTTGCAGCTCCTATTGTTTGATTTTAGTGAAAGTTGTATAATATAAATGTGTTCACACATTCTAAGCCGTGATAAAGCTTAATTTGTTACGAAAATATTTAGAAGCAAAAATATGACTCCGTATAAAAACTGTTAATTATTTTCCGGGCCGACGTCGAACCGTAATAACAATAAACGCTACGTTTGTTTTTATAGTGTTTTCGAACAATGTAAGTTGAGCGTTATTTTGGAGGGTTCAGAAACATTCATTTAACAGAGAACTTTTTATGGTTCCGTCAGACAGAAAACAACCTTCACTAATAGGAATTCCTTCGGAATACTGTAAATGGAAAGACGTGCTGGGGCACACTGTTATCTGACTCATATTTTCATGTCGGACTCTGACCCGATACGCGATGGCTTATACTATGAATCCTGTTTTTACGAAGGTTTTTATTAGGTACTGTGGCTCATGTTCCAATATATTGTGCCGTATGATTATGTTTTTGTGATACTATCTAGTTGTTAATTACAATGTTTATAAAAATGAAACTGAAACTGTGTAGAAAATTATACACAATGAAAACAATTACTTAATCAACCTGTTGTATTGGCTAGAAAATATTTTATTATTAGTGTTATAAATGGGGTAAATAAGTGCGTTGACGCGAGTAAGACAATCCTAACAAAAGACCAAGGGAATACGACTCACCGAAATTAGTCCGCAGCAGCTGTATTTTCTTTATTATATTATATTATATTATATTATATGGTATGACAATCTCCACAACCTGTTGCACAATCCAAGAAACATGAAACTATGAAACTGTTGTTATTTCTCAATATTTAAACGCACGGCGTTAAGACCCCGCTCCTCGCTCACGTTCAAAAAGAACAGAACTTTTTTTTGCGTTTTCATAGGGAGCGCAGCTTGTCGAGAACGGCAGTGGATGCGGGGTACCAACTGTGCGACAGCACGGAGGCCGTATCTCGTGATTTAAATTTTAGAACGTCTAAGGGTATTTTAGTACTCAACACAGTCAATACATTGTAAAACTAATTAATAATTAATATAGCATTGTCAAATTCATTCACACAGCACAACATCTAGCTCGTTCAGTGTCATGGTCATCATTTCAGTTGGATATTAAATGTAAAAGTATCTTAACTTCATTACTTACTCTTATTCGTTACTGTCATTAAGCGGTAAGTATCTCATTTACATAAAACGATATTAGATTACTTCTTACTTGTAATATGGCTCTCTTATAAGACTGTAAAGGTATTAAGTTATCAAACAGGAGCACAGCGGGAAGGTAAGGGCCTCAGTCATTATTACTACGCTTCCCTTCTTATTAGTTTAAGATCGTTCCTCATTTATTTTAATAAAATTCTCGCAGAAATCCCGTGAGAAATTCACTGATTTTTAAATGAATCAACAAGCTATCGTACCTACATCACTCGCTTTGAAAGAATATACTGATGTGGGAGTTAAAGGTGCTCTTTCGAGCCAGCCATTCTCGTCTTATCCATAAAAGAATGAATAAAAGCCTCTCTATTGAAAAATAACCTTATTTGTTGACGTCTAGTATGCTTTGGAGGAAAATAAATTTATTCTGGTGGATATGAGGAGCCCCGGGGCACTCGCCAACGATGTCTTATTGAATGTAGATCTCTGTCTTACTTGCCTATTTATTTTGCAGCCTGTCAGCTTTGTTTATCACCGTCGTAACTTTTGTACTCTATAGTGACCTAGATAAACAACCACATTTCACTAATGTTATGGCAAGAGCAAAGAAATCTCTTGGAATAACATACAATTTGAACTTTTTAAGTTTACAGGTCGGATTTTAAAAAATCTGCCATATTGCTTTTTAGAAATGTTGCCCAGGTGGAACACTTATTTCTTTGAACTGTGAAGGCAATAAGGGGAACTGGTATACGATTTACCAACTTAGTAAATAAAGCGACTTTATTGACGTGAGCACTTTTCTAGTAGCAATACTCCTTTTACAGTACGACCGTAGGTAAAACTAGTGGTTCGGTAGTTGTAGCTGCACTTTCACGAGCGCAATAAAATTACATTTAATGGCGTGTTGATTACATCACGTAAACCGTAAGTGCATTCGTAATTCATGTCGAGTTCGTAGTAATGAAGATATTTACTCTATAATTACCCTCTATTTATGTTATGACGACCAAGCATTTATATTTATATTCTTAAATACATAATATTTTGTATAGATTACAATAGAAGAAACATTTTATTCGTGATTTCTTAATGTACCAATTTCTGCGTTAGGTTGCATAACTTAAGTAATTGGGAATAAACATAGGAACTTCTTGAAAGTGCTTAGTTACTGTTTAGTTATTAAGGGAAGAGTTTTGTATAAATAACGAATCTGCGACCTGATCTACGTGGATTTCACATTTTTTTGTCTCTATCTTTTATATGTAATAAAATTTTATATGATAATCCGGAATTTACTCAACACATCAATAGCCTTTTCCGCATGATTAAGTTACAAGGAAACAATCGGACACCCATACTCATTAATTTTGAGACTGGCCGACCGCTCCTCCCTGTCACCCCTAAATAGGGTTTGAATTTCGAGAGATTCCTACGTAAACGATACCCATAATATTAAAAGCAACACTATCTCTGAATTTCACTTAAAGGAAAGAAATGAGTAAATAGAAGCATTAATATGTTTAATATATTTGTTACAGATTCCACTAAAAATATAAAAAAAACTATTTTCGTTTTTTGAGGTGACAACGTCTTAAATCGATGAACGTCAGCTGCACGTACGAAAAAGTGTAACGTTCCGCCTGAGCGTGCAAGCGATAGAGAGGCACGATCGGCTTAAGCGTTCGGCTTGAGATGCATCTATCTCTCTTCTGCTCCATCGGCTGATGCTTCCGAGTAGAAGAGAGACAGCGGCAGCACACAACCTACACGTGAACTGTTTTGTCATTTTTTTATAAAGTTAAGTGGTAATTTAATGTGGTTTTCTTTGTTTATTAGAACAACAATTGCTGCAAAAAAGGTGATTAATTCTTGCATTCTAAGAATTTGACGTGAACTGTTTATAAAATAAAATGAAGAGTTAATGTGGGTATTACAACGACCAAATGTTAATTTATCGAAAATATTGTATTTTTCAATTAACTCCTTCTTAGTATTATACAAAATAATGATAATTCAGTAATAGTAATTCAATTCAGTTCATAAAAGTATGCAATTTTTCATCAATGTTTTCGTATGATGTTATCGGGAAGGTAGGGAACCTGCCACTCGGCCAAACCAGTGCTCCGTGAAAAGTAAATGATTTAAGATAAATAATTTATAGTTTATTCAGGTTATATATTGTTAGAAAAAGGTATACAGTACTCCACTCTCTACTCTATATTTGAATGACGTTTCATCGTCTAACAAATGTTAGTGCAGTACTAGGGAACGACCAATCTTTTCCGGTCACATAATGTTGTAATCTGCGTGAAACGATGAATCATTGCATACTGATAATTGATTTATTGTTAGTTGGGACGAGCCGCGTCCCGAGCCGCACATTATTCACTAAAAACATCATGGGCCGTTCGCCCGTTCCTACCGCCCAGGAAATGGAAATCCATATTCCAGGTATATAAACGCTATTATGCTTATATTTGCTTAAATCTTTATGGTTTGTCCTAAATTTCCAAAGGTTAATGACATCTATATTGTATAATACAGACTGATATACATATACCTATACCACTAAATGTATAGTTGGTTGATAAAATATCTAAGTATAATATTTTAACGAAAGGTTACATTAATTACGTTTAGTCACTAAAACGCGCTACAAAGACAATATAATGTATTACAATATTATGTCGTATTTAAAACTTGAGAGTTAGACTGATCGATGTAGTTTATATTTTTTCAATTTGTTTACGCAGCTAGTATCGTCGCCGTAGAGCGAAAAGTCACCAAATGGATCGAAAGCTGTATTGAGTCATAAAAAGTTTAATCTAATATAAAACAAATAATACGACTTTATTTTGGTTTGAGATATTATTAATTTTATGAACCCATATTTAAGAAAAAAAACGCATAAGTTAAAAATGTTATAATCAATGTTGTAATCAATCAATCAATTAAGTACATTATATTCCGAGATAATGAAAAAAAACTTAGTTATTTTTACCTTGAACTCTTAAATCGATACTTCTAGTTATTCGTTTTAAAATGGAGTTTGTGATTTTTCACCCGTGATTGTATTATTTCAAAGAGCACAACTCCAGTTAGGAAACAATTTGTCTTAGAAAAATCAAAAGGTGGTAATTTTTAACTACAATCATTAAATTTAAATTAAAAAAAAAAAAAATTATTTGACAGGTAAAAGTTTATTGATAATATTTTAATTCAATTTGTATTTACTTTGCTCTTTAACATCAGGTTTACAACATCTTTGAAGGTAGGTAGAGGCTCATACCATGAATAAATATCTTGGAAAATAATACCTTTGCGACAAAGACCAATAAGATCTATTTTTTTAGTTTATGAAATCAGAATATAAGTTATAGGCCTTAAGATAACAAAGCCTCTTAATTAAACTTTTAACATATTCAGTGGTTTGGCCCAAAACCTGAACTTACTGCCAGTGCGTCACAAACAAATACTGTTCGTACGTACTTTCCCTGCCGTGCGTTACGACCAGTATTTTGACGTACAAGGACCAGACTTCCAGGATCCACACAGACGTGGAATCTCATCATACCAAATACTTTTTGAAAAACCTAAAGGTCATATCCCTGTTTATACACAGCTGCGGTAGGACGGGGTTCTGGTAAGTATTTTAAAAAGATGTAATGGTTTTTACGAATTTATGAATTTATGAGGACACTTTTACGAATTTATGACAACTTTACACACCTTTGTAAAGCAGAAACTTTCACAAATCCTAAGAACTACAGAAAATCGGTTTAAAATCGGTTGAAGAAAACGTGACAATAAATTATAATTTCATTATTAAAAAAATATATATATCTTCTTCATCTTTTGGTTACTGGCTTGTTTTGTGACTCCATAATTCCGCCAATGCCATGTGAGTGTTAAACTTAAATGTATAAGTACGCATGTTATGTAAACAACCTTGTCAAATACAACTTCATGGTTGGCCGCGATCACTTGCCTCTATTTTCCGATTTTCAGGTAATTAACTAGAGTAAGGTAAAAAAAAATCCAACTCTGTTACCATCATATATTTATTTAAACACAAATGTTTTTATTAACATTCTTTGGAATCAACATTAATAAAGTCTTTTTTCTCATGTGCCACAAGTGAAACACAGTATTTATTTTTAAGTATTTATAATAACGTTAAATAAACTCTGTTACTTTCTATGTTTTGTTAAACAATTTTTCTCTATAAATAACTTAAATTGACTGAAATTATAAAAATATAACCATGATATTGTGCATTAATGTGAATAGTATAAATTAGATCAAATTTTCATATAATTTTTAATCTTACTCTTATCTCTTAAAGTAACAGTCGTTACCATGCATGACCATTCTGTTACATGAAAAAAATGGTGATTAATCAATAATAAACCTGCTTTTTAAATGTATAATTTATTAAGTTGTATATAATTTATTAAGTTATCGGGCTCTTAACAAACAACCCCTATTAAATTATAATATTTCATTAATATCTGTGAAAAGAAAATATTTTAGCTTAGGGTCGACATATTCTGCAACTAATTTTAAATTGATCCGCTTACACACACAATGCAGATTAAAATGTTGTCCTTTAATTCTTTCTTCTGCGGAGCTTTCATTTTTAATATTTTTGAATATATATTTTTTGGAAGTATTTAAAGTGTAATAACTATTAAACAATTCGAATATAAAGGTAATAATAACAGACGGCATATTATATACACGTCCGAAAATTCTTGCAATTAGATGCATATAACCAACCTACAAAAATTCACTCCTTTAACTCTCAAACCTAGAGATACACTTGGTTATGAACCGTAAAATAATAAACACTTCATTGCACATAAAATACATTTGACAGACATGAAATGACAAAATACAGAAAAGAACAACAGACGGTCTAATTGACTTTTTGGCGGGAGCGTGAAGCGTCACTTTAATGGTTTTGGTTTCTTGTTAAATTTTGTGTTGTGGTTCATATTAGTGTTTCTTTACTGAAACCTAGAAAATTACTTAAGAACTGGCAATTGTACTTACTTGACACTGGCTAAATGCACAAATCGTGCAAGCCACAAATAAAAAATAAAGACGAGCTAATTGCTAAATTACAATTTTAATGTTAATTTACAAAGACACTACATAAGGAAAATGACAAAAAAAAAATTTATAAAACGCCAATAATAAACAACCACATCCCCGAGCCTTTGGGTAAACGATGTGATTGTTTTTATAGACATATTTTAATTCTTATAGAAATATGGCATTGTGTATACTAAAATATAGAAATAAAATTAAAGGCAAAACGACATGTATTGCTGGACGGGGGCCTAAAAAGTAAAGGGTTTTGTCATAATCTCGACGCTTGGCAGGCTTAAAAGATCGTAGTAAGTTGGTCTAATAATCACTACTTTCAGTGCTTAAAGTCTAATGGTAAAGATTTAGAATAAAAAAAATAGCAAATTTATTTATTCTATACCATTTTATATTTTTTAGTCATTTACAGTGCACAGAAATAATATAAAAAATATATATATTTATTCGATTAAGTGCAGATGGAGTAATAAAACGGTATAAAATACCGTTTATCACAGAGAGGTACAAAATAGGTACACTGAACTGAAGTTAAATAGAAGCTTAAGTAAAATCTTGCAGTTCATTACCGTGATATTGTTTAATCAAGGTATTCGAGACCACATGAATTTTAAACTTGCATATCTTTATTTCCTTGGATTATTGAAAAAATAATAAAGAGGTTGTATAAGATTATTTAGGAATGAAGCCTGTTATTGTATCTAAGCCATGTATACAATGTGTCCCGTCACCAGTGTTCCGACACTTTAATGGTGTGAAAATGGCATTTTTTAATGCCTTAAATTTTAAAAAATTAAATTTTTAAATTTGGTTTCTCTTACGGTTATAAAATGGCCGCCTTTTGTTTTCTTGGTAACCAAGGCCTGGGCTGGCATTGGTAAAGTTTCGTATACAAAGAAAAAACAACAAAGTCAGCTAATAAATTAGTTTAAAACTAACCAGGATATTTCAATATTATAAGTTATTTCAGCGAGTTTATGTTCAGGTGTAGTTACACCTGCACTCGCGAGCAAAGTATGGATTAACACTTGCGATTTGTTCCGAGCGATGACAAATGAAGATTGATTAAAATGGTACCATTTTAAAGGTTATATAGTAAATTTTTTATCGATACCGTATTAATTTCAATCATACCCACATTTCAGGAGCTATCCTGGTTTAAGTGAAGGAGTAAGAAAAAATGAAGGAAATAAGGAAACGGGATTCAATAAGTTGAAGAACAAAACTTAATGAAAATATATTTTTGGTCCAAAATTTAGCTTTAATATTTTGTGTTGTTTGGCTCCTCTGCCCTCTCCCTGGCTCCTCTTACAGCTTGAAGATGATTCCTCATGGACAGAATCATCTTCTTCATAGATTCTTGTGAGATATCTTTTCACTCTTCTGACAAAGGTGATTTTAGCTCCTCAACTCGGAACAAGATTCTAGTCGGAACTGAACACAGACCAGTCCAATGTTATGATACCAACTTCACTTAGGAATCCCGCTATAGCACGGGAAGTGTGAGAGTGTAAATAACGAGCGTTATCGTGCATCAGGAGAAGTTATCGCTGACTTAGTAAAAATTTATATTTTTCTTACAACGCATTTAAATAAAAGCTTTTTTTTTCAAAAAGGTTTTTTAATTTTGAATTTATTTTTTACTTTTGAGTTATCGCTGGACACGTTTCTCAGTCTGTTCATATCATTCAACGCATCATTGTTGCAAGGTCGTTTGACTTGATTTGATACCCATATTATAGGAATGCATTAAAAAATAAATAGTCCGCCATCTTGGCTGTGGCGCCATGTTGGATTTAGAATGAAGTCACATAGTTAACCATGCATTGTCATCCAAAATGAACGTGTATACAAAATTTCAGCTCAATCTGTTAAAGATATCTGCTTGAAAATTCAGTTGCAAGATGTCACCCGAACAAACATACACTGCAAGTTAAATAAAGGCTTGTAATAAAATAATAGGTCTTTTCCTATGAAATTGCCGTTCTGCCGTAGTGGCCATTTCAAAACATAATATTTTTTTTTGTCTGATACTTATAATATCAAATTAATTTTATTTTAAAAACATGGAATTCTTTTTGCGAAAATCGTCATTTGTTTAGTTAGTAGTTAGTAAGTGTTTTGTTTTCAACGCATTCGAAAATTTTTCGTCGTATGGATAAGTTAAAAATTCGAGTAATTATGGAGTATGAGAGCCGCCGTAGCAGCAAAGCGGCACAAGCGGCACGCAACATCATCGGCGTTTACGGAGCGAACACTACAAACGAACGCACTACCCGTTATTGGTTTGCCCGCTTCCGTTCTGGAAATTTTGACCCGAAAAATAAACCCCGTGGTCGTCCGAAAACTTTGGTCGACAATGACGAATTAAAGGCGATTGTGGAAGCTGATGAAACTCAACCTACGGCTGAATTAGCAGCAGCTTTCGATGTTAGCATCAAAACAATATTGGTCCATTTGCGTAAAATTGGCAAGGTAAAAAAGCTTGACAAATGGATACCCAACGAACTCAATGATCGCCAGCGCGAAGTACACGTCGAGACGTGCCTTGCACTGCTCAACAGGCATACAAATGAAGGAATCCTGAACCGCATTGTTACTTGTGACGAGAAATGTTTGGTGGCGAAACAGTGACCATGGTGTGACGAAGGTGTAATTCATCACAGCTTCTTACCAAAGGGGACGAGCATTACTGCAGATATATACTGTGAAGAACTGAACACAATGATGGAGTAGCTCGCACGTCTCCAAGCAGCTTTGGTCAATCGTTCGGCACCACTACTCCTGCACGACAACGCGCGACCTCATACTGCACAGCAAACGGTCTCCAAGCTACAAGAGCTGGGGTTGGAAGTTCTCCGGCATCCGCCGTACTCACCAGACCTTGCGCCTACAGACTTCTACTTTTTCGAGAATTTGGATAACTTCTTGGCGGGAAATAAATTCAATACCCGAGAGGCAGTACA
Organism: Calamotropha paludella; assembly: GCA_927399485.1. NCBI lineage: Eukaryota > Metazoa > Arthropoda > Insecta > Lepidoptera > Crambidae > Calamotropha > Calamotropha paludella. The sequence continues at coordinate 15,147,413 of OV656807.1, read as the reverse complement.
GCCTTTGAAGAATTTGTTGCCTCCCGTCCAGCTGATTTCTTCAAGAAGGGCATGAATAAGCTATCACTGCGTTGGCAAAGATACATTAATAGCATGGATGATTACTTTGATTAATAGAAATAAAAAATATAGAAAAAAATACGCTTCATTTATTTCATGAAAAACGGCAATTTCATAGGTAAAGACCTAATATATCTATAATACTATCGGGATGTTGATATTTACCTAAATGAAATCATTATTTCGCTGTTTCTACTGAGTGATTTTGTCAAAGCAATGGAAAAAAAAAAGGAATTGTCAACATAGGTACCTATTTACTCAACAACGATTGCTTATCATTTTAGTTAATTGTATCTTCTTAATTATGTGTAATGTTACAACAACCCCCTCTTGTCAATATTAATAAGGAAAACCTGTTATTAGCCATACTCTTGAATGTATACCTGCTGTAATGTAGGTAACTTTTACACAACCCTGTTCGTTTTCAAATAAATAAATCAATATATTCGTTTACCGAGGAGGTTAGCTCGACTTTATAGAAAATTTGAGCCCTTATATGTGTGACTCTGTAGTGTTTGTGTTCTTTTGTAATAAATTAGGTTCAACAGTCATACAACATAGGAAAGTAGTAATACTAGGAATTTGCAGTTATCCTTATTTACTTCCTATTGCGTTTAGTGATATTTGTACGTGTTATGTGTTTCATACTCTGATACCATCAGGCGTACTGGATCTTATCTTTACAAACATAAAACAGAGTTTGGTATAACGAAAACGCCTAAAGATATTTTTTCCATGTTACAGTTCATCGCCTAATTTGTGGACAAAAATATAGGAATGGGCATTGGGTAAGTTGATATTAAACTTTGCAGCTGCGGCCACGCAGTCTTCCTCAGTAGTGGGCATTTCGTCGATCCGGGCGAGTGCGTACGCCGTGAGGTCTTCGCAAGCCATCATGCCTATATACCGGTCCAACAACTTTAGTCGTACGTCGGCTAATTTAATTAATGGCAATGGATGTGGCCGTACTGCAAAAACAAAATTAGTTGGTTATTTAAACATGTTGGCATTATTCTGCATATACATTTCTATAGATTTCAATATTTTTTTAATACATCTAATAGAAAATCGTTTCACATTAACATCGCTTGTTTCATTGTCTAGGGGATCAAATTTAAAAGACAATTATCCTGCAAATAAGTGACAGTTTTACGAGAGACTTTTTCCAATTTGATAAAATTATGGTTTGTAACACTATTCTGTTTATATTCACGTAAACATGGCAAGGAATAATTTTTTAAATGTACTTATGTCCTAAAATAACTTATTAACAATTATTCAGATTCGATGGTGTCCATACTTTTTGGTCGATCTAAAATGTATGGTAAGTCTCACTTATAATTTGTATTTTTTTGCAAATGTGACCAATTTCATTTTTACAAAAAAAAAATAAACACTGAAAAAACTACAAGTAACGAAAGTAGCACATAAAACAGTTACGGTCATTAGCTGGCGGTGAAAAAAAGTTGTTTGAAATGAGACCTGTTTATTGTCATTATAAGTCAGGCTGTGAAAGTTAGGAGCGGAAATGATGTCGGGAAAAGCGACTGCGCGTTCGGGGCTGTTTGCTCCTACCTGTCCGTAATAAAGTGTACGAAAATGACTCGCCTTTAACAAATGACTAATACTTATACAACCGTTCGGTGGAGAGAATTGAGAAAATGAGTTTGTAATTTATATTAGATTTTTATTTTATTATTATCCAGGTACGCCACGGATATTTTAGGCAGGGTATATAAAAGTATGAATATAAACAAACTTGATATAGAGTAAAGTCAAATAATGGTGAAAACTAGATTAGCCGTTTAAAGATCAACAGATTTTGGGTAAATTTATTATTATGTGGTTAGCTTACATCTCGTGATCTTGGGATCATTGCGGCGAATAAAATCTTACCTTCAGTAAATTTTTGAAGTATGACGACAGCCCGAAATGCGCCAGGAGTAGTGGCATAAAGAAACAATACAGTAAGTCCTTTACGGGGTTCCATAATGAATGTGACTTTATGCCACTCCAAAAACAAATCCGGCTCTGCTGTTTCTACTAGCATCTTCAAATTATTAACTCTCTGAAAAATTTAATTATATGATAAATTAATAATATCTCAGCTTAATGTTGGATCTTAGTACCTACTTGTTACTACTTTTATATAGTACATAATAATTTTTAATTGTTGTAAAAATGGACGACTGCCGCTAATAAGAAGCAATGTTACTGAATACACAGTTACCTATGCACTGAATGATATAGACAAAATTCACCAAATTGTTTCATGGCACGTTTAGTGACTAAACAAAACGAACAAATATAATTGATGCTTTTCTTTTAACAAATTCAACTATTATAGTGCTACAAAAAACGATTTTAATACGTCATACAACGTTTAACGTCAAAAACACACATTTTCAAACATATTCAATTATAACGGGCAATCAAATTAGGCACCTTGCAACAGTAAATATTAAATACACAAAGTTGCGTGAAAATTAAGTAGCTAGATATAGTGATGTGCTTACATTTTTAGAAGCAAGTGAAAATATAATTGGATTCATTTCAGTTGTATTCGACCAGAAATAAAATATTTTCCACATAGAATCCATAATTTCGTATGGATTGAAACGGGCGCCATATTCAAATTCTTCGCAATTGGTGATTTCGTTTGAGCCTACGGGCAACACTCCGATTTCACATAACACACTCAATACAACCGCCCAATTTAATGCAAACATTGTCAATTGGTGCGTCCACCGAGGTTTGAATTTGTTTATAAACGATACTTATATAGACGTAATTACACAGAAAAGCCAACATTTCAGAGACAATCAGGACTTAGTTACATATGTATGTAGCTTGTATTCTAGGAGAATCCCTAAGCCAAGATACTGTTAATAAATCAGTGTGCCTTCATAATAAATGATTAATGTTGGCAATTAGCATATGCATGGTGAATGAGGGTTTATTACATCCACTTATCAGTGAAGCTACAATAGAATTATTGTATAGTATCGATTATATTAATCAAGCTTCTGAATACAAGATAATTCAATCTATTTGCGCGTTATTGAAAAGGTTATGTACAACCATGACGAGAAAATATGAAATTTTTGTTTCAAAATGACAGGTACTAAGGTAAAGGATCATAAAAAGAGTTTGCTACTCTGTGATGTTATCAAATCTATGTTTATTTTTATAGCAACGTCTTCAGGAATTCATAACAGTCGAATATTTCTCGTGAATGTGTAATGTAAAAATAATAACTACTCCACACTGAAGCTGAATATGGAAACACGTTGATTTTACATTTAACATTACATAAGGATTAAAAATAGATTGACTAGTACCGTCCGCGAGATGCTTGTTCGTATGATCATTTGATAATGGTATACTGATTTTTACCGAAAAGTTTGCTTTTTCGTGCGTGTCTATGTGTGGATGTGTGTTTCTAATATTCTTTATCGTCGTATCCTCAAAACAACTAAACGGATTACTACAAGTAAGGTGTCGTTGGGTTTATCTTGGTAAACCGATTGTTTTAATTTACTGTAACGGAGTATTTATATAGCCACAACGTGGCTACGTAGAAAAACCAGTCCAATCCATCCAAGCATATTATCAAAATGAACAATTTTGAAAGGTGTTAACAAAAATATTAAATCCAATTTGAAATGACAAATTGTAAACAAACTTGTCAGATATATATTTTTGCAGTCAGTTTTTTGTTTTATAATTTAAAGATATTATGGAGTTGAGTTAATTGGATCAGTTACAACACTTAAATACTACGCATATTAACTATTGCGTACAATCAATATGGTTAAAGCAATATTTGTTGTGATATGGTAACAAAATCTACTTCTCAGGCTGACTGTACGAAAAATATTTTATTCTGCCTATATCATTTACTTGTACTATATACATACAGTAAACTGAAATCATATTATATTCATAACACTGTTCTTCCAATATCATATCAGAATAATATCAGAAATTCAGGATTCCAACGTCCATCGATTCTAAATCAAATACCACAGATACCTTCCGCGTCCAAGTCCTATTTTATATAAGTAAATTCATTGTCGCAGCGCATAGAACTGGGAGATTTTATTCGTCGTTTGGCTCTGTATTTATCGCTGGTGGATCTGAATACCAGGGATGGCGAACGCTGAAGAAAGGAACGATTGGAATAAGGATTGATTTTTAGAATTCTTTTTATATTTCGACGGTTAAAACGAATAAAGTCGTAAAGAATTTTACATGACTTTTATTTTTAATGCAGAAACGCTATCTAAAGGTGTTAACACGTTATCAATTTTTTCCACAAATTTATTGCTGTTACTTTTTATGTTATGAGGAAAGACGTCTTTATACTTCCGAAAAAGTACGATCGGAATAAAACGATAAGGAAATGTTACTTCATTTGTTTTTAGATCTTACTAGTAGGATAACGGTGTTAAAATATGTAACGCCTTGTTTTTAATTTAATTTTTTGCATTCACAATGCAATATTTCTATAAGATATAAAATACGTATGTAAAAAACAACTACGCCTCCGAGCCATCCCATCTGAGGGCTCGGAGGCGTAGTTGTTTTTTACATACGTATTTTATATCCTATGTAACGCCTTTTTTCAGCTAAAATTTTTAATTTCTTTAAGTGTAATGTAACTTTCTTGCTGCTTTCTTCATAATTACTTTATAATTTTATATACATACGTGAAACATATTACAGTGACAGCGAAAAGGAGGAGGTTCTCCGTTAGATTGTATTATCTTTCGCATGTATGTTACGCGATATCTCCATAAGTTTAAACTATTTTTATCAATTTTGCTTTATTTAATTCGGTTTACCGTCAGAGTGGTCCCAAAAAATTTGCATCTCATGATGGTCTACGAGAATATAAACAGGACCTCTTCCAAGCATAATGGTTAAGTAATTGTTATTATAATAACATAGTGTAAGTACCTATCGACGGTCAAATGAGATCATGGAATTTAAAGTTACCTACGTGACTGCTAAACGGCACAGAGAACACGCATCGCGATTCGCGGAAGGTAAAATAAAACTATTAAAACCTATTCAACAAGCAACTTAAGATGATAACACTTAAATAATAAAAATAATTTAAAAATGCACAGTAATTCATTCTGAATAGTTACAAATTAAATTTATTAGACTTATATTTTAATATTTACAATTACCAATTACTTTTGCAGTTGGGGCAAGCCGAGAATTAGTTTAATGACTTTTTATTACGGAGCATCTTTTTATACATTATTCAAGCTAAAACTAGTAGCTAAAATAAAAAAAAAATAGCCCCTTATTAATTTATAATTAATAAGTTACTCATAAAGTCATAAAACAGAGATATTGTTTCATTTGGCATCATCAGCTTGCCAAGGGCCACTCATATTGCCAGTTTACTTTCTCATTATATTTAGAAGAAAAAGGAACCAGATACTGAACTGAAAGGTTTTCCCTTCTATTCTGCGCTGTGCAGAACAGAAAACATATAGTTTTTGACCTATTTCAGTTTGCAAGTAAAAGGTTTTCTATAGATATTTTTTTGTTAAAGGCCAAAGTCAATCTGAAGGCGGTATGAAGCACTCGTGTATTGAGAGAGCAAAAAAGGCAAACTATTGACATACCTCATCAAATATATTGCATTATAAATAATGCAAAAAATAATAAGCAACATTTTTTATTGAAAGAGATGCAGCAATCAAATGTTTATAAATATATGTTTATGTGAATAAATATATTGATCCAAAGTAAGGGAAATAAAAGTTGATAGTGCTGATCCAATTTAACTTTATTACAGTTATCCTGAATTATGATTATAAAATGTTTTCCACCAATCGTTCAGTTTCTCGACGTAGAAGTAATAAAATATTCGAAATGAATGCCAATGTCAGCAACTAGCATATACAGCACTGATTGTTGGGTATATTAGCATTTAAACCACTACTTAATCAGTCTATGCTACTCGGAGGCAATTTTGGTTCAATACCAGGAGTTATACAGGAAGCTGGAAGAACCTTATAATCAGCCCAATGGAGACATCATCTACATCAAATAATCTGGACCAGTATGAAACAGTGCAATGAGATAAATTAATTTATTTACTAAAACTCATTCTCAATATCTCACGAGAAAAAATAGACTCAATAAGCAATTTAAAAATAATTTAATATAATTTGATTTTTATATCATACATGTTGTATTTTTATTTCAACTGAATTTTGGATATTTTTAATTTAAATGGTGCTCTTCATAAATATATTTTAAATTTTTACTTATGACTTCAAATGATATTGTTATATTATAGTTGAATAATTAAATCAATTTTTTAGTTCTTATTTGTTACATTTGTTGTCTTTTTTCTTGTTTTAATCACAGTTACACATTTTCTTATGGCTCTATAAATTGTGTGATGTTTGGAGGGAAAAATTATATAATATCTGGGGTTGCAATTAATGACATCTCAAAGCTATTGTCGAAAAAAAACGTAATATTTGAATACATTAACATCATATCACTATAAAATGTCTTTAAAGATATCGCAAAAGTTTTTCGCAAAATAAAATTATTGGTGGTTGTAGGCGAAGAGTCGTATAAAATTATACAAAAAGTCTTTTACAAATTTATTGACGAATATAAAAGTAAAAAGTTTTTTTTTTCTTAAAACTAAGGTAGGTATTGTTAGACGTTGATTGGTATTACACATAAAAGACTAATTTTTTTTCCTATCGATTCATCTGCAATACATAAATATTGGCTAACAGACTTATAGACAGGACAGACAAATGACAGTTTTTTACTCTCCTGTAAAATAATACTTTTAACATTACTGCTTTGTTCATTTATACCGTCGAATGTTTACCTTAATAGCTGAATTTAATTTTGATATGTATGTTAACCTCAGCTCAGTTTTTGACTTGATTCAAATGAGTTAAAAAAGAAAAAGCAATGAAATGATGCTAGTCAGCTCAGCCGCAAAAAATCTTGCTTAAAGAAGTAGAAGTAAGCCTTTAGGAAATTTATTATGTAAAAAGCCTTAAGTTTTTTGTCTATTAAGCATAAAAATTAACATGCCTGCGACTTAATTACTTTCTAAATAGCTAGAAGTGAACTGAAACTATTACGTGAATAATAATGAAGATACTCAATTACTAATGTAAGACTTTACCAAAAATCAAACGATCACTTGCAAAAGTATCATATCACTATCTATATTCACTTTTGGGGTTTACTGTTGTAAAACTCTGTTTATGTGTTATTGATGCATTGTTTCTAAGTTATAATTTAAGCACGGTTATAAAAGGCTATTGAGTATCCTTATAAACAAAATAGAAATAATTGATAAAAAAGAAACTGCTTTGTATTTTTTTTTATTCAAGCATAAAATAACTAGATTTTTATTTCAAAAGAAATCTTACTAGAAAACAATCTACATGTCGCAGGAGTCAAGCGGAACTCGAATCTATAACTTCTCGCTATCCGGTCGAGTGCTCTTTTATTTGAAAAGTTTTATTTATACGTCTTTCTAACTAAATGTATCGTAAAGGTTCTAACTGGATCAAATAGATTACAATGAAAAATTTGTCTATAGCCTCTGATTTTCAGAGAAAAATAGAATATTCTTGTAAAACTTACAGTGCTTTTTCTATTGAATATTTGCATGAATTTAGAATCAAGCAGAATTTAAGATGGAAGCTATTGTGCCTTCTCAGGATTAAAATATTGATCATTGGATGTTATCAATTATCACACAACCCTACGAATAGCAGTAGCGTATGTAAGTTGCGCAGCATCTCCTCTGGGCGCAGTGTTACCTCATAAACCAAGTTGCAGTAGTATCCATTACGACACTTTCGTCACCAATAAAAGCATTTTTTTTTAAGTCAAATTAATATATCCAAAGGAAGTGCAATACTTAAATTGGAGAAAACAATAATTCAATAGTTAACTTACACAAAAATTTCAATCACCAAAGACTCCGTAAAGTAACGTAAGTGCTCTTGGCTTTTGTCAAAGATAGTAGCTTTTTATCTTGAGCATTTATATATATATAGTAGATTGGGGAAAAAGTTTCTTCGCATTTTATATGAAAATTTGAGGCCTTTTTTTCAAAGTTAATTTACATTAATTTACAGTATATATGCGGCAATTTGTTTGTACACTTTCTACCATCTTGTAGGTAGAGATATGATCCCGTTGCTGTAGAAATTTTGGGATTTCTGTTCAAAAAACGCAACAAGTAGTTTTGGCAGTCCTCTCTTGATGTTAACCTTGTCAGGTTAACATCAAGAGAGGACTGCCAAAACTACTGCCTAAAGAATTCTGAAGGGACCGAAACAGGTGGAAATCTGAAGGTGCAAGGTCAGAGCTATATGGCGGATGCATTAACATCTCCCAGCCAAACTTTCTTTATTTTTGACTGTGAGTGGCTAAAGATGTATATACGTGGTCTAGCATTATCGTGATGAAAGACTACACCCTTTCTATTAATCAACTCCGGTCACTTTCTCGCAACTTCTTGCTTTAATTTCATCAGTTGTTTGGCAGTAGTGATCCAAATCGATGGTTGCCCGGCGGTAAAAGCTCATAATGAACAATGCCATTCCAATCCCACCATAGAAACAGCATCACCTTATTGTGGGTTAACCCAGGTTTTGCCACAGTCTGTGAAGCTTGACCGACCTTTGGCCACGACCTTTTTCGCACTTTCTTGGTATACGTGATCCACTTTTCATCACCAGTTATCAATCTCTTCAAAAAGAGTTCAGTTTCATTACGTCTCAATAAAGAATCGCAAATGAGTATTCGGTTCTTTTAGTATGCTCGAATATCGAGCTTTTTTGTGTATCCTGCTTTTTTCAAATGGGTCTTAACTGTTTTGTGGTCAATTGCCAGTTCTTCAACTATGTCATAACTGCTGATATGCCGTTCTTGCTCCACTTTTTCAAAAATGGCTTCCATTTTATCCGTAAAAGGGCAACTAGAGGCGAGGGTGCATCTTTGACATCAAAGTTCTTGGATTGAAGACGTTTAAACCAACTTTGTGCTACTTTTACTGATATTGCATTAGGTCCATAAACGTCACAAATTATTTTCTCTGCTTGCGTTGCATTTTTTCCTTTTTTATAATAAAATCTTAAAATGTATCCAATTTCTTCATTCGATTCGATCATTTTGACAGAACGAAAAACAAATGAAAAATAGTGGAAAACAAAATTTTCCTAATTTGATTATTTTTTTGAAATTTCACCTTTTTAATGTCATGAAAACCAGCCAGATACAAATAGTACAGACAAAGATATTTTATTACAACCTCTGCTGGTCGGAAGCCCCTCTCGAAAATGGAGGGTTTTGTTATAATTGCTTGGTTAGCGCCTGGATATCGCAGTAAGAGATCCTAATTTGGCAAACGTTGATGCCCATTTTGTGTTCTACAAAATGTGTGTGGTGATTAACTCACCACAAAACACTGTCACAACAGGCTTTTACGACACCTTTAAATGTATAGGGTTGTTGCTATGCTCATCTGCTAGACACCACACGGTAGAAAATATTACTTTCTTAGTGAATAATTATCATAAAAGTTCATAAAAGGCGGTTGAGCGAGCGGTTAGTAGAACTAATCACCATAAACTTCCTATAAACCACATGATTGAACATCAGCGTTTTCCAAATTATGACCTTTAAAGCAATCTCCAACCATGTCATGCGTGAATTCAATCAATCGGAATTTTCATTCAATCATCGGATCTGTCACGATTTCGGTAGCTCAATTGGATAAGCACTTGGCCGAATAACAAGGGGATGTATATGGGTTAGGGTTAGGGTAGCCCGCAGTGCGTCTGGATGTCCGATGGAAAAAAGGAGATGGCGGTATGAGCAAATGCATCTCCTGAGCACACTCTCCAGAATACGTTCTGTAGAAAACCGACAGACAGGCAACATGTTGCATTTTTTCTTGAAATGATTTCCTTTGATATAATAATCTAGCAGTCTAATTCTTAAATAGGTTTAATAGCTGTTTTTTGCTTTTTGATCGTTTGATTACAAAAATCTTACAAAAATCGACGGCTCTGTTTAAGTCTCGGTAGCTCAATTGGAAACGTATAGCGAGGAGATGTGGGTTCAAGACCCACCTGATACCCGAGGCAAGTTGATATTTTTCTTTTAATAATTTCTTGAGAAATAAAATTTTTGGCAATTTACTTTGGGGACAATTAGCTTAAGTACCTCATTAAAAGGCATACAATTACATGTAATTTATATAGGTTTCTTTTGCGACTTGAACCATTTTAAAGCAATGTAAGATGTTATAGTTTCCATAACATTTTAATAATAAGCTCTCACGCTAGTAATAATAAGCTCTCAGTAGTTAGGAACGCAATTGAAGTGATTTATTACATTTTCCTCGAATACCAATCTCTCTCTTGAAAGTAACTGTTATAAAATTTTGCGTAATGACTAGAGAGAAGATGCTCTAAATGAATAAAAGTGTAAACGATTTTTATTGGAGAGACAGCAATGAGAATTTGTGTTCTGCCGGTCTAGCATGCGCTACTTCAGATATCTCGCGCACGATTGACGACAAGTTTGTCGATATCGAATTATCTGTCGTTTTCTCAAACATGTAGAAAAACTATTTTTGGCTTTTGATATATGATTATAAAGTACTTTATTATCTATCATACCCACACCGTTATATTTTATTTAATTAGTGTTGTATGTTTAATCCTTTTATTTTATTTGTTTGGAAATGTGGATTACACCAATTTTGACGTTGACTGACGACTTACATGATCTGTGGTTGATCGTTTCTCCTAAGTTTACGGTGTTTGTTTCTTTTTTGAAACCGCTGATATTTTAAACCAAATAAAGAGGATTACATGAATCACTTGAAAGTAATAATGGAAAACCAAACGGAAAAAACAAAATAGCGAATGTCATAGTAAATATATATCTATTTTTATTACATCTATTTTAGGATTCGAAGTAATAAGGTACGGATTAAATATTTGTGCCAATATATCGTAGAAAAACAACCAGGAACGGGACCTATTTTTTATATCTAATAGTTAAAAATGTTAACAAACGAGTACATTTAGCCAGCGCAATAAACTAAACCACTAAGATTTGTAAAGAATGCTAATGAGTCTGCAACAAGTAGATTGATAAAAGTTACTACACAAAGTAACAAGGTATTCTTACTATTACTAATCCAAATTTTATATAAAATATTGTTACAGTTTTGATATTGTCAGGTTTAATTTTGACTTGTAATTCCGTAGATACATCGTTAATAAATCAAGAAACTCGGTAGCCAGCGGTACCTATGCTTGCCGTCGATTATGTTGGCGTTCGCTGGCCCGACTTACCCTATACCTATACTTATACCAATACATTTGACTAAACTTATAATTATAGGAATATATCTATACTTATAGAAATACATTTATATAAGTATAAATAAAATATAAATATAAAACACGTGTCGTTCGCCCTTAATATAGTTTGAGTACATATTTGTTATAAAACGCTATTGCGTTAGAGTTTGTAGACAAAAATCCGCGGCAAAGTAAAACTACTGTTTTGACATAAGAACTCGACTTCTAAGCGCAGTCCTGTTAGAGACGATTGACGACAAATTATTAAAAAACGAGAAAACCGGTCGACATAATTTTGTCGTGTTGCGTATGCTGGGCGGGCTGAACAGCAGCTTATTAAGCACTTGGACTATCTTAATAACCGAGTACCCTCTATCTGTGATGCACTAAAAAATGTGTGCAGCGCAACTAACTACTGATTCGCAATTAAAAAGGGTCACTGTTGCATGGTGGAAAATCAAATTGATATGATAAGAGGCCATTCTGTAGGTAGTAAGTGCTCTTAGACATTATCGCATTTCACACCAGTCATTGATTAGCGTGATATGATATTATCAGCAATGCCACATTATTGATTAACACCATGTCGATAGTTGCGAAGAGTGCTAGTGTACTTATAGAACATGTCCAGACAAGATGACATTAAATCCAACCTACTCACCTGTGTTGATGACATAGATGAAATTGTTATTGAGAAAATACGAAATTGTGCCTAACGAAGTGAAATGTTATATAATGCGTGACGCGATTCATGTAATGGTTGTTCAGACTGTCGATTTACCACAAAATGTCCTCAATCGATACTGAATTCCTTAAGATAAATTGTATGATTTGATACTTTTGGCACTGCTCTGAATACATACTTATTTCTAAAAATACAGAATTTAGTTAAAACTATTTAAAAACAAAATAATAGCCATTTGTCTTTTGTCATGTTATTTTCTAATTAAGTACTACACTTTAGAGTAATGAGTCAATAACGAATGGAAATTGGTAATGGTCAATGAAACTATTAATCTTAGCCCCCCGCGTCACCAGGATATGATGCAAGAGGACACCAAAAGGTTTTACTGCCGCACTCAGAGTCATTTTAATGATCCCTTAGCGTCCCTTAACTAAAAATTGAAAAAAAAAAATCTTATAGACAGTTAATGCTTCGTTAGTGATGCTTAATGACAATTAACTTTAATGACAGCTAAACCCTTACTTAACCTTCTAATGGAGAGTTTGACGTTCAAAAGTAAGTTTATGTTTTGTTAATATATCAATCCAGTGTAATATAAGTTAAGCAGAAAATATTAAAAATTAGTCATGTCTGACCTAGAAGACTTTGTAGAATTTGTGAATTATGTAAGAAGGATTAGAGAAACGGGTCCGAGACTATATTTACGTGTCTATTGCGATCCTTTCACAAAATATTCCGTACGTGAATTTCATGCTAGATATAGGTTTACGCCTCATGCAGTAAAAATACGTTATTACCGATGTTGGAACCTGATTTGAAGAATCATAACAAGAGAGGCCTGCCGTTTTCTCCTGATATAATGTAATTGTTTACATTGCGATACTTCTCTGCTGAGAGTTTTCAGTCATTTTAATCTGACATAACCCGTCTGTCTCCTTCAATTCGATAGGCGGATATGCATGATGCATTCCCCTTGTAAAAAAGGTTAGGTTTGTTTAGGTTAGGTAGGTTATTACTGTAGGTATTAAAATTTAATAGTGTAACGAAATTTTAACAATTTCTTCATTAAAGTTTCTGAGCAGACACTTTGATTCAATGTAAGTTATTAAATGCAAAACAATGTTCAAAGATTTTTTTAAAGAAAAATTGAGTTGTCTCCGACGTCAGGTGGGATTCGAATCCACAGCCTCTCGCTATCCGTGCGAGTACTCATTCGCCTGAATTACCAAGACTGAATGACTTGTTAATTTTTCCAAATGTTTCTTAAGCTGACACCAGCAACAACTTTTTATTTCATAGGTACTAACTATTACCTGCAACTTCAAATATGTTTTTTTTATTTTCATTATTTAAGCATTTAACTGTTACATTTTTATACCTCTTTTTTATAAAAAAAATATAATAAGTACAAAGCCATTGTTAAAATGTACCTTTAATTTTTGATAAATAACGCTAATTGTGACGCTAGTTATAGTCCCATCAACAATCAAAATCTATTGTTTATCGAGTCACTAGTTTTGGTGTTAATTATCAAAAAATCTCGTTATTAAATTGTTAATACTTCTGGTTTATCTATTCATTATAGAATTTGAACCTCGCGGCAGTACGTATTGAGGAGATACGCCACCTGCAGCTGGCGCAGCGTACTGGGATTACACAGCCGCAATCATCATCACAAATACTATATATTATTCAATATCTACACCATTAGAAACCTCCACACTCACATTTTCTGAATGGATTTTTGCAGCACTCTCTTGATATTTGATCTCATTATTTAAACAATGAAATTGGATTGTAGAAATGCTAATATTCGTGTTGTAAAACGATATCTTGCAATTCTGATCTTTTCTACAGAGATATTAGTTAGTTATTCGCTTAGATGTAATTGAAATGTCTTGTGCTGGTATTATAAGGTTAAGCGCTTAAGGTTACTGTTTTATTATACTTTTAAAATATGTTCCTATAAATACTACGCTATAAGTGATAAGAATGATTTATGATAGCTGTGTTGCTACACAAAGCGGTAGGTATGCTTTGTTTGTTATTAAGTGATCAAGGTGAATCAACTGATGGCCACTCAACTGGCACAGATGCTGAATAATATCGAAGAAGCCAGCCATGCGGCACCAGCTATGCGGCAATTTCACAAAATAGTTTCACAACTTTTTAGAAGTGTAACGGAGCTTTAATCCTGATATCCAAGTTTACATGTTATAAGCTATTGAAAGGCTCTGTTATCTACGTGAATTTTAGTAAAAAATATCTTTACTATAATACATAAATATAATCTTGTAGAACTAAAACTCCATCGGTAGAAATATAATTTCTTTTATAACATGTTTCGAATGTTACAAACGCAAGTTCCTATATGGTTTTGGTATTTAATCAAATAATAGTCGCTTATATGTAAATGTATTTATCAAAGTCAGAGTTTCAGAGAACAAATAGCGGCTACAAATTGTAGCTGGACGTGGTTTTCAACATAAAATGACACCTATACCTAGTGAACTGTAATCAAAATATTAATACATAGCATAAGTACCAGTATAAATGTAACTAACTACTACATTAACCGTTTTGCATAAGTACTCGTTTTGTAAACTTGTTTCCAACAAGTGAATCAAAAATAATTAAAACTCTTATCACCCATAAAAGTAAATTTTACCGGAGTATCTTTCACTACTCGGAAATCCACAAATTTGTCTATTCTTCTTAAAATATTGATAATAATACCACATGAAACAAAGTTATGGCCTGTGGAGACTATAAAAAACAGCAACAACTTCACTTGATGGGAACCGTAAAATTTCTTTGCTCTCCATTTTACACACACCATGTGTTACATACTTTCGGAAATATAAAAACACCTCCGGTGACGTCATAAAATATGGCAAGCCTTTCAAAGTTGCCATGACATTATGACAGGTGAGTAAAATCGATTTTATGTTAATCTCCAAGGTGCTATTATACTCGTATATTCAGAATGTTGCATTTATCACACAATATGTGATGTCATGTCATGTCACATGTTGATAACAATGTATAGTTCTGATGCTTTGTGATACTTTGTAACTATAAATACACATATTTTCTTTTAATTCCCTAAGCTTAAACCCACCGATAAAACATATACTTTCACTACCAAGGATCATTGGTTTCTAAAAAAATCTTAAAAATGTTAGTAAGAACATTTTTTTGCCTTATATTAGCGAAAAGTTAATCTTTAAAAATATAGACAAATTACTCCTTCTGTTGGAAAACAAATAATAGTTGAGTAACCTCTACTTAGCAAAAGACGTCGTAATTTTGAACGTCAATTAAGTTTACGTAGTTTAAAACGCCTGTCCTTAAGTCAGTACCGACATTTAGAATTACTGACCACATCCCGGAACGCCTTATTGTATCAGAAACGTCAAATATTGTGCTCCATAACGAATATTCACTTATAGAATTAACCCCAACAAACGGGGCCTATCTAACTACAATTCGGTGTGGCCAAATCACAATAGCCGTCTCATGCAAGTCAATTACGTCTGTCTCCCGCCTGGTTAGTTATCTGAAGCCAGTGATATACTACTAGAGCAAAATTGCCACTTAAGTGTTTGTACATTAAAAAGAGTTTTAAATGTAGACTTTTTTCCAAATTTTAGACATCATGCATTTATGAATATAAATATTAACGAATATGTACTGCCTATATCATATTGCTTAACGGATTATAACAATGCAACAATGATTATTAGCAATGTCTTCTATACAACCGTTGATGTACTGGAAAACTTGTGTGTTATTTCGAACTGAATAGTGTAACTTTAAGTATAATTTATCTTTAAGGTTAGAACAGGCTATCGTTATAATTATTTTATTAGTATTTTAATGAAAACAACTTTTTTACGGTTTTTGCGCATAATTTTTATTTAATCCTGACGATTCGAGCCTTCTTCCTTTACAGGAACCACGATTACATGATGACTAAGACAATGATCGCAAATATATTTACTACTACCTTCACAATATTTAAATCGGGCACGTTCCTTTCTGTTAAAATTGTTTATATAAATCAAATTGTTTTATTTTGCATTTTAGTTAGTTATTGAATTTTCACTACGATTACATTGTACACTACTGAGTCTACCACCAGTTCGGAAACTGGGAGGCATGCCGACAAGAACTGGCGAGAGTTGCCTGCCAACTAAGGAAAAAATACAGTATTTGATTGGTTGTCGTACTGTTGTGCCTACATATGAGTAGAAGGTCTATAATAGCATACTTTCTATGTTACTTTGCCGTATTAGAAAAGTTAAAGTTCTCTCTGTTAAAATATCCCCATAATTCGCCAATTAGATTGTCTTACCCAAGCCTTTCCCATCGTTTTTTATTTTCCCAAAAGCTTTCCATAATTTTTATTGATCCACAAACAGGGAAAAAACACCCAAGCTTGAGACACTGTAATTGTATATTTTTTCTTTGTAACAACTTATTACTAAAGTAAACAAGATAATGATATCTATATTGTGTGTATGTACGTGCGTAGAAAACAGATTATGTTCAAAAATACTTTCAATTCAGATATCAATAATATTGTGATGGGATTCAGTTCGGGCTCCCCTTCATATCTCGAACTCAGCTCTCGCAGGGCTGCTATCAAAATTATTGCAATTTCATGGAAATTTTCTGCTTAAATTACATTCGTGTGGTCCAGTCTCTCCCTGAGATAAATCAAATTGCTATTCTAGTGTTAGGGATTATTGATCGGCGTGACGAGGTATTTTACTTCCAACATGTTACGTTAACTCAACAATGAACACGCAAAATCCTTTATCCATGTAAAATAAAGCTTGCGAAGCTCGGCTCTGCCTGCCCGAATATTAACGAACCTCTTTGAAAGTTATCTGAAAAAGCTCTATTAGCGAAATTTTGATGCGTCCATGCACTGTTGTGAGTCGCCGATTCATTTAAGTGTAGACACACATTTTATGGAAGGATTTTCAAATATATTTGATTTCAATTTACAATAAGTGGTTGTGCCAGTATTAAATTTAAATGTGCCGCGTTAATTATTTGTATGTTGTTGTTGTAATTTTGATTAGTTTGGTCGACACTCCTAACCTCATCTCCATTTACTCCATTTCCCTTTCGCACATACCTTGTCTCTCATATGGAAGAGCGAGACGACCGCGCCCTATCGCATCTATCGGTGGCAAATCATACCGCAGTGTGGCCAACATGCGGATAAAAAAGAATAAAGAAAATAGTCGACTGATGGCCGGTATTGCTCTTATATTTGTTGTTGGCATTAATTTCTCATACCGCAATACAGTCTACTAATTTCGAATTGCCCGCACAACCAATTAGCATTTTTATTTAATAATTATATTCATGAAACTAAATTCCAAATGATTATGAAATTTAATTTAAGCTAAAGTTTATAAATTATTATCTATTTAGAAATATGTACTTAAAAAAACAGTTACACATGCACACCAAACCATTAAAATTTTTCTTACGAGTTGAAATTGAATTCGAAGAATTGGGCATTCGTTGGAATGAGGAAATTTTACATTTTTAGGTAAGCTGACTATACGTAGTTAAGACATTGATCGTAAGAGCGAAAAATTATTTTGTTTCTTTTTGTTCTTGTGAAGAATAAATTGACAAAGTTATAATATTTTTAATAATTTAGGCACATATATATTTAATGACACAAGGAATACCCAGATGTCGATATTCAACCGCTATGAATGTAATTCGAAATTCGAAAGTAGGGCAAAATACTGTTTCTAAAATATTAACTCTACTCAATTTTATATTAGAATCAGTTATTGTATTAAGCATAGCATCAACACATGCCCATACCCGGCAAAATAACAGGCCATAAGCGTTGTTCTGCCCAATTTACAATGGCCTTGCGTTTGAGTTGTTTTTGTCATGTGATTTCTGTTTTCTATATTTCTTTCCCTTTTCTATGTGTTATTTCTTTAAGAAACGTGAGTTTTGAATATGTAGCACACTTTTGTATTGAGATTAATAAATATTATGCTTTCAATCTTCTAATATATAAGTATAAACATTCAATAAAAACAGGGCACTCTATACTGGAATGAAGAAAGAGAACTTTCGAATTCAAGCCAGGCAAGCCTGCAAGTTAGGAACACTAACTGCATAATATGTTGAAAGTTATAATGTGCAATATGCACCAAGCGAATAAGTGGCGGCAACTATTTACATAAATATATGGATATAATTTGTTTATAAATAGGTACTACTAGAGAAATTTAATGCCAAATTGTTTATTATGCTATTTCATATGCTAGAAATTGGGTCAAATTTTCATCTGGAATAGTATCGCACAGGCATCGCGTTGAGCGCGCGCCAACTATTCCATTATTATGGGCAGTGGAAAAGCTGATTTTTCAAGAGCACGGGCGGTGGCGGTGCCTTTAGTGAATGACCGATAATGTGTTACCGTCTATTGCTATGAGTATCTTTATATATATAATTCTTCTGTGAGTGTGTATGTCACTGAACTCCTCCTAAACGGCTGGACCGATTTGAATGAAATTTTTTGTGTGTGTTCAAGGGGATCTGAGAATGGTTTAGATTCACAAATCAGCCCGGCAGATGGCGCTGCAGACGGTATCTAGGTTATTTATCTATACTGCAAAAATAACAGGCAGGACAACGTCTGTCGGGTCCACTAGTAATAATATATAACGCGCTCGAACTTTCTTTACTTTTTCGATTAACTAAACATATAGCAAGTAGTCTATAAAAACTGTAGAGATTAATATTCTACAGATTTTCATCGTCGAAATAACTGAACTCCGTATCATACATGGTCAAACTATTAATTTATTATTATGGTAATGTAGTGGTTTATCAGTATGATATTTTATTTAAAAGAAGTGATTAGAACTTCTTCAAACAAGACTGGGATAAAAGGGATATTTTTGCTATTAAAAATCTACGTTCTTTTTTCGATTAACAGTCATTCCCAATAACCAATCTTCATTTTAATTAAAACTAGCTAACCCGGCCACGCGTTGCTGGTATAACCCAGCCACGCGTTGCTATGGTAACGTTAACTGATTATAAAAACTGTTATTCTTAGGCTTATGGTAATAATGGTAACGATATATGTTAACAAAACCACAAAGTCCTTCTTTTATGTAGTAGAGATATAGGTCTGCTTTGTTTTACTTGTCAGGCGTTGTTTGGTGCAACTGTTACAAAACCCGAAAGGGACATATGTTTGTGTGATTAATACTAGCATTTGTACCTGAGCCAGGGGTATGTATATATAATTCTATAAAAACTAAAAATACATATTTATAAATGTATATTATACATATGTATGTCTGACAATCGTTAGGTGCAACAGTACCGTAACAGAATTTCGCGTATGTGTACGTCTATCCGTTGTCCTAGTTTCCATAATACAACCCTTACAGTTAGGCATGAGAACGTTATACCAAAACGTAACTAAAAACTATTTTGAATTTCATACCGAAACGTTACGTTACCGCAAAACATAAAACCGTTTTTCTCATAACCAACGCAATGCAACCAAAACTGAAACCCACGCACCACACCGCACCGCCACGATTTTTAAATACACGAGAAAAGCTTTTAACTCCCCATTTATTCACATTAAATTAAAATATACTAATATTAAAGTTTTAACAAACTGGTCCTAAGCACGAAGTGATATTGTCACAACCATAATTACGCAAAACTAAAACAAAAACTTGTGTTACGGTAGCTAACAGCGTTTTTGTTTTCATTCGTTTTGCAGTAGCCAAACCATCTCGACAACCGCGGTAGTGATAACCATAACTGAAAACGGTTTTTAATAACGTTATGGAAACTTCAAAACCGCTACGTAACGGTTTCCAAAAGATAGCCAAAACGCCCATCGTTACTTACAGTGCTTATTTTGGACTAGGTTATTTGGTGTGAATTTAAGAAATATTATTAAAATTTGTAAATTTCTGTCATTATATGGAAATATCAAGATCACAAATCTATAAGTAGTAGCCCTATCTGTCACGCGTATGTTATTGACTTCGACTTGACAGTCAAGTCGAATTCCACAACCAGTCAAGTTTTGTATTCATTATCTAAAACAACTATTCTAGTTATAAGGTTTATTGAACCACTCTTCTTTTATATGTCTAAACTGTATGATTGCCGTTTCCGCATACCAGCATTGTTAACTTTATTAATAGTTAACTAAATAAAAAAAATAGAGGATAAAACAAAACTAATTGCTGCCAAACCACAAAAGCTATAATAATAATAATAATCTTAATTATTCTCTCAAACAGAATAGTTACAACAATTATAACTTAGCTTAAAAACTCCTTTAAAAATAAGAAATATGTCTACATGATCGGAGAGAATACGTCATTTCAATGTTTTGTACAAACATTAAGGCATTATAATATTTTTTCTCAAAAAAGAACAACGCCTATAAGTGTTTTATTAAATCATTCTCTATTGAAGTTCAACGTTGTGATGCAAAGTGCACCAAGACTTAACATTGCAAAACAAAAACTAAGCACTGAAAGGTATTTTTCCCTTTTATGTGCAACAGGAGCTCTTAGTTGACAACGACTTTTTTATATAAGTGCGATCAAAGTGTTCTGTGTACTGTGACGTACTGTGAACAGTACATAAACGTATACATAACTGTCAAAATTTTCCATTCTATTTGCAGTTTTAAGTTCAACACATAGATTTAAAAATCAATTGAGAAAATTGAACAGTTCTTGATAGATTGATGTGCTGTTGTCCGTACCTGCAGGTGAGAAGACTTTTACTACACAAATACACTTCTAATGTTTTAAATTGAGCTAACGCATACCTTACCTCCTCTGCGCCGCCGCGGGTTCTCCCGAGGCGGTCGCTTCTATGAAGCCTATACAGTCTTCCTAGGCTATAGCACTTACTAGGTGGTGTTTAGTCAGTACGAGTCTGACATAACCTCTCGGCCGCCCGATGTATCCATGATGGATTCACTACCTCCCTCCCCCGGTTCCGGAGGGTGCCCAGTTGCCCGGGGCTCAAAAAAAAACTTACCTCCACAAAACTTTAAAATTATGAGTAACTAAGCCTGTTAATCATGATGTTTGCTAGTTTAATCTTCAAATGGTATGGATTTGAATTGTTGTTTGTTTGCTAATTGTTTGTCAATTGTTGTATCGCGAACAAATTAAATCGCATTATATATATTTAACACTTGTACAGCAAAAAAATGTGAATAAGTCTCAGGCTCATATTTTAAAAAGGGCCATTTACAAGACATATCTTACTCTATACTTTACCCCTCTTGAACTTAAGATTTTGTTGACAGGCATTTATATCATTTTGTATTAAATGTGAAGATGAATTAACATTTTTATCTACTAAATAACTTGAGATTATTTTCTTTTTCTAAATATTTACTCATGAAGCCATCTAATACGCTGAAACTGATATAGATACACTGCAACAATTTCAAACTGCGAGAAAGATTTATGTCCAAAGACAAATATCCATTTTAACATTATGAGCAAGAACATTTGACATCAAAAACTAATATAACCACGATATGTTTTCAAGATCATAGAAAACTAGACAAAGCAATCGTTTTAAGTTATTTATTATTTAAATTATAGATTAAGTTATATCCAAATAAAGCCAAATAATTTAAGAATCAAAAAAGTGAAATAAGAAAATAACTTTGTATAGAACTAAACCGAATCACTATTTTGTAATCTACTCACTTGGCTCACAAGTGATCACATAATATTGTACCTGTAGGTACGTATGCATGTACTATGTTAACATAAGTAGATACTAAAATATATTTATTATAACATATTGTACTACATTAATGTAATTTTTCAATATATTTTTAAAATATTTGTATCTTCTTGTTTGTTCATACTTTCAATTAAGAAAATCAACAGCAACTTCACAGTGTGGGAACACCTTATGAGCAATATAGTTTGTTAGTATTAAAAGATAACCGCTTATATAAGTAATTTTGATGAAGTAACACTCAAGATAATATAATATCATATCACTGTTATTAAATGTAAGACGCACCTGTCTGTCCACAGTATAGTTGGATTTAATCATATGTATAGTCAACAGGATTCTAACCTGTCCGAAACTGTTTAATATTCTTAACGGCCTTTAAATTAAAGAAAATGTTACTATTTATAGTGTACTATACGCACTTTTCTATTTTCCTTGGTAGAGTCAGGGTCATTTTAATTTTTGTATTCAAGTTATGTAAATATAAATATTTGTTAGAACACTTTCCCGTCAAGAGACTCTTATTGTATAGACCACTAGGTTTTTATCTATGCGTAATTTTTACGTAACAATACCCCACTAGTTCCGTAAATCTTTCAGTGAAAATATCAAATTTACTTATTAATTTTAAGGTCATAAAGTTTAAATTTCTGGGAGAGTGGTCATCAGTATTTTCTTACAGATTAATTTTATGAAAAAAATTATTTAGTTATCTCACGCTGATGTAACGCCATGTTGAAATTCGCATAACACTCCATTATTCAAAGAGTGACCTTAATAAATGAAGCAAAGAAAATGTGTTCTTTACTACTTTCTAAATTATGTAGCGAGTCAAATTTAATCCTTTTATTGGCCTGTTACCAACGCAACGATGCTGTTAAATTGCTGTGTTAGCAGATTGAAAACAATGAGTTATATTACCCGTTATTTTGTATTCGGTCGTAGGAGCCCCGGAGACCTTTATATTCCGAGTCACATGTTACAGAGTTCCTTGACAAATTGAATATAATTAGGGGAGAAGGAAATGGGTAAATGACGCACTTAGCAAATCATTTGACTTCCTAAACATATCGTATTAAGCTATTCATGAGCACCAATGAAATTTTCAATAAAAAGGCTACGTAACAGTATTTTAAGTAAACAATAAAAATGGAACATCTCATACCAAATATTAGTTGCCGAAATAAGTAGAACTAGCACTGTGAGTACTTATTACAAATATAATAATAATATTCCTTAAAATGACACCAATTAGCCATGCCCATAGTAAGCACTGTAAGGCTTGTGTTATGGATACTAAGGATAGATATACATACAGAGTGGTGGTCTTATAATTAGAAACACTACCAACATTATGTAAGATACTTCATTGCAATCGTTTTTATTTTGAAATTAATAAATAGGACAACAATATGTTCAAAGATTTATCATTTATTAGAAAAACAATATAAATCCCATTACACAAGTGCAGTTTCTATATTACATTACGGAAAAAACATTTAAATCAGTTTTAAGGTATGGACAATAATGGTCAACTAATTAGAAACAACAACAAAAAAGTTAGAAAAAAACAATATTTTTTTAAGTATTAGTAATTTAATTAACAATATACCAGAGATTTTCTATCGGGTTTAAATCCGGACTATTTGCCGGCCAGTCTAAAACGGTTATACACTGTTCGCTAAGGAAACATTTGACGCTATTGGCCGTGTGTTGAGGGTCATTGTCATGCTGTGAGTACTTTCTTTATTCATAAGAAGTGTTTTTAATTATATGACCATCACTGTATACATAAATAAGTAAGATTTATAAAAAATATATATAAACACCCATGACTCAGGTACAAATGCTCGTATTCTTCACACTGCCTTCAATCTGCCCCGTCTAGGGCTCAAACCCCGGACCGTCGTTGCGATAGAAAAATACTATAAAAATCGAATAGGCTCACAAGTGATCACTTATTATATTTTTCTTATATTATTTATGTTATATATTATAATCATTTATAAATATGTATTGTTGGAGATGGAAACACCACTTACCCCGCTTTACTACATAAAGCGCTGTCAGGGCGCCGTTGCAGAAGTATTCACCAACACAGTCGGATGCTCGCTAAAGAAAGGCAAAGCCAAGCATAGTAAGCGGCTAACTAAAAGACTTTCGATTCCCTCCGGCGTACCACCTCGGACGGGCCTCCGCAGTTAGAAGATCCCGAAGTAAATATGCGCTCTCCCCTAGGCCTTCGGACGAACTACTTAATGGGTGTTGCAATCGAAAAGGTCACTTTTCCTTTCCAGCTTCTGCATTCGATCAGTGGTTACAAGAAGATATGCGCCTTTATCGCTTTTCAAGGACCACTGTACGTGAGTGTGCGAGTCACCTAAAAGATTTCCGTCCCAATGTTAAGCATGGTTGCCCTGTCCCTCTTAAGCTTCATTGTACGTAAGCGTGCGTACTACCTGAAATGTTTCCGCCTCATGTTAATCATGATCGCGTAGTCCCTTTCAAGTCTCCCTGTACGTGAGCGTGCGTACCACGTAAGAGGTTTTCGCCTTCATATTAATTATGGTTGCGTAGTCCTTTTCCTTCATGTTAATTATGGTCCCGAGAGCTCCGTTTGCGAGAGGCAGTCGTTAAAAACATTTGCACCGCTTTCGCGTATGTAGTGAGGTTCCAAGGGAAATTCTGATCCACCCCGTCAGACACTTGCGTTGGATTATCAGTCACCTCTATATGAAAACTCAGAAAAAATACCATACAAAGGCGCCCAGAGAACACCGGTCCAAGTTCGTCAGCGTTCCCACCGCACGTATGAGGTAGTGAAAGTTACGAGGTAGGCACATGAGGAGAATATCAGACTTAGCACCACGCGAACCTAACGAGTTCCCGAGACAACTAGCTTGATAGAAGTGCTTCCTATTTCGTCTAGTGGCATATTATCATACTGTACCGTACTCGCCTCGTACACCGTTAAAAAAATAAGGCTCATATCTGATGTTGAAGCAAGAATGGTTTACTTCAGCTGTGGGGGTCAACAGGTAATATTAATAATATACTTTTTATTCGAAAAAGAGCAGTGCGCGCTATTTATAATTTAAGATCAAGAAATTTTCTTCAAGAATCATTTAAGGAAATTAATATACTTACAGTATCTTCCCAGTACATATATGTAAAAAATATGTTCGTGAAAAAATATTATAACACATCCTTTAAAAATAGTGATAACAATTCGGTCAACACTAGAAAAAACTTGCTGTTTCAAGCTTCAGATTGCAAAATAAGAGGCTTATTTTATATTGCGTTTTATGTAAAAGGCGTCACACCTTAAAACTGAACTGCGTTTAGTGAAATTGGAAATAGTTGTTAAAAAAATTAATTATGAAAATGAGCTTATGAGCAAAAGCTATTACAGTGTTAATGATTATATGAAGGACAAAAAGGCGTAAAGTTAATGGCCTTTGCTTTGAGAACTATACTTGTAATTAATATTCAATAGTTAATTTTTGTAATGCATTTTTACAAGCGCTAGAATAGTTTCTGTATCACATTAAAAGAGAAAGAAAGAAAAAATAGTCCTTGCCAAGTTTCTCACGGCTTTTCGGTACGAGGTTTCCCGTCGTAAGACTTACAAAGCTATGGCATAGTTGACTTATAAATGTACAATTACAAATGCTCATATTGAATAAAACGCATTTTATCTTATCTTTATTTGTTCCTTGAATCAGCCTATTATGTTATACCCTATAACTTAGGTGATATGTAATGCAGCTGGCAGCTGGCATAAACTGAAATATTACTTAATTTGTGTTCTCAATAAAAATTTGAAGCTAACGTTAATATTACCCTTTTTTTTCGACGAGAAATGCGCCTTATGCAGACTCCGCTGCGTGGGTAGACACGTAAATATTACCCTTATACGTCGTGCGAGACGCTACTAAGTCTGTCCATGGCTGGCGGACCAGAGAGCGGGGTAAAGACACGTCTCATTTATAAGGAGGATGTTGATAACAATTTTTATCACTTCGTAACGACTTATTTATTTAATGTCAGCAACTTTAAATTTCTCAGTAATACGAATGTTTTACATATTCTGACAAAAGCGGCTTTAATAGAACCCGTTATCAATCAGTTCCACACTTCCAGTTTAAGATCAAGAAACGTAATTTTGATAGCTCTATCGTTTTAAATTGTATTTGTTTTACTTTACTCTATTATTTTTCTACATTTTTATTCGTGCTGTGTGTAGTAGTTTAATATTACCTAACCAAAAAATACTTTATTCAAATTTAATTAATTAACTCTTTTTACGAAAATGACCAAACAAATGAGTAGACTTTATGAAAAGAAGTGGAAAATCAACAACAAAACATGCTCTAAGAACTCTATCTAGTTTAGTTCTCCCATTTCACCAAGACGAATGTCGACCATCTTAAGACTACTTAATTGAGTTTAATTATCTTAAATTCACCAGTCACCACCATTCGAGCAACAGAACTTTGTGAATAAATAAATATGCTGTTTAAATCTAACACCAGAGATGAAAGACCAAAATAAGCCCTTTAAGTGATTAATTCAAACGTCGGTCAAGCTGTCAAATCCCCTTTGTCACCTAAAATAAGTAACGAACTTAAAGATCTTTTGAAACTAAGAACTAATATTTGTGAACTTTTTATTTTGGTACATGTTAAAATCTTTGTTTGTGGCATTGATCAATAGTAAATATCGTACAGAGACCGGCGACGTCAAATTTATTGTCACCTCTTTTACGTTTTAGATAGAACATAGTTTATTTTACTAAAAAAACTTTGGTTTTTGCTTAAACCAATTATATAACTTCAATTTTATTTGTATCGACTGACACAATAGTCAGTAAAATGGGCTTTGTTTCATGACGCTTTTCTGAACCCAATTACATTAAATTCAATTTCGTTACCTTTTCCGAGTAGGTACTTTAACAATGTTGCAAAACAAAATGCCCTTTTTTGATTTATGGCTTCTTCCGAGTTTTCACAGAAATTTCTGAAAAATATGGCGTTATATTACGTTCGGAATTGTGATTAAACAGTATTCATTTCTACATATTATAATTAGCTTTTTTTAAAGCTTTATATTGAATTAAGGAATCTGACTTCAGTTAGCCAATTGAGCTTCAGCTAAAATAGCAGAAACGAAACTGATTTGATAAGAAGACTCCAAGGCAAGAGAAAAAGAGTATGAATTAACATCAATCATTGGCATAAATAAATAAGCATTTACATAAATAAAAAATAACATGTTAC
This sequence comes from Calamotropha paludella, assembly GCA_927399485.1. Classification (NCBI taxonomy): domain Eukaryota; kingdom Metazoa; phylum Arthropoda; class Insecta; order Lepidoptera; family Crambidae; genus Calamotropha; species Calamotropha paludella. The sequence goes on along the minus strand of OV656807.1, from coordinate 15,120,183 downwards.
TCAAAGCTATGCACCACTGTCATCCTTTCGAAGTCGCCATTACTTTTTAATGGTGTAATAGATATACCATAGAAAGATATAACCAATATCAATAGTTTTCACGTTATTATAACAAACTATAACAACAACTTTCTATGAAGCCTAAGATTGGCCTAAAAGACATGGATATTTAGACAGCCTTATCGGTTACGTAATAACGTGCAAGTTTCAGACTTTGAATTATTTATAAACTCGGCGTCAAAAAAATCGCACCTTATAAAAATCTTATTCAAAAATTCCTAAACCTTATATAGAGGATAGTGTTAGGTATCATTAGAAAGGTAACAAAAAGGAGCATCAAACAACAATTAAGTGCAATCTTTTTTTTAATTAAAATTATACAAAAAGCATAAAAATTTGAAAAATAATAAAAAATCTTAATTAAGTCCTAATTAATAATCGATAATTTACAAAAAAAATGTACAAAAAGTGTCTTAAAATTAACTCAAAATCTAGTGTTACCCCCCCTTGCCCTGATGACGGCTTCCATACGGTCCCTCATAGACCTCACCAACTTCAGGAGCTCTTCTTGAGGGATAAGACCCCATTCTTCAATCACCGCGGTTTGGAGTTCCTCTAGAGTCGAAGGAGCCGGATCCCGAGATCGAACCTTACGTTTAAGATGGTCCCAGAGGTGCTCTATCGGATTCAGATCAGGACTTCTCGCTGGCCACTGCATCACAGGAATTTGGGACCTCCGCAGGAAGTCGTTCACGATGGCTGCAGTGTGTGCGCGAGCGTTGTCGTGCATTAATGTGAACCCCTCGCCAAAAGATTCGGCAAAAGGGACCACATGCACATCCAGGATCTCTGTGATATAGCGGCGCGCAGTCAGCGACCCTTGTCCGCGAGCACCTCCGGTCCGGGAGACGCAGACCAGGTCGGTTTTGCCGGCAGCCGACATACCGCCCCAGAACATGCAGGATCCGCCTCCATATTCCACCGTCTCCTGGATGCAGGCTTGAGCGAAACGTTCACCCTGCCTCCGGTATACTCTTCTTCGTCGGTCGTTGCAGAAAAGACACACTCGTGTCTCGTCTGAGAAGAGAACAGCTCCCCACTGCTCAATGGTCCAATCGACGTGGTCGCGAGCAAACTGCAAGCGGGCTCGTCGGTGCGCTGCAGTCAATTTTGGACCTGTAGCAGCTCTGCGGGCTGCTATGTTCTTCTCCTTCAGTCTTCTTCTAACCGTGGATACACTCACGGTGCGTCTGCGAACTGCCTGGAGCTCCTGTTGCAGCTGAACAGCGTTTGAGAAGCGATTTCTCAAAGAGTACGACACAACGAACCGGTCGTCTCTTTCCGAAGTGCAGCGACGTCTACCGGACCCATGTCGCCGGATATAGCCACCGGTCTCTAAAAAGCGCTGGTAGACTCTACGAACCGAAAAACGGCTCAGATTCAGTTGCCGGGCGACATCACACTGCCGCACCCCTGCTTGCAGTAGTGCAACCACTTGAGCGGCCTCATCAGCTGTAGTGTCCATTTTCCAGATGTTCTTTCTTCAGTAAAATCAGTGCGTGTGTCCCCTTCAACGGTTTAATAGCGAATGACCCACATTGAACCCGTGTTGACCTCTTTATACCCACAAAGTTAGCGCAACTCGCGACTCTCCCGAGCAGCAAAATTTCCTTAGAATTTTTGTGACCCTTTATTTGTTGCTTTAGGTTTTATTTGATAATGAAAAATAATGTTTTTTTATTAAGTTAATTAAGTAACCTTTTAAATAAAATTATAATTAATACGACTGCATGTGCATATCCAGAGTTAATGCCATTTGAACGTGATTTTCTTAGAGGTGCGATTTTTTTGACGCCGAGTGTATGATAAATAATGTTGCTTCACAGGGTCTAGTAGTCAATTCTTTATACTATAGTGGAATAAATTTAATATGACTTTAAACCATGTTTTTTTTTGTCAGTTAATAAGCAAAGATTTTATTTAAAAATATTTAAATATAATACTTAATTGCGAACACCTTGTTACTCGTCAATCTAGTGTAAGAAAGAGGGCATCGTTAACCTTTAACTTATCCAATTTAATTCGTTATCTATAGTTAATAGTAAGCATTAGGTAAGTTTAATTTGCAGTTAGTTGCTGGGTGAGAAAAATATTATCACCGGAATTGTAAACGAGTCCTTCTGTTAACTGTGGCCGCTAGTACATTGCTCCATGCTGATAACTCTATTAATATCTATCTGGTGTCTCGAAGCGTCCCGTGAACCAATCGTAGACGACTGACGGCTGCACAATGGGCGCGACCGGACAATCTTTAATATATAACTTATGAATGTTTTGTGCAATTTCACGCTGATACAAATGTACATTACGTAAAGGAAAATATCGATTCAATATTGTGTTTTCAATCGATTCAAAACATCGAATTCTGTTCTATTTCCAGAACAACACAGCATTCTTAAAATAACATTATTCAGCTGAAGCGTGGTGTGAATTTACTACGAATGATTTTTAGAGTCTACAAAGAGACGAGGGGTTACCCCTCATATTTTCTCTTATTTTAAATTCCATATAAGGTTTAGGTAAATTCAAATCCCAATAAACTAAACTCGGCGTCTTTAAAATCGCATCTCTTAAAATTAATGATGAGGGAAATGTTTGGTATTATTTGAAAGATAACGAAAAGGAGTGTTCCGAAAATAAAATTAACTTTATATTTTTTATTGAAACCACACATAACACCAAAATAAAAGTTTACAAAACAATATAAATCCTTAAGATAAAAGACAAGGACTATAAAAAATAATATAGAAACCTTATAACAAAACTAGTCTAAAACCCAGTGTTACTAGTATAACGGATAAACATACATAGACGATACTTATTTATTTAAATATTTATAGAAATACCCATGACTTAGGTAAATGCTCGTATTCATTCATAAACATCTGCCCCTTCCGGGACTCGAACCCAGAACTTTCGGTGCGAAAGTCCGGATCGCTACTGTTGACTGTTACTACGACCAAACGGTCGCGTGGTCGTCGAAATGACCCAATTGCCGATGGAGATATGGTAAGCGTAGAAATGCCAAAAGAATGTCAAAAGTTGTAAAGACTTTACTGAAGTCCAACAAAGTCAATTCCAATATGACCAACTTCTATTCCAAAAGGAATGTCTTTTGTAATTTTTAGCAAAGTAATCACAGTACTATGTCTTGATCGGAAGCCGAATTGAAAGGTACTGAAGAGAGTATAAAGAACGAAAAATAATTAAGTTTATTTAGGGGAAGAAGTTCAAACACTGTGAATAGAAATGAAGGAAAGGATTGGTCCATAACGTATAGGGATAGTTAAAAAACACATACTGCTATAGTATGTCTAGTGGTCTAAATATGCTACCGCTACCCCTAAGATCACGGGTTCGATTCCTGTGTCAGGCTGTGTTATTAGGTTATTTTGTCCATTAAATCTGCCGCATAATTTCATCTTGATACTTCGCCTGCAAGTCGAGTTACTAATAATACTAGATATCATCTTCTAAATTCCACGGCAAAGGCTACTAGAAAAAAAATTTAGTGTTTACGTATATTACCTACTCTTTATTAACGTATATAAGAGCAATGTGGCGTCGTTAAATATTCATTTATGTTAATATAATCTTAAACAACAAGCTGTGGTTGATTAATATTCATTGTCAGTCTTCATGTAATCGTCATATAGTGTATTCGTGTTTTCTATGGCTATCATTGGATTCTAGTTAAATTTAATTTTGGCCAAGAAAGTATAAGTGGAACACTGTGCGAGGTTATAGGTACGTAGCAACGCGATACGCTCGTGTCTGTGATAGGGAGTGTTTATATGTGCGGCGAATTACATTGTTGTTTGTAAAGTTTATTTTATTTGGTTTATAATTCCAGTTGAAATTTATTCGATAGTGTAATCATTTTATAAGGCACATCTTTCCAGAGCAAAGTAAGTTTTTTCAGAGTATTTATTGCGGAATTTTATTAAACTATTTCCAGTCTATAACCAATAATATAATTAATGTTCAATGTTGCATGTCTTAAAACTTCATTTATGACCGGCTTTTATTTTACACATCATCCTAAATTTTGACAGAAGTATATAGAAGACCTTTCACTATAAGTAATTCGAGAAAAACATGGTTCTAAAATAAATAAATTTGTGTACTAAACATACACTAAACTTTGTATAACCATTAAATAATTTTACTATTAAGTTAAAATTAAATATTTTTTATTGATATGAAAAAGTGAGAACAGTAAACAGTACCTCAACTTTTGTCATTGCCAATTGAAAATTATCAGTAAAAGAAATAACCTCGACTCATAGAATATATTTAAATCTAAACCATTAGTAAAATAACTTTTGACCTCGCACTCATCATACATGCTAGTTAAAAAAAATAACACTCCTAGGACTATGTGAACGTGTTTTGCATGTTATAAAAAATATACCGCCAGCATATCGCTGATTAAAGAACTTTTTGTGCCAAAGAAAAAATATTGTTAGCTTTTATTTAGCGATTTTAAAGAGGTCTTATTCAATATGAATATTAGACTATCTTGCGATTTCACACTTTTTAATGTATTTTATCACAGATTTAGAGAACGAAATACATAATATATTTATTCTGTAAAATAATTTTAAATTACGTCATAATATAATGATGTTTATTAGCTTTTATATTTGTAGATTACAACGATCGTTTAGTGTCGGGTGTAATTATTCAGCGTTATTCTATTATTAAAAAATATCAGAGATTATTTACCAATTATCCAAAAATAGAGGAACTACTTAATTTATTTACAACGAACTTTATTAGCTCGGGTCTGGGTGGTTTAGTACTACCGGTGTTCCTGAATTCCATGACACAAGTACATTAGCTACTAGCTTGGGTCCAGAACAATGTATGTGCTATTGTCTAATATTTGCATATTTATTTTTATTTTGAGCGCTTCTAAATATACTCCAAGTTTTAGATTAAAATTTGTCCAAAGAGAGCAATTTTTTCGTGTGTGTTCATAATCGAGGAATTCTATTGTACTTACATTAGATCACGCGTGCATCACATTATAACTAAACTGAAAAAACCCTAAACCCTAAAGTATTTTACCCGATTGCACTTAACTTAAGAATAACTAAAGTTGTAGCAGTCGGGACCCATTCTAGAAAGTCAGCCGTCTAGTCAGTAGATTGGAGTAATCTGCAATGCAATATAGGTATGTACTCTCAATTCACTAAGCCTCCATTTCTTTCATTTTGTTATACCCACTGTCACTCTCACAGTAAATACGAATCTAACGACATCTCTCAAGCTAAAATCCATCGAGCCGTTCAGACCGCAGAGCGTGCCAAACAATTATACATACGTACATATATAATTTCGAATAACATAACCCTCTGGCGCAGTCGGGTAACAAGGTACAATTTATCGTTAGAAATACCACCTGTCTGTATCTCTGTGAACTGTGACGCTAATCATCCCCCCTCAAATAAAACCTTCCTAATAGAAATCGGATCAGGCGGGCACCTCGTAGACTTTACAATAACTCATTTCGACACCCTCCGTGCTCAGGTGGATGTCGAGACGTTTAAAATATTGTTGTCACCCAAAACGATATTTCTTCAGGAGCAAAAATGTCTCAACCGCTGTAACATCGAGCTCCCGAGTTTTTCGTATAGTGATTTATGTTTAATTAGTGTCTTTCACATTTTTACGTCATTTCGCAATAATTTAAGAAGTTCGCGACTCAGAATGTTCTTAGGGATTGAGAGAAACTTTAAAAACAATTTAAGAGCTTTTTCTGCGTAATGCAAATATAGCATTCGTATCCTTCTTGCTATATATATATATTGCATATAACTTACATGCGCCGTCATGCTACCTCCGTTTAAGCATCAATTGAATCTTTGAAAGTTGTTTTTATTTATTGTGAAGCTGAAGTGTAGCTTAAAGGTAATCTACCTTTACAGATCCCCAGAATCACACTGATAGATAGGACCTAGGTGGGCCAACTATTCCTGACATCACAACTAACTTTATTATTTTTTAATTCAAACAAACTTTTGAATCGCTTACAGTTCTCAAAACTTGACCAATTGACCAAGTCAAATCAAGTAATTGACCTCTAAAATAGTATCCAGGATAGTTGCTAAAAAGCTTTCCCGTAGTAGTATCTAAACCAGAACACACCACAAAAAGTTTATCGACAGGAGTAAGCAAATCATCAACAGGAGGGTAGACTCAAAATAGTTCTGCATAAGTTTATAATTTATCGCAGTTATATATATTCAAAGCTGTAACTTCGAGCCCTTCTTAGAAAGGGATAAAACCGCAGTCATGTCGACCATCAATGTATTTTCCGGATATTAACCGCTTTACTCATATAAGTTAGCGGAGATTAGATATTACTTGCACGAATCCATTATTAACATATAGGCAGACATCTGCGCATGTTGCCATTTAAATCTCTATCATGACCAATTTGCTTGCTGTTTCACTACAATATCAGTAATATATAAATAACGAAATATAGTAAACACTATTTTTATAGTAAAACACTCGGAGTTATATTATTACCCGTGCAAATCCCAATAAATTTTACGAACTTTTATGGAATTATGAATCGAAAATCTTTGAACAGATAGCGAATCGATATTAAAGTAAAAACAAAGGTCATATTTATAATGCAGCGTTTTTTAAGAATCATATCCAGGCTTTCTAGATTTGATAAAAAATAAATAATTCATTGGTGTCATTTTCAATTGGGTAGCAGAATGAAAAACTAACCCAATATGTAGTTCCCATTATCATTACGCTATTGTAATAATTTTAATTCATACCCTTGATATATGCATTGATTTTATTATGTAAATTTTTTTATTATAAGTCCATAACTAATTTGTGCTTCAAGGCATTGATGCAACGAAATTAACACAAAAAAAGAAATGATTCATATCTGCAACTTAAATCTTATTTTTGCACTTATTTAAATTGTCAGTTGTCAGAGTAATGACAATGAGAAGTTCAATTTCAAGTTATAGAGATTGGCGACCAACCTCATCACAGAATTATTGTGCATGTATTAATTTCATTATTTGATAGTCTGTTTTTTTTTATTAATGTAATTGATTAGTATTATCAAGTATTTCAATCACATGGGACTATTTCTGCTATATGTTTAACACATTGTTCGTAATCATTATCTATCTACACACAGACGGAGTTTTAATCGCGAACACTTCTGCATATACTATCATAGACTAGTGATGCTATAATAACTCAATACTATATTGTAATATTTTGTGAAGCACATAATTATTTTACTTAAAGAACACTTAATGTATCTTGATATACTATATACTGCATTTAAGTTTTTTGATTGACGATATTAAATTGTTTAGATATAAAATTTCACAGGCAAATTGGCATATCGGTAATTAAATAATAATATCAACATAATCGGACTGTTATTGACTCCACCGCAGACACATAGGCCATCCTTGTGACGCAAAGGCGTCGAGAGGCATGGTTAGGCACTTACCGTCTCTCTTGATATCTTGAAAGCTTTTGATAGGGTGTGGCATGAAAGCCTTATTAGCAAGTTTCCATCATATGGTCTTCCCACTGGTTTGTGTGTCTGCATATTGGACTTCTTGAGAGATCGGTCAATACAAGATGTCACGATGGTAGCTCGCCGGACCATTTGCCTATCAATGCTGGCGTCCTTCAGAGTTCCGTACTCTCTGCAACACTTTCTGCTTTATATTAATGTACTGCTTTTGCCCGTTTTTTTGGGATACGCAGATGACAGCACGGTTGTAGAGAGTCATATGTCTGATGCACGAGAGCATTGAGCTCTACAGATCCAGCGTCATAGAGAAGTGATGATCAGCCGCATCAAGTTATCTGTGTAGGCAGTTTCCAAATGGGACGATGCTTTGTTGCTTGCTTTGATTTGATTGATTGCTTTGATTGATTGCTTTGATGTCTTTACTCCTCTAGAAGAAGTATTTTGACTTAACTCCTGCTTTTTGAAGTGTATCTGTGCCGATCACTGGCCATCTTGAGGTTCTCGGTATGTCATTGTTACCAACTATCAATTTTGGCTCTTTCATTGAAAGTATTGCTCAATAAGCTCCAAAAAAACTCGGCATTCTGAGGAAAGTGAAAAGGTATTTCACGCCGGAACTATTGCTCAACTTTTAACAAGCACAAGTTCGATCGTGTATGGAGTAGTGTTCTCATCTTTGAGACGGTTCCGTCCAATACCAGCTCCAGACGCTTGAGTCCATTGAGTCCAAGAAGCTCATCGGCATTGACGATCTTTTTTTTAAAAACTAAAAAGCCTTGAACATATAATACTCGTACATCAGAATTCCACAACCTTGTTTCTCCGTCCCCATTTTTTATCTGACAACCAGACTTACAAATGAGCGCACTAAGCGTTTTAGTTCAAATTTTGTGATAGGTACCGTTAAAGCGTGGAACTCTTTGCCTGAATTGTGTTTCATGACAATTATAATTTTGGATGTTTTCAAGTCACGAGTGAATAGGTATCTTCTAGGCAAGCGTGTCACATTCTAGACCGCATCAGGGCTTACCATCGGGCGAGATAGTGGTCAAGTGCCTACCTATTTACTATAAAAAAAACTAACGACTATAGAGCAATAAAAGCTCGATATTATAAATTGCTGGTTACCTATCCGATGACTGTGTCATCTGAAAGTTATTAAATCTCCGCAATCACGGCCTGTATTTGCTACTTGCTGCGATATCGAGCTTCTCCCCTTAAATCGCTTTCGCTCGGCTTTCGCTTTATCACAATCAATCTATAAACATATTTGTAACTCACAATGCATATTAAGTTAAGCTTGTACAAACAACAATATATCACACTATCACAATTTTAAATTCTCTTAATTGATATTGACCTCTATTAACAGGAGTTAATGTTTTTGGGCATTACACAGTACTGAACTGTGACTTACCCTGTATTTATTGTTTTTTCTTGTTATTAATTATTTAAGCATAGGTCATTTTTATCAGGCAAAGTGAATTAAACAAATTTATATAAATTAAAAGGCATTTGACAGCAGCTACGGGGTTCCTTCAGTGGGAAGATTATTACAAAAACCTTTAAAGTTAACTTTCGCAAATTTTATAATTTACAAAAAAGCCATTGAAAGTCAAACAAAACGAAGCATAATATCCAACCGAATTTTAAATAATACTTACTCGCTTCCAATCGATTGGCTACGCTTCGTCGCAAAATTTTATTCACTTCGTCTACTTTCCTATGCATTGCATGTGTAAAATCCACATCTCGTGGAATTATAATGAATTCCGTAAACATAACTTTACATTGATACCTTTCCATTAGCTCCTTCAAAAATTACTTACATGTTACAAGTGAACCGAAATAATGTTTATTACTTTTATTTAGGTATGAGTATATATTTCAGTATATGAAAAAGTATTTATATAAGGGATTTCCCCGCATAGCCTTCGTGTAAATCATGATTAAAATTTTAATATATTGCAGTTTACAAGAAAAATATTACCGTCAGAACAGAGTTACACTAGCAACTTTTTTTTAGGTGGTGTTGTTTATTTATTCCGGCGTGCCTATATTTCTCAATTTTGCAATGTTTGAAGATTTTCAGTCTAATTAACTAAAATATGAAAAATATAAATCTTATATTTTTATTAAGCTCGGTAATACATTAATTCGAAATGGTTTCATGGATCTTAGTGATTTTTAAAATCTAAATATAAATATATTCTATGCTCTTCTTAACACTATTCTTAAACACTAGTTTCATGACAAAACGTATACCATTAAAGTGATTTTGCTATTGACTCCTAGAATTCTTTAACTAAATAAATATAATATATTAATGATTATAACAATGTTTCAGTCATTGTTTATAAGTAAGAGAACAAAATAATTAATAGTCTCTAGCTACCTTTCTCAATGAAAAGCTTTCCCCCTCTCCTTCCGTTCCATTTCAGGACCCTAATGATACCTATTGATCGCATTATGCCTCGAAAGGAAACACGGGTACATCTTAATATTTCTACAGACAATAAATTGTTTCAATACGAACCTATAAAGACAAACAGAGGCTGAAGTGACCAGTAGTATAATTCAATAATCTTTTTTCTATAACAATAATAGACAGATTTATTTATTTAATTTGAGAAGTTTACAACACATGTAAATAATTGATAAGAATTGTAACTACTGTAAGCCAATTACAAACCTCTACAGTTTGTAACAAATTATGCTATAGTTACACAGAAAAAACAAGCTTATAAAAAATCAGGCTTTTAAAGACAAAAAAAATACAAAGATAAATTAAAATAAAATCAGAAAACCAAAAACACGAATATTAATAATTACCTACAAGCTAATAAAACTCCACTACATAAAGAGTGCCACTAAAAATTAAATACAACTCGCAACATTAATAATTATCTAAATAATTGTCATTTCTTAATCAATATACCAAGGCACCCTTTAACAGACATCTTTAATTTACCTCACTGTAGAACTAACCTGAGTATGTGCGCCCCGCTGTACCGGCGGACTCACAATCATTTAAAAGATACTGACATCGACATCTATCAAGATTGCGATCACGCGTTTAAAATTATACTAGATTTAAAAAATCTAAAAATCCCACGTTTTTCAATGTCCTAAAAAGAATAAAATAACCCTGCGGGGCAAAGCGAGGGGCCACTCAAAACGTGGGGGCGCATAAAAGGAGATTTTAAAGAGATGAATGACATGCATTGATGCCGATTATTGTAAAGATGCGCCCCCACGTTTTGAGTGGCCCCTCGCTTTGCCCCGCAGGGTTATTTTATTCTTTTTAGGACATTGAAAAACGTGGGATTTTTAGATTTTTTAAATCTAGTATAATTATTTTATTCTTTTTAATTATTAACTCAACGAAGTAACCATGTGTTACGCAACAATCGGATAAGCCCCATACAAAAGTGAAAGTTGCCGAAAGTGGACCTGAAAGTGCATCTGGAAAGTTGAAAGTTGCTTTAGAGTGCATTGTCATCGGGTTCTGAACTATCCTGAAAGTTTCAGCTTTCTAGCTTATCGGAAAGTGCCTCAAATTTAAGTTGCAAGATTTTGCCCGGACAGACAAACAAACAAATAAGAAGTGAGATAAGAAAAACGTGGTAATAAAGTGTTTGGCAACATTCGATTCTAATAGTCGAATTGTTTAATTTCAAGAAAATTTCCAATTTTAATTTATTTCAATGTAAACTTAAAATATAAAATTATTGTTTTTTTTTAAGTTATGTAGGTACCTCCTTTTAGTAATCGACAAATAATTAGAATCGTTGCATTTGCCTATAAAGACATGCTTTTTACATGTGTCACCCAAAATAAGTTTTTCATTGTAATGTATAATTATATGTCGCTGGCGAATCTGTTCCAATAAATAAATATTTAAATAAACATCTAATTATGATTTGTAGTTGAACCTACAAAAAATATGTATCATAACTTGCACTGTACTCGTTGTATATTGCGTAGCCTCGCATTAAAAATGTGTTACACCGATAATCTGTGCGAGCAAACGGTATCTGAAGCGTCTTCGTAAAGCAAGTGCATTAGTATGAATACCAATTCTTAAAACCCATTCCGGACAGTCGGTTCCACCGTTAGCAAACTTCAAGATGAAACATGCGTCATTCACTTCGCGACAAACATAAAGAGATAAGAAGTGACAGCGTCTACATCAATGCACATTGTTGAGCAATCGTTGTCTGGCTTTAAAATCGTAGAAACCGTTTTTGTATATTTTCTAACCTCTTGGTTTTACAATTTACGTTGGTACAATTTACGTTGTATAGAGGATTTCACGCTTGCGAAACATGTTCCCGATGACGCTCACAAAGACACAGTAAAGAATTTTGATTGCTTTGAAGGATTTTAAGTCGTTGGACGTAAGAAGGTAAAGCTTCTTACGTCCAACGTATTCAAAGTGATCAGCTAAGATCAATTTACTGTCATGTATGATAACTACGTCCCCGACATTGTTAACTTCAGCTAATCTAATGCCGCGTAGTATATAGTTTGTATCTATATTGTTAATCTTGCTTGTAGATGTCAAATGTCAATTTAGGAACATTTAAATCCAGCATATTTTGAGTATAGTATTGTTCAAAACTGTGCAGGTCATGTTGATGCTCACTGGTATCAGATGAGCACCTAATTACTGTAATAACTTTCATGTCATCAGCGAAAAGCAAGAACCTAGAATAAGGAAAGCATTTATTGATATCCATTATTCGATCCTTGTGGCAAGCCAGATGGTATCTCAGGCCACTGTGATGTGTGTAGCATTGCAGAACAACAGCTTAGTTACGATTCTCTGCCTGCTGCACAAAGCTTAGCGAGCTATAAAGAATAATAGATTCTATCGAAACACTTTGTTTTCCGTGCAAGTCACATCCTCTTATGCTCCCTTATCCATGCCATCAGAATGGAGCTTTTTGCAACAATCAGGTTTGTACACGCAATGCGTTGCCCTAGAAAACCATGCTGATCTTCGCTAGCTGAACTGTTTAAACTGGAGTAAACATCATTGCAAACTAGCCTTGCAAGTATCATCGCAGAGGCACAACTTGGATATCGCATGATGGTCTTCTATATTGCTATTATCACCTTTTTTCAACACAGGTGTGATAAAAGCGGATTTCCAGATGCCAGGAACTATACCTTCCGATAGTAAACGTTTAAACAAAATACATAGTGGCACTACCAAACCTTCCGCGCATATGACAATAAAATGAGGCGGAATCACATGTGACCTACCAGATTTGGAGATATGCCTCCGGTATTGACACGTCTTTATCGCTTGTCTTTGGCAAAAGGACAAGTACCTAAGTCCTGGAAGCTCGCTAACGAGCAACCTGTGCCCAAAAAGGGCAGTCGTGCGGACCCCGCCAATTACAGGCCCATCTCGGTCACGTCCATTCTGTGTAAGACAATGGAACGTGTACTGAACCAAAGGCTCCTGTCGTGTCTAGAAGAAAATGACCTTTTTAGTGACCGGCAATACAGGTTTCACCGAAACCGGTCTACTGGAGATCTTCTAGCATACGCCACCCACATTTGGAGCGAAGCCATCGAGAGGCATGGTTAGGCGCTTGCAGTGTCTCTTGATATTTCGAAGGCTTTTGACAGGGTGTGGCATGAAAGCCTTATTAGCAAGCTTCCGTCATATGGACTTCCCACTGATTTGTGTCTGGATATCGGACTTCCTGAGGGATCGGTCGATACGAGTTAACATTGATGGTAGCTCGTCGGACCATTTGGCTATCAATGCCGGCGTCCCTCAGGGTTCCGTACTCTCTGCAACACTTTTTCTGCTTCATATTAACGATCTGCTTATGCCCGGTATTTTGGGATACGCAGATGACAGCACAATTGTAGAGAGCTATGTGTCGGATGCACAAGCCAATACTAAACAGATCCAGCGTCATAGGGAAGCGATGATCCGCTGCGTGAACCTATCTCTGCAAGCAGTAAGCAGCAGTAAGACCCAGGCGTGTCTTTTCTCCGCAAAAAGGAGTCCTTTCGACTCGACTCTCCGAGGTATATCCGTGCCGATCACAGACCACCTTGAGCTTCTCGGCATGTCATTGTCAACAATTCTTAATTTTAGCTCTTAGGCGATGAGAAGGAAATTTGGACAGTGCTAGTTTATTAAGACTTTTTAAATTTCGTGCACATTCTAGAATATCTCGCAGTCCCAAAACACCCTTATGCCCTCCCCTAATAAGAACAATACTAGGTATAAACTCTCCAGTGTGTAGGCTTGCGAAATATTTAAACTCTTGCAGTGATTTGGTTGGTTTTAATATAAGTGTTGCCGACAAAATATATTAAATAAATATAATTTTAGAATTATGTAAAGAAAGTCAGTTCGAGGTGACAAGTGACAATTTAATCAAACTTCTAATACTACTATCAAAAACGAACGTATAAAAAGTATAGACCTCTTTCGTCTGCAACACAGCGCCCCCCGTGTGGCAACACTGAATCAGTGCAGACGAAAGTTGCTAGAAAATGGACAAAGCAAAAAAAATGATTTGAAAATGAAACACGTACAATGAGGAAATGAAATTAAACTAATTTACAGGTAACCGTATAATTTTCCGGACGGGCCTCTTAAAGTTTCCAGCCTTTGTGGCCACTTCCACCACTCGTACCGCCCCATCTTTCCCGGGGTGCAGTGCTGAAATCCGTCCTACAGGCCAAATACCCCGTGGCAAGTTGTCGTCGACAATCAGGACAACTTGACCCTCCTTCAAGGGCACCTCTGATGAGCACGTTTGCGATTGACGCCTCGGTACTAAAGTGGGCAAATATTCTTTGACCCAACGTGACCAAAAATGATCGCTGAGTCTCAAAACTTTCTTCCAATCATTTCTTCCAAGCAGGTCTCTGTCAGATAGTTGTAGCGAAGTGGGTAACTGCTGATAGGAAGGTGCACCAAACAGGAAATGGAATGGTGTAAGAGCAGTCAAGTCGTCAGGGTCCACAGGGACATGCACCAGAGGACGAGAGTTTATTAGAGCTTCGGCTTCTGCAAATACTGTCTGAAGAACTTCTTCGCTTGGGGCCCTTTCTTTTAGTATCACGCTTAGAGCTGCTTTTACGCTTCTGACCAAGCGCTCCCAACACCCTCCCATAAATGGTGAAGCGGGTGGTATAAACTGCCAAGTAATCTTATTGTTGGCAGCAAAATCGTGAATCTTCTCATTAAAAAAGACAGCAAGTTGTTTGCTTGCACCAACGAAGCACGTCCCGTTATCGCGCAATATTTTTGACGGGCAACCACGGCGTGCTATCAGCCGTCGAAGAGACAATATTGCAGAATCGGCTGATAATGATGCCACGACTTCCAGGTGCAGCGCGCGAGACGTTAAACACGTGTAAACAGCACCGTACCTTTTTTCGCGACGACGTCCGATTGATATGTTTAATGGACCAAAGTAGTCAACACCCACATTAGTGAACGGCCGTTGGTGGTGCGCTAATCTCACTGCGGGTATATCTCCAAGTTTTGGAATTTGTGGTTGAGCCTTTTTGTTTGAACACATCTGGCACTTCCGCGCTACGTCTCATACCACATTTCGGCATCTTAAAACCCAAAACCGTTCACGAACCATATTAACCACTGTTTCATTGTTACCATGGCCTGCTTTTTCGTGAAGATGACTGATAAACAGACGAACTATTTGATGCCTTCCGTCAAGAACAATAGGATAGTTAGAAAATTGATCAACATTCTCAACAGAATTTACTCTACCAGCCAACTTCAAAAGACCATCATGGTATATCACCGCCAGTCGATATAGTTTACTCTGTTTAGGAATCGGAGTGGAAGTTAGTAGACAGGTGATTTCCTCCTCAAAGCACTCAACTTGAGAACGTTGAAATAAAGCCTCTTCGGATTTAATGATATGAGATGCTACTAATGTACGATGAACGGGGGTATCAAAATCGCGGTTAACTTTAGAATTTGGAAGTAATTTGTGCTTTGTCAGAAATGATCGAAACTTATCGCATGCTTGGTGAACTCGAGCGGTTGCGCGAACAAGCCGGAGCCAACTACTAAAATGACTCGGCTCTGCTGTCTGAGGAGAAGGAACAGCGAGTTTTGTAGCACGAACACCAACATACATAGCGACATCTTTTAAAGTGACCCTGACTTCCTCAAGGGCCGCTGCAGGTACCTTAGGTTCAGATGGCCACTCGCTCTGATCCAACAATAAGAAAGAAGGTCCGAGAAACCATCGTTTGAGAGAATTACCAGGACGAGTGGCGTCATCTGCAACGTTCAGATTACCTGGAACGTACCTCCAACTTGAAATGTCGGTTAGTTCCGCTATCTCACCGACTCTGTGCATAACGAAAGGCTTAAAAAGGCGACTGTCATGCCGAAGCCAACTGAGAACCGTCGTAGAATCCGTCCAATAAAACACCCGGGTCGGTTTATTACGGTGGGCTTCGGAAATAGACTTGGCAAATCGTGACCCAACTAAAGCACCTTGAAGTTCAAGGCGTGGTATGGACACAGGTTTTGTGGGAGCCACGCGACCTTTGCCACCAACGAGTGTGACCCTAACATTACCGTCTTTGTAGATGTAACGCCAATATATAACACAGCTATAGGCCAGCTCGCTAGCGTCGCAAAAAACATGAAGCTCTCGCTCAATTGGAGGGTCAGGTCCATCACCATACCAGCGTGATATTCTGCTCTGGTTTACCGTGGACAACTTAGACATCCATGCTACCCACGCGTCTACCAAAACAGAAGATAACTCTGCATCCCAGTCAACACCCGTCCTCCAGGTAGACTGGAACAGAATTCTGCCCTCGATAGTGTAAGGGAGCAGCAGTCCAAGCGGGTCGTATATTCGCATCAAAAAAGATAAAACTTTGCGCTTTGTAAAAGGTGGTTCATAATTATCAGGAACTCCTATCCTAAAACTAAGAGTGTCACTTTGGGGCTGCCAGATTAATCCCAAAGTACGTACAAATGCAACTGGACCAATACCGACATCTGATATTTGTGGAGCCCCATGCAGATCAGAACTAATTGACGACAACACGGAAGAGCAATTCGACACCCAACCTCTCATCTCAAAGCCTGCAGCACTATGGACAGACACGATGTCAGCTGCAAGTTGAGAAGCTTCCTCTTCCGTGTCCACACTTCCGATATAGTCGTCCATGTAGTGGTCGCGAACAATTGCTTTAACAGCGGAAGGAAACTGTTTCTCGAATTGTGATGCATTTTTATTTTTTATAAAAAGAGCAGTGCATGGGCTGCAAGCTGCTCCAAAAATAACAGATGTCATTCGGAACTCTCTTACTGGAGAATCTGGACTGTCTCGCCAAAGAAAACGAAGCGCGTCTCGATCTTGCTCTCTGATCCTCACCTGTAGAAACATTTCCCGTATATCGGCATTCATGGCAACGCGGCCTTCGCGAAATCTAAATAAAATGTCTAACAATGGCTGCAGCAAATCAGGACCAGTGAGCAATAACGAGTTTAGACTGACTCCTAACGTTTTGGCAGCAGCATCATGCACAACACGCAATTTTTTCTTTTGCGGGTGCACAACGCCAAAATGAGGCAAATACCAAAAAAAATTGTTAACATTAAATAGGGAAGCTTGTTTTCTGATCTCATATGTATCAAAACACTGTTCGGCATAACCTTTATCAATCATGCACTGTATAAATTTCTTATAATCGACAGCGAATTCGGGTTCCCTTTGCATGCGCTTCTCCAAAGACAAGAAACGTGAGAGAGCATGATTGTAACTATCAGGCACACTAGTGATGTTGTCGCGCCATAACAAACCTACCTCGAACCGTCCCGACTGCAGACGCTTCGAAGTAGATTCCAAGATCTCTAACGCGCGCTGGTCATGTAAACTAACTTTAGACTGATATTTAGTAATTCCTAAAGAATCAAGCTTAAAATAGTCCTGAATAATGACGTCAATAGGAGGGTCAACGCTACCAGAAACTTTGCCTTCGTCGGCTTCGTCAGCGCAAGCATAATTAACAAAGTGTAAAGGACGCGTCCAACTAGTCGAATGACCATGTAGAGTCCAACCTAAAAGCGTCCGAGTAGCAACGGGTTGAGACTTTAAGCCCGCACGCACTTCCCTACAAATTGTCAAATGCCAAGAAGACTTTATGAAAGGAACTGTAAAGCTTTTAGAAGGCGGCGGCTCATACCCATGGAGCAATGAATGGTGAAAGCGAAGACAACCATCAATTCCACAACGCTTCCTTTTACATGTTTTCCATCGGTGTGAACCTCCCCTTAAACAACGGTAGCAAAATTTCCTATCGTAAAGCCACGCCCATCTTTCTTCAAGTGACCGAGACAGAAAAGTAGCGCAATTTTTAATATTGTGATTATGATCACAATAAATGCAGTTTTCTTTTGTAATTTTCAGGCTATCTTGTTTTGTTGACAGTACATTAATATTCTCCCTACGAAATAAATTTTGATCCGCAATGCCAAACTTATTATGTTTTTCAGCCTCCGTATTTAAAAACTGAGAAAAAATTATTAATTTCGGTGTGTCATTTGACGTATGAGTGAATGCAAAGTCAACCCATTTGCTACGTAAAAGAGGAGTGAGCTTGTTTAATAAACTTTGCATTAACTCGGGCGAGTATAAATATTCAGGTTGGTTTAGTAGTTTCAGCACAGAAATACAATTTCTTAATTTACAAGCCAAATTGTTGATTTCTTTTAAATCATGTGACAGTCTTTGCAAACCACGTAGCTCCGCGATCTCGCGTAATACAATCGCCTCTGGCCGCGCAAAAGTCTGTTCCAGCATCTGCATGACTTCATCTGGTTCATCCGTGGTCGCCAACAAAATCACGACGCTCTCACGTGCCCGGCCGTGTAGTGCATGTCGCAAGCGATTTAAGTTATCTATGTTAGAGAATAAATGCTTTGAATTATTATAATTTTTCTTGAATATCAACCATTCTATAGGGTCGCCGTTAAAAGACGTTAGTTCATAGCCTTTTTTATATGGGGCCACAGCAGAAACAATAGCCGCGGCTAATTTTTCTTCGCCATGGCTGCACTGGGTATTAATATTAGGTGACGCAACAACTGGGCACGCGTTAGGCACATTTTGCCTAATTTTCGTAGGTAATTTATTATTACAATCGGCTACAGAAACAACGGAATCGCACTTTACCTGTTCGGCTACCCATGCCGCGGTTCGAGTTTCGGAACACACAGAAACCTGACTGCGGCCAGCTTCGATACCTGCGAGCTCCGCGGCTAGCTCCATTTGCTCGATACGGCGCCGTTCGCACTCGAGCTGAAGTTCGCGCTCACGCCGTTCGCACTCGAGCTGATATTCGCGCTCACGCCGTTCGCACTCGAGCTGAAATTCGCGCTCACGCCGCTCGTTGTCAGCCGCAATCTGCCGCTCTAATTGCTCTCGCGCTAGCCTAGCTTCGGCAGCCGTCTGAAGGGCCCGTATGGTAGCCGACGACTTTGAAGAATTGGAAGCCCTGGAACTAGATTGTACAACTGAACGCGAAGAAATGTTTGTGGACTGTATACACAACTCTTGTAGACCCTGGTTTGTGGTAACAGGATGGGGTGCGGTGAGCGCCTCGACCAGAATGGGGCTCGAAGCCAGGTTGAGTACACTTGTATAAGGCACACCTGTTTCCTCACCAGAATTTACAGGAGCGTCCCCACGAATTGACTTTGACCTGGTTATCATAATTGTTCGGCTCGAAGACCAAAAATTGTTGCCGACAAAATATATTAAATAAATATAATTTTAGAATTATGTAAAGAAAGTCAGTTCGAGGTGACAAGTGACAATTTAATCAAACTTCTAATACTACTATCAAAAACAAACGTATAAAAAGTATAGACCTCTTTCGTCTGCAACAATAAGTTTGTTGAATTTAAGATTGTGACTTTATGAAAAAGAAATTTTCAGATGGGCATGTTGAATTAACATATAATTGTAACATTTAGCCAATGTTAAGAATGTTATTTATGTAACTAGTATCATTGTGTATAGATATTGGTTAGCCTAAGAAATAAATAAATACACGTCTGCGGTAGAATAAATTTCAAATAGTAAGTACCTACCTATTAACATAAGAGATTTCTAATTTCGTATCAAGTTATCTGTGGAGATATCACCGAAGAGCAAAGGCCTTGCTCGGGGCTATCAATTTATCCGTTAGCTGTTACTTAGATAAATTGTTTATAATTGGAAAATTATTTTCCAGAAGTAGCAGCATGACGCCGACAAACGGCGAGAGTTTGGACGCCCCAGACATTGTTGTGTTGGACGGGGGTTTCTCAACACAACTATCATGTCACGTAGGACATGTGATTGATGGCGATCCGCTATGGAGTGCACGTTTCCTTCACACGCACCCTGACGAAGTGGTGAATACACACTTGGACTTTTTGCGAGGTGAGACTTGTTGTTTGCTAAACATCTATTTTAAATTGGTACCTAATCGCTCAACCATCTACAATAACACGTTTACACGGAATCATTATGGAGCTTAAACGCTACGGCTTTTTTGTACATTATAGCTGTGTTCTCACAAATGGAACCTTAGTCAAGATAGTTTGGTTTGGTATTTCTTTAAGAAGCTAATTATAAATTCGGAATGTTAGTTCATGTTCACGAAATTCAAATGCAAATTTAAAATTCAAATTCACTTATTCCTGATACAAGTCGATTACAGTTATAATGTGAATCTCAACCTTTTAAGTTTGAACTTGTATGAAATTGAAACTTTTCTTACGAAGTATCACTTCACTTAAGATTTATTCAATGCACATTTTATTTTAAGATTTGTGGTATTTACTACATTTCTAAAAAGCTCTAAATTGAACACTATATAATACTTGTGTGGCACCGTAGATTTAGTGCACTTGGGTATTTTATAGGTAACGAACAGGCTTAGATAATACATAGTTGTCTGTCACTTAAAACTTCGGTTTGGATTAAAAACCATCGAGTATTCATGATGTCATGAATATGTGAACTATTAGAGTATATACCCATAGGTACCTAATGTCAATAATGACGTCGATGAGTGTTTAACCTTCCGTATACGAGGTGGGGTATGACATACCCCAGCGGTAAAAAAATCGTTGCAACTTCTATACAAAAAAAAAGCGCATCTTGGTTTTCTCAGTAGCTGTAAATGCGACGTTGCCGCTCCGATCCGTGTGAAATATTTAGTCCTGCGTCTGCCACAAATCGTGTGACACGTGCGTAAAGTGCGCTTGGGTATCACACACCCCACCTTGTACGGCGCGTGACCCAAAAGGTAAGCACAACTACTTTTGTTTTTTAATCATTTATATGTTTATTTCGGCGTTTAACGTGATGAAATATTGTTTTCAGGTAATAGTTTAACTAAAACATGTCTCGATTAGCAGAAGTAGATATATTACGAGCACTGACAGAAGAAGACGATGACGACATTGAGTCAGAACTAGAATCGGATGGTGATGCAGATCATATCAGTACTCAAAGCAATACAGATAGTGAAGTGGATGCTGACATACCGTCTTCGGATTCAGACAGTGATGACTTACCACTCTCGGAGTTGCAACAAGCTAGTCATACAGAATATTATAAAGGTAAAGATGGGGTAAAATGGCAAAAAAATCCATACAGGCTTACAGTTCGCACCAGAGCTGAAAATATTATTTATCATCTACCTGGCGTAAAATCTGTTGCGAGAGACAAGAAGTCACCTATTCAGTGCTTTTCTTTATTTATTACTGATAATATGATTGCTGACATCGTGAATTACACCAATGAGAAAATTCGTTTGCAATCAACTAACGACCCACAAAAATCTGAAACAACACTGACAGAAATGAAGGCACTGTTTGGTTTGCTTTTTCTATCTGGTTTAGCGCGTTCTAGTCGTCAAAATACAATCGACTTATGGGCCACAGACGGTACAGGAATGGATGTGTTTCGAGACACAATGTGTAGAAACAGATTTGTTTTTTTACTGCAAAATTTGAGATTTGATAACGTTTCTACACGAAGTGAGAGAATAATGATAGATCGATTAGCCCCGATCAGAAGTATATTTGAACAATTTGTAAAAAAATCTCAAGATGTTTACATTCCGTATGAAAACCTTACTTTGGATGAAGAACTAGTAGCCTTTCGAGGACGTTGCGGTTTCCGCCAATATATACCATCCAAACCAGCAAAATACGGCATAAAAATTTATGCTTTGGTGGACAATAAGACCTATTACACCCTAAATATGGAAATATATTGCGGCAAGCAACCTGAGGGTCCTTATGCTATTAGCAATAAACCCTACGACGTAGTTGATCGAATGGTACAATGTGTTTCACAAACTTCACGAAATATTACTATGGATAATTTTTTTACAAGTTACGAGAGCACTAATCATTTACTGAAAGATCATAAACTGACTGTAGTTGGAACCTTACGTGCTAATAAAACTTGTATACCACCTGTATTCAAAACCAATCGTGAAGTAAATACTACAAAATTTGGATTCCAAAAAGATATTACAATCCTATCCTATGTACCAAAGCCACGTAAAATGGTGTATATGATGTCGTCTTTGCATCATGATAAAGAAATCGATGTTGAAACAGGAAGTCAGCAAAAACCAGCTATTATTACATTTTACAATCAGACTAAAAGTGGCGTTGATGTTGTCGATAAATTATCGAGAACTTACGATGTTTCACGTAATTCTAAGCGTTGGCCTCTGACGATATTTTTCGCTTTACTCAATCATGCTGGTATAAATAGTATGATTATACACATGTTCAACAATGGCATCGAGAAAAATAAAACTAACTTGAGAAGAAAATTCATTCGGGAATTAGGTTTGTCTTTAGTAAGACCCCACCTAGAAACAAGAAGGCAGAACCAAAGACTTCCTAGGGAACTGCGCCTAAGAATTGGAAAGTATTTTCAAAGACCGCTTGAAAACTTACAAGAACCACCGGCAAAAAGGCCTAATACAATGCAAAGATGCTCACTTTGTCCTAGACAAAAAGATAGGAAAACTAGGTACATTTGTAAAAAATGTAATAAGCCTATATGTATGGAACATGCAGATTTTTATTGTCAAGACTGCGGAAACTTAAGTGATTAAGATCTGATTTATTATTGTTTGTTTTTACTAAATTGTTATTGTTTAAAACTAGTTATATTGTAGTCTTATAAATTAAGAAGACTGTGATTCTAATATTATGTGCCATTTGATTTTAGTACTCAAGAAAAGACTTAAAAGATTATAGTTTGAAGAAAAAGTTAAGTTTTTGTACTTTTATTAATTAAAGTCTATTCTAATGTAAAAATTTAATTTGTTTTACTTAATCCAATTCATTATTAGATATAAAAATATATTTATTATTATTTAACAATCTCAAATATCAATTATGCTAATTTTACTACCTTTTATATTTGGGGTATATCAAACCCCACCTAGTATAGCATGATGAGATTAGTCACCTCGTATACGGAAGGTGAGTCGTTATTTTGTTCTGTTGTTTGAACACATCAAACTATGCGCTTTACAAATTAAAAAATCTCTATCACAGTATGTCAAAGCTTGTATTTTATTCTAATCTATAGCATATATTTTATACTTGTCTCTCAAATACCATATTATTAAGTACTTATCTAATAAACAATATCAAAACAGTAGTATTAAGTATGAGCCGTAATGTTATTCTAGCAACTTTGGATATGAGAAATGTGCGGGGGAAATCGAATATATATTTCAATAGCCTATATTCCATCTTTCTTACAAATGATAATATTTAAATCATCAACTCCCTCGAAAAAGATTGACTACTTGACGTAAGTCTCCCCTCAAAAATGAGGGTTTTTTCATAATCCCCACTCCTTCACTATCTCCAAAACTGAAATTCGGAAAACGCTGCAAACCATTTGTGGTCTACAGGAGGTGTATCTAATGATTACCACCAGTAGGTACCTATTATTAGTCGTAGTGAAGTATGAAGAGTTGGTACCATTCTATTCTGCTGGACACCACATAGCGCATGTTTTCATAATTGTGTTAAAAAAATCTCAGGTGAGATTCGAATCTCTTCACGGCTCGAGTCAAGTGTATTAAATTATCTGGACCAAACGCCGTTACCGATTACAATTAATCACGTCTATTTCTAAAACCATAAAAATAAAATATAAGGTCTTTAATTAGTAAATTTTAACATACGTGCTATGTAAAATAGTTGGATTCGGTAATCTTTTCTTGCATTCAATATAATAACGTTCCAAGGCAATAAATTACCAACAATGATTTATTAGGGCCAAAGTTCAAATGCGATGTTATGCGAAAGTAAACATTATACATTTAAAGCTTTCACTCAGGCCTCAGGGTTTAAAACAATCTTTTCACATCTGGATGGATGGAGGTAATAATTCCCCCCCCCTCCCCCCTTCAAAGAGCCAATTTTGTAATACACAAATTTAATCCTTTCATTTTATACCTCACTTGGATTTATTCACATAACTGTTAAACGGCTGAATCAATTTTCTTTAAACATAGCCTAAAACATTCTCCACTAAGAAATATTTCAAACAAAAGCAACTAAATGAAAATCGGTTCATCCGTTCAACAGCTACGAGCGCACGTAGACAGACATAAAGACACACAAGTCAAACTTATAACAGCCCTCGTTTTTGCGCCGGAGGTTAAAAAACAATCACATTATTCGATAGGATCCTACCTGAAATCTTATGAAATATACCATTGCGAATGCAAAAATAAAATAAATAATTCTATATTCATAAACAATAACAGAAATAATGATTTAATTTCAATAATGACATTTCGGCAAACTTTAATTATTCAATTTTAAAAATGGGTGTTGGATATACGAGATTTCTGACTAAGATTTTGTTGAATAAGATTGGATAAAGTTAAACTGACCATTGCCTAACATTTTAACCCTAATGCTTATTGTATCGGAAACATTCACATTTGGAAAGGTAAAGGGAACTATTACGAAGGTTGAATCGCATCGAAAAGTTACTCATCAGTAGAAGTTATATCTCTCTATAGAACATTACTAAGAAGTGGAATAAAAGAATCCATCACTTTAAACATCAACCATGTAAAGTCTGTCCCAATCCAATTTAATGAAAATGTAAACAAACCTGTTTCATTAAAAATTCTCACACTTGTGGCCACTAAATGGATATTAAAACATATTCATAACTAAGAAGAAGGTTTTAACATGTATCTCACTAATTTCTTCCAAAGATCATTGTTTGTTAAACATGTTTAAAATTTATTTGAAAAACTTAAAAGGAAAAGCGAGGTTATTAATCCAAGGGAAAAATATGTCTAATCTGTGTTTGCTTAGTGTTTGACCGTCAAAGTCTATCAGTTATTTAAATTATTACTTCAATTAAATCGATTATGAATCGATGACGCATAGGTAATGTACATTAAATCCTAGGCCTACATAGGAAAAAAATTACCGGTTTTTTTAAACCGATAATTACCGGTATTTCATTTCAAATAATAATAACATTTGTCATAGTCATAAGCAGTGTGACCGTTTTTTGTATATTCGGTACTAAATTGGTATAATTTGGGCTCTGATGACAATGGTTTTTATTTATTTACTCGAATCGCAAAATATTTTGTAGGTAGCTGCTGCTCTCTACTGATTGTGCACCCTAATATGCTGCTTATCTCCACATCCCCTACTGAGGTTGACTGGTAAAAAATACTAAGGACATTAAGCTTGCCTTTTGCTCTTGATGTGCAATAAAGAATTAATAAAATTTCATAACTTAGTACAACGCCAAAATCGTAAAATTTTTTGTTCAAAATCTAAAAGTGCCATGGTAAAAAAATGATGAGAATTTAATGGGATATGTGTACCGGGTTTTCCAACAGCTTTGATGGAGCTAGCTAGATGGCGCTACCTTTTTTCTTCATAGATTGATTTTTTATGTGAAATTTAAATAATAAGTCATTTTTTCTCGGTTCAATCTAAGCATTTCATTTCTCTATAACCGCGATGAACAGCGCCATCTCTCGAGGCTTGAGAACAAATGCCCACTATCCGACACTCGGAACAAACTCTACTAACGCGAAGCTCCAACATAATAGTGTTCAATTAATCTAATCAAAGTAATCAATTGATTGATTGAATCATAAATGGTTTCATTTTTACCACATCACTAAATAGTCTATGGTCGCAATAATAGCGTCATTGTTTACATTTTCATTAAATTGTGTTGGGACAGACTATAATTACATGTTTACTGTGTGTCCACACTAACAGGTTATAAAAATATTATGATGTATTCGTCAATCCCATCATATACCGTAAATATTATCTCGGTTGGCTAAGCGAGTGATTTTCAATTTCTATCAAATTGCAATCTTCTGTAAGTTTTATCTATCGTTTTCACAACACGCTGGAGAGAGGGATAGATTAACCATGCTCTCATGGAATAATATTTTATTACGAAGTCATCAAGGCTAAATTAGTGAATACCTAATCCTATCAGAACTAATGGGTGAAAAGAACTTTTGAATTAAATTTATATAAACATCTTTTAACCGGGTTAACCATGTACACCTGCATAGACGCAGTATTTTATTCATATTGTATTAGAAATATAATTCATTTCCAATTCTCGGTAATCAGGATCTCTGATGGTCTGGTCTACGGAGTTAGCTGACCTGATCTCACTCGTTGCTTCAGAACTTGAGCAGCACTCGGCAACGTTTGTCGCAATCAGATATCCTGGATTCATCGAAAAACAACAATCTATCCCAGTTGTATTACGTTCGCGACACACAATTTCGAGCGTTGCTAAGCCTGTCAGCTCTGTGCTCACAAAGTAGTTTACTCCTGCTATACAGGAGTAAAGTCACAAGTCAAATTAGTCTATGGACAGACGTCCATAGACTAATTTGCACATTTCACACTTTTCGATGTTAGTCTTGAGGTCCACTTAAAAAAAGTTTGCAATTACTTAATACTTGGCTCGCTTAATAACTATTATTCCATTATACTGTATATGGCTTTCTTTAAGAATCTGATCTTCTCATGACGGAACTAGTCCCTTGATAGTGCTATCAGGTCCTTTGGACTGTCGAGTCTCATATTTAGCCTCTTAGCCATATAATTGTGACTGTTTTTTTTTCTTAGTTAAATATAAGAGACTAAGGTAATTGGATTTGATATTTTCTATTTTAATAGTAATTGTCATTTCTAAAGGCGTTGACCAGAGCTGTATTTGGGGGAGGGCAAGTGGGGCTACTGCCCTGGGGCCTCCACAACTGAGATAAAAAATACAAATTTCGACTGGTTACTTTCGACTGTCTTGTTTGCCAATATATTTTTTTTGTAGAATAAAAAGAACTTTTAACATTGTTATAAAAACTGTATAACTCGTATTCGCAATAAACGATTTTGATTTTTTTATTCGAATATATTTAGGGTCGTCTGTTGCCCCAGGATTTACACACGTCCAAATCCGGCCCGGGCGTTGACTATTGTAACTCAAAAAAAATGTAATGATATAAATAATTTAATTAATAACTGTATTGTCTATTTACCACTATATTAATAGAATCTTCCTGGATGATTTCCGATTTCAAGAAATGCAATAATTTTGCTGCTTTCATTTTATTTAGATCGCTTAACAGCAACAACAATAGCTATTTAAATGTCAAGAAAATAAGATAAGTAATCCAAAAAAAATGTCGATATTAAACAACTTTTCGGGAATTGCACGCCACTCGTCAAATATTTTATAAAATCTTATCAATAATAATGCAAGTTACTTATACTGGTAAACATAGTTTTAAAATAAAATTAGTTCAAATAACACTTTATCAACAAAAAGAGTAAACACGTGTCATCATGTCATTATTTGTTTATGTGTCATTACAATGTAGGTACCTACTGCATGGCTAAGGGCATAGAAAACGGACGGGGTTACACCACCTCTTGGTTGCTTATGCCGCGCCTCAGGCGTTTTTGTTTCGTTCCAAAGGCCTCGCATCCTCGGTGATTTGTATATAAAGTCCTGAATACTCACATCAAATTTAATATTAATCTTTTTTCTTTGAAATTTTAAGTCTTAGTCATTATCTTAGTATACATAGTAATACCTAACTGTGGACACGTGTGATCATGTATAATATTTGTTCCAGTTCTCTTGTGTTTGGGATTTAGTTTGAACTATTCTCATACTATTATTTCTATGAATTAAATAAAAGAGTATACCCACAAAGAATATTTTTGTTATTTTTATTTATTTATTTGTTGTTTGGCACATTTACAATTAAGTATACATAGATACAAATAAGAAATAGTTGAATCTGCATCTCTATGACATTAGAACCGAGCACATCATGCAATTATTTTATTGTTAGTGATCATGAAAGTTTTAAACATTCTTCCTTATCTTGCAATTATTTCCAGTTATAATACCACCTACAATTGGTACTTGCCAGTATGAAAATACTCAGTTAGAAGAGAATTTTATTTATAATAATACCTATATAATTCGATATAATACATATTTAACAAAACCATTTCACTTCAATGCAATAAACAGTTCTTAAGTTTTTCATATAACGTTACATAATTTCCGATAACTCCGTTAATATAAATATAATAATGATAGATAATGAGTTTCTTGTTTATTTAAATAAAAACAGTGAACTTTAGATTGTAATTGTACCTACATATCACATATTTTATTTCTCTTATCGAATTTTAACGAAAACATCGTACTCTGTTTTACTTATTATTATCTTTTTGTATCAATATTTAATTTATAGACCAAAACATTAATAAGTAGTCCTGTTGCCTACAAGATTATAACTTTGAAGAACGCTGATAAATCTTGTCAATTTGACGGTGGGAAGAATAAACGAAGAGCGCTGCAAAACAAAGCTTGACTTTATGCGCATCACCAATATTTGCACAGTGGGCGCGCATTAGTAACATTTTCAAACTACGTTTTAATTAAATGTTATTTTATGAGTTAAGTCAATCTCTTAGAGAAACTTCTGTAAATTAGTTGGATACTACTATCATGCCTATTTACAGAAATCAGAGTGATGACGCTGTTAAGCAACCTCACACCCAACTAATCCCTTTGAACTGCAAAGTAATTGCTTTGTTCCCCGCCACGAAGTTTGAATGAATTTCCAGACACCTACAAAATGTAAAACACAAACGACAAACGAATGCGTAGCAACAGAAGTGAGCCAGCAATATGTACGAGTTCGCAGCCGTATCGTAAGCACACTACATGCGTGTTTTGACGGATTACTGTTAGGTCGCTTTTAGCCTGTCATGTTCTTGCATCTGACAGCGAGAGTGCGACCTCCTCTCGTGTCATCGTCCTCTAAAAGCGCTTTTCTTTGCCACAAAACGGACCGTTTCTTTTCATAAGGAAAAGCTGAAAAGTGTCTGCATGCAAATAACTCCCTGGAGGGGAAAGCCTACTGCCTCGCTTTGCTTCCTCTTATACTTGACTTGATATGAAAAAAATTGCCGCGTACTTTGCGGGATTGTAAACGTTACACTGACACCTTTTAAAAGAGGGTCATAAAACATAAGAAACAATATTATTTCCTAAATTTAAATTAAATCGAGAGATTTTTCCGGCTATAAAGTTGTACACTAAAATAAGCCGGTGAAGAATATTAGAGATAAGATGAAACAGAACCTAGAAAGCTATGAGGTTGCAACTGATTTAGCACGATTATTACTACAGAGACTGGAAGGAGTTGGCAACCGAGGGCGTTATTGGACGGGTGTTAAGTGCCCACCATTTGCATGCGCGGGTGTGTCCGGGCAGGCGATCTCGCGGAAGCCGAGACGCCGCGCGCTGGCAACGGCCCGCGGCACACGGCACCGCTGTCATTAATCACCGTGTCTGCCTAATACGTTTCCATTCACAGCCCGTACACCATTTCGTATTTACTACGCTACGTAATTATTTTCTTCGACAACGGAACCTCCAAAAGTTCGTTTTCTTGTTGTCGGTCTGCACCGGCTTGTGTTGCTCCACTAAGTTTTAATTACATTAATTGTTTACGCCTCCCGGCCGCACCGAGCTTCTATTATATTAGAAGATATTAAAGTTCAGTAATATTTATAGTGGTAGTTTACGATTGCGAACTTTGAGGACATGTTTAATTACTGGCAAAGTAAAAGGTAGGGCGTTATCAGTCGAATATTTGGAAGCATTAATCTTGGGATTCATTCGTTTCCATTACATCTGTTTTGGATGATTAATGAAAGTGGGATTGCTATTTAAATTGATGTTTTTTACAGCTGGAGCGGACGTGATAATAACGAACACGTACCAGGCGTCTGTGGACGGCTTCAGGGAGCACCTGGGGCTGAACGCGACGGACAGCTGCGAGCTCATTCTGCGGGCCGCGCATCTTGCAAAGCGCGCACGCACTCTCTATTTAGAAGAATATCAAGACTACGCACAGAATGGTATGTTTCTGAGATTTTATTTAAAAATCGTAAACATTGGTTAGTTTTATAAGAAAAATTAACCAACTTTATTGTAAAAAAGGCACATGCTCACGTAGAAACGAATAATATAGAACTTTATTAATTAACAATTTGGATTTAAGTTTGGTTAAGATAAACTTATAATTATTTGTTAGGATGACTTATTAACAGGTTTATATATTCGTTCAGTATATTTTCAATGTATGTCTATAGAAACTTACTACAAAAAAATCAAGATGTCTCCGTAGTTAGGCGGGCTTGAACCCACAACCACCCGCTAACCGGTCGAGCGCTCATCCAATGGAGCTGTCGTTACATTCGTCTTTTTTAGTTGATTTTTTTCTAGTAAAAAAATCTTTAAATATAAAAATGTAGAAACGAAATGTTTTAAAAACAAATAAATATTTTTTACATCGGTTATAGTGTAAAGTAACTTACTTTACTATAAAGTTACACTAAATAACCAATAAATCAAGAATGTTTAATTACTAACAACACTAAGTTATCTGTAGACAATAAATAAAACTATGTCGCACTAAGTACCTAATTAGTTTTGAAGTAAAGAGGACGACAGACATTATACATATAAATACACTAGCTGACCCGGCCACGCGTTGCTATGTTATCTTATCAATTAAAATGAAAGCTATCCTATCTTTAAAGTTAGATCAAATAACAGATAGATGCGAAGTTTGATCAAAATCGGGTCAGTAGTTTCAGAGTCTATCCCGACCATACATCGTAATACGAGATATATAACCCAGATTAAGACTGCCACAAGTCAAAAATTAGGGATATTTAGTTTTAAATGCCAACTGATAGTATGATATGTGTTGAACATGGTGAAAAAGTGCCACAAGTCTAAAACGAATGTTTACAAAATGGAAGATACATATGGCACTCTAGGTTGGAAGAAATATTAAAAACTTAAAAATTTCAACTCTGGTTTTCTCAGTTTGACACTTTTGGACATGTGGCAGTCTTAATCTGGGTGTACGTATATATAAATATATTTATATTATATAAGATTTATATATTTATTATATAAGATATAAGTTTTATCTAGACAGATTGTGACAGTGTTTGACCGCGATGGACTCCGAAACTACTCAACCGATTTTGATGTATTTTTTCATTTTGCTGGATTTGTCTCGACTTAGGACAAAGGATAGCTTTAATTTTAATTTATAACACAGCAACGTGTGGCCGGGTCAGCTATTACTATAGAAATAAATATAGATAGATTCAGAAACATCAATAACGAACATAGCGATTTTACAAAATTGTACCTACTATTTTGAATCGACAGTTGGTCATTTTAC
The DNA here is from genome assembly GCA_927399485.1 of Calamotropha paludella. NCBI lineage: Eukaryota > Metazoa > Arthropoda > Insecta > Lepidoptera > Crambidae > Calamotropha > Calamotropha paludella. Next base: position 15,088,703 of record OV656807.1, on the reverse strand, counting down.
TATTAATAACGTTATTTATTACGCTAACGCTACTGAATAATCAAATGTTCGTATTTGTCATCCTGCATTATAATATGACCAAAATATTATAGTGTGCGACTTTTAGCAGTATTATGAAATCTCTACTCCTTTTCATTTTCTATCAACTGGTATTGAACACTAATTTTCGCTAATTATTGCGCTTTTTGTCAAATAGACATCGCCTTAAAGTAATTTCATTAAAAATTAAAACTTTATAAAAGATACATTCTTATGTTACTTATTATGTTATGTATCTATACTATATAAAAATATGATACAGACAAGTAATACTGAACTCTAAATATTGAGTTTTCGGAATGAAGATTATTCAAGTTCTAATATTTCGGTAGATTGACTTGCCGTTAACAGTGCATATTAACAGGATCGGCGTGCGACGCAAATGCGAACATGATTGCTTTAAAATGAACGATCGAACATGTCTCACCCAGAAACATATTGACGATCGAAATACGTAAAATTATTATAACGGCATGGTTCAATTTAAATTAGGTTCGTACCGATTACTTGTTGGTTATTAATGGCTGAGTATTAAATAAATTACCAATTTCTGTCACTGCTGTGTTTAATGGTATAGTCTGAATCTGCAATTTAATTTGACACGATAATGTTTTGTTGTTGGGTAAGTACTAAATTCTTCAAAATTAAATCACTTTAGTATTAAATTTGAAAGCTATAAGTTGGATTATCAGTGACACCGATACGAGTAATACCACTTCAATTGTGGAAATCGCAAGCATATCTCCCACTTCACTCATCTCGCTAGCTTTTATATTTAGAATTAGACTGAAAATCTTTGAAATGTTTAGCTATATTCGCTTAATAGGGTTATTTATCACGGCGGAGTTATGTTAAATGAAGATTACAGGGAGCACGATGGCGCAGTATTTGGCGCATTCAGCCTGCGGATTTAGGCTACTTTTGCAAGGTGAACAAAAGTTTATCTCAAGCTCCTCTGTGCTTCGGGAGCCATGTTAAAATTTTGATCCTGGCTGCATAAGCACTCATCAATCCGCACTGGATTATGACCCATTACTTGAATGTTTTGATCCCTAAAAAATCCTCTGCCCTATCAGAGGGGACAATACGTTAATAGTAATGATATCATGATTGCGCTTTGCTTGTGATAACTAATGAGTATACATCTAGGGAACAACTTATGGTAAATGTATCGGACCATCCTGCCACTTAGCAGATGGTCCTTTTACCTTTAATATTTCTTTAATTTGTGTATGTACAAGTGTATAACATACACACACACACGTGTGTGTGTAAAAGGCGTCTTTTTTCTTTTTGTCTCTTTCTTATTCTAACCCTGTCAGAATAACAGCGCCCTCCGTCTATTCTGCCCAGCTGTGAATGACACAGAAGTAAAATGCTGAGTCAGAGTATTTTTTGATCCCACACTTTAGTTTTAACTCTATAGTCCTTTGTATTTTTCACATCGTTCGTCCCTAATTGTTTTTCCTATTCTTGTATCCTCTGTGTGTGTGTCAATGAATATTTTTTCTTTCTTTCTTTTCTTTTTTTTACGGAAAGGTCCAAGGGAAGTTTTTCCATCGTACTAGGTGATCTGTGCCCTGAGACCGAGGTCTGATAAATGTTGGTCAAACTTTGTATATATTGCAGAAGCCTAGTAAAAGATACAACACCAGTCGAGATCAAAGCATTACCCATACTAACACATAACAATGATTTGACAATTAACAATCGCAATACATTATAGAACTTTTATCATAATACAAATAAATGTAAACTGTTCTAAGAAATCAACTGATATTAATATTATTATTAATATTAATATATTAATATTAATTATTTAGTTTTTACCCTTCAGCGTATATTACACATTTGAATAAAATACTTTTTTTACGGATTTTGCGCATAATTTATTTTATATTTAATCCTGGCCTTTCAACTCCTTTACAGGGGCCGTGATCACAGGATGACTAAGATAATGGTCGTCATATATTTTCTAATACCTTCACAATATTTTAATCGGGTACGTTCCTAATTGTTAAAATTTTATATCAATCAAATTGTTTTATTTCTACATTTTATTAAGTATTAAATTCTCACTACGATTTCATTGTATACTACTGAGTCTACTACCAGTTCCGAAATTAGGAGCCCCTTCCGAGAAGAACTGGCGAAAGAAAATCGGGCAGCTGGACCGACCTCTACCTTACTGTTATTATTTGTAAAAAGAGGTAACTACATCATCATCTTGCAATGGGTGTCTTTGGAGGTATTAATTTTTTGATGATTGGATCCCAAGCAGGTGGAACGCAATCTTCGTCTTTGCCGCACTGATTAAGAAATAATGAGCGCACTTTAAGAGTGTCATTTTCTGACACTTCTGCAGCATACAAAGCACACAGAAGTCTTTCTTTATATTCATTTCACGTATCACCTTTAGGGTCGGATTGTCCAGGAAACACTATATTTGCAATATTTGACGCCATAGTCCCTTAAAACATTAATTTTCCTCGGTCGCCACTAAAAGATACAATACCAGAAAAGATCAAAGCATAACTGACTTATTCTCCGATTACCCACACCAACATATAACAATAATTTGACAATTAATAACCTCAATACATAATACTAAGGAAACTGTTTTTTGCGCAATGTTCGATTCCATACCATTTCACCCACGTAAAATAGGAAAATCTCGCATGCTGTTAATATATAATATTGTTATAATAAATAACACGGAGGTCACAATATCGGACATTCTAATAACATAAGACACGTAATGTCATAAGAGATTCGCCACGAAAAAATGTATAATTTATCATCACAATATTTTGATAACCCGTTTGCCTACTAATAAATTACCATTTCTGGGGATAAATTACAAAAGAAGAATTATCTTGTACTAAAAGGTAAAAAAATAAGAAACTTTTTCTGTTATATTTATACCGCCTCATTACCTTTCCTTTCAATTTCGCACCGATCGATCGCCATCTGAATGCTTTTATCTGATCGCATCTTCAACATTTTCGTATAGAGGCGCTTTTCAATTATATTTTAATTTAGTTGGTATACCTTTTTTACATTTCTCAACAACTTTTAGTACAATCTAAATGCACATTCAATATGTTTCATAGCTAATAAAAATAGAAATTAATAGCTCTATGTTTAGGAAGTATAATTATTCCCTATTCAACTAATTCGTCAAACACAATTTTCCAAAGTATGTACAAACTTTTTTTATCATAGATGTATATACCTATCGTAGGTATATATTGTAGAATTGCTTAGTTCAAAACTGTCTGTAAAGACAATGCCAGTGTCAGTAGGCTTGTTTGTACACTTCCGTTATTTATTCGTTGCGGAGAGTATAGAGATCAGTAGGTTGATTTCTGATGAGGTTACACCTCAGTGTTTGTACCGAAATGAATTTATAAATAAATTTAGCCCCGTTGCGTTGCTCTTCCAAACGCGATCACAGTTAATCCTCTCAATTAGGATTATAAATCCCATTACACTGGCAAAGAGAATAAAACTGTGGACTTAATAATGTACGGCCTTTATCCAAGATCGCAATACTTTCTTTCGTATTTTTAGATGTTGTTTGCTTTCTTGAATGGTATTGGAAAAAAGCATAATAATTTATCACAACGCATCGATTGGACAAGAAGTTTTATTTATTTACTTAACTTCCAGCAATTATTCAATTTATCCTAAAATAAATTAAGATACAACTTTGTATGAATTTAAAAATATGTTGAATGTACTAGCATCGTCAAGTATTACTATGTAACCATTTCACTTGCAATATTTGCTTAACATAGTTAAGAACTTTACCTAAATGATATGAGGAAACTACAAACTACACTTGAATGATGTCAGCTACATATATTTATTGCTTTAATATTTTATTTATTTGGGATCTAGTAGAATAATTGGTGTCACAGTGTCAAAGAATCATGAAATAACAGTTGATATGAAAAATAATGTCTCATTATCAAAGAATCAAGTCGTGCTTTTACTCAGATGAGACTCAATTAAAAAGTTTAGTTTTAAGATATAAAAAATCAGTTGCAAGATATAAAAAAGATCATTAAGACAAATATTACTCGCAGTTCATAGCGATACGATCTACCAATATTGGATTTCGCTATTCCAGTATGATCCTATCAAGTAGATGGTTGAGTTCGACGTTTTCCTCTGTTATATAAATTTTGTGGGCGTTGGTGAAACTAGAAACTTCTACCTTAAATTTAATTTATTAATAACATTTATAAAATTTCAAGAATGTTTGCATTTTCGTGTAAACAAAGATTTCCCGGGCCCGCATCCCAAGGGTCGGGTGCAAGCACGCATTAATTACTTTGCAGGGGTTGAAAGGCACCCGTATAGTTGTTAAAATACGGAAGTAGGTGACACGCAAACATATCATAATTAAAATATTCCTTCTATGGTATTTTATCCATAGCTGTTATTTAATTATTTAATATACTTACTTTGAATAACAAATTACTAGAAATAAGTTAATATCCTAAAAAATAGGTTGTCTCATATTATAAATTATTTTAATGGGAAAATACTAGCACAAATTGACTCGGTTCATTAGTTGTTCTCAAGCGGGATAACTTGTGACCCTAGTCGATATTTTTTTTCGGTATTTTTTTATTCAAATAATTTATCATATATGATAGCATGGAAAATGCAAAAAATATATAAAATACATAAAAAAATATTTTTGCTTTCATTTAACCAAGCTTAGTATTTAGGGTAGCCATAGAACTTTTTATTTTTTATAGTATACTAGCTGCTATAGTAATTAGCCTAGCCCAAAGTAAACACTATAAGGCTTGTGTTATGGATTCTAGGGTAACGGATAGACCTACATGTACAGGGTCATTATATAAACACCATACAAATTTATATATTACTAGCTTTTACCCGCGGCTTCGCCCGCAATTTTTTTTTCAATAAAAAGTATCCTGTATCCTATGTTACTTCTAATGCCTCCAAGAATATATGTACGAAGTTTCAAGATGATCGGTTTAGTAGTTTTTGCGTGAAAGCATAACAAACAAACTTACATTCATATTTATAATATTAGTAAGGATATTCTTTGAAGAGAGTAACGGAGTAAGTATTTTTTCTTTTAATATCACTCAGTACTAAAATATTTAGTTAAAGCGTGTAGTAGCACATGATTACATGACCCCTCCCCCGCCACCCCGCCGCCGCCGCTCCCCGCCCTCCCATATTTCATTGATACATAACAATGATTGTCATAAGTTGCAAATTTTCCCTTCATACTTTTTCGGGCTTAGGCCCGTCAAATTGCAGAAGGTATGAGTTGTTTTCTAATAACAGATAAAAACTTTGAACGTAAAAGTAAGCCATACTTTTTGCAATAAGGCGTATTCAAAAAATCTGAATCAACTGAGGTACAAGAATTGGTTGGAGTATAGCAAAGGCTGTGCAAGCCGTCTAGAACTTGGATTTGTTTTCTAACTGAAACATACAAAACTAAGAGAATTATTAACAACGGAAACTAAAGAAAACACAAGAATCGCATACGCAATTCGAAAATCGGATTAAAAAGCAATAAATTCAGTCATAAGACATTTCAATAATTTTCCTAGTCCTAAACATTAACACCGCCCATTTAATACTAATCCGAAGCCGGAGGAAAAATTAGTAAGAGTAAAATAATTATTAGATTTTATAATTTTTGATAATTTTTTTTGAAGTATAAACGCCCTGTACACCCTTTGCTATTCTCCAACCCAAAAATTAATTAAAGAACCAATCATAATGCACTTACATAAAGTTTGATAACAATCGTTTTAAGAGTACCTTATAAACTGTTCAAAATGTAGACCATTTCTCTCCAAACAGAGTCTTGGACGTTTACGAACTTTGTCTTTAATTTTATTAAGCACTACAGTGTCATTTTTCACTTCGTCAAATGCACGGATTATTTTTATTTTTAGGTCCTCGAGGCTTTGGGCCTCCTCCACATAAACCCGCCGTTTAATTACGCCCCACAAAAAAAAGTCACAAGGCGTGAGGTCTGGTGATCGGGGCGGCTATGGGACGGGGCCTCCACGACCGATCCAGCGATCACCATGTTCGGTGTTTAAATAATCGCGAACTGCGGCCGCATAAGGAGGTGGTGCTCCATCTTTTTGGAAATAAAGCACGCGATTTTGAATAAGCGCGAGTGGCACTTCGTCCATAAAGTCGGATATTACAGTGCGTAACATATCAAGATACGTGCTTCCGGTTAATAAAGAACGGCCCCAGTACTTGGTTACCGATAATACCCGCCCACACATTTGCACTAAAATGCACTTGATGATAGTTCTCTCTTATCACGTGGGGGTTCAGGAACGATTACCAATGCTTGTTGTGTTGGTTATACAGTTCCACGCGAGTGAATAAAGATACATCAGTCCATAAAATAACAGCACCAGAATGTTCAATCAGCTACTCACAAAAGGCACGGCGAGGCACGGCATCTGCTTCACCTAAAAACTGCACTTTCTGATAGTGATAGGGGTGCATGGTAACAGCGTTAAGTAATTTCCACACCACGGGTTAACTTACGCCGAAGCGTCTTGCGTGCTTGCTCTGGGATTTCGATCAAAGGAATCAAAGATTTCGTCTTCGATTTCAATTGCAAGTCTCCTTCCACCACCTCCTCGAGCGTGTGATGGTGTCGTAAATTGTCCGTGGTCAAATAAGCGTTGATTCGCAGCTAAAATGGGTTGACGAATCGGTGTTCTAGCATTTACGAAACTATTTAGAAGACGAGAAAGACATTCAGCTTCGAACAGTGCACGGGCGCCGTTTAAGCTTTCCCCGCACACCAAGCACCGTACCATCTCGTAATACTCGCGGTGTGAATACAAACATTTTGTTAGGTAGGTATTTATGTGATGTAAGCGCGCAAGACATAGGTCGCGGAAAGTTCTCGGGTGACTGATTTCTTTATAATAATAATAATATTTCTTACATTCACACCAATTAGCCTAGCCCAAAGTTAGCACTATAAGACTTGTGTTATGGATGCTAGGGTATCGGATAGACATACATTTATCATACATAAATAAGTAATATTAATAGAATTGTATATAAATACCCATGACTCAGGTACAAATGCTCGTATTCATCACACAAAAATCTGTCCCTTCCGGGATTCGAGCCCAGAATTGTCGGCGTTCGGTTACACTAAACAGTCGTCAATATTCAACGCTGATGTGGGCTGAGTAGGTGCGAGACAGGATGGGATTATAAGGTACTATCCATCGATTATCTATTTCGTGTCTGTTTTAGTTTGTTGTGATACCGCCATCTGCAGAGGATCGATTCCGATATTTAGGGTATCACCTGTTTGTGACCCCTTTAAAAATGTGCGAGGGTATTTCCATTGATAGGTTTGCAAGGGCTATGAAACATAGTGGTCGATACAATTTCATAAAGGGCTGTATCCACTTTGAGATTAGGTATCTCTGCACAAATTATACTGTCGTTGGACTCTGGCCTTATCTTTTCATCAAGCCAAAAAGTATGTATATGAGGGAGACCTCTTGTCGGCCACTCCACTGAGTACATTTGGCACTTAGTTGTCCCTAATATGCTAGCTTTCGTTAGGAGTTTGATTATGTGTTTTACTTTAATGTGAAAAATCCTCTATATCAGATCGTGTCTGACCTAAGACTTTTATCCTTGTTTTAAGTATTTTAAGTACTCTATTGGGATTACATGCAAATGTAATCTGGCCGTCTATAGTGGCGCACGTAAGTCAAAGCATTTTGTGTACGCTCGTGCATGTAGCGATGTCCTCCCGTGAAAGAAGAAGGCTGAACAACTATATTTAAATGCACAGAAATAAATAATCTGAAAAAGTGAACATTAATCAAGTAGCATAAAGCGCAAAAAAACGTGCATTCAATACGTGCGACAGCGACAACGCCCTCATGTGACTGCTGTGTCTTCGAAACAATTTATGGTTCCAAATTTTTTCGTTTGTTAAATCTGAAATGTCACTCATTTCTTTCTTTAGTAAAGATTTGCATTTGTGATTATAATAGATAATAAAGATTTTGTATAGGGGTTTGGGAAAATTCAATCTATAGTTTTAATATAGACTAGCTGACCCAGCCACGCGTTGCTGTGGCACAGTAATTTTAAAGATTTTTTTTTAAATAAAGTAGCATAAGTTACTCCTTATTCCATCAGTTACCTGCCATAAAAGTCCCGTCAAAATCGGTCCAGCCATTTCAGAGATTAGCCGGAACAAACAGACAGACAGACAGACAGTTATTGAATGATGAAATTGTAAAAAAAGTTATTTTAGTGTATGTACCGTATATATATTCATATGCATGTTGTAAAAAACGGTTATTTCTATATTACAAACAGACACTCCAATTTTATTTATATGTATAGATTACAGAAAACGATGATGAATGTGGGGTGAAAATAATTCGCATCAAAATTAAAAAAAACTACTTTAATAATGATCTTTGTACTTCTTTCGAAGGTTATTAAGATATTATGTTATGTGATTGCGTAAACATTGCATATTTATTGCGATAGCAGCAATCGCTGTTGATTTGCTGTCAATTTTTGAAGAGTTCGGTTGTCTATCTCCGAAACTTATCATCATATACAAATGAAATTTAAATAGGACCATATCGAAATAAACCCATTTCAAACAAAAAAGAATTTTGCAAATCCATATTTACAATGTGTTACAAAACCCCCGGTAAAAATATAATAAATTATCAAAGCGAAAAATATTGTCAACCCTTATAAGCTGTCACTGCATAGAACTGAAGTTATCATAGATTATTTAACAGAGTGTACTCTTTAACGGATATTAAGATTTTCATTCGAAAAGGTTTGCAAACTAAATAAGAGGAATTAATGAAAAGGCGACTTTCCTGTGGCCGACAGGAATTCCCTCGACAACCAAAGGCACATGGTGTTTCAGCACGATGGAGCTCGGGCAAATTTTGCTCGCGAGGTTTGAGAGTATCTTAACGGTCGCTTTCCGCGAGGATGGATCGGCGGTGCGGGACTTCTTGTTATGAGGTTATGTGAAGGAAAAGTCTATTTCTCCGGTTGTCCAACTATTTTAGATATGGAGCAGCGTTTAAGATCTGTTGTTCAATAACACCGACGATGGTGCGAAATGCCACACAAGCCATATCCCGACGAGCGAGGTTGTGCATTGAGCAAGGCAGAGCACCAGTGGCGACGCGTGCATATAACACGATTCCCATCGGGTTGCCTTGGCGATCACTAATAATTTTTTTATTATTTTCAATAATAGCTTACCCCGCTTTGTAATGTAAGCCGAAGTTCAACGGCTTTCGGATTGCAAACGCCATAATTACATTGCGCGCTTTGTAAAAATATTCTTCTATATCCCGTATACAAGATACGCAATGTATTTGAAATAGCAAACGCACACAAACACAGTTTACAATCATATGACGCGACAAGTGCGACGCGGTCCTCCGCTGCGGCAACCCGATCAAAATATTGGGAATTTACAAATGCCAAATGTATGCAAATCACTCACACATACATAAACAAATACATGCAAAAGCCTCGTAATAATTGTTTATAGATAACTCGATCTCGGATAGCCTACCAATCTTTATTTGTCTCACGTTAAGGTTTCGTTTCGCTTGAGCGTCTAGTTTCGCGCGACCTCGACCTTGAGGCTGACACTCGCTTGCAGCGTTGCCAACATAACGGATTTCCCCTCATATCTAGCGGATTAGGGCTATGAAGATACGGAACAAAAAGTATTTTGACGGCTAACGGATTGTTTAGCGGAATTTGAAAAAGATTATTATTTAAATAAAGATAGATTTATTCTTATATTTCAAATTACAACAATTTTTTTTCAAAAATCAAAGCTAAATTTTTGTTTCTGTTATGTCAATTCTACTGCGTAAATACTATTCATGTACCAAAGATACTGTCTACGACATACATGTACAAGAATTTCTCTTGTTTTAGACAAGGTAGCAGGAGGCAAAATAATGATGCGAACTCTGTCACACTTTAAACATATTTGTATTGTTCTTTTTTTGTTTAATTATATTGTTATTTTTTTGATAAAAAAGTGATCTTATGGATTGTTGCACTTGATTTTTATTAAACTTGAATTATTATTTTATTTCGCTTGGTAATTCGACGGATTTTACTGACGAGAAAATTGCGAGATTTAACGGATTGCTAACGGAACTTCGTTATGAAGTTGGCGGAATTTCAAAATTATTATTGGCAACACTGCTCGCTTGATTGATCACAGATTACTCATTACGCGGTCACGGACAGCACGGGTAATTTATGCTATAAATTAGCATTTATGTGAATTATTGTTTATGTGAATGAATAGATGTGAAAAATAAGTGAAATTTTACTTGCCGAGTGTTGTGTTAGTCTGTAATAAATAGTTTGTTTCGTTTCCTCGTAAAGGTTTGTCTTTATAGTTTATTTAACTTTGTTATTTGTCGTGACGCGGTTAGACGAGAAATGGCGGCATTGATACAAATTGACTGTTGTCTTACAGATTACTTATTAAATGACTTAACTTCGTTCTCCAATCAATCTTTCGAAAATAAAAAATATATCATAAAAAATGGACGGGCTTGTCCCGATATAAAAATTGATTATAGGCGTAAAGACGGATTTTTCAAACATTTTCACAGTTCTATGTATGATAAATACAATTGGTTAACGGGCAGTTGCAAATTAAATAAATTATTTTGTTTTCCATGTTTGTTGTTTTCCGATACAAACAGTGCTTGGAATAAAACGGGTTTTTCAGACATTAATAATTTGACAAATTCGGCTAGGAAACATACTCAAACTGAAAAACATTTACGCAGTTGTTTATTATTACACGATTTTGGAAATAATAGAATAGAAACATTTTTCGGTAATAGTTATGAAGCCCATAATCGAAAAGTGGAGCGTAATCGAAACTTAATGAAACGTTTAATTGACACTGTTGTTCTTCTTGGAAAACAGGAGTTATCTTTCCGCGGCCATAGTGAAAAATTAAATTCAGACAATCGTGGCAATTATGTAGAAACATTGTTTTATTTGAGTAAGTACGACAGCGTTATAGACTCTCATCTTGATCAATGTTCATCTAATTCACACTCCGTGTTTACCGGTCTCTCGGGAGACATTCAAAATGATCTTATACAATGCATCGCGGCGGTAATTTTAGACGAGATTAGGTCTGAGATTAGCCAAGTTAAATTCATTTCAGTCATGATAGACGAAACCCCAGATGTTAGTCATAGGGAACAATTATCAGTCATATTTCGTTATTTAACCGAAAACGGTCTGGAGGAAAGATTTGTAGGTTTTTACGACGTTAGTGAAAGCCGGACAGCGGCTGTATTAGCGACTCAGTTGCTTAATATTCTTGAACAATATCGATGCAAAGACAAATTGATCGGTCAGACATACGACGGTGCGGCCGTTATGTCAGGTGAACGCGGAGGCGTTCAGTCTTTAGTACGGGGTCAATGCCCTCTCGCACGTTTCGTACCGTATTATGCTCATATACTTAATTTGGTTTTAAGCAAATCCTTGGAAAATATTTCGGAATTAAAATCATTTTTTGGTCATATCAATGGAATTGTCAGGTTTTTCAACAAATCGTCGAAGCGGTCAAATCTTTTAAAACAGTTTTCCGACCGTCGTATGCCTGGAGTAGCTGAAACGCGATGGCATTATCATTCACGCATTATTAATGTTATATTTAATTGCAGGTTAGATATGATTGAAACGTTTAATCATATATTAGATGATCCCCAATCGTGGGATGTTGATTCTGTATCCATGTCGGAGTCGTTTGTAAGTAAATTAGAAGATATGCAATTTTGTTTCCTTTTACATGTTTTTTCGGAGATTTTTGCCAGAACTGACATTTTATTTGCTTTGCTTCAAACCAAACAAGTCGACATCGAAACCTCAGTTAGAGAAATAAATGCATTTCAATCTTGGATGTCAGAAGAGTTTTTAAAGCAATTTGATTTTATTTTCAGTAGTATTCAGGAATATTGTGAACCACCACGACGACGCCGGCGGCTGGATACAGAAATTGACTTAAAAACACAATACAAGCGTTTATTCGTTGAAATAATAGATAACATCAAAAGCCAAATAAACTCCCGTTATTCATCTTTTCAGAACTTAACTTTTCTTGATTTAGTCAACAAATCGAAATACGCGAGTTACCGTAGTAGTTTTCCTGAGGAAAGCGTGTCTAAATTAATATCCGAATTTCCAAATATATTTGATTTTCACGCCTTAAAAAACGAATTAAAAGTTTTATACAGTACTTCATCAATTAGTAATTTAGATGTTTACGAACTTTATTTATATCTTTTTAAATCCACGTTGAATGAAGCTTTTCCTCAGCTTTTAATTTTATGTCAAATTATTTTGACTCTTCCCGTATCGGTGGCTTCCGCGGAAAGGTCGTTTTCGGCATTGAAGCGGATTCATACTTATACACGAAACAGCCAAAGTGAGGCAAGATTATCAAATCTCGGAGTAATATCAATTGAAAAACATCTATTGTTAAAATTGCAACAAAAAAGCGACTTTTATGAAAGGATTCTGGCTCATTTCGTAAAGAAAAACCGTAGAATTATGTTAGAATACAAATAAAATAATTTATAATTTAAAATCATGTATAAATAAATAATTTATCAAAAAAAATGTTACGTAAATTTATCGGGTTATAGAATATATATATGGCGAAGACAGACGACAAACGACAAGTAACAAAATAAAAACATCCAATATTTCTACTGATATTTATTTGCTAGCTTATGCCTGCGATTTCGTATGTGTGGAATTCAGGCCATGTTGATTGTTCTATTCCGTGTCCAAGGCTACATGCATGCCAAATTTCATCCAAATTCGTTAAGCCATTTTCACGTAATTAAGTAAAAACATTCACCATTTGTAATAATATAGTTAGTAGAATATGTTCAGCAAGTGAAGTTTCACTTATTTTTGGTTCTTGTTTTTCTATATATTATAACCCCTGTGCGAGTGACGTGTGCTTAAAACGGCTTTTTTCAAAGCCACTTTTATCATACTCGACATGCACTGTTCATATAATACCAGTGATGTCATGTATGGTGAAGGTGGTGAACACTAACAACTGATAAATTGCATACAACGCACGCAACGCAAGCAAATCACCAAACCTAACATTTCGTCGTAGTTATGGAAAAGGTAAACTAACACAACACATGAACACACTCAGGTCAGGTATGTAATTTATTGCATATTTTTTTATAATATGATATTTTGTTTAATTACGCATTAGCCGTTTTTTGGTCCGGCTTTACCTTCCTTTTTTTTCACCCCACGCCACTGCAGAGCACACTTTGAGCCGTTTCAGTAAATTTGTTGTTCGTTACGAAAAAGTTAGTGTTAGTTTAGGTTAAAAAGACCTAGCATAAAGTACCTATGTCAAGTCTTTTAAAATTTTCTTTGACTTGTAATATCGATCTGAGCGGCTTCTGTACATTTTGTTTTCGACTCTATGTCGTTCCGCGGATATTAGGTGAATATGTTCATAAATATTCTGTGTTATTTGCACTTTAATTATATGGAAATAGGGTTGGCACATAAATGTTTTTTTTAGTAATTTTGGCGGTAAGGCAAACTGCGATACTACGGCTTTTAAATATTATAAATTGTCTCTTTATAAGAGACCATTTAACCCCGTTAAAGCCTTGATACCCCGTTTTACCCCCTTAGGGGTTGAATTTTGAAATTCCCATCTAAATGAGTATCTACGTCCTTAATGGAATTGCCTTTAAAAATATGAGGATCTTAGCAATTTTAGTTTCTGATGAGTTTAGATCTATTCCAAGATAAAATAAATTAACAAATTTGTGTATAACTAACTTTTTTTGATAAGGATAAAGATAAAGATTCCTAAAATGTGCCAAACTATAAAAATATTATTCACTTTATAGTGATCATAACATTTTAATCCGCACATCAGCTACATCATTATTTTTGCAAAGAGTTCAATATTTTTTCACAATTTCAAGCAAACCATCAAAAGATTTTACTGACATCCGAAAATAGTTTTTTTTTTTATATAACCTTAGCCTTAAATAAAATTATGCCAACGCACTTTGAGTCATTATATCTTGTAAAATTGGTTGCACCATATATAGCCTTTCTATATAGGTACATTGTTTACTTCTTTGCCATCAACGGTACGAAAACCAAAACCCAACCGCTTTGTCGTAATTCATGTCGCAGACTGCCACACAAAGGAAATTTCAAACGCGCCTGTCTACTCGCACGGAAAACGCACCATCTGGACAAACTCTTAATTGTTTGTCATAAAACATTCACGCGTCCGATACAGGCACAACTATCATATTGAGATCATTTAGCCATACCAGTAGCTGAATTATAGGTACAGTAAGTGAAATTGCCATTTTAAAAGTTATCGTTTTAACGATAGAGAAGACAGATTCACAAATTTAAGGTCTAGGTGTGCCTATTGGGATCAACTACAGTCCACTAACCGCTAGGCTACTAAACATTTTTGCTACCTTTGATAACAACAATCAATACTGTAAACAAATATTTCTATTCTATTCGATAAATGTGTTTGCCAGAAGATGCAGTATTTAGCCTAGCATGAGCTAATTTTTGAAGCGAAAACTTCTTTAGCGGCGTTGTGCACTTTTTGGGATGGGTAAAAAATGTTAAACTCGAGTCAGGACACGTGACCTGATTGCGGTCGCGGCGCGGCGTAGGAGAGGAAGTAATATTCGCCTCTCTTTCTACCGCGCGGTGAAAATGTATGCCTGCTCCTACTGTTTCGTTTAAGCGGCGCAGGGCGTTTGCGCGAGTGTGCGTGTGTGTTTGTTGTCGTGTTTGTGTACGATAGCGCAATAAATGAATATTGTATTTTACCACATAAATGATAGTAAATTTATACGGATAATTAAAGCAATTCGTGCGAAATTATTCCCTAACCATTCCAAAATATCGAAAATGCACAACGTTAATGTTCATGTTTTCACTTTGACGGCACTCCCGGAGTGCAACCCGTTATTTACTTTTTTCATCTTTTTTGTAGTGTATAATTAATAAGTTCATATTAATTATATCGCATTACTATTTTAAGCATCGCGATGTTTTACAATTTATCAAATGGAATTTGTTAAACGGTAATTGCTATAGTGGATTCAACCAAACACTCTGAATCACAACATTAGACGTATATTATGATAAATGTAATTATATGTATTTGTGAAAACCATCCTAGTATTTTTCAGCTATAATAAGCATTAAGTTACGGTATTTGGCCTCGTTTGTGCGTATAAGATATGTGTGTTTTTGTGTTTATTTAAAACATGTTTGACAGTCATGTTAGAGATATATGAGAAGCCAAATTAACATAACTTACGTAAGTAATAAACTTCATTTATTTATATTAGAAATGGCAGATTTAATGTCTGAGAGCATTCTGTATTAATTAGCCATTGGATTACCATTTTGAGAGTTGAACGAAGAAAATTGCTTTACATATAAAAATCTAGCAGTTTAATCGTCAAATAACAACAAATAAATGACAAAAGTTAAAAAAAGCACTCAAAATAACTAAACCTTTATAATTTAAATTTAATATTTACCAACATAATTGAGGAAATCGGTAGTTGTTATGCAAGGCTGGAAAGTTGAGGTTTGGCCGCTAGTTACCTCTATTGAAACCTGAGCAAGCGAAGGATTTTAAAGGTACGACACGCTAAAAACTTTGTTGCCGATCAAAACACACAATTTTTCACCTATTCTTCACCCAAGAGCGAGACAATTTTTTTTGTGCAAGTAAAATAGCTTTAATAAAATGGTAAATTGGTTTATTTGAATAAAATTTTTAAAGTTAAATTGCAACAATCAGTGATGATGAATGTATTTTTTTTATTAATGTGAATCGACTTCTTAGTCAAAGTATTCTTATACTTAGACACTTTGACAGTTCTTTTTCGGTTGCGGTCCGAAATCCAATCATATGTTTATGAAATTTCACCCACCATACATTTAAAATTCTTTTACTAAACAAGTAGTATGTTCTAAATATTATTTATTCTTCTTGTTTTAATGATTTAGGGAATTAAAATAATTTAATAAAACCAAAACGGAATATTACGGTATTAATTGAAATAAGAATAAAAAGTTATAAACATTATAATGACATATTGGAACGTACCATGTGTGTTTTTCTTTGAATAGAAAAGTTCCTTATTTAAAAGACTTTTCCACGCTTACTGATAAAACGCAATTTTTCACGCAGAAATTGAATGACAAACCAAACTTTTCCGAGCTTGAGTGAGGTAAAAAATATATTTTAACAATGAAGATTTTCAATGTTTTTCTATTTCATTTTCACCAAATATTACGTTGAGCTGTAAACAGTCCTAGAAACGATTCTACGAGAAACGAATTCACACTTCATTACCTTCACTTCTCATTTACTGGTCGGCTTAAGCTGGCGAATTAAAAAAGGGCATTTGCGAATGTCAAGAAAATTAATCCTGTCCTACTTCCGCTGGGTTAGACTCTTATTTATAATGTGTCATTAATTACTTACTATTTTGATTACCTACTACTTCTTGTATAAGTGCAGTTACGTGTGAAACTTTTGGTGAGAAGTTACTAACAAATAGTAGTTGTAAACTAATACTGGTGGATGCTGAAGAGTACAGATGCAGCCGGGACCAAGAGCTTACCGTACTTTACCATAACACGAAGGAGTTCGTGTTAATAAATTTTTGGTCATTCATTCAATTACTGGCCTTAGCGAACATAGCTTTCTTATAACGTCCGAAATCTTAGGCCGATCAAAAAAACATTAGTATTCTTTAACAAAACGACGAAGTCGAATAATTCTGATAGAATTTAAGAATATAGCTTTTTCGAATTAATTCCGTAGAGAATCTGTGTCAATTTTTTATATTGATATTTTTGAAATCCAAAATGTAGGTTTCTGTTTCAATTTTTTTATAATAAAATCACAAATTTGAGAATTCTAGCCTCGACCGAAATAGTACTCACAACGCCCTTTAAGGCTCGGCATCTGAATTTGACCGCATAATTCGTGTGATAAATATCGCACATTACCTTAAACTTTTATGTCCTATGAATATTTCTTAAATAAAACCACTATTTTAATGGTCAAACTAGAATATTATTTTATACTCTTAAAATAACGGTCACAAAAAAATTAGCAGAAATTGGTATTTTTGGACACACACCACTGGCAACAAGTGGGATATTTTTACCCCATTTAACACTACTGTCAAGTCAACATAAGGGATATTTTTCCAATTTGTTACCAGTGGGATCTCGTGACACTGGGAATAAGTGTAACTATAAAACAATTTTTACTAGAAAAAAAATCAACCTCACACAGTCCAGGCGACTCCTCCTCCAATTAAACTACCGAGACACAAAACCACGTGACATGTTGAATGTACTCAAGTGTTTCTTATTTATTTACTTAATGACTATATTAAGTATCAGCGCTGTATTGTCATATCCATTATGTTCACTTTAAGCTTCTTCAACATATTTTAATATATAATTCTTTTTTTTTTCAGATAATGTACCTCTAGTAGTTGGTTCAGTGGGTCCATATGGCGCTCATTTACATGATGGCTCCGAATATAACGGCAGCTATGCTGACACTACATCCGTTCAGGTAGGTATTGCAATTTGTAGTTGGTGTTTAGTTAGTTATTTCTCTTTTGGTTATAGACAAAAAGGCATTTTTGAATATAAGTTAATGCATATAAGTTTGGATTGACCCATAATTATCTGTCTTTGTGAAATATCTTTCTATAGATCTTGTTATTCAAGAAAAGAAATATTTATAATTTTTACAAAATTTACTGATTATAGAAAAAAAACTTGCAGAGTTTTTCGAAAGGTAAATTTATGATGTTTAAAAATTACGATACAATACAAAACAAATATACTATATTGCGTACAGACCAAAAATACAAAAAAAGTCAGAACAACAAAGAATTAGAATAAAACCGCACGGTAGTTCAGTGGGCAGTTTTATCGCTTTAAGCAATTTATACCAAATAACCTTTTTTTATGTAGATAAATATCGAGTAAGTAACGAGTAAGTAACTTTCAGAAATAAAACTAGAGATTATTTTTTATCAAAGTAAAAAAATGGTAAAGACTTTGAAGATATAATAAGTAAATCATAAGATATATCAATATATACATTCCTTAAAGCCCACACCTTTTCTGTTTAATCCAGAACATACTACGTATACTTTCTTATGTTTGGTCAGATTTTAAATGCTCATGGATTATTTTCCAACACTCCTGTTAGATTTTCTGTCTTTCCTTGTTGCATTTAAACAACTCGTAGCATCCAGTCGTCGGGCATTCATTTTATTCACGAATCCTTTTCTTTTAACATCATCTAAGTATTGTATAATAATATTTTTCAGTGAGCACTAAGGCCTTTACACGTAATTACATGACATTAAAAGCAAAATGCCACCGAAATTCTTTTGAAAAACATTTTATATTTCTTTTTCTTATAAGATTTAAAGTTTATCCTCTTTAATAAATACAAGTAACCAAATAAAAAAACTGGAATGCAACCTAGGTATGGGCATTAATCGTCATCTTATATTTCAATATGGTTTAGGCAAAAAGTATGTTTATTTAACGAAACCAACCAAGTCGACAAAAGTTAGTACCTAAATACCTATTTACTTATTTCCTAATGTGCCTTAAACGCAATCAGATAACTTTGGATGAAATTTTTTGTTCCAATATTGACTCTCCTAGAACAACTCTACCAAACGATATACGTACTAAAGTTAGGTACTTAATTCAGGAGCGAACAAGTACAATACAAATCTATAAATACCTGAGCCGCTGGAAAAGCGTCAGAGAAGAGACGAACGACGCTAGTTGTAATTACCCACACTTGTACGGTTGTGTGGCGGATTACACAGCGTAGGGACAGCGTAGTTATTTGGAGTTACAACGACGAAATTAAACTTTAGAAAAATAGTTAAATATGCCAAAATGGACGTAAACGTGGTTTACGTTAGGAGTAACAAAGATAGAAATGAATTTCCGATCAATTGGCTCTAGATAGCGTCAGTGTCATTGTGGAAGTGAGCTATTTTGCTATGTTTCTGGAAGAACAGCGTCTGTAAAGCCGGTTCCGCTGGAGTCTTCGCCAAATGTGTATGTGTATTTGGAGAAACTTTGGTAATTATGACTCTTGAGACACGCTCTAACAATGATGTAACTACACTGAAATTAACGTGGCAAGTCAGATACAAATGTCGTAGGATCTTGGACATTGATAGAGACGATACAGATGTCGAAGGTGGTAGGGATTTTTCCCCAGCTGAAAGTGATGACGACTATTATAGTATTCGCTATTGAGTATGACTAGACAAAAACACTGTCGTCCTCTTCAATTTTCTCATCTACATGTTTAAAATCCAATTCATCCAACTCGTTTTCGACCAGTAGCAGCACGTCGACACAACGCAGTGCACTCTTGGCACCAAATAACATTTCTAAAGGAAGCCACTAAATCAACCCCAACCATATTTTAATTCACAGTAGTGCAGAAGATTAAACCATTTAGTAAAGTATTTTTGAATTAAAATGAACAAAACTATAATTTCTACTGAGTTTGTCTAATAATTTAGTTTCAATTTGTCAAAAATGTAAGGTTCCTATTAAAAACGAGTTAGGACTTCAAGTTAAATTCTAAATCAACAATGACGAAATTATACCTCCCTGAAAGTATTTATGTCTATATCCAGGTATATGTAACGTTCAGTGTGAAGATAATAAGTAAACACTAGACACACATTGCAAGATCTGGTGATGTAGTAAGCTCTTTTTGCAAACGATAACAGTAAGATGGAGGTCGGTCCCCCTACCCAAGTTTCTTTCACCAGTTCTTCTCGAAGGGGCCTCCCAATTTCCGAAAAGGTAGTAGATTCAGTAGTATACAATGTAATCGTAGAGAAAATTTAAAAACTAAATGTAATGTAAAAATAAAACAATTTCATTTATATTAAAAAAAAATAACAATTAGGAACGTGCCCGAATAAAATATTGTGAAGTTAGTAGAAAATATATGACAACCATTATCTTAGTCATCCTGTAATCACGGCTCCGGTAAAGGAGTCGAAACGTCAGGATTAAATATAAAATATTATGCGCAATATCCGTAAAAAGTGTTTTATTCAAATGTGTAATGTGCGCGGAAGTGTAAGAACTAAATAGGATAACTATCAGGGAAATTGTAATAATAAACAACACGTTTGTTACGTGCAAGTTTTTGCGGTTAAATTTAAATGCGTGCGCGACAAGGAAGTGTAAGAACGTATTAATATTAACACCCAATAGATGCCCTGAAATCGACTTAGTAGAGGAATATTTTTTTGGAGTAAAATCGTTTCTTGACCATTGTAATTATTAAAACATCAAATATTAAAATATCAAAACCACTTCAACAAATCCAACCAAGGGGCAAAGCAATCAAGCAAATACGACGTCACTTAAATAGATATTAAACCAGTAACTACCTAAAGTGCCTAACTATAGTAATTGCGTTAAACTGTTTTAAGGTTAGGTTTGAAACCAACTATTGTTCCCAATTTTGCAGTATGTATATTTTATTATGCCCAATTAAAGGATAAAAATAGTAAAATTCACTTCATAAAACACTTCGCCTTCATGTGGTTCTGAAAATACATAGGCTTTTACCAATCGGTTTTTTTAAACTCACTTTTTTTATCTCATTTTTATTTCATTTTCACTTCTTACAAGATTTCACATAGTAAGATATTATTATGGGCCATAAAACTAAAAACTTTCACCTTCTTTTGTAATCTACTGACTCTACCTACAAAGCCAGGCGGAGCACAGACCGCTTTACAAGTTTAAATGAAGCTCGCTATTAGTTCTACCTACTGTAGACTGTGAAACGATTAGTAATTTTATACGAGTAGCTACATTGTTACACGGAACCTTTACTTAAAATAGTGACTTAGATTAGAAACACCAAGCTTTGAACAATAAAACCAAGAACATATTATGTATTTATTTAGTTACTATTGATTGATTTATTTATAATAGAATTAGTTTCGACATATACTTAACGCTCATTAATTATATAAAAAAGTTTTGACACACTCTAATATGTACTCCGTTATATTACATTTTTATTATTTAGCTCGTCATTATTAAGCTCCTACTTTATACGATTTAAATATCACACACACTAATGTTGCTGGGCATTGTCTTTGTTAGTCACTCGTGGTTGTAGCTGAAAACCAGCATTTAAGATAAAATATGATTATGGTATTTTTGTTAATAATGTATGTGTATGTGTGTGGAGTGGGAAATAAATCTTTTATCTATCTATTACCTGCAATATTATATCTTGTAGGTAAACATTATTTACCTGCAATTTATTACCTACAATATTATATCTTGTTCTTTATTAAGGTAACCTTAGCTTTTTACTGAGTCGAATATCTTTCCCATCTCATTAACTTTTCCTTTTTACATTATAAAACTTCCTTATAAAGAACACTTTTAATATTGTTAGCTATATAATCAGAAAGCCTTTAAAGCTTGAGCTAAGACACTCATCCAGGCAATCACGCTATAGGTACCTACTGCTGCATAACCGTAATAGCGCTAAGCGAGATATGGATACATGAATTACGCTTTAATAATGCAGTCTTTTGTATAAATACCATATTAACATTAGAGACAATTTAATGTAAAGAAGTCATAGATTCACTTAGAAAAATATAGGAATTTAGTAAAATAAATTAACTATTTGCACATAAATAGAAGAATAAAATATTTCAACAAATTATTATTCGAAATAGGTTATTCAAAGTTACATCTAATTTACCAATTTTAACGCCTGGCTTGAAACTGAATAGAGGTAGGTATCAAGTGACATTATTTAATTATTCGACTAGAACGCACACTGTTAATCCGAAAACTTATATTGTTGCAAATCCATGTTGGAAAAGTATTGGTCATACATAGGTATTGCTTAGATAAAATGTATCATATTGTAACTGGTACCAATTGTTTCTTATTCTATACTTGAATTGATATAGAAAGTGTAGAAACTTGACATAATATTCTTGGCCTGCTACCACACTTCAATTTCATAACAAATATATACCACCGGTAAGCTGTTTTATAAGTTATATTTTCACCTCATCCCACGCTTTTAAAAGCATCTCTATCGAATCTATCAAATGTTAAAGGTGAACCCTTTATACCTATATAAAAGCATTTAATTCGAATGGGATATTTTTGTTACTGTTAAAATATGTATTTCTTTGCGATATTTAAGTATCTTCTATGTTTATGAATATGCCGAGAGGTTAACACTGTACCTAGCCGGTTATAACATCAAAATGGTACACAATTTATTGATTTATGTTGTAGTCGTGTTGTACAGAAACAATTTCTCTTTCAATATTTTACTATATAAGCAAATCTCCTATGTTTCTCGAAGAACCTAATGTAGCGATACTATACATTAAAACTATCACCAAGAATAATTAAAAATATAAATGTATAAATTGATTTAAACGATAAGCTCATTTTGGTCGATTATTCACTATGCATATTTATACTGACAGTTCAAAACAGCCAAATTAAAAAATCCTGGGATTCTTATATGGCGCTATTCATTTATTACGTAAGACTATTTTTACGCTAGTTTTTGGCCCCCTCCTCCCCTATTATCCCCTATTATAAGAAAAAATAAGAATAGGCCGACCCCCTCCCATCTATTTAATATTTATTACGTAAGAATCGAAAGGCAAAAATGAATACGGTTTGGTTTGTTTTAATGTTTATTATAAAAGGTAACAATTTTTAGAGATATTTGTTAGTACTTATAAAGAAACTAATAATTTTTATTTTTTGGTAGAATAAACTTTGGTTTTACTCATTCATCTTTTCCTTTATAAGATTTTCATTCCAGAGGCGTAGTGCGGGTGGCGCAGGTCCGTTGCCATGGAAATGGAAATCATTTACCTATACGCATCCGAGTGAACTTTGGCACTCGCGCGGTTGCCCGCGCTAATTCAATGTATAAATTTAACTTTGCGCATTTTTGTGATCTTACGTAAGAACTACCGAGACTCCCTCCCACCCCCTTGTAAGAAAAAATAAGACATGGTTGACCCCCTCCCCCCCTAAATCGTCTTACGTAATAAATGAAGGGGCCATTCATTTATCTAATAGTTTATGTAATATATGTACTTATTTTCAATTAATAATTTATTAAAATATATTATTGTACTTACTTTTAAGTATGTCAATAAATATTACGTCACTTATTAAAAAATCCAAATATTCTTTAATCTATTAACTGGACGTCAACAACACAAATAATTACCATAAAGTAGCTAGCTACCAAAGAACAACAATGTAGAAATACAACAATAGATTATTATTATTATAAATGATAATATTGAACAAACTTGTGTTTACACAAGCTTGTTCAATATGCAAGTCTTTCACAACACCTAACTAATGAGCAGTCACAGATCTCGGCGACGATACTTGGTTAGGCTACAACAATGTTATATAACATACCCGAGTTTATTGATTTATCATAATTGAAGTAAAGCAACATCATAAAGATCTTACTTACTGTTTATCAATACAAAATAGATTAAGATTGAGTGCCCCTTTTAATTAACATTTTAACGATTGCATTTGCCTCTATTAAAGCCTGGAACTATCTATTAACGCCAAGAATGCATAGCCTAATAAAGGTTGAAAGCGGCAGCTAAATCGTAAAGAGGGCCGTAAAGTTTCTGGCAAATTAAAATTTACATCGGCAATATGAAAAACTCCCACGCCATTCCTCGACTTTTTTTCTACCGAAAGCATTTGACGGGGGTGGACAGTTAATTAATGAAAGCTAGAACAAATGGCCATCAAAAACAAACATGAAACAACAAAATCTTCAGTAAATTGCGACCCTTTTTAAGTACACCTGTTTAATTATTAATCTTAATTTGTATTTTACTCAATATTGTCAGAATTATATTTCCTATTTCATATAATCAGAAAGTCCCTTTTTTCACACGATATCACGTTTTGCATATCATTCTGAATATATTTTAATTTCGCAGACATGTTTTTCCGACCGCATAATTTGTATTCAATATTAATTAATATGAAGAATCAATTTACACGCGATGGTATTTTCTCTCTCATGTTAATTATTTTAATCCCTTATGTTCCCAAATCTATTAATTAAGTATTAATAAATGAAGTTAACAATAATATGTATAACAGAACATCTATAATGCAGTATCTATAAACCTTACACGAAATACCTAAATGTTACAGCATGCATTTTACAAGAAAACGTGCCAAAAATCTTAATACTTTGGAAGGTTCAAATGGAAATATGAAATTGTTTCAAGATGTTGTTTGTGAAACTTTCGTATAGAAGAAAGTTAAGGAATTCCATCTGTTCCTAATAGGTATCGCTTAGCTCCTTCTAAAAATTTAATGCACATTGCTAAACGAAATATCACCTGTCGGCTGTCGGTAACGCTTAGCGGAGGGAGAATGTCTGAAGACAAGACGGTAGGCAAGACCAGCTGGCAAAAGATCGGGCGGTCCTGAGCCGGCATTGCACGGTCTTGCCCCTCTGGGGGGGATGCCCAAATGCACCGGGCATCCAGCCAGCCAGCCTACCAGGAACCCGGCGCTGAAAGCCAATAACTACCCCACGGGACCAACGGCAGTGTGAGGGTGCTTACTAAGGTCAGCTGTCAGTAGCTTGGGGTACTCATTTAAAGCAGAACTACAAGCAAATAACAGGAAATGTATTATTAACACGCTTTTATTAGCTTCACTTGTAACTATGTAAGAAAAGTCAGGAATACGAAAAAAATAGTCACGTGACTTAAATCCAACACGGCGGACGTCTAATTCCACTTTTTAGTTTCTTTCATCATTAAAGCGTGTTTTTTAGTTTTTTGAACTATATTTTTTTCAAGCTTTATTTACTTTTACCGGGACAGGTCCCGGTGTCTGTAATGAAATCTTGCACGTTTAATTTAACCCAGTTCCCGATTGAGCTGAAATTTTGCATGAACATGGATATCGCGTAACAATGCAATATTATGATGACATGGAGCTGATTTGATGTTGGAGCCGGAAATTAGCCATAGGTAGGTACTCCGGAATAAAACGACACAACCCCATCGAGTTTGGGCTCGTTTGATTTGTATTGACGAGTACTTTGATCCTATATGGTAAACAGGGCCTAACGCCGGAGCTGGAGGGTGACCATAGGAGCTCCGCAATAAAACAACTTTGGTCTTTACTTTGGTCCTAGATAATAGCAGTATGCAAGTTTGGGATCAAATTTTTGGTAAAATATATTCGTTCCATTTGGTATGAATGTGGATTCTGTCTGATTAAATGGCTGACCTACTCCCTGTTTCAAATTTTTATACGATAGACTAGAGTTTTGCGCTTCGAATACGCCTATTTTTATACCATTAATGCCTACACTTTGGGAGATATGATTTTTTTTGTGTCCAAGTAGAGAACATTTCAAGAAAAAAAACGAAATGGCTGCCACATAGCTGATAAGTAGTTTGGACTTAACTATGTAGTGTATTTGTGTATTAGAATAGTTGTTCTAACAGACTTTAGAATATCGCTAGTCCACCACCAGACACACTGTAAATAAACTAGTTAAGGATAAAAGGTACCCTATGGCAAGGTGTATGCGAAATTCCTGGTGATCAATCGAGTAGTTAAGGTGTGAAAATGTAACAAACAATGTATTTATAATATTAGTTAGGACTATAAGGTTTTTACCTATATAATATATAGTCTATCATTTGTGCAATCACACGTGCTTACGATATAGCAAATTTCATCGAAATCGGTTAACTCATTCTTGACTTATAGAAGGACATACAGATAGACAGACAGACTAAAATTTAAAAAATAGGAGAATCAGTCAATCAGTGAGTCATAAATGAATATTAATTATAAAATTTGTCCAAAAAATTAATATACAGACAGGCCTACAGATTAATATATTAGCCTACAGATTAATTATCCCTCACAGGTCAGCTCAGACTCAGATAAGCATTTATCACACAAATATCTGCCCCTTCCGGAACTCGAATCCAGTATCGTCGGTGAGAATGGCAGGTTCGCTTCCTTTGCACCAAACGGTTGTCATAATGTATCTGGAATGGGGCTCATCACCGCTATTTAGATAGTCACTATCTACTGCTCTCATTATATTAAGAATTACAGCTTTTATGATTAATTCAATTTGAGCTTTTGGTCAACATGACCTGAAAAACCGGGAAAGGTTAAAGTTATCAATCATCGTGAAAGCTATCTTTTTCGTGGTGAAAAATTATATTTTTATTAAGTTCATTTACCTGTTTGAAATGATTTTGAATGGGCGTTAAAAATAAGGCGATAGATTTTAAAATAATCGATAACTGGTATTCGCAAACACATATTGGTAAACCGGGCCAAACGCCATAATGGCTAGGTTTTTAATCCCACTGAGAGTTCTCACATTTTTGTAATCATAAATCTGAAATAACTAGCCTTATTCCTCCGTTTCTTTTTGAAAACTTGTAAAGAACGACAGGCAAAATTGGGTTCGAGTTCAGCTTGTTATAATTATTTCTTTAGATATAATAATGTAACAGTTAAATGATACAATTTAATAAAAAATATAAATTTTTAGAAATTTTCAAATCAGATGCTCAAGCTTGAGAGCTTTGTAAACCTACATGCTGCTAATGAATACCAATATATCGTGGGTAATCTTTTCAAGAAAAAATTATCAATCATAATAATAACTTTCTATATTTCCTTAATAGCAAATTAAATATTTTTTGTTGAAAGGAGATTATGCGATACGATAGGTTTCAAAATTCTACACTACACTTACATTAAACGTCAAGTTTTGGAATTTTGGTTAAACGCAGTCCTATTTGATAGAATTAGGGGTTAATTGGCGGAAGTCCATATCCATTACTAAAATAAAAAAATGTAGATATATATTGTAGAATATTTTTGTTTTACTAATAAATGCAGTCCTGATAATTAGACTGACGATGATGATCTTAGCAAAACACAGAAAGTAGTAAAGACCATGTTGAAAATATCATGTAGGTAGGCGAATAATAGTCTAGTCCCATTCGACAGAAAAACGTGCAGGGTTTTAAACCTACTTGAAGACATTTTTACTTCTATATTCAGAAATCTGCTTTATTGTATTAAGTATCCTGTACTTATTACTTTTGGCTCTTAACTTAAATGTCTCAGAAGGCGGGGGTAAGTTAGAGAACCGTTTAACACAGATTCAAACTACACTAATTTTAACTCAGAAGTGTATTTGACTATCAGTTATCTTCTGCCGCTTAAGCACCTAAAATAATCTATACGAAATTCGAAATTCTTGCTTCTTGCTTCATCTTACCCACCGCATCTGTATCTGTACGCTCATGTGTACAGATTCATTTTCTGTACCTATGCGTGTTATATTTGTATAAATAGGCACAAAAGCGTATAATTGCCATCGTGAGATAAATACCAAGCAAAAAATTTAATTCCACCGCCTCATTTTAAATGGGAGAGATGGTATTAGATTGATTCTTGCGTTGATTTCAGACAATGCGTGAGTGGCACTTGCCTCGAGTCCAGGCTCTGGTGGAAGCCGGCGTAGACCTGTTAGCCTTGGAGACCATCCCCTGTCAAGAGGAGGCTGAAATGCTCTGCGATCTGCTTCGAGAATTCCCCGGCATGAAAGCTTGGCTCTCCTTTAGTTGCAAGGTATGTTTTATTACGTTACTTCCTTATTAAAAAAACATCGCATGTAGCTATGAATTGATTATAAAAACAAAAAATCATATAAGATTAAGAATATACATAATTTAGATAATTGAAAATTTTCCTGTAGGCATGAAGTATTTTTAGGTTTCCGTTTAATGTCTAGATTGTGTGCACCCAAACTCTCTTCTTTATCCGACAACTAAGTATTATTTAAGCTATTCTACTAAAAAATATTTTTGTAAGTTACTACAAACAGTACACACACGGACTAAGGCTGGGGACAGATGAACGACACTCGATCGACGACGTCGTACCTAAGTGTCGACGATGTCGCCGACAGACGTATTTTGCTATTATATTTTTTTACTTTCTGAGTATTTCTTTTAATATGAACATAAAATTTTAAGAAGAATTATGCTTTTTCTCCTGCAAATCGCTCCGGGGAAGCAAAGCATATTATACTACATAGAACACCATAGTCGACATGTCATATGTTATACGCTTTTACGAAACAACGAAGAATAATTTTTTAACTGCTTCAGAAAGTCGATGGCAACATTTCATGAATTTACGAGTATTTTAATTAAATTTTGTGTTAAACCAAAATATAGTAATTCGAAGTAGCATTTCGGCAGAGGAATGGATTGCTATGACTATAAGATAAATAAACAACATTATCTCCTAAAATACCTCCACGACGACCTTCATCGCAATAACACGTACAATCATGCACGAGCAGTGAAATTTATACGTTGAAAAACTTTCTTAATCATTATTATTATTACTATAATTATATTTCAAAAAGAAGTATACAAAATTTGCATAAGGATTTTGACAATTTCCGATGGTAACTAAATTATGCATACATTTTTATCAATTCGTTGTCCACAGGCCAGTAATGAGATGACTTATAAGTGTACATTGGTCACACTATATGAGTAACCATACACATTTCCAAAATATGTATACAAAACATAGTTTCATTAAGTGTAAACAATAGTTATTAAGTTTTATTTTTCATTTTTCTGTCTTATTTAACAAAAAAATGTACACAATACATTAATTCTATTATGTTAGGTGAGTGACCTATTCGTGTTTTAATTATAGCAAATAACTAAGACTGAACTGAACAGACTGTGAACAATGTGTGATGCTTAATCTATTTTGCCCCAAAATCAGGTTCTGTATTGCGAATATGTAAAATATACTTAGATATATTTATTACTAAATACATTCGTAATTCTATTGTAATCACTTATTTCATCAGTCAGTTTCACAATTTAAATACGTACGGTCTTTTTGACTATTTGCCGTCGACTAAAAAGATCATGCGCCGTGCGCTTTAATGGTCGATGACGTCGTTGACTATGTCGTCGCTCGAGTGTCGTTGGTATGTTAGCCCCCTAAGCTGGCGTGGCCCAGGCAGTCAGTTACGTAACCTTATATGTCAAGTAAAGAGATACACTGTTTATTTACTTCAAATTCAATATTTAAAGACAAATAAATATAATAACATAAAGCATATTAAATGTTTTATACTTACGAATGTTTTCATGAATTATAGCTACTCCGATTAAATGAATTTTGGTAGGTACACAATTTTGGATAGGTTGTTTTTGAATACATATTTATAGATTTTTAACAATATTTACCTTTGTTATTATTCTAATATTATTGCCGACTATTCTACTTATGCGTGGAAGTTCCTGGATTCTGTTCCTATAATGGTAATGGTATCATATAGGTATATAAACAAATTATTGTTCATAATTTATTTATTTATATGATGAGTACAGTCAAGTGTTTCAAATTCTTAGTTTATACCTTATTTAGATGTATTATCTGTTATTTAGTATCCCTAGTAGACGCTCTGCTTAATATTTAATTAAATAATCATTTTAGGTGCCCGTCATTTACTATTATTACATTGATTTATATTGTTTAGGGGCAAAGTAAAGGTCTATCGGCTCTGTTCCAGTTTACCCTAAAGATCTAACAAAAGCCCTTTTGTAAGAGCTATAAAAAGTATCGGTTTAAAATTAAAATGTAGGCCTTCAGTAAGTAATTAAAACAAAATCCCAACTAAAATACCTACTCAGGTTGAATGAGTTTCTTTTTATTGTATTTCCGTTCTTGTTACAGGACAATCAAAGTATAGCACACGGTGAGAGCTTTCAGAAAGTTGCAAAAAAATGCTGGGAAACGAATCCCGATCAACTGGTCGCCGTGGGAGTCAACTGCTGCGCACCCTCCTTTGTTTCGAACCTAGTGAAAGGATTCAATGACGATCGGCCTCATTCCCCCATTCCACTTATCGTCTACCCCAATTCAGGAGAAAAATACAACCCTCAAATAGGGTAAGATCCCTTAAAAGATAAGTCGCCAAACTTCTTTGAAGGCAAACAGCCATTTTCCCGTTTCAGGTGGTATAAGTTACGTGCCTACATGCAGTAGGTAGTTACAGTTGTATTTAAGATAAGGTGGCCATATATTACGCGTGACAGTTCAACTCATTATATGGATGCCATTTTGACTCTGTTATGTACTAGGGAAATCTTACTATATGGTGCATTTTTTGAGGTATTTATAAACTAATATTTAGCAATATTAAATGAAGAAGAGCTCTATCGTGCATTCAGCCTGCGATTGCGAAGGCAAAGCAACTTACTCAAAAGCTAACTATCAAATGGGTGTTTTTATTTATTTTTTTGCATTCACAATGCAAAATTTCTAAAAGATATAAAATACGCGTGTAGAAAACAACTATGCCTCCGAGTCCTCAGGTGGGACTCGAACCCACCATAAAAACATAATTATAGCTGGTTAAATCTTAATCAATTGTTTAATATTTGTAAAAATATTACTTTCGATGTTGAAGGTAGTTAGCGTTCAACATTGGTGGAATGATACTAGCTCATAGTAGAACCTTAAATACGTTTGAAAAATTCGACACGTTTGCCAGCGTCTCGGTAGCTCAGCGGCTAGAGCACTCACCCGCATAGCGAAAGGTCGTGGGTTCGAATCCCACCTGAGGACTCGGTAGCGTAGTTGTTTTTTTACACGCGTATTTTATATCCTATCAAATGTGTAATCAAAAAGTAAGGTATAGTCTCCGGCTCCCTGTTCCGACAGGCAAAAGCCGTTTGTCCCGGCTACATTATGATACATTTGGGCGCGGGTGACGGGATAGGTTCACAGTTACATCTCCTTTACGCTTTATGTGTTTTCTTCCTATGTCGCAAACAATTGCAGTGGGCACATTAATAGTCTGATGTTATAAAAACATTATTTACTGTAATATAATATTTGTATTTGTGTGATGCCATGTAAACCTTGTGGTGTCCGGCAGAGTAGAATAATAGCAAAACTTTACATTTAAGGGTGTCATAAAAGATAATGATAATGGAAGTAATCACCATACATCAAAAAAACACCATTATACAAATTGTAGTCTTTTACTGCGATCATCACCTTGCTTGCTAAGCGTGGAGCATGGAGAGATTGTTATAAAGTCCAGTATATGAAAAAAATGTTTTAGCGTGTACCTAACTGTCATATAATTCGTCTGCAGCTGGATTGACCGTGACAAGTGCGAGCCCGTGGAGATGTTCATCCAAGAATGGTTGGACCTAGGCGTCCGCTATGTGGGTGGGTGCTGCCGCACCTACGCCGCCGACGTCTCGCGCATCCGCAACCAGGTGAACTGCTGGAAAGATCGCTATCGTTTCGCCGCCAAGCACGCGGAAAGCTAATTTTACATTGTCCAAAATGAGCTATCTTCACAACGACAGAACGATTTTATATTCTCACCAAACGACTTCCACGAACGTTTATTGTCATGATCAAATGTTAACAGTTTTCTATTCTATTTAAAATTAAGCTAAAATAAATATGTTAATATGGCCAAATTTCGTAGAATATCTAGTAATAAAAATCTAAACTAGAACGAAGGCATGATTTTATTCGGTCATAGCTCTACTTCTCATTAGGTATCCACTTATTTTGTAACTATAGTTAAATCAAGTAAGTACACGTATGTTCCTACTTCCTAATTCACTTAACCTGGTAATATAGTAAAAAAATAATTTCACAACGAACTACTAAATCAAATATGAGATGATTTTGGGTATACCATGTTTTATTTTTTCTAACGAGCGGATGAGGGGGAGTCTTGATAGTCCTTACATAAGATCACAAAAATGCGAAGATAAGCACTGCACTCCCGGGAACTCCAAGCTTGAGAACTTCATTTTCTTCTTTTAGAATCTTACGCAAAAACAGAGGGGGTGAAGGTCAGCCTATTCTTATTTTTTCTTATATAGGAGGAGTCAAAAACAAGCAAAACTCGTCTTACGTAATAAACGAATGGCTCCTAATGTATACGTATTACTAATACTTACAAGGAATTGAAGTCTCCACCGGTGATTTTATAATAAATGCCAAATGTTTAAAAGAATCCTATCGGTCTGCAGGTTTTGTAGTCTCAACGATCGGTTTGAATTAAAAAGTTGGGATTGAAACAAGAATATTAACTTAAAGTTTCGAATTGTTTAATGTCAGTATCTTGCAAGGATCAGAAAAAAAATTATATAAATATTGTAAAATCTATGAATATAAATATTTTTAAAGCCTATTAGTGTCAATTAGTGTGTAGCCTCTGCCGATTGGAGAAAGTTATCAGCGACTTCTGTTGCAAAAACTTCGATAGTCATAAATTTCATTTCTAGCCTGTGTCATTTTCAGTTTAAAAATTGAGATTCTTTTTCAATTGAATGACATCTTATATTTAAGTTCTAGGAAGAAACATAATAAATATTTCTTGTAAAATACAGTGTTTTTTTACTGTGGGATATTTGTATAAACTCAAGACCATAACTAAATTAGGACATAACATCCTATAACTATACCTACAAATATACCTACCTTATTAACGCTGCACACCAGCGCATCTTTTAACAGGTCCGCTATCACCGGACTTATCGATTCACATTAGATATAATATAATGTGCCTAAGTACCTACTTATATATATGAAATGTACATATGTAATTTATCTCGTACATTGCCGCGTGTACGTTTACATTTAAATCAAGATATGCCAAGAAATTCAAAATTCCATTAAGAGAATATTGCCTTTTTAATTAATTAAGTAAGTAAGTAAAGTAGGATCAAATGTTATCCATTTTAAATAGAAAATGTATTGAAATAATTTCACATTACCGTATATCAACACGATATAAAAAAAATACTACTTACTAAATTACAAAACTGTTTGACTACAACAATAACGCTTTTACATGTTTACAAGTGATTGACAGATCTTTTTTGTATAGGTACTGAGGTGACCTTACATCTATGACACCACATTCCACCTCTTTACGTATATTTGCTTTATGGCAAGGAATGTCACCCTTTTAAATATAGAATATTCCAGAAGGCTAGACGAACATAAGAGAATCACCAGTAGTATCTGAGAGTGTAACCGGAGTCGTTGTTTTAAAGAGTTAAGTAATAGAATAAATAGTATATAGTTTGAATTAACGTCCTAGTTCATAATGATCCCGGAGCGCGCGTAGGGCGCTACAGTACCTACCTACCGCTAGGTTTATTATTATAAACTTAACTTTATTGTGCCATAATTATTATAATTAATTCCTTACAACACATTTCGACTCACGTCTTCGCATGAGTTAGGTACTCATGCGAATGATGAGTCATGAGTCCATGTTAATCACTAAGATTTAACATGGACTCATACGATAGATTTGTACAAAAAGCAAAACAAATTTTGTTATATACTTGCATTTGTGTGTTTTACATTCAGAAATGATAAAACCAAAGATTTTATAATTTTTATGTATTTTTTTAATATAATTTTTAAAGATAAATTATTATAATAGAAAAATACTAGAAAAAACACGGGAATTCTCCCGCGGGAGAATTCCCGCCTGAGAATTCCCGTGTTTTTTCTATTATTTTTCTATTATAATAATTTATCTTATAAGATCGCATTGAAAATGCATAATATATATAAAAATTATGAAACTATAATTTTTTTATTTGCATTTTTCAATGCTATCTCATAAGATAAATTTTATCAAATCTGTAGCTAAGCTAAGCAATCTATAATTTTCTGGATATGTATCGGGGTCTCTTAATATTCTGTTAACTTACGAATAGATTATTATTAATAGTAAACAGCGGCATAATGGGGGTCCAGTACCTATGAGTAAATGGAACTAATGTCGTTATCTACGGTCGGAAATACTGCTCATAGGAAATGGTGTAAAAGGGGTAGAACGATAATTTTCGTGAACAAGTATGATCAAAACTCAAGTTCTTTGTCTATGTTTATACTTACATGTTACTCTTCGACTGTTTCTTTGATATTTTTTTCTTTCGTTTTATGTAAGCGTAGGTATTTACATTTCCTATCATAGTACATTTTCTTTGTAAATTCTATGTTTGTAACCTTTTTGTACTTATCCCCACAAAAAGTAATAAATTAATAAAATCACATGAGACATACTTTTTTTTAAGTAAATAAAAATACAGGTGTCAGAAACCAACAGTATCTGCATTACACATCTGTGTTTGTAATAGTAAAAACCATAAACTGACTTTTACACCGCTCAGGAAAAGAACAGAAATAAGAAACAAATTAACCAATATTCCTACCATTAGTTTGCTATTACCTATTGTTTCTCATATCTTTTTTGCTTTATATCAATATAGGTAGGTACTATGCTTTTTATTTAGTATAGGTACGTTTTAATACTATGCCTATTAATGTTTCCAAAAAGATTTATTAGCGTCAGGAATGGATTCTAATATTTTAATGAAAATAATATATCGAGAACACCAGTAACTCATTTTTAATTTATTTACTTACTCTTAACGTTAAACGTTAACTCTGTTATTTTCTGCGAAATTCATTTATATCATAATAATTGTATCAATACTTTTTTTTATAGCAGTAGTTATAGGAAACTATATTACTATTCACTTTCCACAAGTTTAAATCCCTCAAGGGATAAGTATTATCTTGACTATCATGACTACTAACGATAATAGTTAAGTTTAATTGAAATAAAGCAACAACTCCGAATTGAAGATTTCATATCTTACTTTAAGAAATAAAATTAGAAAATATTCACAATATGACCGCTTACCTGCAATATAAGTGCCAAAAATTTTTCGGAAGGCGATGAGCGTTCGTCATGAAATTGAAAATGAAATTATAATCTAAATTGAAAACGACGGTAGAAAATGGCATGGAAAATTTGTAAAAGATAAAAATATATATATAAGAGCCATTTTCTTGTCGTACAATGTAAACAATGATAACAAGTCATGTCACCATCACACCGATAACTGATACAAGATCTGCGCAGAATTAGGCATCTTTGTGATAAAATATTAACTTGACTTACCTACTGTCTCTCTTAATTAACTCCTCCCGTCCTCATTCATAATGGAGTTATCGCCTTTGTCGAATAAGGCTTTAACAAACGGGTACAATTTAAACAATAGCAGTGACACAAAGTGACGTGAAATCAAGTTATTATTGCAACGAGGCTAAATTTGCGTATTAAACGTTCATATCCATTGTATTTGCTAAAGAGTTGGGTTCATTAGATATGTACATAAATTTAACAACAAGAATGCAAGTGGTGGCTGGCAACTTTGACTAGTAAAAAGCAGATGTTTGGGAAGCAAGCTGTGGTTTTATTGAGGGCGCCTACTGAGCAAGAGCAAATTAGTCAACTCTATTTAGGCAGATTAATTGTTGACTGTTTCGGAACAAGCCCAAAGATTTTTCATCGAAACATTTTCTTTGTTTGGTGTTTTTTTTTTATCTCCGTGCATATTTTGTTGACACTCTGCTTTCCACCTACGCTGTTGTGGGATTCGCTCGAGTGAGTGCTCATTGAACCGAAATGCACAACACTGTTAGTTGTTAGTAATCTGTTATGTTACTCTGATTCAAAATGTTTTCGACAAAGCCACATCGAATTATACAGAGTCAATATATGTAGTACTGGTTCATTACACAGTTGCTAGAATTTTACTACGTCGTAATTTGTTGCAATGTCATCATAAGACCTGACAAACTTAGTAATTACGTCACACAAGAATCATTAAATGAATTCTTTAAATGGTAAAATAATTAACAACATCTCATTTATGGTATTCAGAGGTAGTGTTAGTTTATACAATCTGTACCATCAAGGAAACAGGAAAGTGTATACGGTAAAAACAGTGATTTTTAGAAAGTATTATCGATAAGTTAAAAACAAAACATTTTGGTTTAATCCATAATATCTCTGTCGATGAATCAATTTATTATATTCACGTTTAGTACTTAGCATCAGGGCTAGTGTAAGCATGACTGTGAATAATTTGATAAAAAAAAAACAATCGACACTTAATATATATACAAATAATAATACAATTTCTTGAAATTACTACGTACGATCGCCTTATTATTGAAACATTGTGTAAACAAACACGAGCTCGATGGCGTAGCAACTAACCAACTTTTGCAAAAGCCAATGGGTGCATATTTTATTTTGAGATTCTCTGGGCTTCATCCAAAAGGAACGCCTGTGTTAAACCACGGGGAATTTAAAATGGTAATAACACAAACATGTATATTAAGATTAAAAAATACTTTGAGCTGGTGGGATTTTCTACACTGAAATGAAATATGTACACCCTTGATATTAATTCATCAAACCAATAAACAACAAGTGCAAGTAGTTTCAAGGTATAAGGCAAGGCAGGAAAACAGATCAAAAAGAAAAATAATAAACCGATAGAGATTATTATTAGTTTAATCAATAAATCATAAGTCGTAGAATGATTATAAAATATAAATCGTAAAAAGGTTATAAGTAATAAAGGCACTGTTAGCATTTACTTTCTTTCGCATCCTTTAATATATTGTTGGATTGCAAGGCGGCAATGGCAAGAGTTCTTTCCTGGCGTTCTTCATGAAGTTGCAGTTGTAAATTTTTTACATCTAATTTAAGAGTTTTAACTTCGTTTTGTAATCGCATGATGAGAGTCCATAGTGAAGGGGAGCTGTGCGCAGTGTGGATCGGCAACGAAGGAGATCGCACGAGCGCCTCCATCGAAGGGGTCTCGTCATCGCATTCTGCGAACACAATCACAACCATACAAACAACGTATTACACATCACTTAACACAGCTATTCAGTGACAATCAATACAAATTAAGATAACAGAGATGGGTTACAATCGCGTTGCGCTGGATTTAACTATAACTGAGTAACACAAAGCTGTACGCACCTTAATGTGAAGAAAATTAATGATTTTCTAACCTCGTATATCTACTACTCTCTTCAACTATCTACATATTAATGATGATTTCCAGTTGACAAAAGTTGATCTTTCTAAGAATAAAGCCAAATTTTATGTATAACTCAGGAAATATTTGCTTTGCAGTTAGTGACAGTCTGAAGGTGGGCAGGCAAGGCAGCACAAATCGTAGTTTAATAAACGTGTGGAATTAGAAGCCCTTTTTCGCTGTCTATAGGTGTTTCGGTGTGATCATATGTGTATATTGAGGTCAGGTTTAAATAAATATTTCAATAAATTGTTATAACAGAGATTTATTTAAAAAATTATAGCAGATACAATATATTCCAATAGAAATATAAATATAGCAATATAAATTTACACTCGATTGTATTAAATACATCTACGCTCTAATAGTCAATACAAAATATTCACATGAGCGTGGCTAAGATTTATCATGAATACATACATTGAAATATAAAAAGAACAAATAAAAAATGGTAAGAAACCAAGTCACGTTACATCGCTTTAATGTATTTGCACTGCTAACAATATACACAAATATATATTTTTCTTACATTTATCCAGGCCACGCCCACTTATAACTAATTCAGTAACAATAACTGATCAATTGCTCAGTTAGTGCAATTATCAGATAATGATATTTAATTTATTTCAATAAAAGTGACTAGACCAGGCGTATTAAAAAAGCTTGAATGGCTGTCCCGAAATCAAAATTCAGAGAATTTTATAAGAGAAAAAGCCCATATTATAGAGATAGCCTCATTTAAAAGTACATAGACAATGTACGATAGTAGTATACAATAAAGACCATGTCAATACACAATAATACAAAATACACAAATATGTATTACCATAAAATTGTTAGTAAGTATACACAAAACGGGTACCTACCTACGCACACAAAGATTGCCGAGAAATTTTGTAACGGATGAGTACATAACACGTTGAATAATTTATAAAGCTATTCAACTGATGTATACAAAACACATGGTGTGTAACATCTCAGATTATCTTCGTAACAATTCGCTTGGATAACTTATTATGTAGCCCTATTCTTGTCAACGCCATTGCCCAAACCCGGCTGTGCCAACCATTATAACGTACGATGAGAACGAGTGAATTATGAATTATTTATTATAAAGAAAACTCCGTATGGAACATTATCAAACGAGAAAATATTTCTTTATTCGCAATATATTCATACATTCATTCGACTTAGTTATTTGCAAAAAGAAAAAAAACTCTATGTTTTATCATTTTAATATAAACCTCCAAAAACAAGAATAATAAAGTGTACGCAAATTTTGATGAAATTAATACGCACAATACGTACACTTACGTTTTATCAAGTTCGTTTAATATACACTTCCTGGCCCTCAACACTACTGTAGTAGTAACTACTCAATAAAATAAATGCTGCAACTCAAGTAACAACGAATGGAACTTTTTTGTATTTAGACAGAAATATTTTTACCCATTTTAATTAATGATACTCGTTAAAAATTTTAACTGTTATTTTATATGTCGCATTAGTGGTGACGCATATTGCCTACGATAAATTTTATAGTGCTTCGAATAACGTATATATAAGTATGTATATTAGGGGATTTTGAAAATAGGACACAGGGTAAATACGGACGTAAGTTTTAGGAATAAAAAAATATGCTTTAAGATTCCTAAAATGTTTTTCCACTGATGTTTGTACACTCACTGAAGATAGAATAGCTACTAAATCATGTTTTGTTGATCATGTAAAACACTTTGGAAATGTAGAGGAAGATGTGTTTCTATACGATTTCTGAAGCTTTTAAAGTACCTACTCTAACGTCACCTGCTCTCAGGATTTCTGATATTGTAAAGGAACATTATCGAGATTTTGAAATTTTGCTTTTTCTCACATATCTACCTACCTACTCTTATTTAAGTTGATATAGATAGCATTTTGTAAGCATTGTATATTTCCGAGAGACAGTCTCCGTTTTTTACCGTTTTACATTTTAATGTTTACACAATAAATAATAATCTTGATTTGTGCCATAAATAACTAACAAAAAACAGATTGTGTCGCAGTTACTAGCACCCACCTCAAACTTATACATTTAACCATTAACACACTAAAAAACTATTTAGTAAATTCTTCCTAAATGTGCGTGCGCTTGTGTTTGGGTGAATAAAATTCATACAAATATAACAACTAACAACTCAATAGCTTCATATTCTTTACTTAATAGCCACTCATTCAGATAAATTTACACTTGCGCTGAATTTGCTCATAAATATTTAATTTACGTATAATTGATTCTATTGTATAACATCGAGTTCAGGTACAGAAGCTATGTCATTAGTACATCTTTCAACTTTAAATACTCTATTAGGCCGGCGTACGTTATTAGTAATCGAATTCACAAGACACATGCTTGCGTAAGATGACGTTACCTAAAAATAACTTTCGAACAGAAAGAACCTTCCATAGTTCGTACAATTGCATGATTGGATATCATAAGCCATTACTTTTAACACTGCCGGTTGTACACGTTCCAGTTGCAAGACATGTGTCTTTCTCGAAGCACCCCAGACTGTAATGCAATAGGATAGTATTGACTGTGCTAAAGAAAAGTAGATCGGCTTTAGGATACCATGATCAACACTGCCGCGCAATTTGGAAAAGACGAAGATAATTTTTCTAATACGACCCACGAGAGATTTAACGTGCCGTCGTCAAGTCATTGTACTGTCGACAATAATATCTAAGTACTTTACATGATTAAGCCGTTTTATTGGAGTGCAATAATAATCGTTTGCAGTACAATAGTTTTAACAAGTCGATGGACACCTATTCTTATGTTAACAAAACCGAAAACGAGCTATCAGGTTATAATTTAAGTCTTGGTGCAAATGTTAAAAACCAAGTTTTACTGTGGTTAAGGTGTAACAAGTTATGCAGTAGCTAAACCTCTGCCATCCTCAGAGCATTCTCAGCGAGGACTCTAGTCTCATCCCAGCTTTTACCATAAACGAGAATTTTCGTCATTTATACCACCGGACACAGTCCATTTATGTAAATTAAAAACAGGGTAGGGCTAAGCACACTACCCTGAGGAACACCAGAGTTAATGATTTTTTCACAACTCTTGATACCATCAATCATGGCACTCTGATATCTATCGCTGAGATAACTTTTAAACATATCAAGTACCAATCCACGGATTCCTATGAGTTCAAGTTATTTAAGAGGATTTCGACAGAGACAACAATACATGTCAACGGAAAGTTTTAGCACTAAACAGTTGAAATCAGCTATTAAGGGTTCCTTAACAACTGCATAAAAGCAGTTTTTTATGTATATTACGACTGCATTACTCGTTTTGATTGCGAAATGTTGAGTTAAAATAAATATATCAATTACAAATTTAAAGCTGCCTACCAGGATTCAAAGACTATCAAAATTAACAGAGTTACTAATACTTCTAATGTTAACATGGAGTTCCTCCAAGTAACCTTCAAGGAGCGCGTAGGACTAGGTATATATGTAATAGAATTTTCAGGTGAGCAAACGTACGAGCTACAGATATATAAACGGTCAAATTTTGCATTTATTCTCATACAATGATACATCGTTAGAGCATACCTAGTAAACAAGTATATATGCGAACAATTTAAACAATGGTTCATATTGAATTTGTTGGCTGGTGATAAATGGCTTGTTATTGATATGTTTTATTAATTCAGTTACGTTAAATAAAACAAAAATAAGTAAATCAATTACGGAACCAATATCTTATGCGGTGAATAAATGTAAGTGTGTAGTGTATTAAATTGTGTGTAAGTGGTAGTGTATGAGTAAAAAAAATTAGCAAATATAAGTACAAAGGCAAAAGAAAATGGAAGATTAACAGAAAATCAAAAGTAATCATTCAAGTGGTAAAATGAAAAACTAGTCATTTTTGCTTCAGAAGTTACATCTTTAATCCAATGTAAGGGAAGCTCCGTCCTTTCCTCTTTTCGCAATATATATGAAAACTTTACCATTTACTTGAACGCAACCCCCGTTACTTTGCCATTAACAACTTGTTTTCTTTCTCAGTGGCACACATGCGAGTGGCACACGTATTATTTTATACCAAAGTCAAATCGTTATTATCAGAGACGCAATACGACGTAAAGAATACTGTATCTTCTCACTACCCCATTTTCAACATTCCTCCATATATACGTTTTTGTAGACTAAAGCTTTTTTTTCTTTATTTGTAACTTGTACGATTTGTGCATTTAGCCAGTGTCAAGTAAGTATAATTGTCAGTTCTTGAGTGATTTTTGTTCTTAATTTGATGATGAATGAACAGTAAAATATATTTTTCCCTAGGTTTCAGTAAGTGTGTCGGGGTTTTACTGAAACCTACCTGTGGACTTCTTGAGAAAGCAGGAAAAGACAACTTCCGCTTCCGCTTCCGCAACAAACTGCTTTTTTACACTTGCCAACAATAGTATCCACAACAACACAAATAGTAACAAGAGAAACAAAACCACCAACGTGACGCTTCCCGCTCCCGCCAAAAAGTACAGACCATAGCTCTTTTTTATTTTTTATTTTCATTGTGGCTTGCACGATTTTTGCATTTTGCCAATGTTAAACATAAAATAAAAATTAGGGAAACGGAAAAGGATTATTTACAAAATATAACAAGGATAGCGGAATTTGGATGAGATCAGAAGAGCTTTGGAATCATATATACATATACATAACATACCTACTAATTACACATTATACAGATACTCTATATATATTATATTTTGATGTTATTATTCACAAGATATAATACATTTGTATATAGCGCAATCGTTGGCATGTAAAAGAGTAGCTATATCTGTCGGTAATGGAAGGGAAGACCATAGCTTAGCTAAAATAATCTTTCGAGGGCACAGACAAATAGAATTGCCTTAAAAAATAAGTCATATTAATAACAAAGGAATTATTTTGACTGACACATTGACGCCGACCTAAGGCTGGGAGTGTGACCTAGGGAAAAATATTTTTTACTTTTGTCCTCCGGACTAAGTAAGCATTATACGGTACCACTGACTATACCACCGAGTACCATTTATTTTAGGATACCAGCGAGTGTAGTTTTCTTTTGTGACGGAGAGAGTCGCTAAGGACTGTTTCGAAATTAGACCCCTGAGGTGGTAAAACCCCCCGGTTTACGAAACAGTTTATGAAAGTGTGTCATATAACGAAATTAAGGAAGATAAGGGTTTGTAAATAAAAATGTGCTTACAGATTTTTTGAAAAATGCGGCTCAATGATCAGCCTGTTAGGAAGATATAGCCTTTATATAGAGATTTTTTTTATTTTTTGACTTGAACATGACATCGATTCTATGTCCGCTCGTAATTCTTGATATAAGAAAAATAGTAAAAAGTGATTTAAGAGGTGAAATGAAGAAACGAGACGAAAAGTTTTTATGAAATGATCATTTTTTGTGTCATGTCATTATCATAGTGAAACAACAACTAAATAAATGACTTTTTTATTCAATTAAAACTATTATGTTATTTAGGCTGAATTAATCTAATTTCAATTAATATAGTCATCTATTTTTATTTTAATATTTTTAATTGTAATTTCATCAGTAAAGCTTTCTTAAGAAGGAATTATTAAGAAGGAAAATATAGAAAGTGTAGTTCTAATTGGTATTTCCGTGTAGTTAAAATTAAACGGCTTTCATTTAAAACTATGAGGATGAAAATTATAAATTTATTTACATGTATTTTATTTATAACTCAATCACGATGGAAGGGCTGAACGAATTTCGATCTTGGTACATATGTAGGTTTCTCAAGGATTGAATTCTTAACTCCGCGCGAACAAAGATAAAAGCTAATAAAACAACGAAATCGTAACAGAGTACTTTAACTTTATTGGATAGTACTTTTATGGAAAGGCATCGTTTTTATTTGTTTTTAATTTTCTAGGCCTAACATCCTTTCTTTAGCGGCAAAAATTTTGATTTTACCAGAACAACACAGGCTTTAATTAAGTGAATTAAATAGTATTAAGTTCGTACAAACATAGAATTATAATAGAACTAGTTATTAGAGTCTAACCTCTAAAACTTTAATTTTATAAAGAAGAAATATTGTATTTGACATCTATTATTAAATCAATAATAGATGTATTTTACACATATTTAATACATCTTTTATTGATTTAGAAAATAATTTTCAAAGTAATTCAAGATATTTGTAACGCAAATAATGGTTACAATATCTTTCTTACGTATAAAATTAATCTTCTGCTCAGGAATTTTACTTCGTTAGCAAACAGGTAAGCAAATTTTAACATAATAAAGCCCTTTCGGTTATTGTTTGGGGTGGACGACAAAGTCCCTTTTTTATACTTTCATGTCGCTTGACATTATGTGCTATTTATCTTTGTTTTTCATTTTGGCATCCGGGTATATTATCATACAATTAAAGCACGTAATAATTAAAGCGGTTAACCGGCGGCCGTCGCTTGTGGCTTTCATATGTATCACGCAAAATAATTTTTTGGGGCCTCAGTTATATTTGTTTACATGAGTATTGCCTACGTATAAAAGTAAAATAACAAATTAGATGGTAGAAATGGTGATAATGTTTCAGTGAAAACTTGACAAAAGGCCAAGGTAAAAAAAACTGTTTAATTAGAAATAAAATGTCCGTGCTCACTCTCCCCTAGTACCTGCTAAGCGAATTCATTGATTCTGTTACGACGCTATAAAATGTACAGGAAAAAGTAATAAGGAAAAACAAGTTTAATTTTGTTAAAAAGAATTACCTATAGGGAATATGGAATAGGAGTCGTTTAAGCTTAAATTGCGTTGATGCATTAAGTTGATGAGCTTCACACTGTTATAACAATGCCATGTTAATTTTATATATTAAGAGAATTAATTGTACACTGTTTTATAATTATAACATTGGACTGTCTACTAAATCAATATTCAATTATTTGAAGCACGTCTTTTAATTTATAATAGGCATTTTTTCATCATGTATAACTTGGTTTTAACGGAAATCTGTTTGCACATACAAATGTTTGTTTTTGCATTACTAAGACTGTGAGACAGCGGGAACTCATTTGCAAGTAATGTTACATTCAGGTTAATTTTCGTGTGCTAATCAATGCAAAAATTAGTCGACA
The DNA here is from genome assembly GCA_927399485.1 of Calamotropha paludella. Classification (NCBI taxonomy): domain Eukaryota; kingdom Metazoa; phylum Arthropoda; class Insecta; order Lepidoptera; family Crambidae; genus Calamotropha; species Calamotropha paludella. Next base: position 15,044,187 of record OV656807.1, on the reverse strand, counting down.
CTAAACCACTCTCGAGAAAGTCTACTAAATTTATCAAAATAAAGCTACAGACAGTTTTAGTTGTTTCAAGCCAAAGTGGGGTAGTTTAGACTGCAGTGTTGTTGGCACGATTTGACGAGGGCATACAGGCACGTAGCTAAGTGTTGCATGCGGCTCGCTGCGCTATCCTGTTCAATATTAAATGAAAGGCACGCGGCGGCCGACCGCTGCCCGCTCTGATTACCCACACCATAACCTAATAACCTGGCCCACTTGTCTCCATTAACCGTTCCCTCTCTATATTGTGCATAATTCGACCCTCTCGCAATAATAAAATGTCTGAAAACATTTTTGATACGATTAGCAAAGGTTTAATGAATTTATCTAAAAAAATTAATATCGCGAGCGTTATGACAAAATCCAGTTCAAAGCCTTTATTAAAATCATGTATCCATGTACTTTAAAAGACCTTAATCAAACGAGTGAATGGGCCTATGTCACGCTTGCAATAAAAGGTATTTTCATCCGCTTCCTGTCAGGCGCGTAAGTACGGCATTACAAAATATCAGCTTGCGACGTCAGGTGCTCAGTCGTATTTTTTATTCGTTTATACAAAATCAGAAAACAAATGGATTAGCATTTCTATTTCTAGTTTCTATAACAAATTGTTAGAATACTGCCCTTATGAAAAGCTATTCCACGTACTTACCTACTTAAATTGTATAGTTTCACCTAAATTATGGTAATCTATGCTTCATCTCCTATGTGGAAATTTATATTAATTCAACTAACAAATAGTTTATTCAAACCATATTGCTACTGTTTAGAAAGTACTTAATTAGTTCACGTCGAGCTATGAACTCAAAGCATACTAAGATTTGAGTATATAAGAAATGAACTATACGTACGTAGGTACGGAAAGGTTAACAAACAAATAAATACGACAAAATGCTATTTGATAACCGTTTCGCTTTGCTAAGTGACAATTTGCCAGATGAAGTTTTTTCTCGCAGCGACGTGGATTGCGTTTAAGAAAATAAAATTACCTTGAGAATCGATCTTTACTTCTAAACGCTATAAATATAGCGACGATTCAAACTGGAGATATGCCGATTACCCTTCATTGAGTCTTATTCAATCTAAAGATAACAAATAAAGACAAACTTAAACCAACATTCGTTATTACTGAAACTATGTTGTTACTACGGTTAGTTTACAGATAATTAATTTATGGCCCGCGTTGAATATCTCAACTTTGAGGCTTAATTTTAAGGAATTTCGGTCTCTAAGTGCGGAGATGCACTTTATATGGTAGTTTATTAGGGAGAGTCCTATAAATGTGGCATAAAATTATTTATAACATGAATAACAACAAGAGGTTTAGAAACTCGGTGGACCGAGCTGTGGTCGAGAACGCCCATTGAAAAACTATTATTATGTGATACAGCTAAACCATTTTAGTGTTTCGTGGAAATATTACCTTGAGCCCACTGAACGAGTTTGATCTTAAAATAGTTTCATCGCGAGTCGTATATAGCACCAGCCGGTTCAGGATCATGGAGCTATAAGATTACACTTTTCAACGCTACCATCGACAAAATATTGATTTCTTAGTTAAAAAAAATTGCCAAGTAACATAGCACTACATTAAAATGTCTTCTAAACCATGCCAATACACACTAAATTAACAACGCACCAAAACTCTATAGTAATATTTATTAATAAGCTTTCACACAATTTCAGCTACAAATAATACTGCATACATGCATTTACATTTTAAAAATTTAAAATTCTATGTAAACATAGATAACACACATTATAAGGCATGAGGCTTTATAAATTAGACACTGTATCAGGTCCACCACGAAATGTCACCGATCAACATAAATATCATTAAATTTAATTTACCTTATTCATTTGGTGATGTCTGAAAATAACCCTTTTGACATATCCTCATTACCATATGAGAAAAAGACATCCGATGTTTTTTTTATATATAAAAATGATAACGTATTCTCACATTAAATGATAAAATGATTAAAGTGTACAGAATCGAGTTTTTCATTGATTACTTTTTTTATCACATTGTATTATTATGTAGATATGTCAAATCAACCCCATAAATCTTTACAACGGGTCTAGCCGGTTATGATATGAAAACTGCACTCGCGTCTGATGAAGGGTTTTTACTTTGTTTTTATTGTTTTTCATCTAGAATAGCTATACACTTAATCTCACACCCCTAATTCCAATAGTAAGGGAATAATGGGGATAACAACCGTGAACGTAAATATTTTATTCTCAGTACCTATTAAGGATATCTTCCTGAAATTGAAACTGTACATGACTATCAATGAACTAATTATGACATATATTTTTTGCAATATAATTGCTTTATCGAGTATGAGCAAAATTGTGTTTATAATATGTTTGTGATTGTGCAAATGGGAACAGAACAGTGGGCTGTTGCTCTCACATCGCGACTGTTATTTACTACTTATCACATGCTCGTTACAAATCAAAAATTATAAAACCAGCTAAAATATTGACCTCCATGTTTGATGCGACTGGTATACCTACTACTGTTGAAGAAAACAGTGACAATTACGGAATACTCAGTATAATACACATTTCATATAACTACATATCTGTAATTGTTTTATTTTTTTTTAGCCATGTTCCACCAATTCGACTCTTTTGTGAAGTTATCATGCAATAGCTAACTAATTAACAAATAAGATATATTTTTTGTTAGATGTCATTATGGGGGTTGGTATAAAAAACACCCCCAAAAAATATACTTCTCATTTTTTACAGTTTCTAATGATGCGAAAATTCAAAAAAATATATATTATAATTAGTTTGTTGATAGTCATGTGCAGTCATGAAGATACCTTCAATAGGCACTGGAAAAAAAAATTATGTTCACGGTTGTTACCCTCATTATTTCCTTACTATAGGGATTAGGGGTGTGAGATTAAGTGTATAGCTATTCTAGATGAAAAACAAGGTAAAAACCGTTCATCAGACGCGAGTGCAGTTTTCATATGCTTAACTTTAATTCTTAAAGCATCTCACACTTCATGGCAAAAATCTGGCCGAAATAATTGCAATATTATGTGGATAAAAATATTAAAGCAGAGTAAAAAAAATACAAATTATTATAATGTTTAACATATTTCAGCCAATAATTTACCAACAAGTTAATGGCATTGTATATACGATAGCACATTAAACTATACACTGTAAATTAAACGATCTCTATTACCATGGCATAGCTGGGTCCAAACGTCAACGTTTATATATTTAGTATATTGGTCGACTACACCAGAGGCATTTAATTAGCACACACACGCAACTTCTTAGGGATATCTGCTAACTATCGGTAACACGACAGACCCGAAGTGTCAAGTTATCGATAGCATAATCTTAAGGAAGTTTCGTTAACTAGTTTAATTAATGCCACTTAAATATATAAAGCAGAAATAGCGTAACACAAGGGATTCGGACGTTGGTTATGATTATGGCGTACGTAAAATGTAGTAGCGGATCAATAAACAGACAGCACGTTTTATGTTGCTATGTGTTTGAAGATATAGCAGCTAATTTTTATGTTAAAATGCGAAAGCACTTATTTTGTCAGTAGCATTAATAGATGAAGTCAGTTTTGGTTAATGGAAGAGAAAACATATCATTGTAATGGACAACGCACATCTGGGACGACAACGTTCTCTTTCTATCGAGATCAACAATGCATTTTCTTAAACAAATTAATCAATGCCATAATTGTATCGTGCGAAATACGGTCTAGATAATATGAGAACTATTTATATGATTAGTGAGATCGATATGATTCAAAAAGGTAACTATCAAGGTAGGGGAAGATTTGTTGCTGAATGACCACAAAACGGTGAATCTACTTGTGTCAGTCGAAATGATGTGACTTTTGGAGTTGTTTGATGAAGGTGCCGCAACACCAAGTGGAAGATCGGGCGGAGCGTGGTACTGACGTTGGAGCGGCGGTAAGTAGTGGCCCCCGAGCGAGACTAGGGTGCGACCCGCTCCGTCGGTCTCGTCCGCAGCCCAATTTCTGCCTACGGTCCTCCCCGCAATCCCATAGATTGGGGTTCGAGCGATTCAACTGGAATTTCCTCTCCGAGAGCAGTCTCCTCGACTCCGGTCCTCGGTACAAGTAAGCGTCAGCCGCCGAAGAACTCTTGTTACGCTTCACTTTCGTAGAGTTGCTACAGCCATAACTTGTCCGATCGGGAGTTTCACTTCTTTGGATGACCGGCAATTTAGTATAGTTATAGTGAGGTATGTTAGTAGCGGGTGCGTGATATTGTACTTTACCGACAGACAAGTGGCCGCAGTCCACTGCAGGTGCGATAAATAGGCAGCCGCATGTAACAAAATAGAAAGATTCAGAGTACGTGTCTACTAAACAAGCTTGTGTATAGTTTACGTCGCGGAAGTATGCACGGAATTAAGGCTTGGCATTAATATATTAGTAACGAAAATTATCACGAATAATTGCTGAATGATGCTCATTATTTTTCAAAATGCTGAAATATCAAGTATTTTAGATAGTAGTGCAAAACCTACTTCTTGATTAAACAATGACACCTAATGTTACTGAAATAATAAATAGATAAATAAAATAAAAATACCAATTTAAATTAGACTTGGCAAATGCATAATAGTGTACGCCAACTTATTAGCATTTAGCACAATATAAAAAACACGAGTTTTTTTGTTATATATACTTACGGAAGTATGAAATATTTTATCAACATTCATATATATACTCAATATCTACTGTAATCGCTTTATTCAAAACGCCTTTATATAGAATAGCAAACAAATTACTTAGAAACGTTCTAATAATAAAATTAAATGGGTAGTTACGCTACTATGTCTGACCAGTACCACAATAACGACTAGCTACTTTGTACTGATGTGTAATCATCTAAGCTAAATATGATCTAGTGGTTTTACTAAAGACTACTATATGTAAACCCTACACGTACAGAAGTGTATTCAGATCTACGATTAAATACTGTGAATAGAATAGAAGTTATAATACCAAAGTAAGCATGCTGCATTATCATGCATTTAGAGACGTGTGCTTATGTCAGAATACTGCAAATAGGTACATAAGAGTATATATTATATGAAACAGGTGCGTTAAATATACACCGACGACAGCAAGACTTTAACATCGATTATAATATTCTCAAGCGCTATTTTTATATGACTAGCGATATTTGGTTTATTACATGAATACAGATCTTTTATTCCAAAAACCAACTGATTATACGGTTTCTTGATTTTGCATGTCTCCTCCTTGTAGACTCGAATATCTCCAGTGGTATATTGGGTACTGCATAATAAATACAGCTTTGTTAGTAGAGACCCTCACCAATACTGATGTTACAGTAAAATAACATTTTATATTTAAAGCATTTCTCTTTTAGATTTCAATATTACGCAATGACAATGCAAATCGTTTAATGTAATCTAGCCTGTAAAAGAATCAAGAGACTGAAATTCATTAACCGCCAAAGTCTTGGGTTGGTAATGGTCTGCTTGTTAATTACCGCTATTAGCAAACAATGTTTGACGTAATTAAAATTACTATAGCAATTCTACAAACGGTCCTTGTTTTTCCTGACCCTTAACAAATCATACGTCAAAATGGGTCAATGGTGAATTTGTGTCATTAACCCAATATAAAAAAGTAATGAATAGGTGACTCACCGGAACTTACAGCGTTCCTACACCGCGCAGAAGTACAGTAAGCCTCGATAACTTTAAGTATGAGGGCGTCTTCTTCGTATGAGTTGGACTTTCTTTGGTGAGGAGCATACGGGTGAGTAGGTCCGATGTTTTCGTCCGAGCCGATCGTAAATGACTGTGGTCTCAGCGGTGGCGCGGGGCGCAAACATGTTACACTCCACCCTAAAACATATTACACGGTTTACTCCCCAGTAATTACGTACAGTTCGCAATTCGTACGTCTGTATTTGGTCTAGAATCTGCCAATTTTCTAATTCAATTTCCTGTAATATTGTTCTTTAAAGTATATTTATTCACCAATACAACTGTCGATCAGAATGTTATAAATAACAAATGTATTTATGCCATTTATACAAAATTATAAAATATTTTTAAAAATTTAGTAACGATATCTTACCTTTATTGCTGCAGTTTAAATTTGATATGTCGATAAAATCAACTGATGAAAATTTCTTTCCAATAGAGCTTTTATTTGACTTAGCAGGAGATTGGTCAAGGGAGTCACAAGAATTTAATAGCCAACGTGCAGATTGATTATTTTGTTTATTTTTTTGATTTTGCTGCGTATGTTGAGTGTAACTTTGATGATTGTTGAATGAGTGTGATCTTTTGTGGTTGGACAGCCCAGAAGATAGGTCGGAGTTATTGCTGTCGCTCATGGCCATCTGTAGTAAAAAAGTACAATTAGCGGATGTTGAAATTATAATATTGTGATGTTTGTGTTACAAAGGAATATACGGAAGGACTTACTAAGATCATAATTATGTATCATAGCGATTGGGAACTCCAATTCATAACAGTCTACAGCCTATGTACCATCATGAGGTTTTCAAAGTTTCGTAGTCAACAAGGATAGCTTAGTTTTTTTCGCCATATCGGTCTGTCTGTGTGGCTTTCTGTCTGTCTGTAGTTATTATATAACGAAGTTAAGAGGGAAACTATCACAGTAGTAGGATTTACAAGTTACTAGTCTATGTCAATAGTCAATCAACGTGAAGTATAAAGGAAAATCAATTAATATGTTCATACTAATACTTCCTAGTATTTCTTTACTCTAAGGGCAACTACGAAATTCCATGTAGCGCGTCGCCTTATACGCACTTGGCTGATTATTAAACGAACTGTAACACGCATTTCGATAACGCAACGCGTCGTGGTATGTATACCCTTAGTATATTAAAATACATTTTTTTGAAAAAAAAAAACGATGACTTTAATAATTGCTATTTAAAACTCAGTCATTTATAGCGCACATTAACCGTGCTTTAAAAGAGAGTAAAGTTTTATTGAGCTTTTTATTGAGACGTGATTAATTCATCAATAATTTATTGAAAAATGAAATTTTAGTATTCATCACTCACCCTAGCCAATAGTTTGTTTTGACTATATACATAAAGATAAATAGCTAGATTAAATATGCTTATTTAATTAAATATTCTTTTATAAAGCGTGTTTCTTTTAAGGTGTCAAGCCGGTGTAAGGTGATAGCTGAGCACATTTTTTTTATTATTTTGAAAGTTTATGCCATCGCGCAGTTTTTAAAGTTTATCAAAAGCTATGAAAAACCCGAATTCATTTTATTTTTAAAGTCGAAAATTTAATTATGTTCTGTTGTTTCCTATTTTTTTTACTATCGATCAAATTATTTGTATCTTGTAATAAAGTAAGAATTGCAGTTATTTTACTCATAAAACTACAACTAATAGGTGTTATATTAAAAAAAACTACTGCAATAAACCTACCAAAAAAATTATGTAAATTTTTAAAGCCTCAGTTTAGACGTTAAATATCCTAAAATAATAAAAACAAATTATAACTCCTAAACTATGAAAAATCGCGGAACATACATAGGGGTTAAATCGATAGATATGGTACTCAGCTATCACCCTACGCCGGCTTGATACCTTAAAAGAAACATGCTGTATATACCATTGAAGTATTTCATGATTTACCTAAAATTGTTACTGATTTTATATAATATAAACTAAATTTTAAACAGATGCGTATTAGTATTATAACACCTACAAAAATATAAAAACTATCAATGGAAGTAGATCCCACGTTCTAATGGGTCTTAATAATGCCTAGTTGACAAGGCACTTTCACACTTGTTTTCCCATGATCATGGGATGAATATAAGGAAAGCCTTTCCATGCAATATTGTTCCTTTATTTGTTAGTATAGTGAGATCTAATGGCTGTGGTTTTCTTATGTTAGTAAGATGAATAAACACAGGCAAGGATGATCAAGTAAAGCACTGCAACAGTGGGGAAACTAATGGCAGCATTAATCTAGCGGTTAAAAATTCAAGGCAATTTTCAAACCAGTGATACACAAAACAGTATCTCTTTACAAAGTAATCCTTGCCTGAGTCGGTGACCACGGTAATGGGTAACTTTGCTTTCATCCACCAGTGCGCGTACAAATCGGAACGGTACACCATGAAGCCAGACCCAGCCTCTGTCAAACCCTTCTGTGATTTAGACAAATCTTCGCTCCGAGACCTCGTTTTTCGTGACTGAGAAGTTGCTTGAATCTCTGATTGTTTATCGAATATATCACGATTCCGTGGTTTATTTACACGAGATTGTCTGTTATCAGTTGTAAATGAATTTTCTTTATATATACGCATATGGTAATGCAAACTGGGCTTTGTACGTTCTGTGATATTAAGGGTCCCCCATTGACACGTCACCGGCTGACGTACATTCTTTGGTACTTCTAAATGAGTGCTCGGTTTACGATACAACCGTGGAGGCGGCTCTGGTTTTATTTTGATTTCCGGAGTATATCGTTCGATGTTTCTCCTTATGGAAGTTCTTTTAATTTGTGGCGATATGACCAGAGGATTCGATGTAAATGTTGACGTGACATTAGTGTTGGATGAATCAATAACATCAAGACTGTTCTCCGACGTAACACTCGTCACACAAGATGTTCTAGCTGTGGATCCAAAAGGCGAAGTACATCGGCATTGGTCCTCAAATGCCGCAGCTTCTATTTCTGATAATGTAAGTTTTTTACGCCGACAGTCATTAAAAGTATTCTGCTGTAAATTCTTTTCTTGACTATCTGATTCATTACCTGTTGTACCTGAGGTTGAAAATTCATGCATATTTAACTCAGGGGAAGCTAGATTGCAACTGCCTACGACGCCCGAGTCCGAAGATCTCGGACTTGGACACAGAGACCTGTTACAGCATTCACATTTTTTACTAACTTTGTGATTTTCTGATTGAGAGCTCATTCTCTGAATACGAGAATCATCGTTTTTATTGAAACTTTCTGTTTCTACCATCGACTTAGATAGTGATCGTCTAATTTTTTTGTCGGAATTTAGTGAATGTTTTCTAAACGGTATATTGGTATTAAGATTAACATTTATAACTTTTACGTCTTCTTCAGCGTTTCGGAACATCGGTGGTGGATCTATTATGATTGAATCTATTGAGTTGGGTCGGCATTGCTTAGGTGAAGGAGGAGATAAGTTTTCCACTATATCAGACAATGCACTATCGCCACATTTCACATCATCTTGAGAATAATTTTCTTCAGTAGATTTCCAAAGCTTTGGTACAGCATCTAATTTTCCTTTACAATCAGGAAAACTGCGTCTTGTGGGTAAGAAATCTAATTCATTACTATGTATAGTAGCAATTTGTACATTCTGGTCCATATTTACCAAATCTTCACAAGTCATATAAGGTCTTACTTCAAAACTAGAATTATCTGTACTTTCGGAATGTTGTTTATAAATATTTATATCATTCAACTGCTCAGTTGATAATTCATTAATTAAGAAATTATTATTAATGGTATCACTAAGCAGAGGCAAAGTATCAAAAATATGTTTTGTACAATCTCCTTTTATAGCAGATTGTTTGTCATTGAAGTGCATATCAGAGGTGTTATCAAAACACCTCACATAACCAAAATTACTTCCCCAACTACTACAGTTCGAAGAAAGGGCGCGAGGACTAGAGTTATCCAAAGCATCTTGCCTGAACATTTTAAAATTGCTTTGGGTTTCAGTATCGGTAAAGCTGGAACTTGTGTATGATTCAGTAGTGTCTGTTTCTCTATCACTATCATCCGAATTCCTGTCACTATCTGAATATTCTGTCGCAGTACCGATAGTTCCATCGTTTCCGATTCTCAATCGGATACGATTTTTGTGCCGTCGCATTACTGGTAAACCTGATAATTCGAATGCTTTCACCCAAGTTCTTTCATGTAAAAGTTTACGTAACATTTGCCTAGTTATTACTTTTTTCTTAACGAGTCTCGCGAAGTATTTTGTCAATGAATAGTAAGGAGACGCAGAAGGGTAGCTAGATGGCGGCAGAGTTATGTGATAAAGACTGCGTCTGCTATTGTTGATGCTAGACAACGCTCCTTCGGATGGAGAGCGGGCCAGCTATCAAAAACATTACAAAACTTCTTAATCATAGGTAATCAAAACATAATTAAAACAATGAGTACATTTGAGACAACTTACATGAGGCAAAGATTGCGGTTGCCCTGGTTCGTGAGTTGGGCTACTGGTGTTAGAGTGCTTCTGCAATAAACTGAACCAATTGTCAGCTTCAGCTCTTGTCTGACAGACAGCTACTATAGTGTCTATCATAGGTCCACTAATTTCAAATGCATTCTTTCTTGTATCAGTATCATCTAATTTACAAACTGTAATACCAGTCAGGGGAAGACAACCCTAAAAATTAATAAAGATTGTAGTCTTATGTTCTTATATGATCATTACCAAATTAAAATGGTAATTTCTCATACCTCATACACAAAAGCTGATACTCTCTTGCTAACAGACAGTAACAATAAAGCTGAAGGGAATAAAACAAGGTAGCGGTCCTGGTGAGTAGGACCTACAGCCACACTGCCCATGTGAAGGACATCACCCAATGCCGCCAGTTCACCACCAGGCCAGCCACGAACTTCACCAGTCACAACTTGTAGTTCTAGTTCTTTTTGCCGACGCAATGCAGCACAGCCACTCTGAAAAATAAATTAATATATCAAACTTTGCTAGGGATTAAAGATATATTTTCAGTTTCATAATTTCAAGTAATTATAGCCTCATAACTTAATTATACTTAATTTATAATGCTGATTTTCAATCTAGTGAATAAATAAAAATAAAACCTTAAGAGAAACAGCATGCAATAAAAAAACTCTATACCTAGGCCGGCCATAAGTTCTGTTACTATTTTTTTAACACCCCATTCAATATTGTAAGTTGAAAAAAATAAAGGGTTTTATGTAACAGTATTTATGGCCAGACTTTGTATAATCACTCATTATGAAATCTCATTGACTGACAATAATATGATAATTTTTATTATTATTACATTTTTGACTATACATTACCCAACTTATTACATTTTAGAGATTTAGCAAATACATATAAAACTTTGTTGTTAATAAAATTACTGTACATTTAATTAAAGTAATTTTTTCTACTTACAGCAATGTCTTTGTACACAACAGATGCTCGATGTGTATCTCCTCTATCAGGATGGGCTTCATGGACATGACGGGCAAGTTCTTGAAGCATAGCTGGATACTTGCCAAGTCTACGAAATGGTTTAGACAAGCCTGCAGTTAACACTAAAACTCCAGGACAAACAGCACCAGCATTTTCCATCCAGGTATTTAATTCCTCCCTGAAAGATAATTTGTAGTTACTGAAATTCTAAAATCAAACCAAAACACAACAGTGAAAATGAAAATACAAAATGTAGCATGTGAAATTATAGCCATATCATAAATAAACTTACTTGTATTTATCCAGTATACACACAGCCTTGGGATGGCCAGCACAATATGTCTGATGAACAGACTTAATTTTAGGAGCCCACTGTAAAAAAAGGCCACCAACTCTCTGCTCTGGACCTGTCTTTGTAGCACACTCCTCAAGTAATGTCAAAAACTGTTCATGAATTAGAAGAACCTCATTAATATTGCCAGTCAACTGTTTGAACTCATCTTTAGTAAGCCTTTAATAAAAAAATAAGCAATTATATCACACCATTCATATAATTTATACTGAAACAGCAATATATTAAAAAAAAATTACATTTCACTCTTCTCCAGAGGCAGTAAGAAGTTGTTGACTAATCCTTGCATTTCTGCAACATGAGCCTTTTCAGAATCAATGATATCTTTGAGTACTACATTTCTAAAAGCTTGGATTTCCGATGCTGCTCGGATGGGGGAAGTGGTAACTGAACCTGATGGATCTGTAATAATTGCACACATTGAAATAAAATAGTAGTTGTGTCAAGAAGTTCAAGAATATTAAATATTACCTTTGTATTCAGTCACATAATTACTTGGAAACCATCCTGTAGTCTCCCCTAATGTACCCTCCCACCATCCCCCCTCTTCCTTTTGCGTGACAGTAATAACATCTCCCTTTTTAAAACAGAGTTCATCATTATTCTTGCCCTTGAATGAATAGATTGCCTTGACCAAACAATTTTCAACCGACATCTTATTCTCTCTTTAACACCATAGTTTCTGAAAAAATCTATATGTTATTTGTAATTTACATAAAAAGGGCAAAAGTAAGTGTGTAAACATAAATAGTAATAAATATCAGCTTTAATGAATGGAAACAAACAAATATTTGGCAGTAACATTGTATGATCTTTTATAGTGTAAGTATTATATACGGGCATTAGTCTGAATCCATTTAAGGAAAGAGTAAGACTATTTCCAGAAAAAGTAGACTCACAGGAAATAGTGTTCAACTAAAACAGGAAGAGTGATTAATGTCGTCTAAAATGGTCACAGTGTTTTCCAAATGGTACTACCTTATTTATGCTACTAAATTTACCGTTGCTTTATAGAAAAAACTGCTCGAAACTTGTTACAGATAAAAATTGTTACTTATTCCGTAATATACCTTATCAATTTCTACGTACAATTTTAAATTCAGTTTTATTTCACATTGTCCAAAAATAAATCAGTACTACTATCACACTTCTAGTGTTGTGCTGACAGGCAGAAACAGAAACTCGATTTTCGCTTCATTACTCTAATGACAGTAATTCGATCATATCATTTGAAGGCAGTCTACGAATCGATTAATTAATCACATCAGTAAAATAACATACAATTCCACTTATATCACGGACTGATGGATAATTATGGACATTTCGTACAAAAAGGTCAGTCCTTTTGCTTTGCTTGCTTACAAGAAAGCATTTCATATTAAAATAATCCCCATTCCACGAACCCTAAGTTAGTTTTAATATCCCACCAGTAGTCAAGAAAAAAGTACCGAGAAAATAAGTCAGTTGCTCGTACCTTTTGTTCGATTACCAAAACACAAAAAAGAAATAACTTGAGTTAAAGTTATTTCCCAGCCCAAAAAAATCAAGGTAGAGTTCCATGCCAATACAGTACAATCCCATAGTGTATAGTTTTATTAACTATTAAACGCCGTCTATTAAATTCGTCTGTATGAAATGCTACAATTTCTTTTTAGGAAAATCGACGAATAGTTTTCAACAATTTACAATAATTAGGCACTGTTGCAAAAAGTTATTGACTATTTCCAATATATTCGCCGTTTTATCGAATATTTTTTAGATAAATTAATGTTGAGATACATGTGTTATAGTGACACGTCCCTAGTAAAATACCTTACAACACTACGCTAGATCCCTATTGGTTGTCTTTGGAAAACAAAAATATATCGTTATAACGTCTAATAGGAAAAAATATCTGATAGCGTTAGTACTTTATAAGTTTATTAAAATTCTATTTGGTTTAATACATGAGAGTATTCATTTACTCGTACATGGTGTGTAATTATTTACCTCATTGCATATTGCGCCAACAAGATGTTTAAAAATGAACAAAAACAGTCGAATTACGGGTACTTTATTCAACCACGATTTAGTGAAAACACCATTCATCAATCGAGAAGGGGACAAGTGCAATTACATCATTTACTTCAGCAGTCAGCAAGCATTAAGAATGAGAAAATAAAACAATGCCGACTTGTGTTGTCACAATATAAGTATGTCGTCGTATATAAATTACGTATAAAGAATTTAGCAGCTGAAGCTTTGCCTTGTGTATCAGAATAGATATAACCTAAAAGTTTGATTTGAGCTCGTACACTCTGGCGTCATACGGACTTTGCCCAGAGTCATTTTCTGGGCAAAATCCACCATACTTGGTCAACAAAAAACAAAACAACTTCTAAATGCAATATTTTGCTGAAATAAAACACATTTTCACAATGCCTAACAAAGACTGTAACCGGAACGCATCGCGATACGCGTGGGTATTGTCGGTTAGATTTAGGTGAATCGGACCGCTTCGTTAACTGGTGGGCCCTACGCGCCTACAGATAGTTTTGACAGTTAGAGAACGGAACTTTTACCTGAACATGGTGAATAAGAGAATTAAAATGACTATTGTGTTTTTGTGTGTGTTGATATGTTGTAGTGAACACTAATAGAAAATAACAAAACTAGCTTGAATTAGCCGTGCTACAAGACTTATTTAAGAGACAGCTGCGTTTAAAACGACTTAACAGCAACAAAAACAAATATAACAAATTCTCTCGTCATCCCTTCATATATCTTCATATACCACTATCAAGATTTAAAGGATGATGCGCGTTTTGGGCCCATATCATGTGATGGCTTCAATCAAAATGAATTTACCATCGTTGGATAGATCTTTTCAAGAGTATAAAAAACTACTATGGCAGCATACCTGTATATATTGTCCGTTTTGAAGTATAGTCTTTAGAAGACAATGAATATTCAGGTCGAAGAGAATTTCAAAAAATCATAACGCCGGTTCACTTGACCGATTTTGATGACATTTGCACAGATTTTAAGCTTAATAAAATTCAGTTAAACAAAACAACAAAATCGGTTTAGTAAAGAGGAAGGTTTATATGTATAATATTTGCAGAATTATACATATAAACCTTCCTCTTGAATCACTCCATCTATTAAAGAAAAACCGCTTCAAAATCCGCTGCGTAGTTTTAAAGATCTAAGCATACATAGGGTCAGACAGACAGACAGCAGGAAGCGACTTTATTTTATATACTATGTAGTGAAGTATGAAAGTATGAATAATAATTACAATGATACCATGCCAAAATCGAAAAAAGTGTCACTATAAAAAATATGTTAAGGATGTTACAAAAAAAAATACTACGATTGGACAGCGAATCGGGACTAGCGCCATAGTTATTCATAATCCACACAAAAATATCTTTCCAACGGTGTATAATTCACCCTTATTGGAGCTGGGACCATGTTCCATACATTTGTGCCCATCATCTTTTGTTAACATAATGATCAGAAGCCTTAGAGATCTCTTATTTTGTGTTTGGTTTTCCTCTTTTGTTACAATATGTTATAGGATCCGCTTTTGGTTTTGAGTGAGTGCAAGTCAGAACAATAAATAAGTGTAAATACTATGTAATCTAATCTAATAATAAAAATATCATACCACTATAAACGTTTTTTTTTGACGCCTTAGACGTTCAATGAATAGTCAGTGAACTAATTTCTTTTGGAACTGTTCTTACGAAAAATCATGTCAGAAATTAAAAATACTTTTCTTTGGTCGAAGAGGTTGAGTTTTTGCAGGCTTTTGATCACATTCTTTTGTTAGACTTCATTATCGAAAACACCCAGTTTTAACAGATATTATTTTTTATAATACATACAAATGAGCGGAAAACATAGCTGGAGAAACTGGAAAAAATGATATGAATCGTCTCCGCTTTTTATGTTGCATTAATATCTTGTTGCTACGTGTCTTGTCATTATATTATGTCATAAATGGGCGGTATCAAAATATGTAATTAGCAATTTCTATACTTCAATCATTTAAATAGTATAATGCCCATTTTCTGGAAAAGATGTTTAACTTTTAATATTATATCCATTTGCTATATATTTGTCTATTTGACCATTTTTTTTCGACTTTTTCATTGACAAGTCCGAAATATTGGTGCTAGCTGTCGTGAGAAGTGCACGTCATATATTTACAGTGGATAACAGGCACTCGGAATGCTAAATCCACCAGAAAGAGGTATTCAGATATGCAATGATCATTGATTTAATATCTCTTCTAGCTCTCAATTCTCTCTGCAATTAATATCATTTACTGTAATTAAATGAGTAGCCACTAAGTTTTTCTGAATATGTACTAGTGTTGGCAAGTGAAATAAAACAGTGTATGGTGTCTTTTCACGTTTCTTAAGAAGTCCAAGAGGTGTCAATAATACCCCACACCTTTAATACTGAAACCTAGAGAAAGGCTTTACTTTATTATAAATTCATCATCCATTTATAATCTATAATTCACAAATGAACTCTCATCATTTTCATTATTCATCATCATCATCATGATCCTACTCAGTGATCAAATTAAGAAAATAACTTATTGAAGATTAGGCTGTATGGGCTACATAACCATTGCCTTGACTTATGGGAAGACTTACCAAAAAAAACTTAAAAAACAAGTGGAATGTTTATTTTGTATAAAATAATAATGGATGTAAAAAATATACAGAAATTTGGAATTGTAAAGTATTTAAGATAGTGTTAAAATTAAAAATGGAAAAATCTTTAGAGGACCATTTATTCCAAGCTATTAATAATGAAGACCAGGATAAAGTATCACGTCTATTAACAAAAGGTAAAACTTATTTAACTGTGTAGCAAATTTTTATTTTAAATTAATTGCTGTCCACCAATGCAAACCATATAAAAACTTATTGGATTGCTTACTTTTCAGTCAGTTAGCAATTGTTAAATGTGATTAGTTTAATTTTTATTTTTCACGATACAAATTTGTTTCTATATTTTGTTAAAAATATCTGGAAGTATCGAAACATATTGCTTAGGATACTTATAATCAAATACATACAATCACGCATTTTTCCGGCAGGGTAGCCAGTTTTCACAGATTTCCACTTTTCACATACATTTCTAGTTTCTTTGACTCTTATCAGAAAATAAATGAAAATGCATTATCAGTTAATATTAAATTTAACCAGAGTATTATTTTATTTAGACTTGCTAGGTAGTACTTCAATATCAACAAGTGATAATCTATTTTTTGTGAATTTTCAGGTGCTAATCCCAATAAGACAACTAGTTATGGCAAAACATGTTTAGGTGAAGCAGCAACTAAAGGTCATATTGGAATTGTTAAATTGTTGATTGATGCCACATTAATAGAGACCACATCAACTAACTCAACATGTCATAATGTTGTAACCAGAAAGCGATACTTTAAATCTCAAAAAAAAAAATACAAACATGACTGGAAGCATTCTGAAATGGCTGTTAAGTGCAAAAACATGAATGATAGGAAATTAAAAGAATATTATGATACTCGCCAATATAATAGCTTTACAACTAGACAAGAGGGTAGTAAATTTGAGAGAAACCAGGGCTATTTTGTGTTCATACATAGTGAAGGATCAAGCAGTGATGAAGGTAAAGTTCCTGGGTTGAAATCTCCACTTAGTCCATTGTCTTTGACTCCATCACCTCAATCTGAGTTAGAGTGGGATGAAGAAATTGATACCGACACACCAGTTGTAGGCACAAGTGAAGATGAAACCTGGACTTCAATGTATAAGTAAGTATTTTTAAATCAAAAGTTTTTTTAATGACTTCTCAATTTATATAATTTTTTGAATAAAGGTGTTACAAACGGGGTGCACACAAACGGCTTTGTGTGTTGTGCTTTGCTGATGATATTATATGGTTCACAATTTTTTGAATAAAGTTAAGATTATGATATTATTCTGCAAAGTGTAAAATTGGAATAAACATTTGAGTGAGTAATTCAGTGTTATTTTGGCCACTCAATCATTAATATGGGTGAACCAACTATGGCTGCTCCCCTGTGGTAGTACTATTTCACTGAGTTATTAAATAAAACTCAAATGCCAATATAGACAAAATTTTAATTCTTTGATATGGTTTATGTGTTCGACAACACGAAACCATACTGCAATCTAAAATGAGTCAGCGCCATCTATTGGTAGCTGGCATAGCTAAACTTACACAACCTTACAACATATGATGAATTTTAACATATTCCACTTGGGGCACCTGCCTGAATAGCGCCTGAGGTAGTCCACCTATCACACCCACCAATATTTTCTATGGGTGCCATTGTGGAATTATCTTAGGGGAGGCCTTCGACCAACAGTGGACGTCATTTGGCTGAGACAACGACGACAACAGCTCCTAGTGCTGGGACAACATACCTTTTGGATGTTATTTTATAATAATATCAATGGGATAATTAATAAGTGATGTAAAATCACTTTCCTCTACTCTCTAAATCAACTTTATTACAATATCAGCCTTACTAATGTATCAAATAAATATTTTAGAACAAAAAACACTTATAATAAGTCCACTTCAACAAAAAAATGTCTGAAAGGTAAACAATCTTTTCTTGTCTTATATAATATAATTAATCACTTATTATTCATGTACTAGTTAAATGTGTTAAACAATTCATTACATTTGTAAATGGTCTTTGAAAGTTTCCATTGAGAAGGTTTACTGAGATTAGAATAATTTAACATAATTTTTCTCAAAAACTAACTTTTGGTATCCATATCACAATAATTTTATTTAACTTTAGCACCTGCGGTCATAAATAAATTTTGGGTTTAGCCGTAATCTCCATGCTTAGCAGGTTGGTTGGTTACAGCAGTGACAGCCTTATAACTAGAAAAATGCTGTTTCCCAGTTTGTAAAAGGGAGGTTGGTAGGTGTATTGTGTTAAGTTGTCAAGAAAAATTATGATTTAAATCAAAACGATAATACTTTGAAACACAATATAGTGCCATTGAATTCAATTCTGCTATTGTACTGTCTGTTTTGTTCTAAAATTAAATGACAATAATATAGATGTTTGGAAGTCAAGGAAGCTAAATAGGTTCCCTTATATTTTACGTTCATAAATTTTAATTGGTATGTAGGTAATAAATACAATTTTAATTGTTATAGATGGTATGCTGCTATTTTGGAAAGTACTGGGGCAGCAATAGCTTCAGCTTCGGCAGCTACAAATGGTATTGACCAACAAGACACTTATATGAGAACTGCACTTCATTATGCTGCAGAGCATGGTCATGAAGGAGTTGTTCAATTATTAATAAATGCTGGTAAATAAGTAGTTTGTTAACACTATTATATCATATCTTAATATAAAAAAAAATTGTTTAAAGGTGCACTTGTACAGGTGTACAAAGGTGGTTGGTAACTTGTTTGATACATGTAGTGAGTCTTCTTGGGCAGACAATACAACGACGTAAAACGTCAGGCTAAAGCATCTTTAACCTGACGGCTCAGCTGGAAGACAAAAAACTTAATATATGCAGCACTGTTCTAAAACATCAAATAGCCTTGACATAATTATTTACTAACTCTTCAATTCTGACCTCAGCAAATTTGAGATTTCATCATCTGTTTAATTTTAGATTGTAAAGTAGACCTAACAGCTGGGGATGGCTTGACTCCTCTACATATAGCAGCTATAAAAAATCATGGAGAAATTGCTAGATTACTTTTAGCAGCCGGCAGTCATGTAAATTACAAAACGCATGAAAAGACAACAGCCTTACATTTTGCAGCATCTAGAGGTTTCTTAGAAATGGTTAGTAAAACAGTTATGCTTAATGAATTCAAATCTTATTTAATCAATTGGACTGGACCAAGTAGAGCTGTGTTTAGTAATTCCATTAAACTATCCTTGGCGATTGTGGCAGGAGCGTTTACAGATATTTTTTATGCAGTATTCACAGAAATATAGCTTAAAAAAAACTTGGTAATTCTAGAAAGCACAGATTCATTAAACATTGGCGTTAACAGTGTATGCAGCGCTTTTTTGCATGTATGGAGTGCACACCACTGGGTGCTGCTGATGGTGGATTAATTAAATGAGTTGAGCCCTATTAAGGGTTCCGTATGTTAAATGCGAAAAAACACTTATAAAATCACTTCGTCATTTTCATTTCTAATGTTTAAATACATAACAGTTATTCATAATTGTTTAAAATGTCATATTTACACAAATCATATTTTACAGGTAAAAATCCTAGTCAGTAATGGAGCATATCTAGAAGCAAGAGACACTAGTGAACGTACGCCTTTGTATTTAGCGGTAGTCCGAGGGCATATTGATGTGGTTGAATACCTTATTTCAATGGGTGCTAATGTAAACAGTGAGCAGATTCATGGTAAGGGCGATTATTTATAAATTCCCTATTTGAATAATTTTGTGGATATAAGTGAAGCATTAAGATCACAAACAGTTACAATACCATATTTTAGCAGTTTCACCTACTCAGGGGCAATAGCATAATAATATTCAGCTATTATAATAAAAGAAAGAATTTATAATTCAAGAAAAAAATATATTTGGCATTTATACTTCTTTTTTTATAATACTTTTGGTGTTGTAATCTATTATTAGCACAGCGTTTCCTAATTCCTTTTGTAATCCATTTTACAGGTTGTATATTGATTCTCACTTCACAAACGGAAAAACACAGTTTGTACTTACTTACTTACTTAAGGTCCTACGTCCCATATAGTCCGTTATTTTTAGCATTAGAAAGAACAAAATTTGGGTACTTTATTGTACACATATAATGTAACAAGCAAAACGTAACATCGTGAAAAGTTTACACTAAAAAGTACCTTAAAAAGCAGAAGTTGCAAACTTGTGGAACGAAACGTTGGTCAGTTTGACACGACAAAATTAAAAAGTACATGCCGATGTTGTAATACGTACCATATTAAGTGATTTTTAAAATGGTCGCTTAACATGGCCGCCATTTGCAACAATAGCGGCAAATGTCAACGTCTGCATTTATCTGTTTTGACTATTTTCTTTGGTTTATTGTTAAGTTTATATTGTTTTTTTGAAGTTTTTTGTCAAATTTTTTGTTGTATTTGTTATTTAATCTGTTCAACAATGGACGAGCCTGAAGCCGGTCAAAGTGGACTCCAGCACAAGGTTAGCCACCACTGCTTCTGTGTTTACATAATTTCTAATGCTAAAAAAATGGACTATAGATAGGGCAGATGGTCTCCACAGTGCGTTGCCATCCCCTACTATCTTGAGCTTCGCGCTTGATTTCGCTCCAGGTCTTTCCGGTGGCCTTCGCTTCATCAATGATAGTCCGCTGTTTGTCTGTTTTGGGCGACCAGGTTTGCGCTTTCCTTGGGGATTGCTTCCAGTCAAGGGCTTGCCTCGGGACGTGGTTTGGATCCCTTCGGAGAGTGTGGCCAATCCAGCTCCACTTGCGGCGTTTGATCTGCTGGTCGATCCGGACTTCTTTGCAACGTTCCCAAAGGCGCTCGTTTAAGATCTTCTCGGGCCAGTAAATACCGAGGATGCTGCGGAGGCATCGGTTGACGAAGACCTGGAGTTTGGGCGCGATGTTATTTGTAACCTACCACGTCTCACACCCGTACAGCAATACGGTCTTCACATTGAACCGGAATATCTTGAGCTTAACTCTTCGTGTCAGTTTCCGTAAAAGCCATACCTACGGGTCGAAGCCGCGCGAAAGTTGCTCGTGCTTTGGCGATCTTTGGCTCTTCGGTTCCTCCAGTCTCTGACGCGCAACTACTGAGGTATGTAAATTTGTGGACGCGTTCCACCCCCTCTGTGCCGATGTCGCCCAATTTTGCCTGCATGTCTGCGCGGGTGTGGCTTAAGAGGCATATATCATCGACATAGTTCAAGTCTTCTGGGATGTTGGTTATACTCCATTCTATGCCGCGGCGCTTGTTGTTTGTAGTATTATGCATAATGCCATCCAGAACGACAAGAAAGAGAAGTGGTGATAGAAGACACCCCTGGCGTACGCCTGCATGTACGCTATGTCCTCCGAGACAAGCCCGTTATGAGTCACTTTACAAGAGTAATTGTTGTACATGGATTCGACGATGTGAATGATTTTTTCGGGGACTCCAATATTGCGGAGGCGAGACTAGATGCAGGGCCATCTCACCGTATCAAAAGCCTTTTAGAAGTCCACAAAAGTAAGGTAGATTTCCCTTTACCATTCTGAGAGTGTTAATCTGGTCTGTACATGATCGATTGGGGCGGAAAGCAAAGTGATGCCTCTCCAGTTGCTACATTGGCTGAAATCCCCTTTTTTTTGGCACGGTGATAAGAAGGCCTTTGTTCCAGTCATCCGGTAGTTCTTCCGCCAGACGCGCTGAAGCAGATGTGTCAAGGCATTTGCAGCTGTCACCACGTCAGCCTTAAGCATCTCCGCCGTTATGAGGTCGATACCCAGGTATCAAGGCCCCAGGGCCTTGCCATTTTCGAGCGAGCGAATGACGCGGGTTACTTCTTCGCCAGAAGGTGGGGTACATTCAATTTCTAATCTTTGCAAGGGCAAGCTGTCTTTGGTTGTAGTGATCTCAGGATTTTTGGGAATTCGGAAGACTTCCTGGAAGTGCTCCTGCCAGCGTCGTAGTTGTCTTTCCAAGCTCACAATAAGTTGGCCCTCCTAGTTCTTTAGGGGCCTTTTCCTGGCATTTCGCTTTCCTATAAGTGATTTCGTTGCCTAGTATATTTCTTTCAAGTAACCCGGTATCCGCTGCTTTCTGAGCTCCATCAGCAATACCATCAGCTCACACTCTTCTGTCCCGTCAGGTACTGGGATATGCGCTCTAACGGATCTGCCGGTACTGCAGTTTATGTTCTTCCTGTACAGCCTCATCGTTCGGCGCAATACGTTTGAAGTGAAGCTCTCTTCATTGTGCTATGCGGTTCCAAGTTTCTTGCGACATCCACTCATCTCTAGTGTGTGTTTTACATCCTAGGACGGCGGAGCTGGTCTCTGTATAGGCTATTTTGATGCGATTCCACTCCGCGTCAATA
The DNA here is from genome assembly GCA_927399485.1 of Calamotropha paludella. Classification (NCBI taxonomy): domain Eukaryota; kingdom Metazoa; phylum Arthropoda; class Insecta; order Lepidoptera; family Crambidae; genus Calamotropha; species Calamotropha paludella. Next base: position 15,021,471 of record OV656807.1, on the reverse strand, counting down.
GTTGTGGGGTCACAATCAAGAGCAGAGAAACGATTTCGGAGCTCCTGTTGGAATGTATCGCCTATTTGTGTATTTTTCAGCTTACTGACATCAAAGCGTCGGCTTGTCTTTGTTGTGCCGTTCGTCGCACGGGCTGCCGATACCTTCAGCCGCATTTCTGCAACGACGAGATGATGGCCGCTATCGATGTCAGCTCCTCTGCGGTTACGCACATCTAGGAGCCATGTTCGCCATTTTGAGCTTATGGCCAGGTGGTCAATTTGGTTCTTGTTGACACCATTGGGTATATTTACCAAAAATGTATATTGGTGGTGATCTTCATGTATGAATAAAGTCCCTCCTTTGTCCTGGCAAATTTCCAATCAAGCGCTCTACGTTCTCGTTGCGTACTCCAAAGCGTGTTTGCCCATATGTCTCTCGGATCCTGCGTTGTCTATTCCCACCTTCGCGTTCATATCCCCCATGACAATAACTACATCCTGCTTGCGGATATATTCGAGTGTGGTGTTCAGTAAGCTATAGAAATCGTCTTTGAGTTCATCGTTTGCGTTGTTGGTAGGCGCAAAGCATTGGACAACGGTGACTTACGGGCTTTGGTATAGAAGCGGGCAGTGATTATTCCTTCTGAGATCAGTTTCCAGTCTAAGAGGCCTCTTTTCGCCACATCTGAGAGAAGGAACCCCACCCCGAATGTCCTCTCGGGTGTCCTCTTCGTCCTCACCCGAATATGGTGAGTCCTCTTGACATTCTCAGTTCCCCAAAACCATTTCTACGAACTTCACTGAGGCCGAGTATTTGCAGTTTGTATCTAAGCATTTCTGCTTCTGCTTGGGCTAGTCGGCTATCGTCGCTCAGGGTTCGCACATTCCTGCAAGCAATTCGTGTCCGTGTTTTCATGCCAAAAGTCGTCGGTTTTAAATCGGCTCGGTTTAGCACTGTTTCGGTTTCAACAATCTTTTAGATTCAGGTAAGCGAGGGATTAGCCCACTTATACCCTAGCCCATGGATGTGCCACTTCGGAGCCAACGGGCAGGCTCTGTTTAATTTGGGTATCCTCCCTAGTGAGTTGATTCTGTTTATAGGCGCAGAATATTCGCCTTTGCCCTGCATCGTCAGCTCATCTGCATCTCTAAGGGGGCGGTCGCTCGAGTGCGCGGATGCAGCAGTTTCCAGGGGGAACTTCACTACGAGCGTGGACGTGGATGACGCGGACTGGCTAGGGTTCTGCTTTGCTGGTGTTCCACCACTTACACCGCAGATGGTTTCTTGGCATTTTTTTAGGTCATGCTATTCTCACTATCAGCGATACCCACCAAGACCGTACTCTAACTTCCTCCCCATGTAACTATACATTGTAACTGTGCCCAGAATAGACATATTTCATATTGTCACAAAATCACTACCAATTTATAGTGCATATTATTTACAGGCTACACTCCATTGTGTGAAGCAGTATGGCAAAGATTTTCAATAGTTGTGGAGATTTTACTAGCAGCTGGGGCTCGCATAACACACTCACACAAACTGTTACATAATGCAATTATTCAAAGACAGGTAAAGAATTTTGTTTCTATTTTTTATAATCTTGTATTATTGTTTACTGATATTTGTTCCTGTATTTATAGGAATCAATAGTCCAAATGCTTGCTAACATGGGTGGTGGGATTAATTTACATAATGACAATGGTGACACCCCTCTTTTATTGGCGGCGCGTCTGTCTCAACCGAACGTAGCTCGAACATTATTAGAAAGAGGTAAATAAAACATTACTTCAAATATCAGGTACTCAATTCTCCTTTTTTTAAATTGCAGGAACGAAAGATATTTCTTCGATTGAAGGTTGAGGTTAACTTAAAACGATCTCTATACAATGGCATAAGATAGATTCGAAACGTACAACATACTAATTTGCCTTCCCTTGTGTGATTGACACCCATATTCACAAACTTGTTTAAGGAAAGTAGCAACACTATGCGAAGTAAGACATTTCTCAATGCGTTCCATATGGCAAGCCTTTCGATCCATAAGCAATACTTAAACGACTCTTGTCTATGTGAACGCACCGAGTTGAATAGACCTCCATGATTGGTTCGTCTATGTTACGTAGATGGTTATTATATAGGTTTCAGTAAGTTAAAGTATGTACCTGAAAGCTGCCAAAAGAATAAAATGTTAAGGCCACTAACAACTGATTATTTGACGACCATTTGGTGCAACGATGAAATCCTGCCTTTCGCACCGATGGTCCTGGGTTCTAGTCCCGGAAGGAGCAATGTTTGTGTGATGAATACGAGCATTTGTACCTGAGTCATGGGTATTTGTATATATTTCTATAAATATTACTTATCTATGTGGGTATTATACAGTAGAACCTCGATAAGCTTCTCCGCTTCGTCCGCTTCTTTAGGACGCAGTAAACAAGCCGGAACGTGTTCTGGCCCCTTAGTTAATCTGTTAAAAACGTTTCATACAGGAAAAAATAATTATTTTATAATAATAATAATGCTGAGTTTTAAAAAACCAGTGCCAGCATTAAAAACTGAGTTAAAGAACCCATAATAATAATAATAATGGTTATACATCATACATTCACACCAAATAGCCTAGCCCAAAGTAAGCACTGTAAGGCTTATGTTATGGATACTAGGCTACGGAAGGACATACATTTATAACCATAACTCAGGTACAAATGCTCGTGTTCTTCATACAAACATCGCCTCTTCTGGGACCCAGGATCGTCAGTGTGGAAGGCAGGATCGCTCCCGTTGCACCAAAAGATCGTCGCAATCATTATATAAAAAAAATAAACCCATACTGAAACTATATAATTATATTATATTTTTCGTGTACTTTTCGTTAAAGATACCTTAATGTTTCATTGCATGTTTTAAATTTAGATGTATTTTAAACCATAGTAACTTTAATTTCGAAATAAATTTTAATTTTTTAACGGATGCGACCCTATCCCATCCTCTCCTAAGGTAATCCTAAGGTTTGTGAAAAAAAGGCATTATGTAAATGAAACGCATTCACATAATGTTTTTATGCCTAATTTACTTTGGTATAAAATTAAAGGCATAAATTGATATAAATTGAAGGTTAGATATTTTTTATTCATTACAACAACAAGTTCGAACAAGTTTAATCAAATTATGCCTTTCAATATTTTGGACCAAAATAAGAGAAAATCGAAAAGTACTATTTGTTTCAGGAGCCAACGTCAATGCTTGTAATAGTATAACCGGTGCGAATGCTTTACACATTGCTGTTGAAAGTGTAGATTGTCCAAAGGAATTTGAGGAATTGTTGATTAGCTTATTAGAATTTAACATTGATATGAATTCCACCGCTCTCACTGGTGATACTGCCCTTAATAGAGCGTTATTACTACACAAGTAAGTAAAATAAGACTTCTTTTAGGTAACATTAAACAAAATTAATTATTCTGTGTGTTACGGAAACTTGCGAAACAATCGTGGTTACTTGCGTAGGGACACTCAAAAGTGTTGCCAACTTTAAAATTGTTTAGAATAATTAATTATTAAAAAAAAAAACTATATCTAACACTGGATCTTATTTATGTTTTGTGGTGTGTGGTTGTCCTGTAAAAATCAAGCAGTTGTACCCCTTATAATTATGCAGTATGCTAGCAGTTTATTTTAAATTAACATTATTTTTAGCATTTAATAACAAGATAACCAAGGGCACCTATATATTCAATAAATAATAAACTTCATATTTTTTCTATCATTAATGATGAATTGATGATTATCTGCAGTAAAATTCTTAAGTGTGAGTAAGAGCTATAACAATCTTCCGGACACCACACGGCGGCGTTTTCGTGGCAATAGATACCAGGCATTTTGAGGTTAATGTTCTGAAATTTCGTCCTTTTGGCATAACCGGACAAAGCTGAGAAATATTACTGATGATGACTGGTAACTGCATGGACGTCAGAAGTACAATACAAAAAAAATCTTTGCACAAATAAACCTTATTGCAAAATGCAATGTTAGCATAATTAAATACCATTTATAAATCCAAATCTTTTAGGTTCATAAGTAACAGTTTCGGTAGGGAACTAATTTTTGAGCTGTTGTTTAAATATTCGAGATGTTATTATGGTCAGTTGAAAAACATATTGAGCAGTTATTTAATTTAATGGCGGTTGATTAATTATTGCGCCAGTAAAACACGGACAGTAATAAAAAATCAATTAGTCGGTTTTATCATACAATGTCAATTTTAAAAATAATTGAGCAGTCCAATATCGGTTATTGGCTGTCTAATATCATTATATATGAGCGGTAAAAATTATGGAATGAGCGGTTCGATAAATAGTTCGGCAGATCATAGCGAGCGGTGACACCCGAACTCAAGTTCATTGAAAAGAGAGGTAAATGTTCGTTAGTTGGGCGGAGCTTATTAGCGCGGGTGGCGGAAGCGACTAATCACAGGGTTGGTTAGGTTAGGTAGAATGAGATTTCTTACCGACAAATTCCGATTTATTACTGCCCACACGTAACCGCTCGTTCAATAATTTTTACCGACCATTTAATTGTTTTCCTGCTCAATTATATATTCACTGACCCATTTCATAATTTTTAGTTCTCATTTTTGTTTACTTTACTGCTTAGTTTTAACTGCTGAACTAGTTATTAAAACTTACCAAAACTGCTATTTACAACTGCCTCTTTAAATCAGTGCCGTTACGGTATACTTGTTTAATTTCAGGTATACATCTCTTAGGAAGGTACACTTCCTTACTAAGAACTTACACTTGTTTAATTCTTTTCAATCAAACTATTGTTTTTCTTATTTTGTATAACTTGTCTTTATGGAGTGATTTTTATAGAAAGTGGTACTTATGACTTCTGAGAAGTGGTCCTAATAGGAAGTGGTCAATATTTTATGAACCTAAAGGAATCCAATTATTTATCTATAAATAATACCCAAATGTCATATTTTATTTCAGAGATGATGCTGCAGTTCTATTAATTCGCCATGGCGCTGACGTAAACGTTTGCGATCTACAATCGTGTGGCTTAGATAATTTATCGATAGCTAGCAGGCGCCGGTCCCCTGTCCTCGCTTCCATTCTCATTAAAGCTGGGCATTATCTACCTATTCAAGAAACGGGTGTAATCCCTAAACCGGGAAGTTCGGTATATTGGCTATATTGCACTTCTAGGGAGCCATTAAACTTATCGGATTTGTGTAGAATAAAAATTAGGTACATGTGTAAACGTAATACTTTGTTTTCATATATTTATAGTTTACCACTACCAACGAGCTTAAAAAGATTCCTAATGATGGAAAATTGTACTTATTGCAGTGCGACATAGTTTATAACTTAGTACTTATATGTACATATAAAAATAGGATTTATATCATTAAATAAAACGAATAAAATATGAATGTATCCTTTATTAATAGTGATATAAACTAAATAGTTTCCATATAATATGTCTTACAAAGATGACTATGAGTTTCAGTGCTAATAAAAAACCTACATACTAGTAATAAAAATATAAACAAATGTTTTCTATTCATATAAATTTCAATATGTTAAAAGATCCTAGTCATTGATCCCACTATGAGTAAACAATTAAATAGGAGATAAGTAATGATTATCACTAAACCGAATAGGCATAACACAAATGGGGTCATTGTGACCATTTGCTTACATATTTATAAACTATGAATGATACAAACACAACATTAGGCGAACTTATTAGTGTTAGTTATAATAAAATAAAATATTTCTCACGTATAAAATTGGTTGCAATTCTAAAACGCTTTAACTAATTACTTTAGAAATAAACAAAAAACATTTTAGTATAGTTGTTCACATTTGTAATAAATAGGTAAACATCTTTTAATTTTGTTATATTAATGATATTTAGAGAAACTTATTAAGGTACCTATGTAGATAAATATGCGTAGCCCACATATATATAACTTATCTATTATGTAAGTATATATAAAATAAAAAACATTTACTAATACAGATACTAAACACGATGGACACTAATAGAATTATTGTAAAAGTGATATGGATGACTTTTAGGTATACACGGTATACATTGATTACTTAAATATGCTACAACAAAATGGGTATTGAAATATAAATTGTGTATTTAATTTGGAAACGAGTCTTATTTTTTATTTTAACAAGATATCCATGCTTTACAAACGGTTCCTAAGTAAAAAAAATGCAAATCTATTGTCTATGCAAATATAGGTTTTCCTTAAAGCGAACTTTTTATTTCGAAGATGAAAACGTAACATAAGGCGGTAAACTGAGCAGAACCATCCTTATTACACCCACAGCTACCGACGGTATTTGGTAATATATAACAAATGTGGAAATAATTCAATCTTACTTAAATTAATGTTTCTAAGCAGCGATACCTTGACAGCTTATTTATTTTGTGCTCCCATTAAGATGGAATAAAATGATGGGTCCACCAGAAGACAAGGTCTATGAGCTTCTGCCCGATCAGTGCATTCTCACTATCACACTAGTAGATGAAATCGAATCGTGATTTAAGTTATGTTACTCACACTGAATAAATTTAAATATTGAAAGGCCCATTTACTATTAAAGGAGCACAGCTTTACATTAATATCTTAAGACAAAAAGTTAAGTAAACAATCTGTATTATTGTAATCTTTCTTTCTCATGTTTTATTTAACATTACTTTTACAAGTGATAAAATTTTAAACGGCGACGCTCTGGCTGACTATCTTAAAGCCCCCTTACCTTGTAGCTTCGCCACTGAGGAGTTCCGAAGTAGCCCTATATGCGGACTAAGATCACAATTTTACGCCGTTTTTATGCTACTAAAATTACTATCTGCTGCAGATTTAGTAACGTGCTGAACTGCAGTTATAAATTGAAACATATGATCATTATATTAGGACTCCAAAAATGTTGTCTGATGAAGTGACGTTAAGCATTCATTAGCCTCGCTGTTTGATGACCATATGAACGAGTAACTCAATCAAAAAAGTAAAGCGGAAAAAACCTTATTTTGTTGTGTTTTTTCTAGGTATGGTAAAGTAAAAATAATATAAGTAACCTTAACAGTGCGATAAAGCTGTGGTAATGTAGCGCCATCTATATATAGATGGCTATAGAACTTAAAGAAACAAAAGCTGTCATAACACTAAGCTTTTGAAATGAAGACATCAGTAGGTTTACCCTTAAATACAAATTCAATACAATTTTAACAAAAAACATGTAAAAATAGCAGCTTGACTCTAAGAAAAAATAGTCCTTTGGCAATATCTGGCAAACAGATACCCGAATTGAAAAATAGACTTCACACTTACAATTGTGATCTTTTCAAAAGTTAACGCAAAGTACAAATTTTTGAGCACACAATCTGCTATTACTCAGCTTACCGGGGTACGCCCTTGAAGGACATGGCGAAACTATAAGGGATCCTTGCTTGTTTACTTCGGAACCCTAAAAAGAATTGTACTTCAGTTGGGAGTTTATATTTTTGAAAAGACTTGTTAGAAATTATTATATTTTAGGACTAATAAAAATTTATAAAGATAATAAACATTAGTAAACGAAATAAGGTGTTTTTTTATCAGGAAGTTCCCATCTGCAAGTGTCTGTTTATTTTTACTTGAGGTACTTTTTAAGTACATATTTTTGTGGCAATTATATTTTATGTGTAATAGTTAAATATCGATATATTGTAGAACACCCGCTATTTTGAAGTCAATATGGTGGGTGTACTTTAATTTCAAAATCGTTCCGTTGTGAAGGAGGTATAGATTTTTTGGGAGTTAGTTTAGAGTTATACCTAAAAAAGTACATTTTAGGTACATTATATGGTAATTGGTATAATTCAATTCGCTGTGATACACCCGCGATTTTGACTCTCACATAATATGTAATATTATTGTATTTCTATGGAGGTACACACACATTCTAATCGGTATGGTCTTAACATATAAGTTATTATAACATACACCAACTTTTGCAACATATTATACCTTATTAAACTAAAGCATGGCTTTGTCATTATTATCTTAGCAGTTTAATGTTTATAACATGCAAATGTTAAGTAAGACAGTGACAGTTCACCCAAATAATTAACCATAATTATTAAAGAATGGCATTGCTATTAGCATTGGAATACCTTACTTGATAAAATAAATTAAATAACTTTACATAAATTTAACATAATAAGATGTTTAGATATATTTTAACAAACTAGCACTGCCGCTTAGCAGTAAACTAGATAAAAAGCAACTTAATTTAAAATATAATACATTAATTGAGTGCATTTACTGTGATCAAACTGCACATTTGCCTTTATTGTCTTTAATATGGCATAGCCGTGGACAAGCGTTTAGCAAGATAGGGATAAGATCGCTTCTCTTGTTTTCAATAGCCTTGTGGAGAGCTGTTTGACCATCAACATCCTGCATGTCGACTGTCGCACCAGATTGGATGAGGAATTTTACTGCAGCCATTTTACCTTTAATGAGATAATTTTATGATAAAAGTATCAGGAATACAAGTTACGATATACTTACATGTATTTGAGATATCAAATAGAGGATACTTTTGAAAATGACGTTTGAAATACTAGACAAAAATACGTATTTTCTAAATAAGTTAGCAGTACTGCTAAAAGATCCTGTGGTGTGATTATTTGCAATATATAGAGGATTCAAAGTCCTTTCAAATAATCTAATAAGATTTGCATTTTGTCTTTTTCTTGCCTTATCCATTGCTATTTAAAAACTGGCACACGTTTCTATTTTACATGGATGTATTTTGGATTTGGCCCATCAAACGCTTTCGATTGGATAGAGTTCCATTACAGTAAACAAATGTGGCAGATAAGATGGCTTGGGAAAAATATTGGTTTTGAGAGTTAGCGAAATTACCGTACGTATAGCATTCGATATTTAAAAAATCGACAAATAGTATTTCTCTTC